>NC_069426.1:38324581-38347862 GCF_026875155.1 Cherax quadricarinatus | reverse complement strand
CTGAGAGATGGTGCAACAGGTTAAACTTCTTAATACTGAGAGAGGTGCACACGTGTTTAACACTGCCCTTATAGAGATGTGACCCCCAAGTGTTAACAGTTCTAAATACTGAGAAAACGGTGCAACAGTGTTTTAACACTGTTCTTTAACTGAGGGGGATGGTGCACACAGTGTTAACAGTTTTTAAACTGGAAATGGTGCACACTGTTTTAAACACTGTTTTTAATCTGGAAATGGGAACGTGTTAACACTGTTCTTAATACTGAGAGATGGTGTACACAGTGTTAACACTGTTCTTAATACTGAGAGATGGTGCACACAGTGTTAACACTGTTCTTAATACTGAGAGATGGTGCACACAGTGTTAACACTGTTCTTAATACTGAGAGATGGTGTACACAGTGTTAACACTGTTCTTAATACTGAGAGATGGTGCACACAGTGTTAACACTGTTCTTAACACTGAGAGATGGTGCACACAGTGTTAACACTGTTCTTAATACTGAGAGATGGTGCACAGTGTTAACACTGTCTTTAGTACTGGCAGATGGTGCACAGTTTTAACACTGTCTTTAATACTGACAGATGGTGCACAGTGTTAACACTGTCTTTAATACTGACAGATGGTGCACAGTGTTAACACTGTCTTTAATACTGACAGATGGTGCACAGTGTTAACACTATCCTTGATGAATAACTGAAGTATAATTAACACTTGTCAATACTCAGTAATAACCTACATGGAGACATAATCTCAGGAGAGTAATTGATCTGTATATTTCGATCCCCTTCTGGGATCCTCTTCAGCTGAAGAGGATCGCAATGGGGATCGAAATATACAGATCATTTAATCCTCTTAGTTTGTGTCTCCATGTGGGTTATTATTAAGCATATATAAGGTATAGAAGCGGTTAGGCTAATAAACCAGATACATAAGCTATAAACCAGAAGAGCTAAAATAAACCTGTCTGGTGCCAATCATAAAACAAGGTGTGAAATAAAGAATTTACCCGTCCTGGTCGTTATATATTCCTGGGAAAGCACGCCACACATTTTAATGTAAATTTCAACTGTGTGTGTGTGTGTGTGTGTGTGTGTGTGTGTTTTGTGTGTGTGTGTGTGTGTGTGTGTGTGTGTGTGTGTGTGTGTGTGTGTGTGTACTCACCTAGTTGTGGTTGCAGGGGTCGATTCATAGCTCCTGGTATCATGTGGGAGTTCGACGCGTGGATTAGGTAAGAAATACTCACGTAGGCTGTTATTACGTATAATTGCAGATATGTGGAGAGAGCCCTTGCAACCGTACCTATCTCCTTGCTCACACTCGTAACACTGACTGACCGGCCGCCCACGTACCCATAGAGGGTCTTTGAATAATGCCAGGTCAGCTCAATATGAATAGACAGTGACTCAGGCAGAGACGGTTGGTCGTTGAGTCAACGGTACACTGGTTACTGGTAACTGGTTACTACTACTGAGAGCTCGGCGACGCTAACGTATGTCGTCCCGACATACAACTAATACAAACTAGAGATGGCAGGTATACGGCTTGGGCTGATTCTATACAATGTCAAAGTACACAACAATTAAACATTATAACCTACATAAGTAGAACATTGGAATGGAAGCTTACGTAACTGAAACTGTAATGCAATACAAGGTATAATATAGTACAACTTAAAACTCAACAAATGAACAACGAACTCAACGTTGAGATTACAAGTGATAAAAAAAAATTTTGATCGATCGATCTGTATTCGTGTGATCTACGGATTCTGAGGAAGGAATATATACAAAGAAAGAGTGTTTAACAGAAAGGCAGATTCGGTGCACTCAAATCTAGACTGTTAACTCTCAGAATGCGGAGAGAACATGAACACAAAAAAAAATTCTTGAATACTGATAAGTTGATACTGTAATTATTCATCTATACAGGTTATTTACATTTAACCCCAACTCTGCTAGGGTGAGATTGACGTATGCAGAATGGGTGTCATCTCTGGGAGGATCAAACTCTGTAGCATTGGCTAACTCATGCTGTATTTGAGGCAAATCTGAATTAGAAGTTACAAATGATACTTGAGGATTTCTCAATACCTGTCGTGTACGTAGGGAATAACGACATTCAGGTTGATCGTCTGACTGAGTATCAGAGGAAGAGAGTACAGGATCAGGAGGATTGTCAGAGTCTGTCACATTAGTCTGGGTTGGAACATCATTATCATCACATACTAACTTCATATGATCTAAATGCGATTCTTTATACTGACCAGTACTAATCTCTCTAACCTTATACTTATTACCAGTGATATGTTCAACTACTCGATAAGGACCAACAAACTTTTGATCAAGCTTTGGCATTGCAGACGTTTTGTTAAAATTAATCAGCATAACTCTCGAACCTACTTTGATTTTGGATGGCTTTGCTCGAGTGTTTGCGACTCTTGTAAATTCAGCTGTTGATTTATGAAGTGTTTCACGGATTCTTCGAAAAACACTTTGAGCTAAGCTGGTACGAGTTGCTATGAAATCATCAGGGTTGTAATTTGGTTTCGGATTAGAATATAACAACTCATAAGGCAAACGTTTATCTACACCATACAATGCATAATGTGGAGTGTCACCTATAGAAACATTGTAAGCAGAATTTATAGCACACTGCACATCAGGTATAACTTCATCCCAAGTTTCACTGTTGGGATTGATAGTGGCTCTCAAGACATCAAGTACTTTCTTATTGGTTCGTTCCGCTAACCCATTGCTGGCAGGATGATGAGGAACAATGGTGGATTTAGAGATCTTGTACAAGGTGCACAAATTTTCAAGAATTTCATTACAGAATTCACCTCCATTATCTGTTACTAGGGACTTAGGGGTGGTATGCCTGCAGATAATGCGTTCAGGCAGAGACGGTTGGTCGTTGAGTCAACGGTACACTGGTTACTGGTAACTGGTTACTACTACTGAGACTGGCCCCGCCTCTTCACTGGTCGCTACTGGGTCACTCTCCCTGCACCGTGAGCTTTATAGCTATGTATGGATCCTGCCTCCACTACATCACTTCCCAGACTATTCCACTTCTTGACTACTCTGTGACTCAAGAAATACTTCCTAACATCCCTGTGATTCATCTGTGTCTTCAATTTCCAGCTGTGTCCCCTTGTTGCTGTGTCCCATCTCTGGAACATTCTGTCTCTGTCCACCTTGTCAATTCCTCTCAGTATTTTATATGTCGTTATCATGTCCCCCCTATCTCTCCTGTCCTCCAGTGTCGTCAGGTCGACGGTGTGTGTGTGTGTGTGTGTGTGTGTGTGTGTGTGTGTGTGTTGTGTGTGTGTGTGTGTGTGTGTGTGTGTGTGTGTGTGTGTGTGTGTGTGTGTGTGTGTGTCCTGGACCCAACCTCTCAACTGCTGAAGAAGGATCGAATGCTGTCCCTGGCCTCATGGAACCCACCGTACCTACTTCTAAAACTGTGGATGAACTCCGCTTCTAACACTTTATTCCCCTTCCCCCGGCCACAGATCCTTCCATTACCTAATCATCTTCAGGCAGGAAAAAAATACTTCTTAAAACTCCCATAAACCCCACACACTCTGAAGACGAAACTCTAGACGACGTTATGTGTATACTGAATGAAAGCGGAAGTTCGCAAGATTTACCTGTCATCGTACATGTTCATGAGACAGGAAACACCAGCAATCCCGCCAGAGAGCAAGAAAATACACAGGTTTACAATTCACTCTTTCGAGAAGAGGGTTGTTCCTCCCTGGGTTGTTGCTGCCTACCAACTTGAACAGGATCCTGGCGAACATGCAGCTGAGGTACCTGGATACCATCTGCAAGTCTGACAACCGGGATTACGAGTTTCTGAGGTTTGCAATAACACAGCTATCCAGGAACCACACACACATATTTATACAAACACAGGAGGCGGGGGCAGGAAGCTGTGATTCGAGCCCTGCAACCACAAATAGGTGAGTACACACACTAATCATCATGTCTGAATCGTGATAGATACACACCTGACTTTCCAGACCTGCCCAAGACACACCCGACCTTCCACACCTGCCCAAGACAGACACACCTGACCTTCCACACCTTCCCAGAACTAGACTGGTAAGAGTCATTCCAGAGCGACGTACATATATACTGTACACGCTGGCTGGGAGCCCCAACCACAAGATTTTCTCAACGAGGGACTGACTAGTTTGGTATAATTGCTAAGTGTGGGAACAAGGGAGAGGAGGGCAAGGGAGCAAAGGGAGGGAGGGAGTGGGGGGAAAGGAAGAACGAAGTAAAGGATGGGAGGAGAGGAAAAGTTGGGATATAGGAATTAGGTGAGGAGGTAAGGTAGGAAAATTAAGTAGGGAAAGATGAGAAAAAATAAGGATAGAGAGAAAAGAGGAGGAAGCAAGGGAGGGAAGGCAGGGAGAAAGAAGACGGTGAGGAGGATAGACAATGGGAAGGGTCTGTACTCCTCTGGGTGCATCTAGGGCGATAATAAACAACCTTGAGCACACCGTCTCCCACGACCCTAATGGGAAGGCAACGAACCCTCACCTCATCATTAATACCGCCAGACTGAGTCATTTAATGACGCAGACACACACACACAGAAGACAAGTAAGACAAACACAGATAGACGGGTAAGACAGAACGATAGATGAGTATAAGAAATTATATTTGTAGACATTCAGAAATAGATGTGCCAAGAGACAGGACGAGATCAACACAGATACACATTAAAGACTGGACAGATGCACAGAGAAAGCGAAGCTTGGACAAATGCACAAAAAGAGTGAAGCTTGGACAGATGTAAAGAGTAAGTGAAGCTTGGACAGATGTAAAGAGTAAGTGAAGCTTGGACAAATGTAAATAGTAAGTGAAGCTTGGACAGATGTAAAGAGTAAGTGAAGCTTGGACAAATGCACAAAAAGAGTGAAGCTTGGACAGATGTAAAGAGTAAGTGAAGCTTGGACAGATGTAAAGAGTAAGTGAAGCTTGGACAAATGCACAAAAAGAGTGAAGCTTGGAAAGATGTAAAGAGTAAGTGAAGCTTGGACAGATGTAAAGAGTAAGTGAAGCTTGGACAGATGTAAAGAGTAAGTGAAGCTTGGACAGATGTAAAGAGTAAGTGAAGCTTGGACAGATGTAAGAGTAAGTGAAGCTTGGACAGATGTAAAGAGTAAGTGAAGCTTGGACAGATGTAAAGAGTAAGTGAAGCTTGGACAGATGTAAAGAGAAAGCTGATATTTTAACACTACAATCACAAATAGGTGAGTACATATATACACATATAAAACAGAGAAACATACACAAAGACATTTAAACACATATGCACATGCAGAGACGTACGCAAATATATACAGAGACAAAAAATGTCCAGTAAGTTTAACTTCAACAATCAGGGAACTGATTGGGACAAAATAAACAAAGAACTATCAGACATATCCTGGATAACAGCCAAGATCCCCTTAAACCCTCACCAGTGCTTGCAAAACCTGAATACAGAAGCATACAACATCTGCGTAAAATATACAAACCTCTGAGAAAGACTAAACTAAAATCAAAAGTAGAGAGCGTAGAAAAATGTAAAGACGTAGAAAAATGTAAAGACGTAGAAAAATGTAAAGACGTAGAAAAACGGTTTCCAAACTGCTTAAAAATGTAAATATAAGACAACAAAGGAAGGAAAGATAACTTTTGCCGAGAGATCAACTCTGTTTTTTTATGAGACAGAAGAAGCACAAAGGCAGCAAAAGGTTGTCCAGGATATTCCTAGAAAACCCAAATATTTCTACACATACAATATCTAAAAGCTACCTATAGCACTGGATCATGAATCACAGGAGGTTCATACACTGATGACGAAAAGGCAATGAGCGAAATTCTAAAAAATCAATATGAATCAACGTTCAGCAGTCCATTAAACAAAAGCAGGATGGAGACCGCAAAAAAAAAAAAATGTTACTCCTGAAGGCCAGACAGATCACATAGCTAACAATAACAGTCATCTACAAGTACAATAACCATCACCTACAACCACAGCAAATGCGTTTACTGTTTAACCACGATAATTCCCATTACAACTACAATCACCACCACCACAATAAACAAAAACATTCCCTACCTACCTACCCCCACCATAAACTACCCTCCTCCATCATTACTATCAACAAATTAACTATCAAACAACAAACAGCGGTTAGAGTCAATTAGTCACGTTGGTGTCGTTATGAGGTAACTGGCCATCAGTCATTACCTGAACCGCCAGAGCTGCGTTATGGCCAGTAATTGCGCCCACCATAATTATGAATAGTTGGCCCCTGCAAACAAGCCTTTGTCTATGATGGTGATTGGTGAGAATATTGACAGTGCAGGAACGGTAGGAGACGTAAGAGGTACTACAGGAATACAAGAAAAAATGACAAATAAACGTAGTAGTAGTAATAGTAGCAGCAGTAGTAGTAATTGTAGTAGTAGCAGCAGTAGTAGTAGTAGTAGTAGCAGTAATAGTAGTAGTTGCTGTAGTAGTAGCAGTAATAGTAGTAGTTGCTGTAGTAGTTGCTGTAGTAGTAGCAGTAGTAATAGCAGTAGCAGCAAAAGTAAATTTTTTTATCCTGGTATTCCAAGGGTAGAACACGCGCTTAAAATCTCAAATAAGGAATGGCTATAGTGCCTAGGAATTGGGCGGCAAGCAAGCCTGATTCGAGGGAAGGGAGGAGTTCCAGTTCCTTGGATCAAGAGCCATTCCCCAGCATCAAGAGACCCCCTCCGCCGTGAAGAATGTCAGTTTAGTATCAACGACGTTTGTGCTTGTCCGTAGCCTTGGCAACGAGAGGAGGAGGGGATGGAAAGGGAGGGGAGGGAGATAAGGGGAAAGGGAGGGAGGGGAACGAGGGGGGTCCATAATGCTGGACACAAGAACATCGCATGACATATATAATATTCAATTTTTTTCGTGTTTCCCCGACCATGGTTCAATGTCAAGCTGTGTGTGTGTGTGTGTGTGTGTACTCACTTAATTGTGGTTGCAGGGGTCGAGACTCAGCTCCTGGCCCCGCCTCTTCACCGATCGCTACTAGGTCCTGTCTCCCCCTGCTCCATGATCTTTATCATACCTCGTCTTAAAACTATGTATAGTTCCTGCCTCCACTACATCGCTTGCCAGACTATTCCACTTCCTAACTACTCTATGACTGAAGAAATACTTCCTAACATCCCTTTGACTCATCTGAGTCTTCAGCTTCCAATTGTGACCTCTTGTTTCTGTGTCCCATCTCTGGAACATCCTGTCTCTGTCCACCTTATCTATTCCACGCTTTTATTTTGTATGTCGTTATCATGTCTCCCCTGACCCTCCTGTCCTCCAGTTTTTGTCAGACCGATTTCCCTTAACCTTTCTTCATAGGACATTCCCCCCTTAGTTCTGTAACTAGCCTTGTTTCAAACCTTTGCACTTTCTCTTATTTTTTGACGTGTTTGACCAGGTGTGGGTTCCAAATGGTGCTGCGTACCATATGGCCCCGACTCACGTTATAAAGTCTTGAAAGATTCCTTTTCTAAGGTACCGGAAGCTATTCTCAGGTTTGCCAAGTGTCCATATGCCGCAGCAGGGTTTTCTGGTTAATGTGTTTCTTCTGGCGATGTACTCGGTATTATCTCACTCCTAGGTCTTTCTCCTTGAGTGAGGGTTTTCAGCCTTTGGCCCCCTAGCCTATACTCTGTCTGCAGTCTTCTTTGCCCTCCTCCGATCTTCATGACTTTGCATTTGGCGGGGTTAAATTCTAGGAGCCAGTTTTTTGGACCACCATCCAGCCTGTCCAGGTCTCTTTGTAGACCTGTCTGGTCCGCGTCTGTGGTGTGTGTGTGGTGTGTGTGTGTGTGTGTGTGTGTGTGTGTGTGTGTGTGTGTTGTGTTGTGTGTGTGTGTGTGTGTGTGTGCGTGTGTGTGTGTGTGTGTGTGCCAACCTATATATGTGGTTGCAGGGGTCAATTCACAGCTCTTGGCTGTGTACTCACCTACTTGTGGTTGCAGGAGTCGATTCATAGCTCCTGGCCTCGCCTCTTCGCTGATCGCTACTAGGTCCATTCTCTTCCTTCTCCATGAGCTTTATCGAACCTCTTCTTAAAACTAAGTATGGACCCTGCCTCCACTACACTCTCCAAATTGTTCCACTTCCTAACAACTGTGTGTGTGTGTGTGTGTGTGTGTGTGTGTGTGTGTGTGTGTGTGTGTGTGTGTGTGTGTGTGTGTGTGTGTGTGTGTGTGTGTGTGTGTGTAGGGGAGGGGAGGGGAAGGGGGTTGCGACCTTGTAAACATGATCATGGGAAGAGTAGGAAGAGTGAGCGGGAAGTAAGTTCTTTTGTGGGCCCTTGCGGTAAGTAATTACCAAATTGATGTTGTGGCTTTTGAGTTACAACTCTTGGACCCGCCTCTCCACACTCAACTAGATGATCAGTACTCATACTCACCTTGTAGGAGTTGCAGGAATACTCACAGCTGTTGGTGCAACCTCTTACGTTGAGGAATGAGACACTTGTGCAACATTTGGGAATCTTCGTTGTGGCAACACTTCTCCAGCCAGTGGCTTCTTCAGTCCAATACACAGAAGAATGGTGAAAGATGAGGAGTTTGAGGTAATCAGTCCCTCAGCCTGGAGTTGATGTGTTCATTCCATCAATGTTCAACTTGTCGGTTTTCCAAACCATTTATATCACATCTATGTACAGCGTCTGCCCCATCATATCGTCACCTAATGTATTTCACTTAGGATACGCCTGAAAAAAGTACTTCGTAACCTCCCTATGATTCGATTTGCCCACCATGACTGTTGACTCCATCTCTTCACAATGGTCCACTCTATCCTTGAGTATTTTGTATGTTAGAATCATGTGTCCCCCGATTCTCCTCTCTTCTCTTCAATTAATTCATGCTTTTCTGTCTCGTAGTGAACCTTAGATTGTAAAGTTTCTTTATATAATTCATGAGATGCGGGCTCCATGCTGGCGCTGCGTACTCCTAACAGTCTGGTGTAGTTTTTCTCTAATTTCTTGATCTCTGCCGTACATTATTTTGAAACTATGTACGAAATCTTTCTACACTCCGTGGCTTCCCTGCTCGATCCACTCACTTCTAATATAACTTATTACCTGAAGACTGCTCGTAAACGATTCCGGAGATCAATGCCCCCTCTGGTTGATGGCGTGATCAATTAAGCTGTTGGTGCCGACCGCACTCAGTTCAACTGAAGCACCAAAGCCCGTCTAATTAAAAGATAACTTGAGGAAGTTATCAAGTTGTCTCTTGAAGACAGTTAGAGGTGTACTGTCAGTTTAACTTAAGTACACCAGGAGGGTGCTGAGTCTTAGTCCCTTTACACTTTGTAAAGTAAAAGGACACAAGTGCAACTAATGTGACATTTTATTGTGGCAACGTTTCGCTCTCCAGGAGCTTTATCAAGCCTTTACACTTACTGAGTTTTCTCTCAGTGTGCTCATGGCAACTCTGCTTTACACTGGAGGTATTTTACACCGTCTGTCGAGCCTCTTACTCTCGTGGGGAGTAATATTAGTGCACACATTTGGAATTAATCTTCCAGAAACTTCAAGTGCTAATTATGATGTATTGTGTCCCACTAATGTATACCTTACCTATGATATACCTTTGATGAGTTTCGCGAGTCTTTTTACTCCCGGAGCCAGGCCATGGGCCAGGCTGTCTTCAAGGGGGAACTAGAAAAGTTCCGCAAATCAGTTCCTTGACTTTGGACCGCGTGTGTGCCTGACTGATCAGGCCTTGATCCACCAAGAGGCTTGGTCTGGGACCGGGCGTTACCCCGGAAGACATCCTTCCGGTATCTTTTAGGTACAAGGCCATGGAATTTTAATCCAGAGGATATCTCCATGTTCCAGGGACTACAGTTCAAGGAACTTCAGGCGTTCTCAGTAATTAGGTGCTTGAATGAATTCATACGAACAGTGAAGGTTGTCTGTACACTCGCCACACCTATGATTCCCACTGCCTATTAGTGTGCATTAATAATAATATTTATTTCTACAAGTACATGATACAACTTATACAAACCATAGCTGCTTATATAGAAAGTTCCTGGTTATGGAAAGCATTTCGAGTAACTTGGGTTAATTTTGTCCTCAGGATGCGACCCACATCAGTCGGCTAACACCCAGGTACCTATTTATTGCTAGGTGAACAGGGATAGCAGGTGTCTTAAGGAAAGACGCCCTAATATTTTAACCCGTACCGGGAATCGAACAACGGACTTCAATGTGTGAGCTGAGTGAGCTACCAACCCAGCTCCTCGTGTTGTTTATCTGGAGTTTATCTGGAGAGAGTTCCGGGGGTCAACGCCCCCGCGGCCCGGTCTGTGACCAGGCCTCCTTAGGTCAGTGTCCCAGGATGCAACCCACACCAGTCGACTAACACCCAGGTACCCATTTTACTGATGGGGAACATAGACAACAGGTGGAAAGAAACACGTCCAATGTTTCTACTCTGGCTGGGAATCGAACCCAGGCCCTCACCGTGTGAAGCGAGAGCGTTAACCACCAGGCCACCAATGTGCTTACATTGGTTCAATTGTCTCCCGTCCCGTAGTTCTTTGCAATCGTGTTGTTTCGATTTCGTGAGTCATACTGCACTGGTTTCAGTCTACAGAACTTATAACCTTAATTTTTAAAGGGGTGGACCGGTAAGCCAGCGGAAGGCCTCGGTCATATGACCAAAAGCTCGAGCGGAGAGTCACTATGACCCGCGTCAGGAAGCACTCAGTCCTGTTTCCTGACGCGGTTTAATGTAACCTTTCATTCCACAGTGTCTGTACATACCTCTGAACATCTTGTTTGAAGTATGAGGCAGAACTACATAAAGACACTGATAAACTGACTGATACTGTCACAGTGACAAACAGAGAGACTGTGTGATGGACAAACAACAGATAAGTACAAGCACATAGGGAAATAAAACAAATACACTTGAGCTATAATTTGATCCCTTTCTCAACAAGAAAACACTCAAGGAAATGCTTTCTTTGATGCTGTAGAACAACATTATATGTAACACCTTGTGCAGTATATGCACAGGTACATACACAGGTGCAGATATATACGAAGTATATACACACGCGGCCTGGTCACAGACCGGGCCGCGGGGGCGTTGACCCCCGGAACTCTCTCCAGGTAAACTCCAGGTAAACACACAGGTGCAGATATATACAAAGGTACACACACACACAAAGTGGTAATGCTTTATTTACAGTAAGCAAAGTCAGGGTATTTTTCCAGAATGATTGGAATATACGACCGTGGATAAAACACTTTGACATTTCTTGTACATTTCTAAGCGAGTTGTCTCTGAATTCATTAATTTTATTGCATACCAGCACATAGTGACGCAAGGTGTAACAACTGTCCCTCTGGCAAAGTTTACACTTCGTCTGGTTTGCAATTCAGGGGTCTCCAACCTGCGTCGTGAGGGCCGCATGTGGCCCTTCTAAAAAATGGATGCGGCCCTCACATGAAATTATGAATTCACGTTTATATATCTTCCACAATGCACAGTGTCAGCAATTACAAAATAATATTGCTATTATTCATAAACATTAGAGAAATTACAAAATGCGGCCCTTTTTTAAATTTGGCTTGTCAAACTCGCTCCTCAATGCTGACACGTTGTGGACTACTGGTCCGACTCTACATCATCTGGTGATGTAAGGTAACGTAAGAAAGTTTACATCCAACCTTAATCCTTCACCATCATTCAATAGCTGTGTTGGCAGAAGCCAGACCGCAGACATCACAGTTCAACCGATCCTCAGAACAGCAACATCCCCGCTCCAGGATACTGGAGGACTCCGAGTCCAACTAAGAGTTTTCCCCTGAATCCCCTGAGAAGTCGTGGTCCCTTTGCACTAACTGAATTGTCTCTTAGTGCATTAGTTGCACATTTGCCTTCCACTGGGGTACTTTGCACCGTCTGCAGTACTCCCGTAAGGAGTAAATTTAGAACTGCTCCCTCAAAAATTTCCCAAGCACATTTACGACGTACTTTTCTTGCCTGTATTACAGGTGCTGACAGAAACACGAACATATGCATAAACACCCACTTATTCGCAGAGATGCGCACCAAACAGGGTTCGTTCACCGAAAATTAGTATAAAAAAAGAGCAGCAGTTGCGTGTTTCATTAGACTGTTGGTTACGGTATGTGGTTCTCTTCTTACTGTGTGTGTGTGTGCATGTGTGTGTGTGTGTGTGTGTGTGTGTGTGTGTGTGTGTGTGTGTGTGTGTGTGTGTGTGTGTGTGTGTGTGTGTGTGTGTGTGTGTGTGTTGATGCTCTCGTTCTGTTAGATACCGTTGCAGTTTTCGCTGCTGTCGCTGTTGCTAGTCGCAATACACACCGGTTGTTCCCCAACACCCAGGTCAGTGACCCAAACCAAGACAGTGAACCGAAGAAGAAAACACATTCACTATCACTCGCTTCCTTGCTGCCTCTCACAACTTGTACAACAAACATCACGATTGAAAGTTCACACACTGTACCTGCCTTTGAAATTTCAAGGACGGTGAAACTATGGACCAGTAGACCAGCGAACGTATGGACCAGTAGACCAGGGAACCTATGGACCAGTAGACCAGCGAACCTATGGATCAGTAGACCAGTGAACCTATGGACCAGTAGACAGTGAACCTATGGACCTGTGAACCTATGGACCAGTAGACCAGTGAACCTATGGACCAGTAGACAGTGAACCTATGGACCAGTAGACCAGCGAACCTATGGACCAGTCGACCAGCGAACCTATGGACCAGTCGACCAGCGAACCTATGGACCAGTAGACCAGCGAACCTATGGATCAGTAGACCAGTGAACCTATGGACCAGTAGACAGTGAACCTATGGACCTGTGAACCTATGGACCAGTAGACCTGTGAACCTATGGACCAGTAGACCTTTGAACCTATGGACCAGTAGACCAGTGAACCTATGGACCAGTAGACCAGTGAACCTATGGACCAGTAGACCAGTGAACCTATGGACCAGTAGACAGTGAACCTATGGACCAGTAGACAGTGAACCTATGGACCTGTGAACCTATGGACCAGTAGACCTGTGAACCTATGAACCAGTAGACCAGTGAACCTATGGACCAGCAGACCCGTGAACCTATGGACCAGTAAACCAGTGAACCTATGGACCAGTAGACAGTGAACCTATGGACCAGTAGACAGTGAACCTATGGACCTGTGAACCTATGGACCAGTAGACCTGTGAACCTATGGACCAGTAGAGCAGTGAACCTATGGACCAGTAGACCAGTGAACCTATGGGCCAGTAGACAGTGAGCCTATGGACCTGTGAACCTATGGACCAGTAGACCTGTGAACCTATGGACCAGTAGACCTGTGAACCTATGGACCAGTAGACCAGTGAACCTATGGACCAGTAGACCAGTGAACCTATGGAGCAGCAGACAGTGAACCTATGGACCAGTAGACCTGTGAACCTATGGACCAGTAGACCAGTGAACCTATGGACCAGTAGACCAGCGAACCTATGGACCAGTAGACCAGCGAACCTATGGATCAGTAGACCAGTGAACCTATGGACCAGTAGACAGTGAACCTATGAACCTATGGACCAGTAGACCTGTGAACCTATGGACCAGTAGACCTGTGAACCTATGGACCAGTAGACCAGTGAACCTATGGACCAGTAGACCAGTGAACCTATGGACCAGTAGACCAGTGAACTTATGGACCAGTAGACAGTGAACCTATGGACCAGTAGACAGTGAACCTATGGACCTGTGAACCTATGGACCAGTAGACCTGTGAGCCTATGAACCAGTAGACCAGTGAACCTATGGACCAGCAGACCCGTGAACCTATGGACCAGTAGACCAGTGAACCTATGGACCAGTAGACAGTGAACCTATGGACCAGTAGACAGTGAACCTATGGACCTGTGAACCTATGGACCAGTAGACCTGTGAACCTATGGACCAGTAGACCAGTGAACCTATGGACCAGTAGACCAGTGAACCTATGGGCCAGTAGACAGTGAACCTATGGACCAGTAGACCTGTGAACCTATGGACCAGAAGACCTGTGAGCCTATGGACCAGTAGACCAGTGAACCTATGGACCAGCAGACCCGTGAACCTATGGACCTGTGAACCTATGGACCAGTAACCTGTGAACCTATGGACCAGTAGACCAGTGAACCTATGGACCGGTAGACCTGTGAACCTACGGACCAGTAGACCTATGGACCAGTGGCCAATAAACTTAAGGACCAGTGACCTGTGAACCTATGGACCAGTGATCTATGAACCTATGGACCAGTGAACCTAAGGACCAGTGGCCTGTGAACCTATGGACCAGTGACCTGTGAACCTATGGACCAGTGACTTGTGAACCTATGGACCAGTGACCTGTGAACCTAAGGACCAGTGACCTGTGAACCTATGGACCAGTGACCTGTGAACCTATGGACCAGTGAAACTATGAACCAGTGAAACTATGAACCAGTGGCCAATAAACCTAAGGACCAGTGACCTGTGAACCTAAGGACCAGTGACCTATGAACCTATGGACCAGTGAATCTAAGGACCAGTGGCCTGTGAACCTATGGACCAGTGACCTGTGAACCTATGGACTAGTGACCTGTGAACCTATAGACTAGTGACCTGTGAACCTAAGGACCAGTGACCTGTGAACCTATGGACCAGTGACCTGTGAATCTATGGACCAGTAGACCTATGAACCTATGGACCAGCGACCTGTGAACCTATGGACCAGTAACTAGTGAACCTATGGACCAGTAACCTGTGAAGCTATGAAGCCACTGTGTGACTCCATCAGATACCCAGGTGTTGCACAAGTATATAATTTATCAACTTGTCGGTTCTCTGAGCCATGTGTCTACATTACACCTTAGTTATTTAAAGTTAGTTAATGATACTTAAACCTACAAATTTTCTTTTAAAAAAGATGGGTCCTAAAAGTTAAATTAAATTAAAAAAGCCCGCTGGGATGTTGGAAATACAATGCTCAAAAGCATTAAATTTCATTGTAGTAGAGCAGTTTGGGGCAGCCAGCAGCAGTAGTAGCGGGAAATTAGACAGCGCAAACGCAGTAATTTGCAGCAGTTAAATTTGCCGCGCAGTTGTAGTAGCAGCGTGTTGCAGCAGTAAATAGCGCAGTAGTAGCAGCGCAGCAAATAGTAAACCCGCAGTAGTAGCAGCAGTTAAATAGTTGCAGCAGTAGTAGCAGCGCAGCAGTGTAGCAGCAGTAGTAGGAGCCCGCAGTAGTAGTAGTTGCAGCCCGTTTGTAGCAGCAGTAGTTGCAGCTTTTGTAGCAGCAGCAGCGTTTGTAGCAGCATAGTAGCAGCAGCCCGTAGTAGTAGCAGCAGCCCGTAGTAGCAGCAAACCGCATAGCGCCCGTAGTACAGCGTAGTAGAAGGGGTAGTTGCAGCGTAGTAGCAGCGTAGTTGCGCCCGTAGGGAGCAGCCAGTAGTATTTAGCAGCAGCGTTTGTAGCGCAGGGAGTTTGTAGCAGCAGTAGTGAAACAGTAAATAGCAGCAGCCAGTAGTAGTTTGCAGCAGCAGTTGTAGGGAGCCGCAGCAGTAGTAGAAACAGCGCAGCGTTGGGAGCCCGCGTAGTAAGGGAGCAGCAGCAGTTTGTAGAGCCCGCAGCCAGTTGTGTTGTTGAAACAAATAGTAGTTGCGCAAATAGTTGCGCCCGCAGTAGTAGCGAAACCCGTTGTAGTTGTTGCAGCGGGAGTTTGAGCAAGCTTAGTAGTAGATGCAGGAGTAGCAGCCGTAGTAGCAGGGAGCAGTAGTAGCAGCGCAGTAGTAGCAGCGCAGCGTAGAGTAGCGCAGCAGCAGGGAGCAGCGCCAGGGGCGCAGCAGCAGGCAGTAGTAGTTGCAGCCCGCGTAGCAGCAGTTTGTAGCAGTAGTAGCAGCAGTAGTACCGCGAGTAGCAGCAGTTGTGCAGCAAATTGTAGCAGCAGCAGTGGGAGTAGGGAGCAGCCCGTGGGAGCAGCAGCAGTAGTAGGGAAACAGTAGTTGCCCGGGAGTAGTAGCGCGCAGTAGTAGTAGCAGCAGCAAATAGTAGCAGAGCAGCAGTAGTAGGGAAACAGCAGCAAACAGTTAAATAGCAGCAGTTGTTGCAGCAGCACAGTTTGTAGCAGGGAGCAGCAGTAGTAGTAGTAAAAAAGCAGTTTGTAGTAGCAAACAGTATTAGCAGCCCGCCAGTAAATAGCGCAGCAGTTTGTAGTAGTAGCAGCAGTAGTAGCAGCAGCAGTAGTTGCCGCAGTAGGGGGCAGCAGCAGGAGTAGCAGCAAATTTGTAGCGAGCGTAGAAATAGCAGCAGCGTAGTAAATTGTAAATAGCAAACAGCAGCAGCAGAGCAGCAGCCCGTAAATAGTAGCAGCCCGCAGCAGCAGCAAGCAGCAGCAGCAGTAGTAGCAGCAGCAGCAGTTAGTTGAGCCTTTTTGCAGCGAGTAGTAGCGCAGTTTTGTAGCAGCAAATAGTAGCAGCAGAGTAGTTGCAGGGCCCGCCCGTTGTTGAAACTGTTTGGAGCAGCAGCAGCAGTTGTAGCAGCAGCAAACAGTAGTAGCAGCAGTGTAGCAGCAGCAGTGGTTTGCAGCGGGAGTGTAGTAGTTGTAGCAGCGCGCAGATTTGTTTGCGAAGTTGTAGCAGCAGCAGTATGTAGCGCGCAGTAGTAGCGCAGCAGTAGCCCGCAGCAGCAGTAGTAGCGGGAACCCCGAAATAGTAGCGCAGTTCTACAGAGCAGGAGTTTGTAGAGCAGTAGTAGCTGAAAGCCCGTAGTAGTAGCAGCAGCAGGGGTAGTAGTAGCAGCAGCAGCAGTAGTAAATAAACAGCAGTAGTAGCAGCAGCAGGTTTTTTTGCAGCAGAAGTAGTAGCAGCAGTTGTAGCCAGCGCGTTGTTGTAGCGCAGTGTAGCAAACAGCGTAGTAGTAGTTTCAGCGTAGTAGCAAACAGTTTGTTGCGCAGAAAATAGTTTGTAGCGCAGCCGTAGTAGTAAACGCAGGGAGTTGCAGCAGCAGTTGTAGCGCAGCAGCGTAGGGAGCAGCAGCACAGTTAGTTGGGGCAGCCCGTAGTAGCAGCAGTGTAGCAGCAGCAGCCCAAAATTGTAGCGCAGCCCGTAGTAAACCAAACCCGGGTAGCAAACAGGAGTAGTAGCAGCAGCAGCGCAGCAGCAAATAGTAGCAGCAGCAGCAGCAAGTTGTTTGGGAGCCGCAGTTGTAGGGAGCAGCAGTAGTAAAAAAAAACAGCGGGAGCAGCAGCGCAAACAGCCCGCAGCAAAAAAGTAGTAGCAGCAGAGCAGCAGTAGTGTAGGGAGCAGCAGCAGCAGCAGCAGCCCCAGCAAATAGCGCGCAGCGAAATTTGAGCAGCAGCCGAGTAGCAGCAGAGCAGCCCGTAGTGCAAACAGCAGGGAGCAATTTAGCGCCCGCAGCACTAGTAGCAGCGCAGTAGTAGCATCAGCAGTATTAGTAGCGGCAGAGTAGCTAGGTAGTTGCAGCGCAGTAGTAGTAGCAGCCCGTGTAGCAGCAAACCCGTAGTAGCGAGCAGCAGTAGGGAGAAACAGCAGCAGTGTAGTTTTTTTGTAGCAGCCCGAAACAGTTGCAGCAAACAGCAGCGAGTAGTAGCGCAGCAAACAGTTTTGTAGCAAAAGTAGCAGCCAAACGCAGCCCCCTGCAAAACAGTTGCAGCCCGCAGTAGTACAAGGGAAACAGTGTTGCAGCTGCAGCGCAGTAGTAGCAGCGGGAGCCGCAGTTAGTAAACGCAGCCGCAGCAGTTGTAGTAGAAACGCAGCAGCACAGTTGTAGCGCAGCAGTAGTAGCAGCAGCAGCAAACGCAGCAGCAGCAGCAGCAGCAGGGAGCAGCAGAAATGCAGCAGCGCAGCAAGCAGTTGCAGCGCAGCCCGCAGTTGTTAGCGCGTGTTTTTAGTTTTGTAGCAAGCAGCCCCCGGGGAGCAGTAGTTGCCGGGAGCAGCCCCTTTTGAGCAGCAGGGGGCCCGTAGTAGCAGCGCAAATTGGGAGGCAGCAGGGAGTAGTAAAACAGTAGTCAGCCAGCGTTGTAGGGAGAAGGGGAGTAGTTGCCCGCAGGCTGTGAAGCAGCAGTAGTAAAACAGGGAGCAGCAAAAGCTGCCAGTAGTGCAGCAGGAAACAGTTGGCCCCGGCAGCAGCGTAGCAGCAGCCCGCAGGAAAGGCCCAGAGTAGCAAACAGGGGAAATAGTAGGGAGCAGCAGCAGTAGTTAAACTGCAAAAAAGGGAGCAACAGGGCAGCAGCAGCAGCAGGAAAAGTAGCAGCAGCCCGTAGTTAGCAAGGCAGCAAATAGTTGGGAAGGGGCAAAACAGCAAAAACCCGTTTGTAGAAGCAGCAGCCCGTTGTAGGGAACAGCAGTTGAGCAGCAGCAGAGAGTGCTTTTAGCAGCAGCAGTAGTAGCCAGCAGCAGTAGTAGAGCAGAAACAGAGTAGTAGCAGCAGCAACAAGGGGGAATTAAATAGTAGTGCAGCCAAGGAAATAGTCAGTTGCGGGAAGGGCAGTAGTAGAAGAGCCGTTTGTTTGCAACAGTATGCAAACAGCTGTAGTTTGCAGCGCAGAGTTAGTAAATAGAGCAGCAGAGAGTTTTAGGGAGCCAGTGTAGCCCCCGCAAACAGCAGGAGGGAGTATAGCAGGGAAACAGAGCCAGCAGAGTAGTAGCGGGGGAAATAGCAGCAGAGAGTGTAGAGCAGCAGTTTGTAGCAGCAGTAGTTTCGCAAGCAGTAGTTGCAGCAGCAGAGTAGAAAAATCAGTAGTAGCAGCAGGGAGTAGTAAAACGCAGCAGTAGAGCTGGTTTGGGAAATGCGCCCGCGGGTTGGGAGCAGCAAACAGTAGTAGAAGCAGAAATAGTAGCCCGCAGAAGTTGCGCAGGACGCAGGGAGTTTGCAGCAGCAGTAGTTTTTAGCAGTAAATTTGCGCAGAGTTTAGAGGGAGCAGCAGGGAAATAGCAACAAAACAGCGGGAGTAGCGCAGCGTAGTAGCAGAAACAAAAAAAAAGCAGATTTGTAGCAGCAAGTAGAGCGCAGCCGTAGTAGCAGAGCAGTAGTAGCAGCAGAAAATAGTAGCCAGCCAGCAGTAGTAGTTGGGAGCAAGTAGTAGCAGCAGCAGTTTTGAGAGCGCAGTAAGTAAGAAACAGTTTGTAGCGCGCCCGTAGAGCAGCAGCGAGTAGTTGCAGCAGAGTGCAGCAGCAGTTTGTTAGCAAACAGCAAATAGTAGCAGCGCAGGGAGTAGTAGCCCGCCAAAAAGCAGCAGTTGGTTTGTAGCAGCAGGTAAATAGAGGCTGTAGCAGGAGCAAGCCAAATAGTAGCAGAGCAAAATTGTAGCGCAAGGGCAGTAAGTAGCAGGGGGAGCAGCCGAGTAGTAGGGAGGGAGTTTGTTGCAGAGCAGGGGAAACGCAGCAGCGTTTTGAGCAGCAGCAGTAGTAAAACAGGACAGCGGGAGTTGGGAGCGCAGTTGTTAAGGGGGAGCAAATAGTAGCAGCACAGTTGTGCAGCGCGTTAGCAGCAGGCGTTGGGGGTTTTTTTGCGCAAACAGGGGAGTAGCAGCAGTAGTAAACAGCAAAACAAACAGTAGTAGTTAGCAAGGGGCAAGTAGTTTGTAGGGAGCACAGTAGTAGGGAGGGAGAGGGAGTTGTAGCAGCAGCAGCAAATAGTAGCAGCAGCGTAGTAGAGCAGCTGTAGAGCAGCAGCCGTAGTAGCAGCAGGGGAAATAGTAAACCCGCAGCAGCAGTTTGTTGCAAGATGCAGCAGAGTTTTTGCAGCAGCAGTAGTAGCAGCAGTATGCAGCAGCAGAGAGTTTTAGAGCCCCAGTAGTAAAGGGAGCCCGTATTGCAGCAGTGTTTGGCAACAGTTGGGAGACAGCAGTTTGTTAGTTTGCAAGCAGTAAATAGAGCAGAGTGGTAGAGAGTAGGTAAACAGCAGCAGGGAAAATGCCCCGCCCGGGGTAGTTGTTTTGGGAGCGAGTGCAGCAGGTAGTAGCAGCTGAGAGCCCGCGCCAAATTGGGGGGCAGCAGCCCGTAGTTAGCAGGAGCCAGCAGAGAGCAGCAGCAGTAAAATTTGCAGCAGTAGTAGCAGCAAAACAAGTAGTGCAGAGCAGTAGTAAGGGGGGGTGCAAACAGCTTGCAGTAGTAGCAGGAGTAGTAGCAGGGAGTTTCAGTAAATTGAGCAGCAGGTTGTAGCAGCAGCAAGTAGTTTGCAGGCGTAGTAGTGCAGGCAGTTTGAAAACAGAGTAAATTAAATAGGCAGAGTAGCGCAGCAGTAGTAGCAGCAGTTGTAGTGCCGCAGAGTTAGCAGTAGTAGGAAACAGCAGTTTGTAGTAGCAGCAGCCCGTAGTAAAAACAGCCAAAAAGGGATTTGTTGAGTTTTACGCAAGCAAAAAGGGAGTAGTAGGGAGGGAGAGCAGCGCAGAATAGTAAGCAGCAGCATAAAAGCAGCGTAGTAGCAAACGCAGCAAAAGCAGCTGCGCCAAAAAGCGTAGTAGCAGAAATAGTAGCGCAGTAGTAACAGCATTCAGCCAGCAGTGTAGCAAGGGAGCAGTTGTAGCAGCAAATAGAGAGTAGAGCAGCAGTTGTAAACAGCAGCAGTAGTAGCAGAGCAGTAGTAGTAAACAGCAGTAGTAGCAGCAGTAGTAGAGCAGCAGGTAGAAACAGTAGGGAGAAGCAGAGTAGCAGCAGAGTAGTAGCAGCAGAGTAGAAAAGTAGAAACAGTAGTAGCAGCAGTAAAAGGGCAGTAGTTGGACCCAAAAAAGCCAAAAAAAAAAAAAAAAAAAAGCAGTAGTAGTAGCAGCAGCAGTAGAAGCGAGTTGTAAATAGCCAGCAGTAGGGGAAACAGTTTGTAGCAGCAGTAGTAGTAGAGCAGCAGAGTAGAAATTGGGAGCAGTAGCGCAGGAGTTTGTCCGCAGCAGCCGTAGTAGCAGCAGGAGAGCAGCAGTAGTAAGCAGCAGGGAGAGAGCAAACAGTAGTGAGCGAAAGGGGAAAAGTTTTTTTGCAAACAGTTAGCCCGCCAAATTTGTAGCAGCCCCCGTAAAGGCAGAGAAAAGTTGTAGCGCAGTTTTGTAGCGCAGAGTAGTAGAAGCAGCAGTAGTTTGTAGCCGCAGTAGGCAGCAGTAGTTTGCAGCAGGGAGCAGTAGTAGCAGCAAATAGCAGCAGCAGTTGTTAGCCCGCGGGAGTGCAAACAGAAGAGAGCAGTGATTTCAGAGAGCAGCAAATTAAACAGCAGCGTAGTAACCCCCCCAAAACCCCCCCCCAAAAACCCCCCTTTTTGGGAGAGGGGAGTAGTAAAACAGAACAGCAGTAAGAAACAGTAGAGCGCAGTAGTAGCAAACAGGGAGGAGCAGCAGATAGTAGTAGTAGCAGCCAGCAAAAGTAGGGGAGCAGCAGAGAAGGGAGCAGGTTAGTAGAGGGAGCCCGCAAATAGTAAACTTTCAAATGTAGTAGGGCAGCATAGTAGGGAGGTTTTCAGCAAGGGGAAAAACAGCAGGGGAGCAGGCAGTAGTAGGGGAGCAGCCCGTAGAGAGTTTGCAGCAGTTGTTGCAGCAGCAGTAGAGCCCGCAGAAAGTAGAAGCAGTAGTAACAGCAGTAGTAAACAGCCTTTGTAGGGGAGCCAAAATAGTATTAGCGCAGCAGAGTTTGTTTGCAGGGAGTAGAAACAGCAAAATAGTAGCAAGCAGAAGGGCGTAGCAGCAGTAGAGCAGCAGTAGTTCAGAGCCCCGCCCGAGAGCGCGCAGGGAAACAGGAGCAGCAGGCAGCAGCAGCAGCAAACGCACCCGAGTAGAGCAGCAGTGTAGTTTGCAGCAGTAGCTTAACCCGCAGTTGAGCAGCGCAATTTTGTAGCGCAGGGAGTAGCCCGCAAATAGTAGCGGAAGGGAACCCGCAGTGCAGCAGTGAGTAGTGCCCAGTAGGCCCGCAGTAGTAGGCAGAGGCAGTAGTAGAGCAGTTTGTAGCAGCAGTAATTTGGCAGCAGCAGAGAGCAGCAGGAGCAGCAGAGAGCAGCAGAGAGGGTTAGTAGTAGAAGCAGCCGTAGTAGTAGCAGCCCGTTGCAGAGCCCGTAGTTAGCAAACGCAGTGTTGTGCAGAGTGAGTGCAGCAGTTGTAGCAAGTAGTAACAGCAGGAGCAGCAGCCCGAAAAGGGAGCACAGTGGGCAAAACAGTAGTAGCCCGCAGGTGTAGCAGCAGCAGTAGTAGGGGGCAGGAAAATAGGGACAGCAAATAGTTTGCGCAGCAGCAGGCAGTTTTGCAGCAGTAGTAAGGGAGCGTAGTTGGGAGCAGTAGTAATTGCCAAACCCGCCCGAGTAGTAGCAGCTGTAGCAGCAGCAGAGTAAACAGCAGCATAGAAAGGGGAGCAGTAGAGCACAGTAGATTTGCCGAGAGACAGTAGTTGCGCAGAGTAGCAGCATTTGTAGCAGCCCGTTGTAACAGCAGGAGCAGCCGAGAACAGCAGTAGTAAACGCAGTAGTAGAGCAGGGATAGTAACACATTAGAGCGCAAAAGTAGTGAATTTGTAGCAGCCCGTAGGGAGGGGGTTTCAGCAGTTGTAACAGCGTAGTGCAGCAGGTAGTAACAAAAAAATAAATAGCAGCAGAGAGTAAATAAACAGCAGTTTGTTTGGCAGTAGTTTGCCGCAGTGTTGTACAGCAGCCAAAGCGCAGTAAATTGCAGAGTTGTAGCAGCAAATAAAAGGGGCAGAGAGTAGTAGAGCCAGTAGGGAGCAGTTTGGGGGGGGCATAGCAGTAGCCAGCCAGGGATTTTTTAAAAGGAAAAAACAGCAAAATTGGCAACATAATAAAAAATTGTAAATAATAACCAAAAAACAAACATAAATTTGAACAATTTTTAAAATTTTTTTTAAAAATTAATTTTTTTAAAGAGAGGTTAAAATACAGGCAGTTTGAACCTTCCTATGCGCGTGGGGCCCGGGGAGGCGTAGAGTAGGGGAAACCAAACCAGCCCCCCAGTTTTTAAACCCCAAAGCCCCAAAAAAGCAATTTTAAGAGTGCCTTTTTCCCCCGAGCAACGTAATTCAACAATTTTTTCTGAAAATATAATGGATTGAGCGGTAGAGCCCGGTTGGGAGGCCCCGGAGGAGCGCCCCTATTTTCCCCCTTGTTTTCCCCGCGTGCAAGCATTGTAGAAACAGAGGAGGAGAAAAGTTGCCTATATTCCCCCAATCACTTAGTTGAAACAAATAAAAAAAAAAACA
>NC_069426.1:38304360-38321581 GCF_026875155.1 Cherax quadricarinatus | reverse complement strand
AAAGAGAGAAAAGGGGGACAACAAAAAACAGACAAAACAGACACAGACAGACGACGAGACTGACTGACTCGGGGTCTTCTGTAAGAAAGGTATTTGTCTGATCTGTACAGTTCCCGATCTGTTTCGCGCGTGATTTTTCCTCTCTGATATAAATTACATTCGTCTAAAAGTCTATAAACAAACTTTATCCACTCTTCCTTCTACACTTCTTGCGTCTCCCCGTAGGGTCGCACACACCAGCTTCTGTCCCCATCCTCTGGAAATCTAGCATGTGGAACTTAGGAAGCCCTGAACGTTGGGAGATAATTACAGAGATAATGGGGGAGTAATTTAATGAACGGAATGTTATTGTTTTAATGTGATAAATGTAAAAATGATAACATTATCGTTAAGGTAGTGCTAACATTATTAGGTATCTTTAATTTTCAGTGATAAATAATAAGAGTTTTTTTAAAAGGCTGGTAAACATCGAAAGAAAAACCCTTAGAGGAAACACGATAACATTTTTTTTAAAATCTCTTAAATCAGTTTGTGGCGACACATAAGTGTGCGGGGCGGTAACAGTAACAGACTGGTGAACCAAACAGGATGTACTGCTGTACAACATTACTGGATATACTCTCCACTCACGCTTCATGATGGTGTACGTGTTCTCCCCTTTAAATTTTAAGTGTGGGCCAACAGACTTCACGTTCCAGTCTGACCTTGTGTTAGGCAAACTTTCCAGTCTGACTTGTGTTAGGCAAACGTTCCCAGTCTGACCTTGTGTTGGGCAAACGTTCCAGTCTGACCAGTGTTTAGGCAAACGTTCCAGTCTGACCTTGTGTTAGGCAAACGTTCCAGTCTGACCTTGTGTTAGGCAAACGTTCCAGTCTGACCTTGTGTTAGGCAAACGTTCCAGTCTGACCTTGTGTTAGGCAAACGTTCCAGTCTGACCTTGTGTTAGGCAAACGTTCCAGTCTGACCTTGTGTTAGGCAAACGTTCCAGTCAGACCTTGTGATCCAGTCAGACTTTGTGTTACGCAAACATTCCAATCAAATCACAAACGCAAACCAGTACAATCCAGTCAAACCATACCCCCGGCCGGGATTGAACCCGCGGTCATAGAGTCTCAAAACTCCAGCCCGTCGCGTTAGCCACTAGACCAGCTAGCCACAATAAGATTCATCCAACTAGGTATATTTCTACACCATAGGAAATTTTAGCACGGGCCCACCTTTGTGACCACAAATGCAAGTTTTTACAGACGGCAGTGAAGGGACTTGAGCTAGAGTTCGTCACGGCCACGCTAGCTGGAGATTCGTCTGTAAAAACTTGCATTTGTGGTCCCCAGAGGTGCCTGTGCTAACTTTCCTATGGTGTAAAAATATACCTAGTTGGATGAATCTTATTGTGGCTAGCTGGTCTAGTGGCTAACGCGACGGGCTGGAGTTTTGAGATCTATGGCCGCGGGTTCAATCCCGGCCGGGGGTATGGTTCATTTGCAATCGTGTCATTACGATTTCTTGAGTCACAATCCAGCCCAGTTGCTAACGTTGCAGACAGACTCCCCTCCTCCATTCCCTTTGCGCGCAAGCGTTGCAAGAAGACCTCCAGTTCTTATGCAAAACGCTGCGGGCAGAAGGCTACCTAAACTTCCCTGTGGGAAACGTTTGTGTGGATGGAAGACTCGCTATCATGGCAGTCACGGCTCACTCATACATCATCCAAGCAAATACCAGGCCAGGGAGCTCTCTGCTTTGCAGCATCCACAGCGTGGGTGATGCTTCCAGTATCATGTGGGGGAGATGTTCATCTCCCAGCATCAAATAGGGGATGTGTTCATCTCTCAGCATCACCCTAGGATAAAATGTTCATCTCCCGAGCCTGTGGTAGAGGAAGGTGTTCATCTAAACCCTCAGCATCATTGTGGGTTTGGGGAGAAAGATATTCCGAGTATAAAAAAAAAGATGGAAGATAGGAAAGAAGGATGAGATAAAGCAAAAAATCTAGGAAGGCAATGATGCAACAGGAGACTTTAGAAGCATTAGGAAGGTAAGGAGAGGCAGATGAGAGATGAACTCTATCTTAATGGTATTAGTATCTTGGTTTTAATGATGGTTTTCAGAGATCGAATAAATCTCACTGCGAGTAGACATGGTACCCAGGCCGTCTGCAAAATGTAAATTTTCGTGGTAAAATGCTAAACCCCTGGGAGAGAGAATGAGGGTGATACAGCCCCTTGGGTCATGGGGGGGACACTCATGTTTAACCCCAGCAAGGTAGGAGGGTAACTTTAATTCTCTTGGAATCAAGAGCTCTTCGTCAACATCAAGGCTCTTCAATGAGATAATGGCGTGAGATGCCGACACCTTGGCGAAGGCAAATGCAGTTTCAACTTAATCTCTGTTGACATGTTTCACTCACAGTGGTATTTTTGACGACGTTTTGCCCACACAATGGGTGTTGTTGACGACGTTTCGTCCGAATATTGAGCTTTTAAGTGACAAACAGGTGTTAAAGGCATCTCATAGCAATTACATGGAGCTGTGATGGTGCGTCGTTGGCATAAATTATTATTATTATTATTTTATTATTATTTTTTATTATTATTGTTGTTACTATTATTATTATTACATAGATCGGAGCGCAAAAACCCAAAGGGGTCATACAACTCCTGGTTGGGAGTGATGGGAAGGCATTCAGGGTCCCTTGCAAAAAAAGGGGAAACATGGGCCCAATTTCTGAGATCAAGAGCCTCCCTTCTTCCTCTCACCGGCATCAAGGCACCTCCAGGGAGGACTGTGCTGGGAGAAAGCTTGCTTCCTTGGTATTAAATTGAGCCTTCTTTTTTGCACTGTATCAACACAACGTTGGCCATTATTCTCTAGGCAGCGCCAGAAAACCCCATGTTGAGAAATGAGTTTTGTTGGGTTTTTAAAGTCTATCAGCTACAGAGGGTCATTAAGAGGCATTTCACATGTACACTAAGTATACTTTAGCCCCCCTCCCCCTAAAATCCTTTCAAGGGAGGTTCCTTGATACTCTTGATCTAAGAATTGGACCTGTGCCTCCGTTTCTTGAATCGAGTCTTCAAAGTTTTCCCTTCCCTTTAGACGCTGCTGACCCCTACGGGTTTAGTGTTTCGTCATGAATGTGATTTATAATAATAATAGCCCAGTAAAATAGGGATCAAATTGAACTCCCGGTAAAATATACGCTGGGCGCTTCACTGTAAATAATTTTTCTCATAAAGTTCCTCCGTATAGTGTGATTTTTTCTAAATGCGATTTTAATATGTACTTTCCAAAAAATAAATAGCGCGTGAAAAAGGCTTTCATTTGTGCGTGTTTATTCAATTTTGTATGCCCCCCTTTCTACTGTAGTTAAAAAAAAATCGGTGACCTAGAGAGCGTTTGCCAACGCCATCTAGTGACCAGCGGCGGAACAATGAAGTTTCACGTCCCACCACAGCTCAAAAAATCGACGTTGTTTACGAAGTTCATGCCAAGAGTCGATCTTCTTGGTATAGAACTCGTTAATGTTTTGATGGGGGTCATTGCAGCTCCTGGGCCCGTAAACACAACATCGTCGCTTTGATTCGTGCCGTAATCAACGTTTTGAAGGGAATACTTGGTTCTCCCGATGCAGGCATATATCCTGGGAGGTGTATGTTGGTATGTAAATACACTGAGGGATATCCTTTGGTCAGTATTATTGAGACATTACAGTATTATTCGTGTCTAGTTTACTGCCAGAGAGGTAGTAATGGTTTCCGATGGGTGGAGAAACTGAAAGAAGAACAAATCTTTGTAAAATGTGGCGTGTGTTGATGATGTGTGGGTATTGATGTGGTGTGGGTTGATGATTTGTGGGTATTGATGTAGTGTACATGTTGATGTGGTATACGTGTTGACGTGGTTGGTATTGATGTGTGTGGGTGTTGACGTGTTGGCATTGATGTGTGTGGGTGTTGACGTGTTGGTATTGATGTGTGTGGGTATTGACGTGTTGGTATTGATGTGTGTGGGTGTTGACGTGTTGGTATTGATGTGTGTGGGTATTGACGTGTTGGTATTGATGTGTGTGGGTGTTGACGTGTACATGATGTATTGATTCTCATTGCCGTATTCCACGAGAAGCGCTAAATCCACATGGGGTCATAGACCGCCTGGGAAATAGGTGTGGGAGGGGTAATAAGATTTGATCCGTGGAAGCTGAGAGTAGCTTCAATTCATTTGATTAAGATTTTTTTCACCACACCAAGACTTCCAATGAAGCCTTCGTGAATATGCATCCTTGTATATATGTCAGCATAGTTGCTGATCCCCTTATATGTGTTGTATAGCGTATCATAGTACCATCCATGTGTTTATATAGAAGATCCCTTAGGCCTGTGACTGTATGACGTCACGGGATGCAGCGTGCAAGTGAGACAAGCTGCTTCCCTCTCGGTCTCCGCATAGGCATAGTAGAAGGCAGGACACGGCAGGCTGGGCTCCATCTCCCATTACCACAGTCTGACAATATAGCGTTACCATCCAGTAAGTGAGTTTACCTTATCCATCAATCTCCTACCGAACCCCACACGACATATACACCGATAGGTGTTGGTGCTGCAGGTGTGTTGACACTAACACGGGTGTTGGTGTTGCAGGTGTGTGTGGTCACTAACACGGGTGTTGGTGTTGCAGGTGTGTGTGGTCACTAACATGGATGTTGGTGTTGCAGGTGTGTGGTCACTAACACGCGTGTTGGTGTTGTAGGTGTGTGTGGTCACTAACACGGGTGTTGGTGTTGCAGGTGTGTGTGGTCACTAACATGGATGTTGGTGTTGCAGGTGTGTGGTCACTAACACGGGTGTTGGTTTTGCAGGTGTGTGGTCACTAACACGGGTGTTGGTGTTGCAGGTGTGTGTGGTCACTAACACAAGTGTTGGTGTTGCAGGTGTGGTGGCAGGGGTGCAACATGCAGGTAGAGGGTCGGCACCATCCTCACCCCAGCTTGCGGCATCCCGCTCCGCCGAGTCCACACCTTCGAAATTCGTGAGTACCACCTTCTAATTTCGTGAGTACCACCACCACCTAATTTCGTTGAGTACCACCTCCATGGTTAACTATGGTTTCCCATCTTCTTAAAAGAACCATTAAAATAGTAAATCCCCTCCCTATCCCTGTGTTTTACGTGAGTACCTTGTTGTTTACGATAGTTTCCCTCTTCCAGGACACTAAAACAGTACTACTCCTGCTTCTTTCATGTATTACCACTTTCTTGGTTTTACTATAGTTTTCCATCTTTTCTCCTTCGAAGACCTTAATAATACCCCCGTCCCCCTTCCATTTTCTCTATCTTCTAGAAGTGGATGAACTGTGTTGCTGAGTGCCCTTAAAGTCGTAACTTATCCCCCCTCTTAAACATAGCATGGGCCTACTGCCCATACTAGTATGGGCCAGAAGACAGGGCTTTTGGCCCTTACAGCTGTATAGTCCTTGTGGCTTAGCGCTTCTTTTTGATTATAATAATAATAATCTGGCCCATACTAGGCAGGGCCTTGTCAACCCAAACCCACTAACAAAATATTTGCCTAACCCATTTTCAATGCTACCCAAGGAATCATCTTTGATAATCTGTTGACTCATGTGCAAGTAATACTTGATTCCAACCCCTCTCACTCGTGTGCTTATCTAACCTAAATTTGAAGCTAAATTTAAAGGTATGACACAAAAATATAACTTCCTCTCTCATTGCATATACATGTATAAAATCTTTTGTAACATTTGTAACAAATGCAAAAAAAAATCACTATCTCGTGCCTTAAATAT
Organism: Cherax quadricarinatus; assembly: GCF_026875155.1. Taxonomy (NCBI): domain Eukaryota; kingdom Metazoa; phylum Arthropoda; class Malacostraca; order Decapoda; family Parastacidae; genus Cherax; species Cherax quadricarinatus. Next base: position 38,315,779 of record NC_069426.1, on the reverse strand, counting down.
TCTACGTAGAATAAAACTGGACGAAGGAGTCTTCTCACTCCACGAAGGTGAGAGTAAAGCAACTGCAGAAATATTATAGATTAATAATTATCAAATTATTTGAAAGAATTCTAGGAAACAAGATTACAAGTAACATTGATTCACAACAGTTACACAATCCAGGGCAATTGTTGGACTGTTAGGTAAGACACATATGCAACAGTTAGGTATCTTTATTTCGAAACGTTTCGCCTACACAGTAGGCTTCTTCAGTCGAGTACAGAAAAGTTGATAGAAGCAGAAGATACTTGAAGACGATGTAATCAGTCCATCACCCTTAAAGTTTTGAGGTGGTCAGTCCCTCAGTCTGGAGAAGAGCATTGTTCCATAGTATGAAACAATATTGTTTCATACTATGGAACAATGCTCTTCTCCAGACTGAGGGACTGACCACCTCAAAACTTTAAGGGTGATGGACTGATTACATCGTCTTCAAGTATCTTCTGCTTCTATCAACTTTTCTGTACTCGACTGAAGAAGCCTACTGTGTAGGCGAAACGTTTCGAAATAAAGATACCTAACTGTTGCATATGTGTCTTACCTAACAATCTGTCGGTATTTTATACCATTTTAATGTTCAATTGTTGGACTGTTATGACTTGCTCTTGGATGCAGTGTACGCGGACTTTGCAAAAACCTTTGGCAAATGCAACTGTGGTGTAGTAGAGCACAAAATGCGTGCCAGAGGAATTACTGGAAAAAGTGGGCAAATGGATAATCTGTTAACAATTAAAGCCAAAAAAACGTAGTAGCAAAGAGGATGAGAAACTGCCTCTCCGATAGTACTTAACCCAATTCTCTCTCATTTTACCTGGCATAGAGACAAATTTTTAGCACTGTATCGTCCTATGTAGATGATACTAGAATTTGTATGAGTGGCATCTGTTGAGGTTACAGCAGCCTTGAGCTGGTGTCAAGGAGGTCATACAGAGGGCCACTGACACCAATATGATGTTCAGTGAGGAAAAAAAATCGTTACTCATCTATAGAAATATTGAGGAAATAAAGGCTGGAACAGATACTAAACAAACTCAAATTACTCAGTAGAGTGCATGCACGCATAGGTGCGTGAGCTCGTGCGTGCGTTCGTGGGTGTGCATGCTCATTGTTTTCATAGTAAGTTTATGGTATCGTGACCTCTCTGGGTGTATATACATGTAGTGTTGTAAGGCAGCACCACGGGATTACTTTCACTTGTCATCAGATCACACAACTTGCCTCATACATAGGGCTGCTTCCAACAATTATGTATTCAAGGGGAAGCGCTCCACCCATAAGGATCATTACACTCTTTGAAATGAAAGATACACGAATGTGATCCAAGGAAAGGGGTAGATAACTCAAAATTTTATAGATCAAGACTCCTTCGTCAGCATCAAAACATTCCCCCCCCCCTCGAAGTATTGTCGATGCAGGCACTCCCAACACTATAGATCAGTGGTTCAGAGAACCGACAAGTTGATAAATTAGACACGTGTGTAACACTTGGGTATCTTCGTTGAGGAAACGTTTTTAACACAGTGGCTTCATCAGTCCAATACAAAGAAGAGTGGTGAAGATAAGGGGAGTTTTGGGTAATCAGTCCCTCAACCTGGTGTCGATGTAATCTATCCAGCAATCATGACTGATGGTCGCTCCTGCCTCTCGCAGTTGCTGGACCGATACGTCATAAAAAAAAAACCATACCACGGGCGGGGATAGAACCCGCGATCAGTCTCAAAACTCCAGACCGTCGCGGGTTCTATCCCCACCGTGGTATGGTTTGTTTGCAATGGTGTCATCACGATTTCACGAGTCACGATACGTCATAGTTGTTTATACATCGGAAAACAAACGGAAAGTAGATGTAGTGTGAACAAGGTGCAATAACGCACACGATGCATGATAAATAAATGACTGGAAAAGTGAGCAAATGGATCTTTAATTTTTTTAACAAATCGGACCCAAAGAGTAATAGGTAACAATGTAATATTGAAGACTTTTACAGTGAAAGCTTGTGCTTCAAGGCGCGGTACTCACCCCGATTCTCTTTCTCATTCTTATTTCCACCATAGACACAATTCATTTTACTGTATCATCATTTGCAAACAATAGTAGAATTTGTATTTCATCCATTGAGGATCACAGCGAATCTCTAAGTCGGCATAAACCAGATCTTCAAGTGGGCCACAGAACCATGATGTTTAATGTGGACAATTTCAGTTACACAGCTATGGAAAAGCTAAGAATTTAAAAAATGGAACAGATTATTAAAAAGGGTGAACCACTCAATAAAGCGGAAGAGAAATGTGAACTTGAGTAATAATGTCAAAAGATCTTACATTCAAGGCTCACAAACTATATTTTCACAACCGCAAGGAAAATGTTAGTCTGGATTATTAGAAACTTTACAAGAGATGCCAAGCCATTAATCATTCTTTTAAAGCTTTTTCTCTTTATACTGGAATATTGCTAACTCCGTTTAAGACAAGTGAATCACAGATCCATGAGAATATACCGACACCTTCACTTCTCATATAAATTCATTCGTTGGAACGTCCTGAAGTTCCTTGAACTGTACTGGAACGTAGGCAAGGAAGATACATCAGAACCTAGAGTCTACCCGGACAGTGTTCCGAGGGCGGTGACTCCCAATATGCACATTGAAATAACTACTAAAACAAGAGGCTCGGTAGACGGTACAAAAATACCCTCAGTGGAAAGCAAGTATACAGTGAGTGAGCACGATAAGATGTAACTCAGTGTAAAGAAACCAAAACTTTTTAACACCCTTCAAAAAGCGAATGAGTTATTTCCGCAAGTTGGTTTCTGATGAGCTGGACTGTGGTGCCTGTGTTGGACTGGGTGCAGCTGGCACTAAGAGCTCATTGTTCAGCCCGTCAACCTGAGGCGCCTTTTCTGGGACCAGGCCGCGCGTCTGCCAATTCATCCCTGGATGACAGTCGGGTTTAGAGCTTCACATGAAGTAAAATATGCTAGATGTTATATTTGAGATGGTATTGGAGAAGTAACTAGTTTATGTGCACGATATCATGTAGAGCAGCGGCTAGTTTATTGTACACCATATCCAACGTGGGGGACAGTAGCGGCTAGTTTATTGTACACCATATCCAACGTGGGGGACAGTAGCGGCTAGTTTATTGTACACCATATCCAACGTGGGGGACAGTAACAGCTAGTTTATTGTACACCATATCCAACGTGGGGACAGTAGCGGCTGTTTAATTGTACACCATATCCAACGTGGGGACAGTAGCGGCTAGTTTATTGTACACCATATCCAACGTGGGGACAGTAGCGGCTAGTTTATTGTACACCATTGTCCAACGTGGGGGACAGTAGCGGTAGTTTATTGTACACCATATCCAACGTGGGGGGACAGTAGCGGCTAGTTTATTGTACACCATATCCAACGTGGGGGACAGTAGCGGCTAGTTTATTGTACACCATATCCAACGTGGGGGACAGTAACAGCTAGTTTATTGTACACCATATCCAACGTGGGGGACAGTAGCGCTAGTTTATTGTACACCATATCCAACGTGGGGGACAGTAGCGGCTAGTTTATTGTACACCATATCCAACGTGGGGGACAGTAGCGCTAGTTTATTGTACACCATGTCCAACGTGGGGGACAGTAGCGGCTAGTTTATTGTACACCATATCCAACGTGGGGGACAGTAGCGGCTAGTTTATTGTACACCATATCCAACGTGGGGGACAGTAGCGGCTAGTTTATTGTACACCATATCCAACGTGGGGGACAGTAGCGGCTAGTTTATTGTACACCATTATCCAACTGGGGGACAGTAGCGGCTAGTTTTATTGTACACCATATCCAACGTGGGGGACAGTAGCGGCTAGTTTATTGTACACCATATCCAACGTGGGGGACAGTAGCGGCTAGTTTATTGTACACATATCCAACGTGGGGACAGTAGCGGCTAGTTTATTGTTTCACCATATCCATCCTTGGGGGACAGTAGCAGCTGTTTATTGTACACCATATCCATCCTGGGGACAGTAGCGGTAGTTTATTGTACACCATATCCATCCTGGGGACAGTAGCGGCTAGTTTATTGTACACCTATCCTCCTGGGGGACAGTAGCGGCTAGTTTATTGTACACCATATCCATCCTGGGGGACAGTAGCGGCTAGTTTATTGTACACCATATCCATCCTGGGGGACAGTAGCAGCTAGTTTATTGTACATCAATCCATCCTGGGGACAGTAGCGGCTAGTTTAAATTTTACACCATACCCATCCTGGGGGACAGTAGCGGCTAGTTTATTGTACACCATATCCATCCTGGGGACAGTAGCAGCTAGTTTAAATTTTACACCATATCCATCCTGGGGGACAGTAGCAGCTAGTTTATTGTACACCATATCCATCCTGGGGGACAGTAGCGGCTAGTTTATTGTACACCATATCCATCCTGGGGGACAGTAGCAGCTAGTTTATTGTACACCATACCCATCCTGGGGGACAGTAGCGGCTAGTTTATTGTACACCATATCCATCCTGGGGGACGTAGCAGCTAGTTTATTGTACACTATATCCATCCGGGGGACAGTAGCGGCTAGTTTATTGTACACCATACCCTCCCGGGGGACAGTAGCGGCAGTTTATTGTACACCATATCCATCCCGGGGGACAGTAGCAGCTAGTTTATTGTACACCATATCATCCTGGGGACAGTAGCAGCTAGTTTATTGTACACCATACCCATCCTGGGGGACAGTAGTGGCTAGTTTATTGTACACCATATCCATCCTGGGGGACAGTAGCAGCTAGTTTATTGTACACCATATCCATCCTGGGGGACAGTAGCGGCTAGTTTATTGTACACCATATCCATCCTGGGGGACAGTAGCAGCTAGTTTATTGTACACCATATCCATCCTGGGGGACGTAGCGGCTAGTTTATTGTACACCATATCCATCCTGGGGGACAGTAGCAGCTAGTTTATTGTACACCATATCCATCCTGGGGGACAGTAGCGGCTAGTTTATTGTACACCCTATCCATCCTGGGGGGCAGTAGCAGCTAGTTTATTGTACACCATATCCATCTGGGACAGTAGTGGCTAGTTTATTGTACACCATATCCATCCTGGGGACAGTAGCGGCTAGTTTATTGTACACCATATCCATCCTGGGGACAAATAGCAGCTAGTTTATTGTACACCATATCCATCCTGGGGACAGTAGCAGCTAGTTTATTGTACACCATATCCATCCTGGGGGACAGTAGCAGCTAGTTTATTGTACACCATATCCATCCTGGGGGACAGTAGCGGCTAGTTTATTGTACACCATATCCATCCTGGGGGACAGTAGCGGCTAGTTTATTGTACACCATATCCATCCTGGGGGACAGTAGCAGCTAGTTTATTGTACACCATACTCATCCTGTGGACGGTAGAACAAGAACAAGTACACAAAAGGCCTAGAAACTAGGCTATTAATATGTTGGCAGCAATAAATATAAATTTATAGCTACAATTTGTTGTGTGTCGCAAGCAGATTTACGGCATTTGCTTAAAATATCTGGTATTTTATTTTCAATAATAAGATACCTGGGTGTACCACACAAGTTATTATAATGTATATCTATATTCCTCAATACGTGTCAATCAAGAACGAACATAGTGTTCAAGAGTGTTATCATAGAACTGACCACGTACTTTTATTTTGATCATGTGTCTGCCAAACCCACAAAAGCACTTAGAAACAAGCTTAAGCCTGGCAAGTACTTCACGAGTCATGTAATGTGAACGTACATAAGCCTGAGTAGATCTATAGCTCACTATGATTTAACATGAACGTATATAAGCACATATACTGAGGTTAGGTTCTTGCAGTGAGTTAACAGCACTGGGTGTATACTATCCACCCCATGGTGAGCTCACAGGCACAGAGTGGGAAGTATATTGTCTAGTACGGTGAGCTGGAACATAGTTACTATGCAGATGGCTGGTGGCACAGATTGTGTTACCCAGTTATGTTAGGTCCACACCGTTGGGCTCCGCGTACTTTTCGCTCATGACACGGGGCCTGCTTTGCGTTTCCTGTCTATTCACCTAGATTTGGCAGGGGTCGAAGCATAGCTCTTGGCTTTGCCTCTAAACCTCGCTGATTCCTGGCCTCTAGGGCCTTATTCATGAAATCGTGTTGTGTTGCCCCTTTACCATTTTGTCTACTTGCACCTTGCTGACCACCTTCACTTTTAAGTACACTATTTTCCTAATAATGTCATTAATTCCTTTGGCTTTGGTAGGCCAGACCTTAGTCTCGTAAATGGGTAAATTTCTGTGTGTTTTTTGAGTATTTCCCATGATTTTTTTTTTTTTTCCAAGTAAATTTCTGTATATTTCTCCTGATTTTTATTTGTGTGTGTTTCTGCGAGTCTTCGTGATTACTTCGTTTCTCCTTGGCGCCAAAACTCAGCAATCAGAGCCACTACATCATTTCCGGTAGTCTATGTTTTGGAATGACATAAAGCGTCAATTTCGGTTTTCAACTGTATATTTGCACCGCTGTTCAGAGTCCTCCCCAAATGTTGGTAGGAGACCCCGAGGCAGACTGAAAAACTCTGGATATTACGCTAGATAGACTCACTTTGCAGGCAAACTGTGTTCATGAAGACAAGAAAAAACTTTGGTGAACAAACTTTTATTGGCACAGCGTTTCGCTCTATGGTTTCATCTAAATTCACAGAGTAAAACGTTGTTCAAATAAAAAAATTTTGCAGTTCTCTCTTTTCTTCAGTAATGTTGGCAGTACGCTATTTAGATAGCAGATTGTATTATTGTAAAATATTGTGAACCGTTGGGTCTGTCGTGTCAAGGCCAGGCCTGTGTGCACGTGTGCGGCGCTTCTATGTGTATCATTGTGCATGCACCGCCGATTTGTGCCAAATTTATGCTTATGGGGTCGAGTCCTGGCTCCGAGCCCCGCCCATAAACCTTCATCGAGCGGTATTACTTCTCTCTCACCTCTTGGACTCATAAACACACACAACTGTTTACGATTTTCGTCTCCATTCCATTTCTTTATTCCCTCTTAAGGTAGGTGAAGTGCTCTTGCTCAAAGGAATTGGAGCTACCTTCCTCTAGCATCATACCTGATTACCTCTCATTCCTGAGGCACTATGATCCATACGGGTTTCGCGTTTACCCGTGAATACGGTCCAACTATAGTTTCTCTAATTCCTGTGTGTGTGTGTGTGTGTGTGAGAGAGAGAGAGAGAGAGAGAGAGAGAGAGAGAGAGAGAGAGAGAGAGAGAGAGAGAGGGAGATATGGATCAGCGGGCTGCCAGCAGCAACAGCCTGGTTGATCAGGGTCGGGCTACGTGAGTAGGAAAACTCTCGAAAATCATCAAAGGTTTATCACAGATAAGAACTAGTCATTGTGTGTATACACACCTATGTGTACTTAGGGTGGGTGTGCTTTCTGTTTAGTATATATACTTGAAATCTGATGTACACACATTGGAGAATATATACCTTCGTTGGGGCTTGTGCACATACATGTACATGTGTACATTCATGCATGTGCACGTGTAATTAAGTCTGTATACCTTCATAGTGCCTCCACGTGTACGCATATATGTTCTTTAACAGCACACTGCTGATATATTCAGTATGGATATATAAAAAGGGGGGGAATGGTTGGGTGTAGAGCTGGACTTGCCTAGCATGGGCCAGTAGGCCTACAGCTGTGTTCTTTTTGTTTTTTAAACACCAAAAGTATGTTATCTACGAGCTTGTGTGCGTTTCAGACTTGTATACATGCATGCATATATCGCACATGTACACGTATTCGGTTTCGTGTACGTGGGAGTGTGTGTACTTTTATATGAAGACCGTGTGAGCGTGTGCGAGGGGGCAACCGACGTGGCTCGGATTAAGTTACCAGTTGGCAATCCCTCCCCCTCTTACCTTTTTATTTTCTAATGTCCCCCTCCCTCTCTCTAACTCCTGTCCTCTTTCTTTCTCCCCTTCCACTCTCCCCCCTTTCTCTGTCCTGTCTCCCTCATTTCTTCTCTCCTGTCCCCGCACTTTTCCCTTTTGTTATAATCATAGGAAGCGTGAACCAAACCGTAGCTCATCCAGAACTGTGTGACAGTAAAGATTTTATCTCGAGAAGGAGAGAGTAATTCTTTGGATCAAGTCCATTCCTCCTTAAGACATCCCCTTAAAACGTCTTAGAAATCCAGTTTTCACTGTGTAGGGCTGTGCCATCCTGAGAGACGGTAATTCCCAAAATAACTCCAGCACCGATTGAACTAATCTTTTAAAGGTCAGGTAACTGCTGAACTGATAGTGGAATGTTTGATGACGTCCTCATCCCCCTTTCTGAAGTCTCCCAGCTTAGGGAGATAAATTGGATTACCTCGTGTATGGAACACATCTGTGTGATGGAATCTGACAGGGAAACCTAGCTAATTAGGTTTCCCCCTAAAGTAACTATCCTATTTGTAGGGTAGCTCTGGCGAAATGCAGATCTGGAAAATGTAGAGAGGCCTTCACTTCCCGTATGAACCCGGTTACAACCCCAGTTATGGGGTGTAACCGAGTCAAAGCGCTCAAACAAAAGCACTCAAGTCAAAGCACTCAAGCAGTCAAAGGGGTCTTTAAGACCCTTCGATGCTTGAGTTTCATTTTTTTAGGGGCACTGCAAATTCCAACGATTTAAACGAAGTTTTCCAGTGCGCGTGGCAAACAGTATGATGGTTCAATGAGGACAAATTTCAGTTATTCCGGTGTGGAAAACTTGAGGGAATAATAGCTAGAAGGGGTATAAAGCAAATTCAAACAGCACAATGGAGCGAAAAACTAATGTGAAGCAGTGATAATGTCAAGATCTCGCCTTCAAAAATCACAATAATGTCATTATCACATCTGCGAGGAAAATGATAGGATGGATAACGAGAACCTTCAGAACAAGGGATACCAAGCCAGTGATGATCCTCTTTCAGTCACCTATTATCTCTAGGCTGAATTACTGCTCTACACTAACAGCCTCATTCAAGGCAGGCGGAATTACAGATCTAGAGAATGTACAGAGAACCTTCACTGCACGTATTAGCTCAGTCAAGCACCTTAAAACTGGGAGCGTTTAAAGTCCCCTGACTTATACTCCCTGGAATGCAGGGATCTAAACGGGGAAAATCTTAGAGAGGGTGGTCTCAAGTTTTCACACACAAATCATTTCCTGCAAAAGCAAATGGCTCGGCAGTCAGGGCAACATAACCCCAGTGAAATGAAGAGGTGCCATGAGTGCACTAAGAGAAAACACAATTAAGTTTTCGGGGCCCAAGGCTTTTCAATAGCCTCCCCATTATACATAAGGGGAATTGCCAATAGACCTCTGACTCTCTTCAGATACCTAAAGTCAGTGCCCGATTAGTGGGATTGTGGTTCATACGTTGGGTTGCGTGCAGTCAGTATTAAGAGCCTGGTTGATCAGGCTTTGATCCACCGGGAAGCCTGGTCGAGGACCGGGCCGCGGGGGCGTTGACCCTCTAAACAACCTCCAGGTAGACTTCTTAGAACGCAGGCGAGAAAAAATCATCACAATCTATATCTGAGAAATTCTAGGGGGATTGGTCCCAAATCTACAAGCACAAATCACTCCCTACGAAAGAGATTTGGCAAACAGTGCATAATAACCTAATGAAAATCAGGGATGCCATTAGTACACTAAGCGTTAAGTTATTAGGTGTAAAGGGACCAGGAAATTTTAACACCTTCCCATCATACATAAGGGGGATTCTAGCAAACCCCTGGTTGTCTTACAGAGAGAACTGGACAAATTCCTCAAATCAGTTCCTGATCAGCCGGGCTGTGGTGCAAACGTTGGACTTCGTGCTGCTAGCACCAATAGCCTGGTTGATCAAGTTATTCACCAGGAGGCCTGGTCTGGAACCGGTCTTTGGGGTAACTTACAGCGAATTACCCCTGACTACCACAGGTGACTACCACTGACTACTTGCTGGAGGGAAGGTGAGCGATCATAGTTCAGGTGGACCCACCTCCCTTCTCCTCAAAAGTCTCCCTATTAATTTATGAGAGATCGATCTTACCGTGAAGGGAAGGAAGAAGGTGATACGAGTATGGAGGGGAAGGAGTAACATGTGGTGTAGTTGTAGGAGGCTATGGTGGTGATAGACTTGATTTAGGTAGTTGTGGTGGTGGTTGGTTGGTTCGTTGTTTTGGCATTGGTAGTTATGTCAGTGAGGGATAGAGCATTAATTAATTATGACGCGTGTGTGTGTCATAGTGTGCCTTAGCGTCATCTGGTGCGTACCACTCGCTGAAGCCTGCAGCACCAGCCAGGTGACCTTAGCCTAGTCAGTGGTTGTTACTGATGACACTCCTCAACGAGGTTAACCACCGCTAACGACTACTACTGACAACCACTAACGCTCGCTTGCCACTCGTAAACGACATGAATGCAAGCCTCCGCACGCACTTTACACACCTCAGTAGAAAGGCTAATTCTTGGTTTCTGAGTGAACGTGTGTGATTTTTAGTAAGTTTATCAAACGCATTTACCTATAGGCACTTGGCTGTGTGTGTGCATGCATGTGCGCGTGCTCGAGCGCGTATGGGGCTTTAGTGTACGTGTGCCCTCCCTGCTGTTGGGTTTATCCCCGACTCTCTTCCTTTTTCTGTAGCTCTTTCCTCTCCCCCGTCTATTCTTCCGCTATCCTCACTCTCCTCTCACCCTTAGTGGGTCCTTACCTGTGAGTTCTAGTTTTAGTGTACCCTCCTTGTGGTTATAGCTCCCGGACCACGTCACTCACACCAGCGCCATTCGCACCACTCAGCACCAGGTGTGTGGGTGTGAGTGAACGCGTTTGTGCGTATTTGTACGTGTTTGAGGGTTTTAATTCCCTGAAGAAACCACAGCTGTGGGCGTGACTATGCGTGAGTGTGGGCGTGGTCCCATGACACTTATTGACGCAGCGCATTTCTGCGCTTCCGGCATACTGATGCCTAGCATATTGTCCACTTATAATAATAATAATAATAATAATAATAATAATAATAATAATAATAAAAGTCTGGCTCATTTTATTAATATTGTTATATCCATTGGGAAGCGCTAGATCCGTAAGGGTCATACAACGGTTGGGAAAATGATAGGTTTGATCCTAGTTAAGGGGAAGGTAGCTTCAGTTCCTTGGATCAGTAACCCTTCGCCAGTATAAAGGCGTTCCCCTTTAAGGGTCCATTTGTAATGTTGATGACATGGGGGTTTCTTGGCCCCATATGGTATATGGATGGCCTCTGGGGATCCGGCGGCACTCCCCATGTTCCCGGCCAAAGGGAAAAGGTAAACCCGTCAGGGTATTCAGAAACCCC
>NC_069426.1:38268750-38303860 GCF_026875155.1 Cherax quadricarinatus | reverse complement strand
AATATGAGGGTGTGGGGGGTGGAGAGGGGGTTTTTAAGAGGGGCAGGGGGCATGGGTGGGGCCCGGGGTGCTGGACGGGGAAAACGACAGGGAACGGTGACAGGGGCCTATTGTGGAGGAAGGGGGTTTGGGAGGGGTTTTAAAAGGGAGTATGAGCAGGGGTAAGGCGGGGGGGATAGGGGGTGCTTGCGGAGTTTTCCCTTTACAGTTTGGGGGAAGTATTAAAAGATTTTTTGGTGAAATTTTATTTAATACTTTAAAAGAAGGGGTTTGCGTTGGGACCTTTGCGGGGCGACGCGCTAGTATTTTTGGGGGCCCAAAAAGGGTGAAAGTCAGGGGCACAGGAGAGATTACCGGTTGTTATCATATGTGTGCAGACTACAAACTTTTTGAAAAAATTTTTGGGGGAAAATCGTATAAAAAAGGTCTTTGGGAAAGGGTAATATTTGAGGGGTCAAAAAGGGTTTTCCCGGGGAGTTTCCAATGTATGAGGGGATGGGGTTATTGGGAAAGTTTTTGAGGGTCCGCAAGAGGGGGAAAACGAGGGTATTGGCTTTTGGATTGGAGAACAGCTTTATGACAGTGTCGAGAGGGGGGGCTCTGTGGAAAATCATGGGAGCGGGGTTGGGGGGAGGAAATTTTTGTAAAATTGGGCACGTATTTTTAAAAGGGGGAGCTGGGAGGTGTGAAAGGGATTAATGGGAGGGGGGGGTTTTTGCATGGGGAAAATGGGAAGGGGTTTGAGGAGGGTTGCCCATTGTCAAAAAATATTATTTGCTTTTTTTTTACGGGAACCCTTTTTATGGGGCAGTAAAAAAGGGTTTGATCCCGGAGGGGGAAAGGGGAGGAAATACGAGGGGGGAATCCGGTATCATAGGTTATGTTGTTTAAACACAAACTTCCTATGAGGGGGAGGGAGGGTTTGGGAGGGTTGGAGAGAGTTATAGATTTTTTTTTTGGGATGGCAACGGTTTAGGCAGTGAATGTGCATAAAAAAAAAGCTCATAAATTTTGGGGTAAAAGGGGATTGGGCGGAGGGCGGGGGGGGGGAAAGTGAGGTGGTGTGTCGGGGACGGGGTGAAATTTTGTGGATTTGTTTTATGAGAAATCCCTCGATGGCGGGGAAAATTTAATTTCCCAAAGGGGTTTGGGGTAGATAGGGTTTTTGGGAAGATTGTCAGGATTGAAGTTTGACACTTTACGCTACACCAGAGGGTCATTGTGGTCAATGTGCTTTTTTTTACAGAAAAAATAGGGGCATGTGGAGTTTTGTACCTTTGGGTAGGGGGAAAATGTCCGGAGATTGTTGAGCAAAATTTTTCCTTTTTTATCGGGGGTTCGGGATGGGTTTGGGTTTTAAAAAAGGGAGGTGGAAAACCCCTTCCGGGGGCCCTTTGGGGAGGGCGGGGGTTAATTCTTTTTGGAAAAAAGGGTTGAAGTGGGGTTTAGGGTAAAATTAGGGGGTTGCTAAGGGCTCGGGGGGGGGGGGGAGTGGGGGGGTTGGGGGATGCTGCAGGGTGTTTCTTCGGAGATGGGGGAAGGAAAAATTTGCGAGATGGTGAGGATTTGGTTGCGTCTTTTTTGATGTTGGTCAGAGACCCAAAGAAAAATGCGGGAAAAGGGCCCCTGGAGGGGGAAAGATATGGCCTGGGGTTGGTGGGGCCCGGGGAAGGGTTCCCCAAATTTTCGCATGGGAAGAAAATTTGGGGGTGGGGGGTTTTAAAAAGGGGTTTTAACCCCTTTCCGGCCCCGGTTTTGAGGGGGTAATTTTAGGTTTTTCACTTTTTATTCCCGTCGGGGGTTGTTTTACGAAATAGGGGGAAAAAGGGAGGGGGGGGAGGGGTCGGGTTTGTGGGTAGTAAATCAGCTTTTATGTAGTTTTTTTTGTGAAAGCCTAGGGTTGTGGGGGGAAAATGGTTGGGGGAAAGAAATCCGGTATGGGGGGGGGGGAAAAAGGGTTGTCGGTTTAAAGAGGCTCATTTTGGATGTGGGGGGGGTTGGGGAAAAGGTTTTAAAGGGGGCCCAGTGGTTACTTAGGGGTTTTGTTTTTGTGTATACATCAGGGGGAAATAAAGAGAAAAGGGGCGGGGGAAAACTTTGGGAAAGGCCATAGCAGCATCCTTTTATAAAACAAAGTGTGGGCAACGGGAAAAATATAGGGTAGGAGGTGGGAGGGGGGATTTTGGGAGGGCAAACCGGGGAATTTCTTTTGGGGGTTTTTAGGGGTCTTTAAAAGGGGGCGGGGGCCCATGAACGGGCGGGCCCTTCCAGGGAGGGGGGGGGGGAGTTTGTTTTGTGTTGGAGGTCGTTGGGGTGAGTGTGTGTGGAATTGTGTGGGGAAAGGGGGATGTTGAGGTGTTTTCAATGAAAATGTGTCTTGGTGTTATTTGTGAAACCGTTTATTTTAATTTATCTAAGGGTTCCTTTTATGTTTTGTAAGGATGTACATAAGCCCTGTTTTGTATTTAAGCATTTTTAACCCGTAATTTTTTTAAAGTTACCTATATTTGAGCAATGTAACCCTTTTCATTTTAAAAATGGGGATTTCATACCTGGGTTTTTTTAATAGTTTGAAAAGTTTTGGTTTTTTATAAAATGTAAAAAATTTTGCCTGGGGTTTTTTTTGCTTTTATATTGTTACAGATGTTTTTTTTTTTACATTTTCCTTATGTATATGTTCAAATGAATGGCTTTTGATCTTTTGTATTGCCAGGTGAAAAATGGACAGTTTTTTTACTTGGGGGGGGTAGGAGTTTAAAATAATCTTGCAATTTGCAGGTATGTGACACACATGTATATTATTTTTTGATGCCTAATGTTTGGGCCTTTTTCTGTATTATTTTTTTTTTATTATTAAAAAATTAAACCGGTATTTTTCCCGGGCCCCGGGCCCTTTTTCCCAAATGGTGGCCCGGCCTTGGCTCCTCTTTAGGGAAAATGTCTGAGACCCAAGTCTCCATGGGAGGGGGGCACAAGTACCTCCCATCTTTGGGACCAAAATGTCCCCAGGCCCAGCCCCCAGCTAGGCCCCTTTGGTCTGCCATCCCCCCCCCAAAAGGGGGGAAAGGGGGAAAGACAGTCTTATGAGGGTAAAAGGTCGGGCTCAGGGGAACCCACCCTACCCTAGAAAGGGGGTTTGGCCCTTTGGGTCGATTATTCTCGTAGGATGGTTTTATGTTATTCCGGGAGTGTAAATAAAATTTTCGCCCGGGGGGGAATAATTTGTAAATTTTTTTATTATTGTGGTTTGGTTTTTGTGGGATAGCGTGTTTTTTAGGGGGATTATTATAAGACGCTAATTACCATCAATGAAATGTTGGTGGTTTTTTAAATGGGGACGGGGAGGAAAACAGTTAAAAGGAGGATGGGTTGAAGTGTCAGGGGGTAAAATGTTTTTAAACCCCACCAAGTGCCACGGGTATTTAAATTTTTACCTAGGGGATATGGGGGGTTGGGTGGATTGTGTTTTTTTAGGTGGTTTTGAAACCCTCAGGTTCAGACATTCCTTGTATTATAGGTCAGGCCCTTTAGTGGTGGTTTTGTTTTATATTTTTTTCATTAAAGTTTTTAAAAGCTTTTTTCAATTGTATAAGTATAAGAGATTTGTCACTGTGTATCTAAGGTGAAAATTTGGGACGTTTTCATGGGGGGGGGGAGTTTTAAGAAATTTTATATATTAAGGGGATTATATATATATATTATATTTTATATTTTATTTATATATTATTAAATATTTTTATTATATATATATATATTTATATATATATATATATATATATAATAAAATTTTTTATAATTCAGAATTTAACCCGCATTATGGTTTTTTGTTTAAAAACGGCCCAAAACTACTATGTTTTAATAACTTAGTATTTTCTTATTTTTACTGTGCTGCTATTATTATTTTTTAGTCCCCCTCAAATTTACAACTTAACACAACCCTTCCTTTTGGGAAAGAAAACGAAGCCTTCGGGAACATATTTATGGCTAACTGAACAATAATGAAATTATCTTACTAAGAAGAAGTAAAAGATGTAAAAACGTTTAATTGGGTACAATTACACACTAGCACAATTAAATATTTTTTTTGGATGATTATAATTGCCTTACACGGTGACATTTGTGTAAATTACCTAGGATAACCCAAAAAAAGGCCCTCGTTACTTTAGCAGCCTAACATTTAGATACTGTAAAATCAGTCATGATTATAAGCATGTAACATAACTCGTATGCATCTAATGGTTTTAATCATAACCATAATTTTTAAAGGGATTGAGGGCTAAGCCAGCGGAAGGCCTCGGTCAGATGACCAAAAGCTCCAGCTGCGGGTCATCATATGACTGAGACCCGCGTCAAGAAACACTTGTCCTGTTTCTTGAGAAACCTAATTACGTATAACCATACAAATGAAATAAAATAAATAAATCGACTGCATGAAATCAGTTACAAATAAAAGATATAATAAGGATAAAGTAAAGTGGGAAGTTTCATGTTAGCAACGTTCTCGCCTGGCGGGGCCAGGAGCTGAGTCTCGACCCCTGCAACCACAATTAGGTGAGTACACACTGAGTGTCCGTGGTTCAATCCCCGTCATAATTGGAAACGTTGGGTATATTTCCTTACACTTGATTTCCCTAGCAATAAGTAAGTACCTGGCTGTTAGGCAACTGGTGTTAGTCTTATCTCTTATCTTATCCTGGGGACAAGATTGATGGACCCAAATGGAAATTAAACAGACAGTCCTC
Source organism: Cherax quadricarinatus (assembly GCF_026875155.1). Taxonomy (NCBI): domain Eukaryota; kingdom Metazoa; phylum Arthropoda; class Malacostraca; order Decapoda; family Parastacidae; genus Cherax; species Cherax quadricarinatus. The sequence continues at coordinate 38,299,118 of NC_069426.1, read as the reverse complement.
GATGACGCACTGGCTTTCATGGGCTATCCTGGGTGGCAAACCCTCCCGGTTAAAACTCCGAACATATCTTATAAAGAAAAGCTTAATATAAAATAATAATTATATAATAATATTATTCTTATTATTTTATATTAATCGTTTCTCTATAAGAAATCACTTTCCTCCCTCTCTGTAGCTACATTCATTAGGAACCTTTTAGCTCTCTTCCTGATCTAGTTTATGCCAAGACTGGCCTTGACATGTTGAGGCAATCCTTTCCACTCCTTTGTTGCTCCATAATAGGTGTTTGAGGCCTGAACACCTACTGTAGATACTACGAAGCTGTGTTCACTTTCCCTAATACCATACATGGCTTTGGTTCCTAACCCTGACAATATTTGCACCAAGATATTCTGGATACTGAGCAATTTTATAAACATGATGCAGTTTCAGCTACCTTACCCTATCTTCAACATTCAGCAATTCCAGTTGCTATAAATCCTCTTGGTGTATATGATCTCTAGGTTCCAGGTCTAGAATGAATTTCACCATCTTATTCTGGTTAATTTGGAATCTGATTTTCAATCTTATTTTGTTAGAACAGAGCATCATGAAGAACAAGAATAATCATGGTAATCTGCTATAACAAAAAAAGACTGAAACGTTAATAACGCAGAAGAGCGCACTAAAGTCGGTGCGACATTGGGAATGTCTGTCTTATTTCCATTGGGGATCCTTTAAGCTTTTTCCCCCAGGATGCGACCCACAGAGTCGACTAACACCCAGGTACCTGCTTACTGCTAGGTGAACAGGGGCAGCAGGTGTAAGGACATAAGCCCAACGCTTCACCCGTGCCTGGGAGCGATCCCTGGTGGTTCAGTGTGTGAGTTGAGGACACTACCAACCGTCCAGGATACTACTCACAACAGTCGAATACCACCCTAGGACTGAACTCAGGGCCTTCAGTTGTTAGCCGAAGATGCTCCTGCTAAGCTATACAAAATCTCTACGCAACAGCCAAAGGAAACAAAGTGTTATTATTATTAATTATTATTATTGCTGTTATTGGTGGCGTTGTTTATATATTTTGGGGGGAGGTCTAAACTTGTAAAGATCATACAGCGCAATGAAAGCGGGAGGCAGTCAGAGAATAGCTCCATTGTCTTGGGTTAAAAGTCCTTCATCAACATCAAATTTCCCTCCCGCCTTGCAGGGACATTTATAGAAAACAAATGGCAGCAGCAACTAATGCTCCCATACATCGCCTTATCATTCATGGAAACTGTGACCTACCCGAGCTACGTAAAAAAAAATATCAGCACATAGTAATGACCTAATATACGATGATATTACACATCCTGTAGGTTCTTACACTTACACTCGCTCACTCATTTGACCATAAACAAAAATATTAATCTCAGTCTTAAAATAATGAATCCTGTGATACTCCAATACTGAAACTATATACTGTGCCAAAACAAAAGCATTCACATTGCTAAACTCATAAACTAGTATTTAGTCACTTAGCCATAATACCAACTTACCTCAAAATTTGTAATATTTTACAATTAAGAATAAAACTAAGTATGCCCGAAATGCCTAGCCATGCTAAGCGTTCTAGTGGTACACTCTGTAATCACAATTTTACTACATGTAAACCAAACAATAACCAAATTTCTGTAAACTCAGCATTGTAATCCTTATAGAGAATAAACTTTGAATTTGAATTTGAATTAGTGACATCATGACGTCATGGGGTTAGCCCACTATTGCCCACGTTGTGTAATTCTTCGATTATTCCTTCATTCTCATTCACTCAGTGTTAAAGCAGATTTTAGTATATTACAGCATATTAATGTGGTGGTAGTTTCAATTTAAAGATTTTCAGTAGTGTTTGAATCTCGGGAGGAATAGAGACAAAATGTCACAAAGCAGCATCGTGCCAGGGAGAGTTGCTGAGCCTCGTGAGGGAGGAGAGTCATGCCAACACTCAGTGAGACGTGTACGTTGAGAGGGTGTTGATACGTACCACCTGTGAGTAGAATCTCGGTCTCTCATTCGTGAAAAGTTTGTTTAGCACTACAGAGAGCGATCAGAGGTACGCGTGGTAATCCTACAGTGAGCTGAGAAGTGCAAAAAGGAAGGATGGCCGGATGTGATGTTCACTTGATACGTATATTGCTAGTGTTTTTGGCTCTTTCGTGCCTAGCCTCGGACTGGAGGCAAATCTGTATTTTAGACGAGCATGTGTATACTCTCAGAGAGCATGACATTGCTTTCTTCCAACCACCGAATCTGAATACAGAGATTACAATACAATCCGACTCGTGTCAATTCTTTAAGAAACTGAAATTTCATACACCTAAAAAACTCGGAAATAACACACACTTGCAAGATTCTAGAGGTTGGCAGTGGTACGAGATCAGCTTTTTCATAGATGATCCCGTCTTTTACGTGATTGTAGAAGCCCAAAACACTTTAAATGCTTCCCTGACATGGGACCCTCCTCCTGGTTGTAATATAACCCAAGGAGTACAATTTAGTTTTGATGATTTCACAGTCCTCGGCATTGATTGTCCTCAACAAATATCTGATCTCGAAGATTCATCTATTTATGCTTTCAAGAATACTTACCAGGACGAAACTTATTATAAAAGTAGCTATAGTGGAAGCCATATTATTTTCATTCCAGTGGGTGCCATCCTTGTTTGCCTGAGTGTGTGTTGCCGTTGTTGCTTCCGCCACAGGAGAACTTTACGCCCTGTCAGGACTATTGCAGTTGTGAGAAGTGTCGCAGCAACTCCAGTCATTGTTACAACACAGCGGGATGTGGACCATCCTCCCTCTTACAATGACATCCAGAACGATTGCGAGCAGCCGCCACCATACTCAGAAATCGAGAAAGAGTGCTCACCACCGCCTACGCAACTGGCCTCAGCAGAGACATCCACAATCAGTACCACAGCCACGGTAGCTCATACTTCAGACGTCACAGAGAATCCTCGTTTAACAAGTGCATCGAGGATTTTCCGAATGTTGCCCTCACGACCTAAGGCTCAGTTTTCCTTCAAGCCCCTAAATGAGGAGAACTAAGAAGTATCTACCTTATTCCACTCGTCCCTTTTTTCCTATTCATGGAACGTAAGTATTAAAAATAAATAATTTTCGATCTTGTATTACTCGATCATTTTTTGTAACCCTATGGAATACATTTGTTGTAACCTTGTGGAAGACATCACTTAAACTCAAGTCCATTATTGTAAATGTGACAATTTTTTTTCACCATTCCGTGGCCGAAACAGTTCACAGGTTGCCCACAAATTAAAAAGGAAGAATGGACAGTGTCCTTCTTGGACCGCAATGATTTTATTTGATAATAGTCAGACAGACCCAAACACGTCAAGTTTCATTTTCGGTTTGTGAATTGTGTATTTGTGTGAAATTTCAGTTCCTATTAACAACTTTGTAGACATAAACCAAATAACAATGTAGGGACATATAAACCAAACAACAATGTAGGGACATTTACCAAACAACAATGTAGGGACATAAACCAAACAACAATGTAGGGACATTTACCAAACAACAATGTAGGGACATTTACCAAACAACAGTGTAGGGACATAAACCAAACAACAATGTAGGGACAAACCAAACAACAATGTAGGGACATATAAATTAAACCAGTGTAGGGACATAAGCCAAACAACAGTGTAGGGACATTAAACCAAACAACAATGTAGGGACAAACCAAACAATGTAGGGACATAAACCACACAACAATGTAGGTATATATAAACTAAACCAGTGTAGGGACATAAACCAAACAACAATGTAGGGACATACAAACCAAATAACAAAGTAGGGACATAAACCAAGCAACAATGTAGGGACATATAAACCAAACAACAGTGTAACAGTGTTGGGACATATAAGCCAAACAACAGTGTAGGGACAAACAAACAACAATGTAGGGACAAACCAAACAACAATCTAGGGACTTAACCCAAACAAGTGCAGGGACATAAAACCAAGCAACCGTCCATACCTCGGGTAGGGATAGAACCCGCGATCAGTCTCAAAACTCCAGACCGTTGCTTTAGCCACTGGGCCAGCTAGCCAGAGAATATTCATCCAAATAGGTATATTTCTACACCATAGGAAGGTTAGCATAGGCACCACTGTAACCACAAATGCAAGTTTTTACTGACGAGTCTCCAGCTAGCGTGGCCGTGACGAACTCTAGCTCAAGTCCCCTCAAAGCCGTCAACATGACTGATCGCTGGTTCTATCCCCGCCCGTGGTATGGTTTGCAATCGTGTCATTACGATTTCGTGAGTCAAGCACCAGTGTAGGGACACAAAACAAACAACATTGTATGGACATGTAAACCAAATGTTACCTGGCACTTGAGTTAGCACTGAGGTTTATGCAATGCGTGATCTGTAGTAACATTGGGTTCCAGAATAATCAGGTGGACTTTACGGTCTATCGACTACACGCACGTCATTAAGGCGTAACATAAATAGTTGCTAATATCAACCATATTTTAAAATATTATATTAATACTAATAATAAAAACTGTAACACTTTCTTGCTAAAATACAGCAATATATATATATATATATATAATATTATATATATATATATATATATATATATATATATATATATATATATATATATATATATATATATATTATATATATATATATATATTATATATATATATATATATATATATATATATATATATATATATATATATATATATATATATATATAAGTGAGCAAATTTTCCCAGGATGACAACTCCTGATTAAAAATTATGAATATGTAAGTTTTTCCTGCAAGTCTTGACTCACAATTACAAGTAAATTGGTTATTTGTTATTAAATATTAACACCATTAGGTAGGCCTACCTCAAGCCAGGGTTAGGTCTCTGAACTCATGTACCTCAGGGAATTGAACCAACCCGGCAGGTTCAGTAGCATCAAGGTACCCTTCAAGAGGGTACCTTGATCTTATTGAAGGATTCTTGATCCAAAGAATTGTATCATCCCATACGAAATTTACCCTTCCCGCATAAAATTAGTAACATCGAATCCCTTAAGTAGACAGGCACTAAGAAAAAATATGCTGTCCTTGCGTACACGACATAAAAACTATGAAATGTTAATTAATTATTCTTTACGTTTCAGAAATGTCCTCGGTGAGAAGAAATGTCAGAAGACGACCTGTATAAGGTAGACTGCTTCATGCTAGTACAGTTTTTGGAGAAAAAGAGCAATGTGAGAGTGGTTCAAGAGATGGTGCTGTCCTATTTGGCACCAGGTGGCTCCCTTTGAGCGTGTCTCTGCAGACCTTTGGTTACATCGTTAGAAGACTGACTATGGGGCTTCTTAAAGCCTCGGTTTAATAGACTTAGTTTCTACACCATTAATTCAACAACCTCTTTTCAACACCATTGGTTCAACAGCTTTGTTTCAACACCATTGTTTCAACAGCCTTGCTTCAACACCATTGTTTCAACAGCCTTGTTTCAACACCATTGCTTCAACATAGCATCAAAACTTTCATGTCACAATAAAGGAGACTAACCATTTAGCTCTAAAAGAATCGGTAAAATTTTGTTGAGCACCGCAATAATGTTTTTAATCTAAAAAAATGCGAGTTTGACCATGAGGTTTCTCCATGTAGCCTGATGTAGAATAATTCGTGTACCATACAGTGAATCTTTATTGTAGTACTAAGAGCTTACAGTTTTGAAGTGATACTTGCTATATTTCAGTATAATAATTGCCTTCCTTAATATGAAATGGCTTATATAAATGTTTATGTAATATGTAATTACCAATATCTTTGCCAGATTTCTTCTCGAGACAACATACTCTTCTTCCATTAAAGATGTGTTTCCTTTATGTCGAGGAAGAATTCTTAATCCAAGGAATTAGAGCAATTCCGTGCCTTTTCTTGGATCGAATCTATTCACCTCGCATTACCCAAGGCGCTGTGTGACCCTTACAGGTTTAACGCGTCACCATGAGCATGATAACCCTTTTATATGGCTACGTGTTGTGTAGATGGGCTAAAATAAAATGACTGTGATTTTAATTATTGCTGTGCTTTTTGGTGGCTTATAAAGTATTTATGGATTTTGATTTAAGTTTATTTTGAGCATTAGAATTTATGAATGAGACGCGATTTTTTTCAAGGCTCTCAAAGCTACATTGCTATATAACGCATAGAGGTTTAGATCTTAATGTATAATAATAATAATAATAATAATAATAATAATAGCTACTTTAAGTTCATGATCCAAATAAATGTCGCGAATCTGAACTCATAATTACCTTTTATAACTCGAGATAAAACCAAAATCATTCCATTCTGATGATAATACAAACAACTATTATTCTTGTTTCTTGATATTAATAATGTTAATATAATATGTTCAGTGTAAAAATATTAAAATGTTTTCCAGATTTTTGCCACCATAATAATTAAATGTTTTGTAATGTTAATGAATATAACAATATAAATGACTCATTTTTGCTGTTATTGTCAATATAATAATTTATATTTTATAAATGTTTAATTTTTATGTATATGTTTAGGTTTATCTTGCTCAATAAATTGTTACTTATATAATGAGAAATTGTTATTTATGTAAGTAAGAATATATTCATATATGCTTGTGTGGAGTATACTGGCAGCTTTCTATAAAGTGGAGTATACGAGTATTTTTGATAGTATGCACTACTGACAAGTTGATGGATGAGACATGTGCAACACAAGTTGATGGATGAGACATGTGCAACACCAGTTGATGGATGAGACATGTGCAACACAAGTTGATGGATGAGACATGTGCAACACAAGTTGATGGATGAGACGTGCAACACAAGTTGATGGATGACGCGTATGTGCAACAGTGGCTTTAACAATTCAATGCAGAGGTTAATTTGAGGTGTTGAAACTGGAGACAGTAGAAGACGAGGTAATTAGTCCTTCATCCTAGATGGTATTCACCGTAGTCTTGAATCTGAGTTTCATTAGGCTACGGTGGTGAGTGCCATCCAAGCAAAAGGACTGTTTACCTCGTCTTCTACTGTCTCCAGTTTCAACACCTCAGATTAATCTCTCTTGAACTGATAAAACCACTGGCTGGCTTTATCAATTCAAGAATAAAGATACTCAGGTGTTGCAAATGTGTCTCATTCATCAACGAGTATGTTTATATAGTAGAGTATATTTGTATAAAGTTATTTCGTACCGAAGGCTGTATGAAAATGAGTTATATCAAAATAATTCAAACTGTTTTATTTTTCTTTCCTCAGTTTACATGTTATGCAACAATACATTTTAATACAAATTACATAAATTAGTTGTTGAAAAGTATATAAGATGTGCAGTCATGCATTACTACACTGTGTATATTACATTAGCAACAGTTAAAGATATAAAAAGTTTTATATACAAAGCTATACATGTTGCTAAAAGTATTTTGATCTACAGAATATATACACAAGTGTATTTCCCTCAGTGTATATATACCGAAAGTTTACTTTAATCACTCTTCTAGGGATGAAGTTATTCATCTATGGTGGTGAAAAAGTTACCATACAGCCTTAATGACAGACTTTAAACCACCATAAACCAACCTAATCTGAATCAAGGAATTTGAACTATCTTCACCTGTCTTGGATCAGACCGGATTACTACTCATTCCTCAGGCTCTGCATGACCCCTACAGGCACACACAGCTTCCTTCATGCTGATGATCTCCGGTGGTAAACAACAGAAGTACGTCCAGCATTTTGATGTGATGGTAATTTTTTATATACGTGATAGGCATTCTCATTATTATTATGGCCGTTGTTTGTTAGTCTTTTTAAAGTTTAACATTCTTGAAATTTAACAATATACATTGTATCTTGATATAAGGCAGATTATAACTGAAGGCAATCAAACTGTTCAGTATGGCATCAGCCACGCTTGCTGACAACAGTGTGGCATCAACCATCTTTGCTGAAAACAGTGTGGCATTAGTTATCTTTGCTGACGAAGTGTGGCATCAACCACTATCGCTGACAGTAATGTGGCATCAGCTGCCATCGCTGAGAACTGTGGCATCAGCCATCACCGCTATCAACACAGTTCAAGAAAACTGATATAAGTATACAATGAAAGTAAATATATTACACACAAAATAAACACAACAATACATACAATTATACACACAAAACAACACAATAATACAAACAATACACACACAACACTAACTTTTACACCCTCATAGCACAATGAGTGATCATAAATAATGAAACATACCTCACAGATACGAAAACATAACATATACCATAGATATTTAAACAGCAGATACATCAGGAACACTATAGATACACCACAGATACTGAAAAATAATAGGTACATAATGCAGATATTATTTAGTGGCTTAGCGCTTCTTTTTTTATTATAATAATAATAATATTTAGGTAATCACTGGATATGGTAACATGTGGCAGGATGGGTATGGGGTGCATAATAAACATATTAAACTAACTATGGTAACATGTGGCAATATGAGCCGGTGATGAAAGCATTACGTAATACAGAATACATAATGCAAAACTTTGCCTTCGACGGACAGTGATGTGATAAATCATGCTGTGGGACGGGGCGTCAAAGGGAATCCATCCCGTGTGGTTGAGCGTAAAAGGAAAATCATCTTGTGTGATGGAGTATTACTTGAAACCCATCCTGTGTGATGGAGTATGACTTGAAACTCATCCTGTGTGATGGAGTATTACTTGAAACCCATCCTGTGTGATGGAGTATGACTTGAAACCCATCCTGTGTGATGGAGTATGAATTGAAACCCATCCTGTGTGATGGAGTATGACTTGAAACTCATCCTGTGTGATGGAGTATGACTTGAAACCCATCCTGTGTGATGGAGTATGACTTGAAACCCATCCTGTGTGATGGAGTATGAATTGAAACCCATCCTGTGTGATAGAGTATGACTTGAAACCCATCCTGTGTGATGGAGTATGACTTGAAACCCATCCTGTGTGATAGAGTATGACTTGAAACCCATCCTGTGTGATGGAGTATGACTTGAAACCCATCCTGTGTGATGGAGTTTGACTTGAAACCCATCCTGTGTGATGGAGTATGACTTGAAACCCATCCTGTGTGATGGAGTATGACTTGAAACCCATCCTGTGTGATGGAGTATGACTTGAAACCCATCCTGTGTGGAGTATGACTTGAAACCCATCCTGTGTGATGGAGTATGACTTGAAACCCATCCTGTGTGATGGAGTATGAATTGAAACCCATCCTGGGTGATGGAGTATGACTTGAAACCCATCCTGTGTGATGGAGTATGACTTGAAACCCATCCTGTGTGATGGAGTTTGACTTGAAACCCATCCTGTGTGATGGAGTATGACTTGAAACCCATCCTGTGTGATGGAGTATGACTTGAAACCCATCCTGTGTGGAGTATGACTTGAAACCCATCCTGTGTGATGGAGTATGACTTGAAACCCATCCTGTGTGATGGAGTTTGACTTGAAACCCATCCTGTGTGATGGAGTATGACTTGAAACCCATCCTGTGTGATGGAGTATATGACTTGAAACCCATCCTGTGTGATGGAGTTTGACTTGAAACCCATCCTGTGTGATGGAGTATGACTTAAAACCCATCCTGTGTGATGGAGTATTATTTGAAACCCATCCTGTGTGATGGAGTATGACTTGAAACCCATCCTGTGTGATGGAGTATTACTTGAAACCCATCCTGTGTGATCTACCTGGAGTCTACCTGGAGGGCATTCCGGGGATCAACGTCCCCGCGGCCCGGTCCACGACCAGGCCTCCCGGTGGATCAGGGCCTGATCAACGAGGCTGTTACTGCTGGCCGCACGTAATCCAACGTACGAACCACAGCCCGGCTGATCCGGCACCGTCTTTAGGTATCTGTCCAGCTCCCTCTTGAAGACAACCAGGGGTCTTCTCGTAATGCCCCTTATTGCTGGTGGGAGGCTGTTGAACAGTCTTGGGCCCCGGACACTTATTGTGTTTTCTCTTAGTGTACCAGTGACGCCCCTACTTTTCATTGGGGGTATGTTGCATCGCCTGCCAAGTCTTTTGCTTTCGTATGGAGTGATTGCTGTGTGCATATTAGGGACCAGTCCCTCCAGAATCTTCCAGGTGTAGATTATGATATATCTCTCTCGCCTGCGCTCTAGTGAGTACAAGTCAAGTGCTTCCAGGCGCTCCCAGGTGTTTGATGGAACTTATACGTGCAGTAAAGGTTCTCTGTACATTCTCTAGCTCTGCACTTTCACCTGCCTTGAATGGGGATGTTAATGTACAGCAGTATTCCAGCCTAGAAAGAATAAGTGATTTAAAAAGGATCATCATTGGCTTAGCATCTCTTGTCTTGAATGTTCTCATTATCCATCCTATCAGTTTCCTAGCAGATGTGATAGTGGCATTGTTGTGATCCTTGAAGGTGAGATCCTCTGACATTACCACTCCCAGGTCTCTCACATTACTTTTCCTCTCTATTGTGTGATTGGAGTTTGTAGTATACTCAGTTCTAGTTATTATTTCCTCCAGTTTCCCATAACGGAGTAGTTGGAATTTGTCTTCATTGAACATCATATTGTTCTCTGTTGCCCATTGGAAAACTTGGTTTACATCTTGGAGGTTAACAGTGTCCTCAATGGATGACACTCTCATGCGGATCCTAGTATCGTCTGCAAAAGATGATACAGCGCTGTGGAGTATGACTTGAAACCCATCCTGTATGATGGAGTATGACTTGAAACCCATACTGTGTGATGGAGTATGATTTGAAACCCATCCTGTGTGATGGAGTATGACCTGAAACCCATCCTGTGTGATGGAGTATGACTTGAAAAACATCCTGTGTGATGGAGTATTACTTGAAACCCATCCTGTGTGATGGAGTATGACTTGAAACCCATCCTGTGTGATGGAGTTTGACTTGAAACCCATCCTGTGTGATGGAGTATGACTTGAGACCCATCCTGTGTGATGGAGTATGACTTGAAACCCATCCTGTGTGATGGGGTATGAATTGAAACCTATCCTGTGTGATGGAGTATGACTTGAAACCCATCCTGTGTGATGGAGTATGACTTGAAACCCATCCTGTGTGATAGTGTGACTTGAAACCCATCCTGTGTGATGGAGTATGACTTGAAACCCATCCTGTGTGATGGAGTATGACTTGAGACCCATCCTGTGTGATGGAGTATGACTTGAAACCCATCCTGTGTGATGGGGTATGAATTGAAACCTATCCTGTGTGATGGAGTATGACTTGAAACCCATCTGTGTGATGGAGTATGACTTGAAACCCATCCTGTGTGATGGAGTGTGACTTGAAACCCATCCTGTGTGATGGAGTATGACTTGAAACCCATCCTGTGTGATGGAGTTTGACTTGAAACCCATCCTGTGTGATGGAGTATGACTTGAAACCCATCCTGTGTGATGGAGTATGACTTGAGACCCATCCTGTGTGATGGAGTATGACTTGAAACCCATCCTATGTGATGGAGTATGACTTGAAACCTATCCTGTGTGATGGAGTATGACTTGAAACCCATCCTGTGTGATGGAGTATGACTTGAAACCCATCCTGTGTGATGGAGTATGACTTGAAACCCATCCTGTGTGATGGAGTATGACTTGAAACCTATCCTGTGTGATGGAGTATGACTTGAACCCATCCTGTGTGATGGAGTATGACTTGAAACCCATCCTGTGTGATGGAGTATGACTTGAAACCCATCCTGTGTGATGGAGTATGACTTGAAACCCATCCTGTGTGATGGGGTATGAATTGAAACCTATCCTGTGTGATGGAGTATGACTTGAAACCTATCCTGTGTGATGGAGTATGACTTGAAACCCATCCTGTATGATAGGTATATGACTTATAACTCATACTGTATGATGGGTGTATTAAGTAAATATGGTTATTTCTTCGGTCCTTATACAATGTCATATGAATCAGAGTAACTACACAATGTGATTTATAAAATTTTAATAAAACTATTATTGTATGTTATTTATAGTCAAGTTTCTCTTACTAATGCATACTTATTTATGTGCTAAGTCATAAAGTCACGTGATAAAAGGCAAAACTTTATTTTAGATATTTTTGTCACTCGGGACCGAACCTTATCAAGACTTGACAAGGCTCAATGTTCCTAATGGTATCCTTATTGAAACATAAAATTGTAGCATGTAAAAATAGTTTAAATGTAACCTAAAGAGAGTTTACTTAACACATGTACACGTTGGGAGGAAAAAATTATAGTATACTATTTATAATATAAAGAGTATGTATATATATATATATATATATATATATATATATTATATATATATATATATATATATATATAATGCGTAAGGAATAGGAGGTAATCAGATTTCATCCAGGGAAAGCGGAGAACAGCTCCATTTTCTTGGATAAAAACCATCAAAGTACCATCCTTGAGGGGAAATAATGTCACACAGGTAAAGGTGGTTACAGTATAATGTATCAAATTTTTTTAAACGTCTTCTAAAGGCAAACAATAACAAAATGTAGCATCGTATACAAACCGCAGGTACTGTTTAGGACTATAGACAATACACCACACTTTCACAAGCATGGCTGAGCTCTTAAAAAAATCTATAACAAGAAATAATCTTATTAAGTTAGATTTGTTAAAGCACTACTTAGGCGAAACGGCGTAACAAAAAAAAAATGGCTCTGCTACGTGTTTTTATAGTCCAGGTTTGAAAGTCACATACCGCGCTCACTGCACGGATGGATAAATCTTTCCTAGTTCAGTCCGTACCCTCTCTTTTGTACAAATGATTTAGAGTATTTTCTATGTCAGTCACAAGCGTCAGATGGCATTATTCTTCATAAGTAACTGAAGACTGGTTTTCGCGTATACTTTTCTCCACCTGACAAGAATATTTTAATGTTTAGAACAGAGGTTAAGGTATACTCTCAGCATTTATACATCGAGAGAAATACACCTCTCAGTGTATGTAATACTTTACTAAAGGTTACCCTTACAATTACGACAAATTTCAAAGGAAAAATGTAGAAAATCAACACAATGGAAGAATGCGAATCCAAACAGCCGAATCATTGGATTATTATAATCATGGGGAGCGCTAAACCCGTAGGATTATACAGCGCATGTGGGGGGGGGGAATGGAAGGTATTTGGGCTCAATTCAGGGAACAGGAGCACAGATCCAATTCCCTAGATCAAGAGCCCCTCACCAGCGCCGAATCACTGGAGCAGAGCAAAAAAAAACATCACCAAATCAATCAAAATTTTGAGGAAACTTGCATAATTTTGTAAACATCAAGTGATAAAGACAGCCAAATAAAGAAACTTGTGCATCATGGCGGAGACTGAGGCAGGAAGAAAGAGTATGGAAGACAGATAAGTTGCACCACGTTACGTCAGTTGCCGGAGAGCATTTCCTGAGATTTGCCTCATAATCTGAGTCGTCATCCCTACTGAGGAGAAAACATCTCCCATGACGTACATAGTGTAAATGCTGAGAGCTTACTTTACTTTACAATTAACTGGTGATGTAAAGGGCACATGACCCTCGTATGTATATTAATGGTATTATTATAAACTATCACAATATGCAGTTTATAACACCTTCGAATCTTGACACTGAAGAAATGGGATTTCCGTCCACGATGTAAACACACGATATCCTCTTCCCAAGCTGGAGCGGCCGTAACTAGTCCCTCCTGTGCCCTATAAACTGCAGTACGAAAGCAATTGACTGTCGACAACTTGGAAAAAATGGACATGAATGCATTTACTTAGGACACCTTTATTGGAGACGTTTCAGTCCTTGGACCCTTTTTGTTAAGTAATGAAAGACGGAAGACCGAAACGTTTTGCATTCAGTTGCCTCAATAGGCCCCCCAGACAGAATGGGCCAGTAGACCTCCCGCAGTGCTCCTCTATTCTTATTATCATATATTTAAATATACTCACGAAATGTGAGTAAGTGTATATTTCGTTCTCCATCTGAGGCCCTCTTTATCAAATGCAGAAATGAGGAGAAAACGAATTATTAACACGAGGCAATAACAGGGATGAATTTGAGAAATTTTCACGTGTTAATAGTAAAGACAGTCTTGTATTATAAATAAATATTGTGGAATAGGAATGTTAAAACACTTTTATTATTGATTTTGTTAACTGATCTATATTGATGCTGTTTGAGTAAGTGTCAAGTCTTCTCATTTTTTATTTAATTTCAATGGAGAAATGATTTAAAACTGAATAAATAAGAGAACATTAATAAGATTGAAGAACAGAAGACTGCAAAGAACAGAACACTGAGATCAAAGAACTATACACTGAAATTAAAGAACAGAACATTGAGATCAAGAAACCTATCATTTAGATCAAAGAACAGAACATATTGATCAAAGAACGGATCGCTGAGATCAATTAAGAACAGGTAACATTCTCGAGAGGGAAATATTCAGTTCAGGACGATTTGATAAAACGGGTTTATAAAGCTTATATTCAGAACCTCAAGGTCAAAGAGTCTGGTTTATCCTCCTGCTACCATCACTACCACCATCACAGCCAACACAACCTTCTGCCACCACTTCGGCTGCCACTGTAAGTGCATGTGACACATATTTGTATATGACATACATGTCCATGAGATGTGTGTTTACTCTTGTATAAGAGCATGTATAAGACGTGTGGCTTTAACACACATGTATGTATTAGACACGGATAAAAATTCCATGTAGTATACACAAGCTACTAAACTATAAAACTAAAACAATTTAGTTTTTCTAGAGTGATTATAAAAATAAATATTAAATAAACACATCATATCTCAAAAGACAATTATTTTTTTATATAGAAATTTAATGCCAGAAGACCCGGACATTAAAAAAATATAGGTATTTTTATAGGTATATAAATTAAGATCAAGCCTGTTTAAATAACAAATTTAAAGCAAATTTAAAATTATTAAATTTTTTAAATAAAGGTTTAATATATGCAAGTTTATACACAAGTTTTGTAACATAAAATCACAGTTCATATATCAGCGGGTCATGTACAAAAAAAATTCTGTTTTATTAGTTTTAATAGAAAGTTTGAAATTGGTGGAAAGTAAGTCATGGACAACAGAATATATAAATCGAGAGATGTATATCTCAATGTGTGTATATGCTGAGAGTTTATTTTAATCCTTATTTTTGGGATCAAAGCGTTTGTAACTCTTTGGATAATCGATAGGCTTTAAACCACATTAACAAATCGAATACTAGTCAGATACGCGTGAAGACGCAGTCGTAGAGAATATGTCTAGTTGAAACAGCAGTTTCCTTATTATCATCTTGGGCTGTCTCCTAGAGAGGACAATTAAAGAACACAAGATAGAATAATAAAAGAAAAGATATATATACGCATATATATATATATATATATATATATATATATATATATATATATATATATATATATATATATATATATATATATATATATATATATATATATATATATATATATATATATATATATATATATATATACAGAACAAGCTTGTTTTTTTTATTATTGTAACAGCGTCAAGCTTTTTGGAAAGCTTTATCAAAGCTCGAAGTTGCCACAGTATATAAGCTTGTTCTGTGCATGTCTTTTATTCCATTGTGTCTACATCTCATCCTTGATTCCTGTGTGCGGTTATGAAGCGTCGATCCTCCGTCCACTAACCGCAGGACTCGCCTACTCCTCGTAGCTAGGCTTGCTTCTACAATACATAAGAAAAAGACGTCAGGCAAGGTTAGTATGTTCACCGAGAGGTGTATGTCTTTCAGTATAAATAAGCAGCTTTCTTTATACTCTATTTTAGGGATCAAAGGATCTTTGGCTGGTAGTGTACATGTACGTCTTGTAGTCAATAGGTTTTACCCTGGTAAAGTAACTAACCAGGTCAAGGGTTTTGCAAGTACAGGACATTTATTCAGTGCGAGCTGCCTTATCATGGATTTTCAGACAATTGGAATCGAGTAGCAAAATACATTTCCCGAAAAAATCGATTTTGAGGAAATGGGACAAACAAAATTGTGAATTCTCTGGACATTATTCCTGTGTTTAATTTTCATTAGCACATTCTTAAGTTATTGTATTGCTGTTTACTTGGTAGTTGATCAATGTACTGATGACTTCACATCCCGCATGTTACAATGAAATCTTATTTTTTGGGTTATCCTAGGTTCTCTACACATATGCTGCTATGTATGATAATTCTATGTAACTGTATTTGTGTATACCTGAATAAACTTACTTACTTACTTACAGTACAACAGGTTTAACGAAGTAAAACAATAATTTCGAGTATTTGTATGATGGCGTGTCAGGAGGCAGCACTTGTCAGTGTTTACATGTTCATGCAGTCATGATGAGGTGAAAACAACTTCTACCTTTAAGTAAACTTCACGTGTCCTGAAGAAAAAGAAGTTTGTTTATGTGTGCATGGCAGTGGTGTTACAGAATTAAGAGCTTTTATCTCTGGAGCCTCCTCAACGTGGAGGATGGAAGTTATTTTAGATTTGGTAAGACTCGCCAGGAAACCCCAACAAAAAGACTCGTCAGGAAACCCCAAGAAGAGTCATCAGGAAACAGGGCAAGTATTCCTGACGCGGGTCTCAGTCATATGATGACCCGCCACTGGAGCTTTTGGTCATCTGACCGAGCCCTTCCACTGGCTTAATCAGTCCAATCCCTTTAAAATTTTAGATAAATTGAGGACGGAGAACAGACATGCCTATGATTTCGCAGAGTATAAGTCTTAACTTTTTAGGATTGTCACCAAACATCATTTGACGTAATGACCACAAGCGGAGACTATTCCTCACAACCCTCTGAACTTAAGCAAGATGAAGGTGAGCAAGTTTTTATTGAAGTATTATATACATAGCACACATTCTTTTTTACAGTGGTGTTGAGGGAATACATGTGTTACGGACACACACATAATACATTATGTAGATTTAACCATAAAATTGTAACGGTTGTGTATAATTATGGAGGAAATATAAGAATTTACACTTAGGATAACCCAGTAAAAATAAGTGTGCTGACTCTGATCTATCGAGGCATTAAGGTCACGTATCGACATTTTTCTGAGCATTTCGACGTACTTTTATAATTCGGTATTCTAGACATAAGAACAATAGTAGGTAGTGCTATTGTTATGATAAAAATAGACAGATATTAGATAATGATGCTTAGCTCACCTAAGTGAAGGTCCTGGAGCAGGCTGTTAACTTAAAAAAAAAAGACCATCTTATAAGTTTACTTCAAATATTTGTTATTTTTTAAATTATTTCCTTGACACATAAGAGATTTTATGTGGAAAAGTTCAGTCGTGGACCGTGTTCACTCCATGACCCCATGATGGAATGAACAAGATCACCATGATGGAATGAGCTAGGTCACCATGATGGAGTGAACAAGGTCACCATGATGGAGTGAACTAGGTCACCATGATGGAGTGAAAAAGGCCTCCATGATGGAGTGAGCAAGGTCTCCATGATGGAGCGAGCAAGGTCTCCATGATGGAGTGAACAAGGTCTCCATGATGGAGTGAACAAGGTCACCATGATGGAGTGAGCAAGGTCTCCATGATGGAGTGAACAAGATCTCCATGATGGAGTGAACAAGGTCACCATGATGAAGTGAACAAGGTCACCATGATGGAGTGAACAAGGTGATGAATGGTTTTGAAAACCGACAAGTTGAAGAATTGAGACACTTATGCAACATATGGGAATCTTTATTGAAGAAACGTTTCGCCACACAGTGGCTTCATCAGTCCAATAAAAAGTAGAAATGGGTAAGGAGAGGAGAAGTTTGAGGTAATCAGTCCCTCAACCTGGAATCGATATGTTCAGTCCATCACTCTTGTGTGAAGTGCAGCATAGGGACAGAGAGGTGGCTTATATACTGCAGTCAGATGAGTTGAAGCAGGAGGAGGCGGGATCACAGTGGGACCTGCCACTAGTGTAAGTAGGTCGTCGTCCAAAGGTTGGGAAAGATGATGATGGACTGATGAAGCCACTGTGTGGCGAGATTCCCATATGTTGCATAAGTGTCACAATTCTTCAACTTGTCGGTTTTCAAAAACATTCATCACATCTGTTAGACACTGCAACATCATGGGATCTTGGTACAAAGACTTCAACGCTTGCCCAACCTTTGGGCGACGACCTACTTACACTAGTGGCAGGTCCCACTGTGATCCCGCCTCCTCCTGCTTCAACTCATCTGACTGCAGTATATAAGCCACCTCTCTGGCCCTATGCTGCACTTCCTACAAGAGTGATGGACTGAACACATCGATTCCAGGTTGAGAGACTGATTACCTCAAAAGTCTCCTCTCCTTACCCATTTCTACTTTGTATTGGACTGATGAAGCCACTGTGTGGGGAAACGTTTCTTCATTAAAGATCTCCCATAAGTCTCCGATGAAGTGAACAATTCTTCAGGTGAACAAGGTCTCCATGATGAAGTGAACAAGGTCCATGATGGAGTGACAGGTACCATGTGAGTGAACAAGGTCACCATGATGGAGTGAACAAGGTCACCATGATGGAAAGTCCATATGAACAAGGTCACCATGATGGAGTGAACAAGGTCTCCATGATGGAGTGAACAAGGTCACCATGATGGAGTGAACAAGGTCACCATGATGGAGTGAACAAGGTCACCATGATGGAGTGAACAAGGTCTCCATGATGGAGTGAACAAGGTCACCATGATGGAGTGAACAGTCCATGAGGGAGTAACAGTCACCATGATGGAGTGAACAAGGTCACCATGATGGAGTGAACAAGGTCACCATGATGGTGTGAACAGTCTCCATGATGGAGTGAACAAGGTCACCATGATGGAGTGAACAAGGTCTCCATGATGGAGTTAACACAGTCACCATGATGGATAACAAGTCTCATGATGAGTGAACAGGTCACCATGATGGAGTGAACAAGGTCACCATGATGGAGTGAACAAGGTCTCCAAGTTGGAGTTAACACAGTCACCATGATGGAGTTAACAAGGTCTCCATGATAGAGTGAACAAGGTCACCATGATGGAGTAAACAAGGTCACCATGATGAAGTTGACAAGGTCACCATGATAGAGTGAACAAGGTCACCATGATGGAGTAAACAAGGTCACCATGATGGAGTTAACAAGGTCACCATAATAGTGAACAAGGTCACCATGATGGAGTAAACAAGGTCACCATGATGGAGTTAACAAGGTCACCAAGATAGAGTGAACAAGGTCACCATGATGGAGTTAACAAGGTCACCATGATGGAGTTAACAAGGTCACCATGATAGAGTGAACACAGTCACCATGATGGAGTTAACAAGGTCACCATGATAGAGTGAACAAGGTCACCATAATGAGTAAACAAGGTCACCATGATGGAGTTAACAAGGCCTCCATGATAGAGTGAACAAGGTCACCATGATGGAGTAAACAAGGTCTCCATGATAGAGTGAACAAGGTCACCATGATGGAGTAAACAAGGTCTCCATGATAGAGTGAACAAGGTCACCATGATGGAGTAAACAAGGTCTCCATGATAGAGTGAACAAGGTCACCATGATGGAGTAAACAAGGTCTCCATGATAGAGAAGGTACATATGGAGTAAACAAGGTCTCCATGTGGATAACAGGTCTCCATGATGGAGTGAACAAGGTCACCATGATGGAGTTAACAAGGTCATCATGATAGAGTAAACAAGGTCACCATGATAGAGTGAACAAGGTCCCAGGACAAAAACGTTTCCATAATAACATACCCGAGTGTTTGTTAGTGTGTCTTAACGACAACTTGTCGCTATTATATACCAGGTTTTCACCAATTTATTCTTTTCTAACTGAAGCCGTGTAGTAGCAATATAGTAATTTTTTGATAATCGAAATACAAACAATTTTTTTTTTTTTGGTAAACAAACTAGGCGAAAGTTTTAACGGACCAACTTATATAAATATCCTGTAATTTTGTTTTTACTTTTAGAAAACTATATTTATATATAGTATATAATGACTTTGATCTGATTTTCACGTCTGTATTAATTTTATCCAATCAAGGAAGGTACCTTGATGTTGAAGAGCTCTTGATCCATGGAATTGGAGTTATCCTCCCCTTGTATTGAATGTATGCTTTCTTTTTCCCCGAGACACTATATGGCCCTACGGGCTTAGCGTTTCCCCTTGAGCATAGTAATGATTATAATGATTTAACATCCTCAGTCTTTTTTTTTTAATTATTTATTCATTTCTAATTTTTATATTTGTTTCGTTTCTATTCATTTTAATGTTTTTTTACAATGTATTTGGTGTAATGTATGCATAATAGGCTCTTCAAAAAATTAACTGGGGTATATTTTGTGAGGTTAGGCTAGATTTTTTTTTTTTTTTATTCGCCGGTATTCTCCCGGCCCGGGTCTTTTCCAAGTAGTGGTGACCCGGCCTTGGCTCCCTATCTGGGGAGTGTCTCGAGACTTAAGTCTCCCATGGGAGGAGGTACAGTACCTCCTCATCTTTGGGACCAAGTGTCCCCAGGCCTAGCCACATTCCCCGCCCTCACGGGGCTCGTAGAGAGAAGCTAGGCCTCTGGTCTGCCATCTACCCGCCTCAAAGGGGCTCGTGGGGATGGCAGTCTTATGAGCTGCAGGTGGTAGCAAGCTCAGGCTCTTAGGCTAGATTGTTCTAGGTTATCCTAGATTTAACCTAGGTTAAATCTTTTTAATGTGCTATATGTGTACGTACAAAACATTCATGTTCCCTCAGAATCACTGTGCACATTTAAACTTACGTTTGTAAAACCATTTGTAAAATTTCTAAAAGAAACTTTTCTTCTGTTATTCTGTCTTGAAAAATATTTTATTTAAATGTCAGTTTAAGTTTTAGAAATAAGAGTTGCCATATTTGTAATCGATTAGGATGAAAATGCAGAATTATTTTTAGAGTACATTGGTAATGCCTCAATAAAAATACTAAAAATTCTTCAATTAACTTTAAGCACAGAAGCGGAAGACCTCGGTCAGATGACCAAAAGCTCTAGCGGCGGGTCATCATTTAACTAGACCCGCATCAGGAAATACTTGTCTGTTTCCTGACAAACCTTACCTAACCTAACCTAACTTAACCTTACCTAACCTAACCAAACCTATAAGTATAGAATAATTCGTTGCACTATCCTCATATCTTAATTAAACTTATAACTGTTTTTTTTTTTTTGACCAGGTCTAGGTCTAGGTCTGTTGGTCTTTACGACCAGAAGTACTGTAGTCTTGACAAATATGTCCAGTGTAGACTTTGCAACCAAGTCGAGTGTGGCCTAGACGACCTGGTTGGTTGGTTGGTTAATGAAGTTTAAAGTCTATCCACTACACTATCCTCATTAAGGCTGCACGTAACCTTTTCACCACCAGACAAGAATACTCTAAACCATAAAATAGGGATTAAGTTACACTCTCAGGATATATACGCTGAGAAAAATACCCTTCTCGCCGTATATATCCTCTGACCTACCTGGTCTTTGTAATATTTATTATATATATCCATCTGGTTTTTGTGGCATATAAATACATAAATAAAGCCAGCATACTAATGTTGACAAAGTGCAAGGGAGGTTATAGTATTAATAAATATTATTGTGAAACTATACAATGAATGACATACACTTCATATTTATCGCCATCGTGAGAAAGGTTAGTATACAATGATCAGCTATCATGAGTATGGAAGAGAATTATTTATTAATTAATAAACTGGTACAAATTTGTGTAGCACCTTAAAATTATAAAAACACTGAATTGTCCCAAAACCTATTGTTAAATATTTGTGAGACCAATTCTCTTGTTTCCTACAAGCATAATAAGGCCGAGAGGACAAAAGTCTGGTATATATTTCGAAGGTTTTAAAACCGTAAAATGCGTCTTTAATCTTGCAGTCAAAAAAAAATCAAAATGTTAAGTAAAAATGACATGTTGTTTTTATCTTCTTGAAGGGTTAGCAGTCTTAATTTCTCGTCACTTTTCTAATTGACTCCACAGGCAGAGTTACATTAGCCTGCACTTAGCTGTGGTAATCGTGAAATATATATGCAATGTAACACTGTGCATATCACCGCTGTGGGTAGGTAGTTGGAACAGTTTGTGGCAGTTTTTTTGTGCAGGTGGTGATACTTATTGTGTCATCTTCCACTGCTGGTCTCTTTCCACTGTAATTTAATCTACTGATGTTCTCTTTCACTTCTTTCCCACTGTCGTTCTCTTCCACTCTTATCCCACTGATGTTTTCTTTTACTATTACTCTCTACCGCTGTTGTCCTCTTCCACTCTTGTTCTCTTCCACTGCTGTTTTCTTCCACTCTTGTTCTCTTCCACTGCTGTTCTCCCGCTGTTTTCTCCCACTGGTGTTCTCTTCCACTTGTGTACCACTGCTGTATTCTCCCATTATATACCTGAAAAGTGTTAAAACATTAGACGAAGTCTGATATGCAAGTTGTAGTTTACTCATTTTTCTAAACATTGTCATACAATTAATAAGCATAAAAAATATTTATTCCCAACACACACACAGAAAAAAAAACCTTTATTAGCAAAGATGCAGACACACCTACAGACGTTCCCTTTTCTTATTTATTATTATTTTATTCGTGGGAAGCACTAAACTCGTAGGTGGCCATACAGCCCCTAAGAGGTTTCTCTTTTTCAATGCTGGAACAAAGGGATATGTAAATTGTAAAGGAGAATTGCTTCAAGAACGGAGATTATGCTCATCTAAACCAGTCTCAGACAAAAGAAATGAAATGAAACATTACGGAGACCAGATATAAAAAAATCCATGGAGAATTATTCAGCACACACACACACACACACACACACACACACACACACACACGCACGCACGCACGCACGCACGCACACACACACACACACACACACACACACACACACACACACACACACACACACACACACACTCCCATCCTTCCCTCTCACCTTCCTTAAATATTTCCTCTCAGCATGTCCTGCTGCTTCGTGCCACATCATTAACAAGATGGTAAACACTGCAGATGTGCCAAAGAATCAGTATCAGCATTATTAGCTAATGTTGATGGTATCAGTGGGTATCGACCTACTGTGAAACTGAGTATGGGTATGGATAAGTTTCAACTGACTTTGAATATATCGGTGGGTATCAGCTGATTTTTGATGGTATTAGTATAAACTCATTTGTGATGGTATCAGTATCGGCTCATTTTTTATGGTATCAGTATCAGCTCATTTTTTATGGTATCAGCGAGTATCAACAAATTTTTAATGGTATCAGCTAATATTTTATATCAGTGGGTATCACCTAATAATTTATATCAGTGGGTATCAGCTCATTTTTATGGTATCAGTGGGTATGAGCTCATTTTTGATGGTATCAGTGGGTATCAGCTAATTTTTATGATATCGGTATTGACCTAAAATTGAGTCCCCATTATCATGGGGAAGCACTAATATGTACTCACTGGAACAGGGACATACATATACATGGATGATACTGGAGGAACAGCTCTTCAATACATAAACTGCCATAACGTACTGGAGCGAGATATACGAAAGTGTAAAATAAACCCAGTGGAAAGCAGGGGCGACATGAGCACAATAAGAAAACACCGTGTCAACATCCGTGGTCCAAGAGACTTCAGCGCGCTACCAGCAGATATCAGAAATGATGCTGGAACACGTGTAAAAGTTTTTAAAAGGAAACTGGATCTCTACCTCTGTCAAGTGTCCGATCAACCAGGTTGTGATGGATATGTGATGCCAACGGTCCGCCAAAAGCAACAGCCTCGTTAATCAAACACCAGATGAGCAAAACTCATGTTCAGGCTGTGGGAGTGCCTGGGGTATGGGAGGTAATCAAGTGTTATATGCAATAAGATCACAGTAAACAGGTGATATCACAATATGCGGAACAAACACTGTGAAAAAATAGCGAAATTCCAAGCGCTTTCGTGACTTCTTACATTATCAAGGAACTATCAGTTATCAATAGTTCCTTGATAATGTGAGAAGTCACGAATACGCTTGGAATTTCGCTATTTTTCACAGTGGTTGTTCTAAATATATATATATATATATATATATATATATATATATATATATATATATATATATATATATATATATATATATATATATATATGATGGGGTCCACCTCTGGTGTAAATTGTGCGACCCATAGCCTCGGAGAAGTGGATAAAAAGGCTTCAAGGAAGAATATTTGGATTTCTTCCTGAAGCCGTTTGAATATTGCACTTCCCCTACCACCCCATCTTTTAGTATTTTTTTTTATGGTGCATTTTAGAAAAACAAGTGGAGTCGATACCCTCCATCATCATCACTTAAGGAACTGGAGACTGTTTTAGCTGAAGAATGGACAAAAATACCCCTGAAATCTATTCAAACACTGTATGAATGAATTCCTCGTAGAATTCAAGCAGTAATTACTGCCAAAGGTGGTCCAACACCATATTAAAATAAATTTGTTTAAAATTTCACCTTTGGCAGTAATTACTGCTTGAATTCTACGAGGAATTGATTCATACAATGTTTGAATAGATTTCAGGGGTATTTTTGTCCATTCTTCAGCTAAAACAGTCTCCAGTTCCTTAAGTGATGATGATGGAGGGTATCGACTCCTCACTTGTTTTTCTAAAATGCACCATAAATTTTCAATTATATTAAGATCTGGGGATTCGGGAGGCCAGATAAGATGCTCAACCTCACTGGAATGTTCCTCGTGCCACACAGAGACGATTTTAGCTGCGTGAATCGGTGCATTATCGTCCTGGAAGATATATATATATATATATAATATATATATATATATATATATATTATATATATATATATATATATATATATATATATATATGTGTGTGTGTGTGTGTGTGTGTGTGTGTGTGTGTGTACTCACCTAGTTGAGGTTGCGGGGGTCGAGTCCGAGCTCCTGGCCCCGCCTCTTCACTGATCGCTACTAGGTCACTCTCCCTGAGCCGTGAGCTTTATCATACCTCTGCTTAAAGCTATGTATGGATCCTGCCTCCACTGCATCGCTTCCCAAACTATTCCACTTACTGACTACTCTGTGGCTGAAGAAATACTTCCTAACATCCCTGTGATTCATCTGTGTCTTCAGCTTCCAACTGTGTCCCCTTGTTACTGTGTCCAATCTCTGGAACATTCTGTCATTGTCCACCTTGTCAATTCCTCTCAGTATTTTGTATGTCGTTATCATGTGTGTGTGTGTGTGGGGGGGGGCGGATACAACAATTAAAATCCACCAAGGATCAGTATTAGGATTTATGCTATTCTTAGTGTAAATGACATGCCTAGGGAGGAACAGGAGGTAGTGCTCTAAATATCTTTATCCTGGATAATGAGAAAATCGTGTGGTAGTGAATATTAATACTAAAACTTCCAGTTGTGTCATATACAGTAGTGTGCAAATTAATTGGGACAGGAGTAAATTTTGTGATTATCTTGTATGTTTTAGTCTCCGGCTTAATAATGTAGTCTGGGTTCTTTAATTTTATAAGAGTTTGCTACTGACTAATGGTAACCTTCCAGCTGTGGGGCTACTCTGCTACTCTCGTCAGTGCTACAACAGCTGTTTTACTGTAAGACTAATTCTGCAAGTGTGCTCCATGAGTGAATGTGGTTTCGCCAAATTCTCCCCTTCAGTTCATGATTACTGCTGAAATTCATGATGGTTGTTACACCTAGGAAGTATACAAGTATTGTAGCTCTTAGAAAACATGCTGATTTGAGTATCAGACAGATCACCGAAAATTTTGATCTTAGTAAAGTCAACTGTTGGTCGAATTCTGAAGAGAGCTGACGACTCTGGTAATTGTGGAGCGCTGCGTATAAGAAACGCAAGACAATACCTCACGATGACAAGGTTATCATAAGAAACAGTGCGAGAGATCCCCAAGAAAACCAGTGAAGGTCTACAGAGAGATTTGGCTTCAGCTGGCGTAAATGTTGATTTTTCAAATGTTCGACGAAGGCTCCTTGAAGTTGGCAGAACTGCCAGAAGGGCGGTAAAGAAACAATTATTGACTACTGCTGTGAAGATGTGGCGCATTCTAGAATACATGGGTACAGATCAATGGCAATGAGACGGAGCAAAGGCGAACCTCTTCAGAATGGACACATTCAACAAGCGCCAAAACACCCACCTAAGATGTTTTGGGGTAGTTTTACTACTAGAAGCCCTGGATGGCTTGTTATTGTTGAGGGAACAATGAACAGTAACAAATACAAAGCAATACTGGCAACTTATTTGCTTCCCATTGTGGACAGAGACTTTCCTGATGGAGAAGGCATTTTCCAGCAGGATCTTCCTCCACGCCACACTTTCAGAAAAAAAGATGATATTCTTTGAAGAGTCTAAGCGCTCTAAATTGGCATGGAAACTCTTCTGACTTCAACCCAGATGAGAATCTACGGGCAATAACCAAAAATATTCCCATCCATCCTTCAGATTGCAGGCACTGTACTTCCCACCGTCTGTACTGCAACATTCCTACCTATCCTTCAGAAAGCAAACACTGCAATCAAACATAACCGACAATATTTGATAAAAAAAAAAAGGGTACTAAGAACCTGGTTTGACAAAACTCTTGAAGTGTACAGGTGAACTGCAGCCTCAGTGGCCCACGTGCAGCTTTTAAACCTAGTAAGTAAGTTTATTCAGGTATACACAAATACAGTTACATAGATTATCATACATAGCAGCATATGTGTAGAGAACCTAGGATAACCAAGTAAAGTAAGACAGAGTGACTTATTTCCATTGGGGTCCTTTATTATTTCCAACCAACCAATAAACATTGGTTAATAGCATAAACGAACTCACGCGGATTATTATCATTATATTCGCAAACAAACGCAAGGCCCACAAGAGTTATGCAGCAACTAACATTGAGGAAATAGAACAGAAGACTACTGTGTATATATCGGTCTGTGACTGAGCGTGCTTTAACGGGGTCTCAAGGGTAGACTGATTTATTCTTCCATTTGATTTTTCTGTTTGGGTTAGTTTGTGCCACATATTTATACGTACAAACTATACACATACGTGTATATGTACAGTTAAGAGATGTACTCATGAATATGTATTGTTAAATGATGCACACATGTATATATATATATATATATATATATATTTATATATATATATATATATATATATAATATATATTTTATAAAGATAAAGATTTCTTTTGGATTTTTTAAACCCCGGAGGGTTTAGCCACCCAGGATAACCCAAGAAAGTCAGTGCGTCATCGAGGACTGTCTAACTTATTTCCATTGGGGTCCTTAATCTTGTCCCCCAGGATGCGACCCACACCAGTCGACTAACACCCAGGTACCTATTTGCTGCTAGGTGAACAGGACAACAGGTGTAAGGAAACGTGTCGAATGTTTCCACCCGCCGGGAATCGAACCCGGGCCCTGCGTGTGTGAAGCGGGAGCTTTAGCCACCAGGCCACCAGGCATACATACATACATACATACATACTTACATACATACATACATACATACATACATACATACATACATACATACATACATACATACATACATACATACATACATACATACATACATACATATAGGATGGGGTCCACCTCTGGTGTAAATTGTGGGACCCATAGCCTCGGAGAAGTGGATAAAAAGGCTTCAAGGAAAAATATTTGGATTTCTTCCTGAAGCCGTTTGAATATTCCACTTCCCCTACCACCCCATCTTTTGATATATATTTTTTTTTACTAATAGGAATATTTTATTACATAATATGGTACAGAAGATTTAAGAGATACATTGTTGATATAAAGGTGGCATATACGGTACATGTTGTTACGTGTGTATCACCGATTATAAGGCGAAAATCTCATCCAGCTCCTCAGAGCTGGGGCGTGTGCCCAAAATACAGCAGGCATTACCCCTTTGAACAGCCGCACTGAGCCGCTGGAACAGAAAACTAGCTGCCCTGGGATCCCTAGTTACCCTGATGAGTCTTTTTCCCAGCTCCTTAAGGAATTTAGATGCACTCTTTCCCCATAAGCCAAGGGTCTCTGAGCCTATGGGAACAAACATATAATGATGGGCAAGTTCTCCATATTTTCTAGACTTTTGGGACTCCCTGAAGCTGGCAGCTGCCCTCCTTCCTCCCTGGTGTATTGGAGATAGGTATCAGCCAAGGTAGATGCACATGTATAGTCCCACACCACCTGCTTCCCATCTGTCCAGGCTTGAAGGGTGATACCATCTGGACGCTTCTGGCTGCCATCAGATCTGCATAGTTGGGGTGGCTCCCTTACTGCTGGGCATCCAGCTGTTGTGAGGCTCCTCTTGATAATGTTATTAACCTCCTCATGTCTTGCAATCTTTCCCTCGGATTTACGGCACACAAGACCATGGTACCCGAATCGGTCTGCTGCTTCACTGCCACAAATACACCTGTGTTCAGCGAGAATAGGGGCGGCAAGTCGAAGGGCAACACCGATGCGGATGGTCTGTGGGTCGAGACGTGTGCCAAGGCTGGAGTTGGGAACAGCCAACAGAAAGTCCCCAGCATGAGGGGCTCTCACTGCCAGGAGGCGGGCTCTATCCTTCCCTGACACACTCTGAAACATTGTTGAGGCAATATTTTCCACTATTGGACCATCCCAGTGCGATTGTTTGTAGTTGTTGGGGGGAGCAGGTCTGGCTCCAGAGCCCGTTAGATTATCCCAGATCATTGCTCCGTCAATGAATTTTTGGTCCTGGACTCCTATCTTGTCCCTAAGATGTTCAGGGAGAATCGCTGCTACAAGCTCTCTGGATGCAATACACGAGGACAGAAAAGCAGGTAACGCAATCTGTGATGACTTGCGGACACCAATGCTTCCTAGTCTGACTGGAAGTGTAGCTTGGTTCCACTGCCCGTCTTCTAGAGTAAGGTTAAGTACTTTCGTAAAAATCTGCCTCAGAATACTGTCATATTCGTGCAGTATAGAGTTATCATATGAAGGTGCACATCTTAGGAAATATGTCAACCTGGGCAGACTCAAGCACTTTGTGAGAAGGTACAAGGCATCGTGGGTGTCCAGATTGCCTATTCGTTGTTCCATTCTCCTTAACTCTTCCAATTTCTTCCTGAGAATTGTGTCAATGGCATTGCTTCCCAGAGGTGCCCCTAGCAAGACACTATTTGTGGGCAATGACTGCTGCTCCTGGTAGTTTTGATCTCACTGCATTTATCACTTGTTGACTGACTGAGATGATTTCACATTTGGATGGATTCAGGATGAGACCCATTTCCTGTCCCCGTGTCATTACCTGTGTAAGGTCATGTAGGAGGGACTCTTTTGTACCTGCTAGTGTGCCATCATCTAGGAAACCAGATGTTTAGCTCGCTGGTCAGTCTGACTGTGATTTCCCTAACTGCTATACAGAAGAGAAATGGTGCAAGAGGATCTCCTTGTTGGACACCCTCCGATGATGTAATTTCATGCTCTCCAAAGAGAAGCATTGATTCCTTGCTATACCCAGCTGAAACAAAAGGGAAGAGACCAGGGAAATGTTCTTGTACTGCTGCTAATACCACGTCTCTTTTCAGGAGATTGAACGCATTCTTGAATCTAATTTTACCACTGCATTGTCCTCAGGCAGGTTGTTGATATACGCCCTTGTTGCATGAACCGCTGCTTCACTTCCTTGAGAGACCCAAAGCCAAGCTGGTTTGGTTGAAGCATCATGGCTGCCTGTGCACGAATACTTCGGACAGCAGCTTTGGATACGAGGCGGCGTAAGGTGTTGCCTACTGCAATTGGCCGAATTCCTCCATCATTCTTTTAAGTGCACAAAGTGTTTGCAACCAAAAAAGAAAGGTCTAATTTCATCAGGGATCAGACCAGCCAAGGAATTGTTGACGAACCTTGTGATCTCTGAAAGCAGTGTCTCTGCAATTTCCCCAATAACTGGATTAACCATTTCCTTTAAATGCTGTGGCCTTATTCCAGTGTAACCCCCAGCAGAGCCAATGGGAACGACATTATTGCTTTGTAAATGTCTGAGTCTTCCACTATCAATGGTTCCATAGTGGGGACAGAGGTGTTGGAACTGTTGGTGCCACTGGTTTCCCTGGCAGGGTGCTTTCCTCTATATATATATATATATATATATATATAT
>NC_069426.1:38146250-38266250 GCF_026875155.1 Cherax quadricarinatus | reverse complement strand
GATGTCATCATAAGCTGGAGGAGGGTCTTGTTGGTGAGTGCTGGGCCGGTCCATATGGACGGACAGTGTATCGCTCTCTGATACCGGCATAGGAATCATTCTAGTAATGCGCACTCTTCTAACATACTGCAGCGTTTTGTTTCTAGGATACAGGATAAAGCGAAGGCACCACAACAACCCCAAGACAGGAATGAACAACGCAACGACAACTAGTAAATCATCGGTCACCAATCTATGGCTATGAGATGTGCCTAGATCATTGTTTACGTACTTCTTTTCTTTATCAGTTAATGTCTCGAAGAAATCGAGCTTCCTAATAATTCTATCAATATTTAGCTGGATTAAGTTCTTTCGGTTGTTTTCGAGGGGCGAGGAGACAGTGAGCGTGGGCGAGTAGCTGCTGAGAATTGTCTTTGGGTTAACGAATGATAGAGTAAAAACTTTCTCTCGGCATTTTGCAGCAGCACTCCATCTGCGTTGAATAAGATGTGTTGTTTCTCCACTTATTTTAACCCAAAAGCTGAACTCAGACGTGAAGAAACTTAACTCATACCATTGTTGTCCTTTCCTATCTTCTAGTTGAGGGTTCCTTCCTGCAACTTTGCTTGCGTTAACACCATAATATTCGTTTAACCAGCAGTCTTTTTTACTAGATATCAGCGTAAACTTTAAATAATCACGTTCAGCGTGGCAGAGAATAATTTCCCCCTCATTCAGCTTGACGGTTCTGCCATTTATGGGATACAGTTGTGGTAGAGAGACAACGCTATGGAGAATGGTAAGCAATATTAGCGGCCAGAGAGAATACCAAGGCAGGAGTGAGGGGCACTGCGCCATCCACGGACTAATACTACATTGTCCAACATGCATCACTCTCTGAACTTTAGTGTAAAGTGTACACGCACTTTTCAGTTAGTATTTTCTCCTCTCGAATGATTACACAGAAGAAATAAAGCCGCTCTCGCGAAATACCACTCTGGATGTTGTGGTGCACTAGACACATCAATATCAGGCAAGGCTGCAGACACACCGTGGCTTCTCTGCACTACTGAGACTCACTCTGCGCATGTGCACCTAAAATTTAGCCAGTTCTGCACCCTTTAGCATTTTAAACATACGTAGAGACCTTCTTCTGCAAACATCTCACGTTTGCGGATCATGTCATCCCTATCAAGAGCCAAGCGGACTATCCTTGAAAATTGATCAGTAAGGAGAACACCGGCAACCAGAGTCCTGTGACGTCATAGCGCAGCGCTAAGAGGCCATCAACACTAACTTAAAAAATGTCGATTTTTTGTGTGAATGAAACTTTGTGGAGCTAGAACTAATTTCAGTACAAGTAGATAGCATTTACTCATGTATTTAGCATATAACTGTATTTCATAACACTTTTCTCTAGTAAATCATACCTGCATAGAAGATTTTTATTTTAACACAGAATACATGTAAATCATTCACCCATTAACAACCAGGAAAGGTCTTGCATCCTGGTATATTAGTGTTTAAAATGGATGCCTCATAAATATTTTGTACTCTGGCTGGGTTGCTGATCTCCTGTTTACCTCAAGAACCCGTTAGATAACATGTAACTCTTACAAACCTCTACTTAGAGTCAGAATGTAGGAGCCTTTGCCTCTCTGTGTGTTTCTTACTTGTTCTTATTCCTAAAATATTTCCATTTCAGTTCTTGGAGTTTAGTCTGACGTCTGTCCCTGGAAACGAAGTTCTATTAACCATTGATATATACATTTTTGCATTATCAAAATTGGTTACACAACACTGTATGACGACCTTGATCTATAGGACATTTCATAAGGTTAAACCAGCAATCACATTAGATGTTTTTTCCTGTCGTACTCCAAGCAGGATGGTTTATTCGTCAAACTTAATCTGTAATTATTATTTTACTACATGTAAACCACACAATAACCAAATTCTGTAAACTCAGCATTGTAATACTTATAGAGAATACTCCGCCACATGATTTTCTTGTCGTCCTCCATCAAACAAGATAGTTTTCCTGCCATGCCCCATCATACAGGATTGTTTTCCAGTCGTACTCCATCACACAAGATGGTTTACCTGTAGTACCCAATCATAAAAGATGGTTTTGCCTTTATACTCCATCACACACGGTGCTTTTCTTGTACTCCATCACACGGTGATTTTCTTGTACTCCATCACACGGTGATTTTCTTGTACTCCATCACACGGTGCTTTTCTTGAACTCCATCACACGGTGATTTTCTTGTACTCCATCACACGGTGATTTTCTTGTACTCCATCACACGGTGATTTTCTTGTACTCCATCACACGGTGCTTTTCTTGTACTCCATCACACGGTGATTTTCTTGTACTCCATCACACGGTGATTTTCTTGTACTCCATTACACAGGGTGATCTTTCTTGTACTCCATCACGCAGGACGGTTTTCCTGTCATATGTTATCTCACCATAATAGGGAAATGATAAATGAAACATCTGCTTTATTTTTTGTTTATCTGTACAGATCCTTTCAACCATTCTTACCATGGGAGAGACAGAGATGGAGTGAGGGGCTCGGTTAAGCTCTTCTTTTTTGGAGACAAAATGTCATAGAACTGGTAGCTACATTTTATAAGTACTATTATAGTTTCATACAACGCCAAAGGACCCCAGTGGAAATAAGTTACTGACTTTTTTCGGGTTATCCTAGGTTATCTATACATGTGCTGCTATGTATGATAATCTATGTAACTGTACTTGTGTATACCTGAATAAACTTACTTGTCAAAGCCGGGCGAGTCATACAACGACAAGCTATAAACGTAAACTTACGGAGACAGCTCTGCTCTCTACTCGCAATTTAACACCCGGGATTAACCCAGTAGCTGGGTTAATCCCGGGCTTTTCCTTTTCCTCCCCCCCCCCCCTGTGACGCTCCTCTCACAAAGCTGTATAGCTCTTGTGGCTTAGCGCTTCTTTTTGATTATAATAATAATAATAATAAAATTCTCTCACAAAACCTGTTCTTAATCTATTGCATATTCCTTTAAAAGAAAGCTAATTATACAGAGGGCTTTTCTTGACTCCATCAAAAGTGTTTTCTTGTTAACATTTTTTCTTACCCCAAAGGTGCTATACTTGAACAATCAACGGTTTTGATTTTTTTTTTAATTAAATTTTCTTGTCAATACACGGCATTTTCAGTGTAGTCACGCATGCTTTATGTAATGAAAACTATAACGATTTCTGACTCCATCACACGGTGAATTCTTGTACACCAATACAAGGTTGAAATTTTTGAACTCCATCAGCAGGAGATTTCCGTCTCGGTTATCACACAAACAAGATGTGGGAATTAAATAAACATTGTTTATTTGTTCCCTTTTACGCTTTGAAAACAATTCTTACCTTGAAAAAATAATTGGCTCGGTTAAAGCTTAGAAAAATTCAAAAGGTCTTTTTATAAGTACTTTATATTTTTAAAGCAAAGTTCCTTGAAATTAACTTTTTTACGGATTTTTAGTTTTAA
This sequence comes from Cherax quadricarinatus, assembly GCF_026875155.1. Lineage (NCBI taxonomy): Eukaryota > Metazoa > Arthropoda > Malacostraca > Decapoda > Parastacidae > Cherax > Cherax quadricarinatus. The sequence continues at coordinate 38,262,735 of NC_069426.1, read as the reverse complement.
AAGGCTCTATTTTAAATGAAATTTACTTTTTAAGATTACTTTTTCAAAGTCATAACGACAAGCTCATTCTTAGGGAGACAGCTCTCTCTAAAAACTCGCTTTACTCTTCTAGGCTGGAATCCTGGCTGTTACCTAACTCCCCCCCTCGGGCTGTCACATTCAACCTGGGAAGTCTTGAGAAGCCTTCTTTGATTACATAAGCAATAGCACTAAAATTACTCTCACAAAACTTGATCTTTAATCTTTTTATTCCCTTGGAATGCAGGCGAGGCAATACATGAAATATACACTTGGTCATGTTTCCTGACGCAGAAGATTGGGTAAAACTCAACGTTTTTATCTAATTCACTCCAATGACGCAAAAGATTTTCGGCAGGAGTGACGCTTCCCCGATGAAAATGAAACAACAACGAGTTAAAAACGAAAAGACCAAACAGATTAGTGTTGGAGGCCCAAGACCTGTTCTGGTATCACACATACAAAGGGGATTACCAATTCATTGGAAAACCCCTGCAAGCCTGTCTTCAAAAAAGAATTGACACCACTTAAAAATTAAAAACCACCGGTTTGTTCGTACGAATTCTTTTTCTGTCAAGAGTAAAATCTGGTTGAATCAACCCTGATTTAAATGAGAGGCTCATCTTTGAACGAGAATGGGTACGTTGATTTTCTTTAAACCCTACTTAAACATTGATCGTCAGTACTTCCCCCTTGTGTTTTCTCTAGTGCGACCTGCTGTACACAACCCCCCCAGGGTGGGGACATTCAGACCTTGTACCTTCTTATTGGGACACTCCGGGATGGAGGCGATAAATTCGAGCCGGTTTGAAGGCCCTTTTCTAATCTGGAATGAAAGGAGGAGGGTAAGGATAAAATATTGGAAGGTGGGGGGGTAAAATGACAGTAGGATACTCAAATGAAAGCAAAAACCACTTTGATGCAATTTAAAAAGGTCCAGTGTAATGATAGAAAATTTTGTGGTGCCCAAACGTCAAATTACCTCCCAATCTAGAGATTACAATTGCCCCTGATGTTTAAGAAGGCATGGCAGACTCTAAGTCGTACCTTGACAACCGTGCTGTTGGTTCAGTGTCAGCTCTCCCCGCAAACAGCCTTGGTGAAACAATCCCTGGGGTTTCGGTCCGACGCCGGGGGGATGATCCCGAAACCTCTCCAGGTAAACGGGAGCATATTGGCCCCGGTCTTTCTCCAGTGGCGACCGGCGGTGGCCCCACGGTGTGCACATTTCTTCTACACTTTTGTTGGACATCGTTTGAAAGGTGATATATCGATGCCGATTTATGACCAAGTCTTTTAATGGTGGAAATAGGTGGTATGGAAGAAATATTGAAAAGGGTGGGAGGGAGAGCGGGGACAAAAGAGAGTGACCAAATTGATCGCAATTGGTGTATGTGTATATAGAACTTTGGGGTATAATATACTACCCCTCGGTCCATGTTACAATATTAGGTAATTGACTCAGTGGTATAGTATACAAATTGGATTGGCTTTTTTTTGATTCTTTAAAATATTTAAACCAAGGCCAACTGTGATGTTCGTAAAGAATTATTTGACATTATTGAATAACATGTCTATTGTATCGATACTGCCGGGGTTCATTGGTGGAAAACTTCAGTTAACCCGCGGAAAAGAATCACAGGAGGAACAAGCAGGACCCTCAGTGTGTTTCATATTGTCCTCGCATGAAGGATTCAATTTCTTTCGATTTTTTACTCGTGAGTTACTTAGCTCAGAAGGAGGGCTTGATCCAGATGAAAGTTCCTCCATTTGAAGATGAGACATTTGTCAACATTTGAAAATCTTCATTCGGAACGTTGCCAGAAGTTTTGCACAGCGCCTCATTTAACGAATTCTAAACTATTGCATCAACTTATCCTTCCTTGTATCTGACTGATTGCTGCATTGCTAGGTTTCCGAAAAAAGGGAAAACTACCCGGTTTGTATATCAAACTTATTTTAAACCGGGGGAGGGAAGCAGGGAAACCCGTAGTGCCAAAGCCACTCGTCATCATATACTGGACACGGTCGGAAAAGCTTTCCCGACAAATTTTACCAATTTAAGCAGCTGAAGCCTGTGGCTTAGCGCTTCTTTTATTATTAAATTACCTAATTTCCTAACCAGTGATTATCATGATGGTACTGCTGTTATGTCCTACTGTCGAACTCTTTACGATGTAATAGGATTATAATCGAGGGTTAGGATTCCAATCCCAGTGTCATGTCATCAATAGTTATTCATGCAAGAAAGAATTCTTCGGATTTTAACCCGGAAGGACCACCGGAACAAGAAAATGACGTCCATTTCTAACTTTTTCCATGGGGTTATGTCCCCTAGGATCGACCACACAGTATCCCCAGGTATATTTTCTGCTGTGAACAGTCAACAGGTTTAGAATGTCGATGTTCACCCGAATAAAACCCGGGCCGGTGTGACGGGAGTGAAACCCAGGCCACTCAGGTTTTTATTCCAAAAATACCTCGCCTGTTTTTGGTGTATGCTCCCAGTTTTCCATGCATGACTGCAAGCGCTTATACCCATGATGATATATTCTTTGTCTCTACCCTTCCAATAACAACTAATAACAGGAGCACTGTTCGTGAGCATACAACCGTTTCCATTTTTAAGGCCCTAATGGAAAAAGCACTGACATTTTGTTTTAGTTCTCTACACATATGCTTATGTATATAATCTTAAGTAATTGTTAACCTAGAAACACGTACAACAGGGATCAGTCCCTTTTTTTTTGGTTTATGGGGCACTACGGGCTGCAGCCTGTAGCCTTGTGGCTTTAGCGTTGCTTTTTTTTTAAATATAATAATTTAATATACATTTTGACAAACAGCATTGGGGTTAGGAGGTCGCTCCTGCCTGTCCCAGCTACTGGACCACAATGACAAGGTCCTGGATGCTCTAGAAGATAAACAGAATGCAGATGTAGTATACACACTTTGCAAAAGCCTTTGACAGATGTGGCCATGGTGTGATAGAGCACAAAATGCGTGATAAAGGAATAATAGGAAAGTTTGCAGATGGATCTATAATTTCACCGTAGCCGTCTGAGGTGGCTACAGTGAAAAGCTCTATTCCACCAGGCACAGTACTCACTCCCATCCTGTTCCTCATCCTCATATCTAAAATGAACAGGGATGTAAGACACAGCAACATGTCTTCCTTTGCAGATGACACCCGAATTTGCATGAGTGTCCTCCATTGGCGACACTGCAAGACTCCAGGTGAACACGAACCAGATCTTTAAATGAGCCACAGAAAACAATATGAAGTTCAGTGATGAGAAATTTCAGTTACTCCGAGATGGAAAACGTGAGGAAATTGAAACTATATCGGAGTATAAAACAAATTCAAACCACACAGTAGAACGAAAAACTAATGTAAAATACCTGAAAGTGATAATGTCAGATGATCTCACCTTTAAAGACCACAACGTTGTATCAATCGCATTCTGCAAATGTCTTAGATATTTTCAACCCCTCCCTCCTGAAGAGGAATTGTGCATAGAGTTGTCCGACATCTCAGAAGCTGGGCTGATACTGATACTGCCATGCCTTCGTTCTCCTGCAAGAAGAGCCATTCCCTGCTCTCCTACAGGGGTTTCCTACTTCACTGTCACACATTAATGGATATCTTAGAATCTAAACTATGTTCACACTTTAAGATTGAACATCTTTCACTTGACTTTACCTGTGAAAATGCTGCCCTGAAGCAACCGTTAACGGGATTGGCCCCAGAGTTGGTTTTAACATTCGTCTGAATATAGAATTTATGATCGCTTTTGTCTTTCGTGTCCTGTGGTTCAGCAATGACTTTTGATTGCTTTACTGAGAAATAGTGCACCGATTTTGAGGTATGACATCAGCTCACTCTCATTGCTTTCGTGCTGGATAATCGAGTGTAGCTACGGTTGAAGGTATACATTTGACCCAAGAAATTTAAAGGGTACTCCAGATTTAGGGCCCCTAAAGGAAGGTTCCTTGATGTTGGTTGAGGGCTCTTCATTTAGGAATTGGATCTGTGCTCCAGTTCCCCGAATTAAACCGCTGATGCATTCCACATCCCCCCCCCAGGCGCTGTATAATCCTCCGGGGTTTAGCGCTTCCCCTTTGAATAATATAATAATAATAATTAATCCCAGATTCTAGGATCAGTAGCCCTTCTCTAGCATCAAGACGACCCCCCCCCCCAGTCCACCATGAATGGTTTAGAATTTTAGATGTATAATTTGTATTTTCTCTAATGTGCTGCAATATACATTGAAATCTATAATTTAAGTTTTCCATGTGCTCCTATTCCAGCTAGTTCTCCAGTTCTTACTCCCTGAAGAGCTGCCATGAGATGGTATTATCACTACATACCACTTTGCTCAAGGTTTTATCACTTATTAAACTTCAACATTTTTATAAGCTCTGTGATGTTGTAAGTGACATGCCTGGTGACATAGCCTGGTGGCTAAAGCTCTTGCTTCACATGGCGAGGGTCCGGGTTCAATTTCTGGCAAGGGTAGAAACATTGGGTGTTTCCTTACACTGGTTGTGTATGTTCTCCATCAGTAAAATGGGTACCTGGGTGTTAATCGACTGGTGTGGGTCACATCTTGGAACAAAACTGACCTAATTTGCCCGAAATGCTCTGCATAACAAGTGGCTTTCTATATATTAGTATGTCATTGATGTCAGCCAAGCCTCTATGCCTTGTACATGTACTTGTAGAAATAAAGATATTACATATTATATTATGGAGTAAAGATGTTACTGAGCAGTTTTTTTTTTTTTTTTTTACACCTGCCTTCCCATTGATGTAGGGTGATCCCCCTCCCCCTAAAAAAAAAAGGTTATATTTACCCTCGCTTATTTAATAGTCGTCTAGCCAGAAGCGTGCTGATATCCTAATTCAAATGACCCTCCGAATTCCAACATCCCCACAGCCTACCTCAGATTGCAGGCACTGTACTTCCTGCTTCCATAACTCTTAAGTCCCACTAATTGGTTTCTCTGCATCCCTTCATAATGTTACTTTCTCGCACACCATCAACACGTCATTAAAACTTCTCTTCTCCATTCACTCTGATCTAACATGCTCATATAAGGCTGCAAATTGCTTTACCAACTCACTCCATCCTTTTTGTGGTACAACCTTGCTCTTCTTCCTTTCATTCCCAATTTATACATCCTCTAAATCAACCTATTGTTTCATTCTCTCTGTATGCTCAGACCACCTGAACAATCAGTCCTCAACCCTCTGGATTATATCTGCTAACTCCCATTCAATTTCTAATTTCGACACTGAATTGTAGGCATGATATTCATTCCACTCATTGCTCTCAAACGTGACATCTTCAGCACATGCGGCAACCTGCTTGCTGCAGCATTAAAACCCATACCTCCCACCCATATAAAAGGGTTGGTACCACGATACATTGATACATTTCCCATTATTTGCCTCCATGGGTAAGTTCTTAATTTTCGTGTGTCTACGCACCACCTATTTTTTTCATCTTGTCTTTCATGACCCATCTGCTGGCATGTCCACTCTCAAATATCTGAAGATAATTACTAACTCCATGCTCTTTCCCTCTAATTTTATATCCAATCTTTCATTACCTAGATATTTTCTAACTCATTATCATACTCTTTCTATGTTCATTTTTAATATACTTTAATAATTCTACCATACACTTTAATCATTATACTCACCTGGTTTATTTCTCTATAACTGTTACTCTCCTCCTTGTTCCCTTTTACCTTGTGTTAGGGACTAGAAATCTCTATGCCAGCCCTTAGGTACCTTTCCATCTTTCATGCATGTTTACATCCTCTCCTCACTTAACGATGGAGTTCCGTTCCTAAGACCCCCATCAGTAAGGAGAATACTACATGTATGATGGTAGTGGGTTTGTGTCAGCCACCTTTGATATTGTTTTAATGTCGCCTTTGCACCATTTATAACATTCCTGGTATATTTTTAACTGTTTATACAGTAGTGTATTTTATATTATAATAAACAGAATAGAGGAAATCAGCTCTAATATACATTATATAGATATGCATACTGGTCAGAGAGCCCTTCGTAAATCAGAGTCGTCGGTAAACGAGTATGTATGTTGCTAAGCGAGGAGAGGCTGTATTTAACAAATATACCAATCACTCCGAAACTATATCCCCACAATCTAACTTAACCAAATCAAACCTAACCTAAATAGCATATATTGAAAAATTTCCTTTAACCCTTAAACTGTCCAAACGTAGATCTACGTTCACTCGCTTAGTGCTCCGAACGTAGATCTACGTTTTTTTTTACGTAAAGCATGTAAAATCAAACGTAGATCTACATTCAGAGTGCTACACAAGTGAACATAGATCTACATTTGGACAGTTTAAGGGTTAAAATGTGTGTAAGAAACTCACATTTCTATTATGAGGACAGATTGATGATTGCAGTGTTTTTCAAATCGTTTTAATTTTTAATTTAATTTGATGAGTTTCTATTGTAAAAAATATACTGTATGTTTATATAGAATATAGCTTATCAGATTTTGTGCTAATTTTTATTTTTTTTCCAGGGTTATGAGAGTGAAGCTAGAAGAGTTATGGCTCTTTATAACATCAGTACCCTCTTAAGTGGAGACTGCACTTAAGCACCTCTTGTATACCCTGCCTCTTATGTCTAACCCATCATTCATGGCCACATACGTACACCAGGAATAACTACATGTAAGTATTTTATAAAATTTAAATACCTGTACAATACAGACAAATCTTTATTCACAAAAATGTCACAGGCATAGGTGTGGTATACATGCAGGTGTGGTAAATATGTTTAATACATAGCTGCAGTAAATAGGTATGTATAAGATCTAATATGTTTAGATAATACAATTTTTCTTAGAGAATGCTTCACATCCATACAGAAGCATTAACACTAATGTACAGTACTTTGACAGATTCCTTGTTTTTTTTACATCCATTGACATTTTCCTTTACACATTTCTAGACACTTCTGTAACTTTGTTTATTTTGTTCTGTGATACTTGGTAGACTTGCATAACAGTTATGCTCCTGAAAATTGCATTTTAAGTGAAATCTGTGTTATGGGAACTAAAGAATATAGGGAAAATAGGAGTTTTTGAGACCCACAAAAAAAAAAATTTACCTTAAATTCTGGATGGGTGGTACTTGTAGATGTCAACATGCATGGAGAGAATTGGTGTGGCCACTACTGGGCCAAGGTGGATGGATGTTACTGTTGGGCTGAGATTAATAGCTGCAATTGTCATGTTTATATTGGTGCAGAGTTGTCTATAGATCATGGTTGTACTGGAGTTCAGATATTCAGTAATGCATCTCTGCTCTGTTCTACACTGCCATTTTTTTTTTTTATTCAGCTTGCTCCAGAGTGCTGCACAAGAATTCTTTGAGGTATTTTTTCAGTGTCTTAAGTCTGCAACTTTACCAGTAATATGCAACATCTTGCCTATATCTGGTAGTGTCATCATTATAGGTTTAGGTTATTCCTAAATAACAAAAAGGCACAATACCGTGACTGGAACGATACACAAATAACCCGCACATAAAAGACAGAAGCTCGTCTTCCTTATTTCCCAGTTCACACTACCACTACTACTACTCTCTTCTTTCTATCAACTACTGACGAAATTAAGACACTATGTCAGTCTGGTTGTCTTTGTTGTGGACGTTTTGCCATCCAGTGGCTGCTGGATGGGGAAACGTCCTACGTGGGATGCCGGTGTTGTGCTGTGTCATTTCATCCCGTCGGTATTATATACAATCTTGTTATATTATACACTACTACCTCCACCTCTTCCCGCCTATATAAAAGCCGTCCTGCTCCACTCTGTTAGTGTGACTTTGTCAATGGTCCAAGTCGGACCGAAACGTCGTCGTAAGCTTCTGTCTTTTATGTCGGGTTATTTGTGTATAGGTTATTCCTCTTCCTCTTATGTTATCTGCCTTCCCTCTATCTTGGAATTGAACTCTTCCAACACTTCCTCTGCAATTTTTCATCATCTTGTAACAGTTCACATATGTCATCTTTCTGTATATCTTTAAAATCCTCTCCTGGCACTGTCCTTGCCAGATTCACACTGTTTCTTGGATCAGACTGTCTGTTGAGAGGAAAACCTGGAAGATTATTTGCCACAAACTCGAATCATTCAGTAGAGTGAAAGTTCCATGTATGAGACTTGGGAGTGACAATGTCAGAGAATTTCACATTCAATTATGACAATAGTGTTGCTATCACTATTGTAAGGAAAATGATAGGCTTGATAACTACTGTAGAATATTAAAGGCTGAAATACAGCCTCTCCTCACTTACCGACGTACTCATTCACTGACGACTCGGACTTTCGACGGTCTCTCTGACCAGTGTGCATACCTAAATAATGTATATTAGAGCTGATTTCCTCTGTTCTGTTTATAACAATATACAGTACACTATAAACATTTAAAAATGTACTAGAAATGTTATAAATGGTGCAAAGGTGACATTAAAACAATATCAAAGATGATTGACACAAACCTACCATTATAACATGTTTCTAACTTAGCAACGAATTCATTTACCGATGAGTTCTCAGGAACGGAACTCCATCGTTAAGTGAGGAGAGGCTGTACTGCTGTATAAAGTAAACCCTCAATATAATGGACTAATAGTAGGGGAGGATTGCCAGTGGCCATTAAATTAGACTGTTAAAAAATAGCAAAATAGTACCCTGAAGTACTCTGTCTACGTAATATGCTGTAGCACAGTTTACAAATACAGCCTCTCCTCACTTAGCGACATACTCATTTACCGATGACTCGGACTTACGATGGCCTCTCTGATCAGTGTGCATACCTAAATAACGTATATTAGAGCTGATTTCCTCTATTCTGTTTATTATAATATACAGTACACTACTGTATAAACATTTAAAAATACACTAAAAATTTTATACTAAATGGCACAAGGGTGACATTAAAGCAATATCTAAGATAGTTGACATAAACCCATTACCATTATAGTATGTCTGTTTAGCGAACAAATCGTTCATTTTACCGACGTGGTATTAGGATCGGAAACTTGTTGTTAAGTGAGAGGCTTATCTGCAATAAGATTGAAGACAAAGGTATAAAAGTGCTTCGGCCCAGTGGATTTGCTCATAATTTAAAAGATATATCAAAGGGTTACTATTAATCATCATCGAGGCAGAGAATTCGAGCTAGAAAATGTACAGATAATTTCACTTTCCTATATAAATTCTGTCATACATATAGCTACGGGAAGCTTCAGGTCCTTGAACTACTCCTTGGAATGCGGAGAGAATGAAATCATGGCAGAACTGGTCCCAAACTGTATTATGAAATCACTTTGGGAATGAAACCTCTGTCGATGTAGTGTTCAACCACCTCCAGAGAATCTCCTGAGTCATTCTGCCAGGAATGGCTCCATTGGACTCACCATGCCGTTGTCATAGGACTGCTCCCACCATAGGGCTGTAAACGGTATTCCAGTTAACGTGAAGACGGCTCACCATGCCCTTGTCATAGGGCTGTAAATAGTACTACATTTGTTTGCTCACCGTGCCCCTACCATAGGATTGTAAGTGGTACATCACATGTACACATTCAGACCCAACTTCAGGAGCCACTGCCAGGTCACCACATGGAGAAGACCCAGGCTAGAACCTGTCCTTGCAAACCTACGTGGACATGATGAACTTGACTGATTTTGCAAAATACCTTCAGTTAAAAAAGCAGGGGCATGCTAAGTACCCTAAGAGAATTCTATGAGCATCAGGGCTCCTCGACATTTCAACACCCTCCTTCCATGTAATAATAGCAGGATATTGATGATAATGTCATCTGCCTTACAGATGACATTACGGAATTAAAGAGTATATTTTTGTGAAGGTAATAAAACAAAACAAAAAATTCTGATCAGTACTTACCGAGGTACAGAGGCGAGAAGTTGATCCAAAATGACCGGGTGGCAGCAACATCGACGATTTCCACAAACTCGCATTTCTTTATTTTACGTTTTTTATACTTTTTTCTTTTCTTTTCTAATTTTTTTCTTTTTCTAGTAACATTTGTGGCCTGTGAGACCAATACTGTATATAATGTATATATATACGCTCACTGTATTGAACACAATAACCGCACTAAAGTTATTATTATAATACTGTTTACCACTTTTGTTTATTACAATAAACATGCACAAATCTTGTATAATACTAATGTTCTATTATATATTTACATATGTACAATCACTGGACATGTTTTTAGAACTACTGCAGCTTGTGGAACTCCTTGAAACAAGGCACCATGCACAGAGGTACCTTACATTCCTCACACATAAACTGAGTGTCTTTGCGTCTTTGTTGCTGTTTTTTTGTTTGTGCACAGACAACACACCTCTTCTGAGCGAATTTCTTCTTAGTTGCAGGAAGATGTATTATGAAGTGATCACCTTCCCTCCTGAAATGCTTGGGCATTTCTTGAGGAGTTCGAGGACGGTTTTGTATAGCAGGTATTGTTACCTGGTACTTCATTATGAGTTGTCTGACAACAGACAAACAAAATCCACCATACGGTGGTCTGTTGCCAGTCTTCATTTGGTACATATTATATGCACTGAGCATTGAAATGTCCATGAGATGGAAGAAAAGTTTCATGTACCACTTGTAACTCTTACGAACACAATCAACAAAGTCAATCTGCATGTCACATTTGTGAACCAACCACATGTTTTGTGTATAATCAATCACTGTCACTGGTTTTCGAATACGTTCATTAGTCTCTCTATCAATTTTGGCACTGTCTTGCATTTCGTTACGGTGAATGGTTGTCAACAATGTGACATCTCATTTGTCATGGCACTGTAATGCCATGATGTCATTGGCAGTAAACACCTGCACCTCATCACCATGAGTGCCTGCGTTGAACCTGGGCATATGTTTACGATTAGAACGCACTGTGCCACACACATCTGTCATGTTCACTCGCAAAAATCACTGAGTAAAGGGCTTGTGCACCAGTTATCAGTATATAATGTATGCCCCTTACCAAGATAAGGTGCCATCATGCTTCTCACTACGTCACCTGAGATGCCTAATAACATCCTGGTATCTTTCAATGTTTTACTTCCCATGTCTACAACAATATTCAATACCAGGCCACTGTCACAGTCACAAAGTACAAACAGTTTTATACCAAAGCATTTCCTCTTGCTCGGTATATACTATTTGAACGACAGTCTACCTTTGAACAAAATCAAAGACTCGTCAATTACAAGATTCTTGAATGGATAAAAGTACATGTTGAACTTTTCTTTCAGATACATAAAAACATTTCTAATCTTGTATAATCTGTCACTTTTGTCAGGCCTGGTTTTGTCAGAGAAGTGCAACATATGTAACAGTAAGACAAACCTGTTCACTAGGATGATTTCACTGAAGGCCGGGGTAGAAATTAGTGGATCTGTGGACCAGTATGATTTTATATTATGCTTATAGACATGAGGCATAAGCATTAGTGTTGAAAAAGCAAATACATTTCTGCAACAGTTGTCTCTTTCCACCGGTGTAGTCTTGACTGTGGTGATATCATCGTATTTGCCGTGGTGTACTCAAAATACTTGTTACTTTCCCTGACAGTAGTTTCCATCAAGGGCTGGTCAAAGAATAGTTCAAAAAATTCCAGTTCATTTGCACTGTTTCCAAGGTGACAAGTAGGTAGAATTCCACTTTGAGAGTCGTCAAACTGGTGGGGATTGGGAACAAAATTGGGATTTTGCTGCCAATCCCAGATACGGTTTGCTGGTGGATACTGGACATCATAAGCTGGTTGTGTTGGTAGTTGTGGTTGTGGTGGGCTGGTGGCTGACGCTCCGCTTTGTCCTTGAGCTGAGGAGTCAACGGCATGGGTCCCAGCCTGGGCTGGCGAGTCATGCATGGCCATAGCACTACCATTACCACTACCACCACCTACTGATGCCTGTGGTCTATCCATGCCAAGTGTAGCCACATCATCCTTACTGTCACTGTCTATTCCTGGTGTAGGGCCACAGGATGTACTCCGGGATGTACTCCGGCCCCTGGGCACTGCATAGGGAACACTACCCGAGCGCATGCGGCGGTGTATATACCAACGCTTCACTGGTGAATATGTTTCCTCACTGTCACTACTCGAATGATCGTCAAGAGCAATAAAATCACAATCCATGTCACTATCATTATTACTGAAGTCAGAGGCCTGGCCATGCAAAAATAATAGTTTTCTCTTGCGATGAGGTACAACTGAACGTGACTGAGACATGCCCACACCAGAGGTAAAAGGTTGAGGATCGTCAGGATTTTCTGCACTATTATCGATATCCTGGTCATTCCTTTTGGTCACTAACTGATCAGAGCCATAGAATTCGTCTTCATTTCCACTTCCATCAGAGTCAGAACTATCAGATAGGAAGAGGAGAGTCCCAATTTTCCTTGGAGTGAGAGCTGCCTTGCGACGAGGCATGGTGAACATCGGTAACTGAGCCGGCGTTCCCACAATGCTGTGCGGGCACCTAGAATTTTTCTTCACAGCAGACACCCACAATGCAGACCCATTTTCTCACATGTAGGCCTACCAGCCTTCTCATGCTAAATTTGAAGCCGCTAGAATTTTGGCATAGATCTACGGTTTGGACCCTCAACGTAAACCCTCAAGGGGTTAATGTTCAAAATGCAGAATAACCAGTGGCTTTCTAAAACCTTAAAATAAATCCTTCATAAAGAAAATGTAACTTAGACAAAGTGAAATACTTAAGGCACATTATGACTACATTATTCAGTGATCTGTTAATTAAGACTGACAAGCCACAGGATTTTTTCGTGAATGTTACAGAAAACTCTTCCAACATTTCTTGTACATACATAATCCTAACTCTTACTTGATTTTGAAGAAGCCATTCTACCTCAGGTCTACACTGAAAGAAACCATACTGTGGGCAGGGATTGAACTTGTGAATGAGTCGTAAAACTCCAGGCCAGTGCATAAGCCACTGGGCCAGCTGGTTACAATATGATTCATCCAACTAGGTATATTTATACACCATAGACTGTGACCACAAATGCAAATTTTTAAAGAACTTTATATTCTGTCAACATTAAGAAAAGCTATTGCAGACATTAAGTCTCCTAAAAATCATTGATAGAGCCCCACATTTTAGATGGAAAAGGACATTCACATTATTATTATAATCAAGGGGGAAGCGCTAAACCCGGAGGATTATACAGCGCCTGGGGGGGGGGATGTGGACATTCACAAACAACGATAGATCAGTAACAGACCTGAAACATAATCAAAATCTTTAAAAGAATACTATGTAATAAGACTGATAAATATTTGGATGTGCATAGGTTTAGGGCAGAGATGAGCACTCCTACCCCTCACAAAACTCATCCCTTAAAAGAGTAGAAGAAATGGTCATTTGTCCAAATTAATGCTGTTGAAGGACTTGATTCAAGGAATTGGAGCTATCCTGCCCTTTCTTTGGATCAGTCTAAATTACCTTGCACCTTCTGTTTCTCAGGTGCTGTATGGTCTTAACGGTTGTAGTGCTTCCTTCCTCTTGAGTTGAATTAGTATACTGATAACTTGATAATCATAATGGGTCGGATTCTCACTTTTATTGTAGAGTGGAAAATCTTAAAAGCCTTTAACCCTTTATGCTTACCGAGTTATCACTTGATAAGCAAACAGGCCCCTGATCTGACAAGGTAACTTGAAATGTTCCTTCAAGGTTTGCCTTATCTAATGACCCAAATGGATTTATCCCTAAAATTGATTATATTATTATTATGCCTGTGTGGGCTGTAGTGTCTATGGCAAAATGTGACCAGTAGTGTGAACACCAGAAATTGATCATTGGATATCTAAGAAAGAGGCAACTTGCCAGCTTGGTTCCCTGCCTTAATCCTGGAAGTAGTACATTAATTCCTTTATAATATTCAGCACAAATGTATTCTGGAGTTGACTGACACAATCTATCAAGGGACAAAAACTGACCATCGAACTGGAGAACCACTTATCACAAAAATTTGCCCATGATGGTAGTAGCAATTAGTGGTTAGTCTAGCCCCTTGCCAGCATCCAGTGGTAGGGTGATGCACCCAATATATCATTCCTACCCATAGGCACATACTGATATTACCTGCTGGATCATAGAAGCAGCATAAGCCCCATTCTTTCTTTCACCCACCATGACAATGCAGTGTTTTGAGCATCACGTGCTTTGCAGTACCATGAATAGCGTAATCAGTGCTCCTGATAGTGCAGGGGTGGGCAGATTTTTCAGTGTAGGGGCCACAAAATTTCCGAATTAACCATTTGGGGGTAACGTGTTAATGTTCCACAATATTATTTGGCATTGCATGGTAACTTTTTTTTTCTTTTCAAATTTACTAACATTTTGTCCCCAAATAACGTGAGTATGACTTGATCTTGTTGGGCCGCATGAAAACCTTTGGCGGGCCGTAGTTTGCCCACCGCTGTGATAGCGTATCAGTGTTCCTGATAGGATCAAGACTTTTTATGTGGATGATCTTGGAGTGTATTGCTCAGTGTTTACTCCCAAAGAAGCCTATCGTGGGCTTCAGGTGGCAATCTGTTGATTCTAACTACTGCCATTTTTCACATAAATGATGGTGGCTATTCACTTTACCCAGTCTTGGATAAGACATCCTGCTCCCTACATGCTACTTGGTGTGATCCTCTCCTATGAGGATCAGGCGACATTTGCAACCCTGACAAGAGCCTTTCATGTAAATTAGCTCAAAGTGGATGCTCTACAGATGATAGCTTGGCAGACCATACTTTGCGTGTATGCAGTCTTATGTTCCAAGCTATAACATGGCTGCTAGATCTTTTTTGGCCTGCACTTCCTTTCTATGCCTTCAGCATCTTGTCCTCTTAGGGGATGTGGTTTTGCTCTGCTACATTCCGTACTTTCCCTATTGAGGGCCTGTCAAGTTTGGTGAGCTTTGCCTAAATCCCTAACATGAAAAGTTGGGCCTACACTGTGTCTTGGGTTTAGCATACACCTGGCAACCCAGGTAACAGTATGGTCTTATGGCATTGGACCATACTATTAACCATGACCACAAACTGATTAACATACATTCTTCAAGGTTTCGTGTGGTAAATTCCCTCATGACTCCTGGATGGCATCCTAAAGCCATGGGAATCGGCTGAAAGCCTTCCTCTAGTAGGTCTGTCTCAGCCCATAGGTTCTCAATTGGGTTAAAGTTAGGGGAGTTTCCACTGTTTTGCATAAAAACCTTGCACCACACCACATGAAAGATTCAGGCAAATAATATTGACTATTGGATTAATGATAAGCATTGTAGGCAAATCAAGAGGGGTGTATAAATCAGGTAGACAGGTGATAGAAAAAGTCCCAGGAAGGATTGCAGGAACCCAGTGAAGGTTTTAAACAGTAGGGACTTGAGCATCCAAGAGGCATGCAAGAGTGATGGAGCAGAGTGGAGACGTGGTTTTTAGGAATTGTTATGATGAAAATAACCCTCAACTGTCAGTGACAGGCTCTTGATTCAGGAAACTGTATCTGCATTTCCCTTGCTTAGATTGAACCTGTATGACACAGGTTTAGTGCTTCTTAAAATAAATACTAATTATACTACCAAAATATCCTAAATACATTCACTTACCCCATGTCCTTTTTCAGTGTCCAGCATTTTATTCATGCCATGACTTCTCATCCTCTTCTGGGGCTTACATTCTACTACTTCTTACAACCTTCCAAATTGTTCAAACGTTTGCAGCCTCTTTTTCTCAGAAGCTCCAAATAAACTGTGCATCAGCAAAGCTACATGGCAACTCCCACTTTTATCAGTTTCTTTATTTTGTTAGCAATACATAAATAACCCACACATAGAGAGGTGCCTATGATGATGTTTCAGTCCAACTTGGACCATTTACAAAGTCACACTAACAGAAAAGAGAGGAGCCAGTATATATATAGGCCAGCTGGCAGGGACAGGACAAGATATGTGGTAGTAGTAGTGGTAGGGGGGGGGGACAGAGTGAAGGACAAAACACTCCAGGCAAAAGAAACCCAAAACAAGAAAAAGGACAAATAGGAAAGAAGAGGTAGAAAGAGGAGAAAAGAGGATCAGGTTGTCACCTGTGTTCTGAGGTTTGGAGCATTTGACACTGTAATGGATAAGGAATGCATCTACAGAGAAAAAGCCAGCACTAAGAGTCATACAAGGAAAGCTGTGTAGTATAAGGGAGGATTCAATAGGCAGCAACTGTGATAGAAGTAGGGTAGATAGTTTTAGCAGAAGACCAATCAGTAGGATGACTATCTCTTAACATGACAGAAAAGAGCATTATTGGTCTCGGCCAGCCTAACACTGCTCCTTGAGTCTGTCAGAGAACAGTCCAAGTCAGACCGAAATGTCATAAGTTCCTCTCTCTCTCTCTCATGTGCGAGGTATTTGTGTATTGTTCCAGTTACGGTATTGCACCTTTTTGTTCTTTATCTTGTTAGCAATTCCCCACACAAGCATTCACTTTTTTACAATCCACTTATAAGCATGTTGCTAGAAAATAATTTCCTATTACATTATTTTCATTTCAGTGGGAATGTTTTGATGGTAAAGAGGTCTTGCTCCAAAGAAAGCTACCCTTCCCTTAGAACAAACTTTATTACTTTACCTCTTATTCTCAAGGCAGTGTGTGATCTTTATGAATACACCTCTCCCACTAAGGTAGAGTGACCCAGCAAAGGAAAAACTGTCACTGATTTAATTAGGGTTGCAATGGCACTTACATCAGTTCAGATGACCCTCCAACCTGCAACATTCCCATCCCTTCCTCAGAGTGCAGGCACTGTACTTATCACCTCCAGGAATTTAGTGCAGCTAACAGGTTTCCCTGAATCCCTTCATAAGTGTTACCTTGTTCATTCTCCAGCAGCATATCAGATTATAAAAACCACTTGCCTCCCTCTCCTAACATGCTCACACAAGATTGTTGAATGTCCAAGTCCCTAGCACTTGAAGCCTTCTTTATTCTCCTACCCCCTCCCCCTTCAACCATTCTTAGGACAACCTATACCCTTCTCTCTCAGATTTATACACCCTCCTAGTCATTCTATTTTTCTCCACCCTCTCTAAATGTCCAAACCACTTCTCAGCTGTGTAAATAATATTTCTGGCAACTCAACACCACATGATTTCCAAACTCCAGATTCTCTGCATAATATTTACACCACACAATGCTCTCAAACACAAGTCTCTTCTGACTCCAGCCTCCACAGATGTCTTAATGCACTACCCACCATCAGTTCTATGATTCACTCATCTCGGAACCATCTGCCAACAAGTCCATTCCCAAATATCTGACATTTACTTCCTCCAGTCCCCTCAAGGAAGGTTCCTTGATGTTGGTGAGGGGCTCTTGATTTAGGAAATTGGATCTGGGCTCCAGTTCCCCGAATTAAGCCTGAATGCCTACCACATCCCCCCAGGCGCTGTATAATCCTCCGGGTTTAGCGCTTCCCCCTTGATTATAATAATAATACTTCCTCCAGTCTCTCCACCTTGCTCTTTCCTATGTTTACTTTTGTAAAGGTATGTACCTTTACAACTTTTCCGAATCTTCCAAAAGAACCAGGTCATTGACATAAAGCAGCTGGCAACTCCCCATCTATAAATATGTTAAGCAACTGTTAACATATCATGTATCTCTCACACACACTTGCCAGTAAATATCTTTGGTGTTAACTAGTTGTATGCCTTGCACTAGGTTTCTGGATGTTAGGAATTGCTATACAAATATACCTTGGAATCTTAGGTACTGTACACTCACGCATTTTTTTCACATTTGTCAGCAGCCTTTGGCCCCAACACTTGTTTTATTATCTCTGGTGTTTTTTTTTTTGGTTACTCTGAATTCATAAAAATAAAACTCTCTATAAATTTATAATCAGTAATTTACTTTTTTCTATTACATGTTTAGTATAAATGTCACAATCCACATTTTGATGTGGACTTAGAAATATACAACCTTGATAAACCTTTGGCCTTCCAAGTATAGAGTGCTTCATAAGCACTGTTTCTTTGATACACAATGACGAGTATCAGGAAATGTGGAAAAGTTACACATGTCTTTTCTTGTGTACTAAATATGAACAAATATATTTTATAGCTATTTACAATAAATCTACAGTATGCTAATGTACATAAAATAGTGAGTCGGACGCACTGCACTGACGTTGAGCTTGAGAAATGACGACCAATAAATCTAATCTTTGGTGTTCTTAGTTGTTCCTAACAAAGAACTACTATGTAAATAAAGCATACCTGTACAAAGTGTCCACACTTAACATGCTGTATACAATGAAGTTATAAAGCATGTCTTGCAGTTCTATTTACAAATTAAAAAATGGACTATCTAAAAAGTAGATATCTAATCCAGTTACTGAAATGAAAATCTTCGGCATTTTTTTTTTTTTAAATATAACACTTTAAAAAGATAACTGTAATCCAATACGAGTCTAGATATATACTATGATATTGTATACAGTCAGATCTTTTAGTATACAATGTCTGCATTGACACATATACATATGTACAGTATGTGGGGGTATTGTGAAGACCATATAGAATTGCTTGAAGTCAAAGAGAATACTTTTGTGTACCAAAAAATTATTTTAATAGAAGTTATGGAATGTCAAAATATAATTGTTATAGAAACGGTACATATAGGGCCACATGAGGTAAATATTTGAAGTGGAAACTCGAGAGATTTACTGGAGACAAAGTAATAGGAATAAAAAAAAAAATTGTACTTAAATGCCCAATATGGAAACGCACAATAATGTGCTCGGTATAGTGGATACAAACGTGTGTTCACACCACTTTTTACAAACAGTATTTGCATGTGCATAAATGTTTAATATATTGTATCTACTTTATTATATACATTTTTCATTACTGCTTATTTACAGTAATCTAACAATTTCAAATAAAATTTATAGAGAATAAGAGGATTAGTTGGATAATCAACAGGAGGAGCTTTTGTAATCGGACGTGTCGGATGCATTGCATGAATCGATGTTATTGTCAGCAGGTAGTTCTTGCTTTATTTCTCCTGATCTGTTAAAAAAAATAGATTTACAGTACATTTCAACTGAAAAGTACTATAGATAATATTCTATAATTTATCATGATTACACTACACTGACATTTGAATGACTAAAAACCAACCTTGAACTCAGAGAAGCAATAGTGCGGATAAGTTGAGTATTTGCAGAATCCAGGGCTGCAATTTTCTTAGCTTGAGCATCAATACGAGCATCTTTATTATGCATCTCTCTTCGCATTATCTCTTGTTCATGGCGAAACTCTTGCTCCATGCTCATTAATCTGAGAAATATATTATACAAATGTAATTAATATTTAAGAATAATTTGTATCAAAGTAGGTTTTACTTAAGCTATATATTTTCTTTCTATTTTCCAGAAAGGAAGTCTTCACTTGAAGAAATCTTCTACAGGGAAGGGAGAGCTTCTAATTAATTTGCCTCCTCCCTGCATTAGGCCTACTGGACAATACAAGGCTTCAGTGTAAGTACCTTTTGTACAATTATAATAAAAACTAAGTGCTAAATCCCACAAGTCATACAGCACTGACCTTTAGTGCGAGGTGTTATCAAAAATTCCCTGCATACATACCTCTAGGAACTCTTCTAACAGCGTAGCCTGCTGTAATCTCCTCCATGTCATTAAGACAATGCCCCGTAAAAGCCATTTTTATTTTTGAAAGTATTCAGGCTATCTCAGAGATACAAAAATTATATTCAAAGTGCTAAACACATTAGGGACATCCAGCATTAAAGATATGAGCAACTGATTATTAAGTTAATAGTATGGCTTGAGATTCTTACCTAAGGCCTGACTCCCCCACAACTATTTCTTAGGTGCCTATTTACTGCTAGGTGAAAGGAGACAGTCAGGGTGTAACTTTGCTCTTTACGATTGTGAGCAGGATACAGTGGACCTTCAGTTAACGATGCCATTGGATAGCAATAAAATCGGATATAGATAAGTTTTTTGCTTCAAAATATTTGCTCGGCTAATGATGAAAAACTCTGTTAAGGACATTCATCCTGAACGTGTCCGCACGGCTTGAGCCCATGTACAGCCAGTGTGCCAGTGAGGACAATTCCACGTGTATATGCATGGAATTGTCCTCACTGTACATGTTTTTAGTGATTGTAACTGCTAAATAAGCCACCAAGAGCCCAAAGAAAATTCTAGCGCCAACCCTGTGGTAAAGAAACAATAGAATTCAAGAAAAAACTCGTAGCAAAGTGGAGGAGGAAGAGAGGGGAGAATGCGCCTTCTGCAGTGATTCAATGATACGTATGATGCTAAAGCAGCAGGTAAACGCTATAGTGGCAGCCAGCGATAAAGTGTAGAATTAACAGTGTAGCAAGTAAGCGATAGAAAAACAACACAAAAGTAACTCTCCAATGTTGTTGGATGTGTAAAGGGCCGCTGAACATACACCGGCCTGCTATTGTCCACCCTAAACCTCTTCCAGCATTGTAACATCTCCAAGGTAAGTGTAAGTATAAATATAAAAGGACCCCAATGGAAACAAGTCACTGACTTTTTTTGGATTAACTTAGGTACTTTACACATGTGCTGCTATGTATGATAATCTATGTACATAACTATTTGTGTATACCTGAATAAACTTGCGTACATTAAGTGTGAACAGTAGAGGTGGGTTCTGCTGGTGCCTCCACCATTGTACAGCTTTTCTCAGTGGCCCTTATAAACCCAACACTACCACTTACTCCTCGCATACATTGACATATTTTATTCATTCTAGAGTATGCATCATGTTTCTGTGTTAATATTGTTTGTCATAGTAGATGAATTGTGATAGATAAATAAGCCGTAGAGATATTATCATCATATTGAAGCACAATAAACTCGCCGTCCTCTTGCCTCGTACATGTCTTTCATACACCAATAAAGGCAAGTGTGATGTTAAATGTTCATTTATCCATTTTATTAGTGCTTTATATTCATGTCATTGTTTTCTGTATGTATATCTAAATTTAATCTTTAAAAAAAATATTTTTTAATACTTTTGGGTGTCTGAAATGGATTAATTGGATTTACATTATTTCTTATGGGGAAAATTAAATCAGATAACGATAACATCGGTTGAAGACAAGCTCTCTAGAACGGATTAATATCATTAACCAAGTGTCCACTGTACTCTCGTCTACAGGTCATCCTAGCATGCATTGCTTAAAATTTTACTCTACTGTCTTTACATTTTGGGGAAAAAACCTACCTACCTTTCAACTATGATTCTCATTTGGTCTTCTTGTTGATCTAGTAATTTCTGTGGAGCCATATTGAGAGACAACTGGTATTCTTCCTGACTTGTGTGCCGCCCATCCTTCATCCAGCTGCCCATACCAGCTCCTCCTGATGACCTGGTTGCAACACTCACATCGTCTTCGGAATCTTCATAACAGTGAGTCGTTCCTCGGGGGAAGTCCTCTCTGTCGCAAGATCTGTGAAGAGAGTCACATTTACAAGTTTCTCATACTGGAAGATATGACAAAAATAATTAACTTTAGAGTAACTATCATATGTAAATTAACTATGAACAAATTATTCAGTTTCCTATTAGAATTCTTTATGTAATTTATAATAAACAACTATATCTTACCATTCATAAGACCTTAAAATTTACTATGAATACCTCCTACCCCTTGGGATTTTTTTATACATCAATGGCAGTGACCCAAAACACAAAACATTTATTGTCAGAAATGCCCCTCAAGGAAGGTTCCTTGATGTTGGTGAGGGGCTCTTGATTTAGGGAATTGGATCTGTGCTCCAGTTCCTGAATTAAGCCTGAATGCCTTCCACATATCCTCCTCCAGGTGCTGTATAATCCTCCAGGTTTAGCGCTTCCCCCTTGATTATAATAATAATTTGTCAGAAATGTACTGCAACATCTCCATTTCTCCTTCAGAGTGCCAGTACTACCCTTTCTAAAATCTGGCTAACCAATTCCCCCAAATCCCTGTGTGATGCCTTGCTCACACCAACAGCAAAACATTGGAAGAAACACTAGTCCCTAGTCATCTTTTTTATATAATAATAATAATAAGCGCTAAGCCACAAGGGCTATACAGCACTGCAGGGTAGGAAAGGAAGCGAGGGTATTGGGCGGCAGAAGGGGGGAGGGATGATCAGTAGGTTACAGAAAACAGCGGGGCAGGGGATAGTGCAGGGTAGAGGGTAGCAAGAGATCGAGGTAGAAAGGGCTGAAGGTATCATCAGAGTTTGTGAAGTCAATGAAAGAGTCAGGATGAAAGGTGGGTCCATCATCGAAAAGGGAAGGTAAAGAGAGAGCAGCAGGGCGAAGACGACGTTGAAGGTAAATTCTGTGTGCTCATTGATAAAGTGGGCAGTCTAACAGAATGTGGCTGACCAATAATGGAACTTCACAATTCTCAGAGAGGAGCAGGGCACCTCTCCATGAGAAAGACGAGTATGGCCAATGCGGAGACGGGAGAGAGTAGTCTCCCAGCCTCGGCACTGGTGACAAGAAGACGGCCAGTAACCTATACTCGGTTTAATAGATTGAAGTTTGTTACCGAGTAGGGTAGACCAACGTTGTTGCCAACGGGTGTGAAGGTGGGTAGCTATTGCAGCAAAATAGTCCGTAAATGGACCACCTCTATATGAAACTGGTAGGTCATGTACTGCTGACCGCGCAGCAGTGTCTGCCTGTTCATTGCCCTGTACGTCAACATGACCAGGGACCCAACAAAAAACAATATCTTTATGCTTGGTAGAGATGCGGCATAGCCAAAGTTGGATACGGAGGACTAACGGGTGAGGTGTATCAAATTTCTGTATAGCCTGTAAAGCACTAAGGGAGTCTGAGACAACCACAAATGACACAGGCATAGATGCAATACGGATTAGTGCTGCAAGAATGGCATACAATTCAGCAGTAAAGATACTAGCCGAAGTTCGTAAATGCCCTTGTACGACGCTGTCCAGAAACACTGCTGTGAATCCTATGCCGTCAGAAGACTTAGAGCCATCTGTGTACACTGCAATGGCATGAGAGTGGAAGTGGTCAAGAAATAGAGAGCAGGAAGCTACCGTAGACAGTTGGGCTTTCGAGCAAGGGAGTGAGAAAGAACAGACTCGAACAGCTGGAACTTCCCAAGGGGGTAGGGAAAAGTGAGATGCTACATGAACATAGAAAGGTGGAAATTGAAGAGAAGACAAGAGAGAAGGGATGGAGCAAACAGGGGCGGCGAACAATAAAGAATGTCTACTAATATTGGTGACCATTCTATAAATGGAAGGGTTGCGGAGATCAAGAGAGCGTACATAGTAGCGAAGGCAATGGGCATCACGGCGATCGGATAAGGATGGAACGTTCGCTTCTGCATAGAGGCTCTCAACAGGGGAAGAGCGAAAAGCACCAAGGCATAAACGTAATCCTTGGTGATGAATAGGGTTGAGGCTAGATAGAGTAGTAGGAGAGGCAGCTGAATAGCTCTGGTCACCATAGTCAAGTTTCGATAAAATGAGGGTAGAATGTAGGCGAAGGAGAGCTCAACGGTCAGCTCCCCATGAAAGATGAGCAAGGGTTTTAAGAAGATTCAGCCGGCTGTGACAAGTTGTCTTCAGAGAGGTAATGTGAGGTTTCCAGGATAGCCTACGGTCAAAGAGGAGGCCTAGAAACCTGACTATCACGTTCAGGGATACGGGTGCCATAGAGGTATAAAGGATGATCGGAGATGACAGAGCGTCTAGTGAAAGTAATTTGGTGAGTTTTGGTACTGGAAAATTTAAACCCATCGTGTGGTGGCCCAATTGGAAACACGGTCGACCGCATGCTGGAGAGAAACTGTAATGAGGTGACAGTCAGCGCCTGCACAAGCAATAGTGAAGTCATCAACATAAGAGTGATGACCAAATATTGGGATGGAAGACTAGAGGCCAAATCTTTTATAGCAAGGAGAAAAAGTGTTGTGCTCAGAACACATCCCTGGGGGACAGCTTCAGCTTGGATAAAGTCCGGGGAGAGCACATTATTAACCTGAACACGGAAATGTCTGTCAGTTAAAAAGTTCTTAACCCTTTGACTGTCGCGGCCGTATATATACGTTTGTGAGGTACCGTGTTTGACGTATATATACTCATAAATTCTAGCGGCTTCAAATCAGGCAGGAGAAAGCTAGTAGGCCCACATGTGAGAGAATGGGTCTGTGTGGTCAGTGTGCACCACATAAAAAAAATCCTGGAGCACGCAGTGCATAACGAGAAAAAAAAAACTCCGACCGTTTTTTTTAATTAAAATGCCGACTTTGTGGTCTATTTTCGTATAGTATTTGTGGTTGTATTCTCGTTTCTGGTCTCATTGGGATAGAATGGAAACACATTAAGAAATGGAGGTGATTTGATTAATTTTACTATAAAAAGAACCTGGAAATGGAGCACAAAGTACGGGAAATGTTGATTTTTGCCGATGTTCAAAGTGAACAAATGATGTCATTGTCCAATAAAGTCCAAAATAGCCATTCTAATACGCAGTCATGAATGGGTTGATGTAATTTTTACAATATTCAGCGTTTGCAGTAGTCTGCATAACAGTAAATCTTTATTTTTTGTTGAATAAAATTTCAAAATAAAAGCAAGAGTAATCACAGGGACCTGGATACATGCTGATGAACAAAGAAAATGTTATTTTAGAGCCAGGAATGTCTGCATTGTTCATTCTGGACCTTATTTTGAAATTGTCGTATTTGTTTAATTTTCGTGAAATTGCAAAATTTTGCAATTTTGACCATGTATTGGGGGTAGTTGAAATCGGTAAATGGGCAGTTTCTGTACTCAATCGATAGAAAAATAGAGTTTGAAGAATAGTTATGAGTTTGGTTGACTGAATACGGAATTATCCGAAAATAGGGCTAAAAAGTGGGCGAATTGCGATTTTAAATACGCAGGGAAGTCGCTAACTTCGCGAGAGCGTAATTCCGTCAGTTTTCCATCAAATTTCGTTTTTTTGGTGTCTTTACAATCGGGAAAAGATTCTCTATCATTTCATAAGAAAAAATAATTTTTTTTTTTTCGAATATTTTGCGACACCAGAAGCAACTTCAGGATTTGGCCCTTCGACAGTCAAAGGGTTAAGGAAGGATGGTAGACTGCCTCGAAGGCCTAAGGAATGGGCTTGGGCCAAAATATTATACCTCCAAGTTGTGTCATATGCCTTCTCAAGGTCAAAAAATATGGCAATAACGGAGTGGTTATTAGCAAAGGCATTATGAACATACGTATCCAAGGGGTCTATGGTACAGTGACCCTTACGAAAGCCATATTGACGAGTGGAGAGACTGTTGTGTGTCTCTAAATACCACACTAAATGTCTATTTACCAGGTGTTCCATCACTTTGCAAACTGCACTGGTAAGAGCAATGGGATGATAGTGGGAGGCTTCATGTCCCGTAGTACCCGGTTTGCGGAAAGGGAGAACAATGGCAGATTTCCACAGCTGTGGAAGAACTCCTTGTGACCAAATAAGATTGAAAAGGCATAATAGGACTGCAAGGGCTGACTGATGTAAATGTTGTAGCATACGAATATGAATGTCGTCGGGCCCAGCTGCCAATGATCGGCAAGCTGAGAGTGTTGCCTCCAGTTCCTGAAGTGTAAAAGGCACATTATACTGTTCTTCTCTGAGAGAAGAAAAGTCCAAGGGTGCTAACTCTCTGGCAGACTTTGAGGAAAGAAACGAGGGGCATAGATGGAGCCCCCGATAAATACGGACCAGATGATTGCCAATTTCATTAGCAACATCTAGTGGGTTTGCTATATCAACACTGGCAATCCGCAGAACAGGAGCCGTGTCAGGAGAATATTTACCACTCGGTTTTCGTACTTTTTTCCAGACTGCACTCACAGAGGAAGCAGAGGTGATGGTGGAGACATAATCTCGCCAGCAAATGCGTTTAGCATCACGGATGACACGGCGAGCGATTGCACGCTTCTGCTTAAAATCAAGAAGTCTCTCTGTGGTTCTATTGTACCAGTACCTGCCCCACGCAGCACGTTTCAAACGTACTGCACGAGCACAAGCAGGAGACCACCAAGGCATGCATTTCTGAGAATGCCTGCCCAAAGTTTGGGGTATAGAATGAGAAGCTGCGGTTAAAACGGAGACGGAGAGTGTAAAAGTCATCAATGAAGGAGAGAAGGAACCTCACTAAAAACAGTTAGTTGTGAGTAAAGGTTCCAATTTGCCTGATCAAATTGACAGTGTGGGTTACGAAGAGGTGGTGAATATGAAAGGGAAGTAAGAATGATTGGGAAATGATCGCTGTCATGTAAATCCGGGAGAACAGACTAGGCGATGTCTAATGCGGCGGAGGAAGAGCAGACTGAGAGATCGATGCAAGAGAGAGTATGAGACCGAGGATCAAAATGGGTGTGAGTACCTGTATTTAAAACATGGAGGGGGTGGGTAGCAAGAAAAGCCTCTAACTGAATGCCACAGGAATCACAGTGAGACCCCCCAGAGAAAATGATGGGCATTAAAATCGCCAAGTAACAGAAGTGGTGGCAGTAATGACGAAACAAGAAAGGCAATATTCGGGATAGATAATGCCCGAGAAGGAGAGAGATACAAAGAACAGAGTGTATACCACCTATGCAAGTGGATACGGGCTGCTGTGTAATGCAGCAAAGTACGAACAAATAGCTGATGGTACGGAATATCAGTGCGTAGAAGAAGGGCACTTTCATTAAAGGTCCCATCAGGAAAAGGATCTGAAGAATACAATAAATTATAGCCTGAGATGGGATAGATAACAGCAGAGTGTAATTTTGGTTCCTGTAAGCAAACGCCAACGGGAAAACTGGGAGAGCAACATCTGAAGCTCACCCCAATTACCCCTGAGGCCGCGAATATTCCACTGTAAATAGGCCATGATTGGCAACAATAAAGATATCTGAAATCCGCAGGTAAGGGTACCTACGGACTAGAAGGGTTAGAAAAGTCCACGTGCGGTGGCAAAGGAAAACGTTCAAGTAGTGAAGGAACGGTGCGTTGTGAAGAAAGGAGTTTCGCAGATGGAGAAGAGGAAAGAGAAGGAACAGAGGGTGGATCAGTGTCCATTGATGGTTTGGCCTCTGCAATATATTCAGAGATTGCTTCAAGTGTTTCAGAGTTCAGAGATGTCGTATGGGAGACAATATTGGAGATGGAAGGAGGAGGAGTTTGAGTAAAGATCGGAGCTGTAATGGACTGTACCAAGGTAGGGGGGGGGGGGCAAAAGGGTGGAGGGAACTGGAGAAGTGTGGGAGGGGACAGAAGAGGAAGAAACTTGGGAGGGGACAGGGAAGGAAGGCACAGTATGAGAAGGAGGATGAACCTCCACACTTGTAACGGAGCCAGCGAAAGGGGAAGACCTAGGTACAGAGACCGGGAAGGGAAAATGTGGAGGTGGATGAAGGGAAGGAGGGGTTAAAGGAGATTTGTTGGACCTCTGAGAAGTAGAGGGACGATTGGGAGGAGGTGTCGTACGAGGTCTTGTCGATACCGGGGTTTGTGAGGGAGAACACAAAGCAGTGAGGACAGACCGAGGTGTTGAAGTAGGGACATCTGAGCCCAGGACAGCAAAAGAATTAGATACAGGAGTGACTATGGGACTGGCAACCGCAGAGGAGGCTGCAGAAGATGGGACCCCAGAAGTGGGGGGACGTTTTGAAACACGAGAATAAGAAACACGGGGTAGTCTCCCTTGGAGGCGGAGATGAGAAACTGCCATAGCATAAGGGAGACCTTCTGCCTCTTTGAGGCAACGAAGGGTGAGCCTCATGACAATTAAGGCAATGAGGGAGGTTGACTGCAAGATGTATTAGAATGGGCATTCGGCTATAGATCTGCAATATTTTGCTGGGTGGCCAAATCGCCAGCAATTCCTACACTGTTGCGGTGTAGGGATCGCCTTCCGAACTTGTAACCGATGTCCTGCTACATAAACAGAGGATGGGAGTTCACGGCTATCAAAAGTTAAACGAGCCACATTGCAAGGGTATCGTCTTCGCCCGCGGGCGGGAAGAACATAAGTGTCTACCTTGAGAATTGGGAGATCTTGGAGTTCCAGCTGTTTGAGAATGTCATTGCCACATGTCTGGAAATTCTGTTGGACTATGGTATGGGGCAGAATAACAGTACCACTACAAGAATTGAGGGAATGATGTTTTTCGATAGTGATAGTGATAGGAATAGTATCGATATGTGAAAGAAGAGGAAGATCATGGGCTTGGGTAGAATTCTGGACTGTGATGATGCGTGTACCACTCTTAAAAGCATGAAAGGAAATATCTCTACCAATGTAGCGTAGGAGCGCTTTGCCAATACTATGGTCAGAAAGATAGGCAGTAGAAGAAGTTGGTCGTAAAGTAAAGAATTTAGTCCATTGTGTGGTCCGAAACTGAGTGTGGAGAGGGAGTGCATGACGTGTCGGTCTTTTCCGAGTAGAATGGGAAGGTAACGAAGTAACATCGTCTGGAGATTGTCGGTGGCATTTAGGAGTGGGACCAGAGTTGGTCCGACGTGAGACGGGCTGGCGATTCGAAAATTGTCGCACCATAGAGGGAGAGGCCGGAAGCATAGTCAAAGGAGAGCGGAGGTCAGACAAATCGAAGGAGTCAGTGGAAGCCCCGGTACCTGAAGCGGGTGAGGAAACAGCACCAGCAAGAGATACAGGGGGTGTCCAAAGAGTGGCCAAAAGACGAGGCGAGGTCAGAACAGGGTGCGGTAACAATAAGGGGCCCAGGGTCGTGGATTTGGGACTCCATGGTTAGGTTACTTCTTTCTTTTTGTTTTTAAGAAAAAGAAAAGAAAAATAAAAAAAAGGGGGACCGGGGAATGATAGTTCCTAGGAGGAATGAAAGGGCCAGAAATCTCCCTCCGTGCCCAAGAGGACCTCAGCACCGCAGATGCAGCATAGAACCCGTGCCATACCCTACCCTTCATGCCAGTAAACCAGCAATCCGGGATAGCAACCTCACATCTGCCGAGCTACCTCGGTGGACAAAAGAGAGGGCGGCCAGATATCCGCCACAAAGCATACCGCCTTCGGCCACCACCCCCAGAATCTGAAAGGTGGCTTCCAGAGATACACCCATCGCCCGAAAGACACCCAAAGCCACCCTCCGGGATACCGGAGAGGGATCGGGACATTCCCAGGCGATCCAGATCCCACGACAAACTACGCCACCGCCAAGAACCTCAACGGAATGGGATGGACCCCGATACCCTTCCCCTACCTATGAACTAGTGTGCCTGTGGGAAAAATCCCAAAGGTCAAAACGAGGAAGGGCAAAAGGGAGGGGTGGGGGAGGAGGAGGCAGGAGGAAAGGAAAAAGGGGAGGATGGGATAGGGAAGGGGGGATTGGGGGGTAATTAGGTTCAGTCTGAGGAAGGAGACCGACAGGTCTAATTCCTCAGACCAAGATCCTCTTCACCGCGCCAAGGAGCCCCCCCTTGAAGTCCCTAATCTTAACATGTTCACATAGGCCCCTAAAATTCAAAACCTTAACTCCTTCCTTCCCACATTTATACACCCTCTTGATCCTAGTACTCTCCATCCTCTCTGAGGAATTATTGACCCCTCTAAATTATACCCTTCATGATTCCACAACACCTTTTAATTCTATGATCTGCATTCTCTGCATAATATTACCACCACCTAGTGCACTAAACATGACATCTCCACTGACTACAGCCTCCTCCTCATTGCTATATTTAAACCCCATGCCTCACACCCACATAAAAAATGTTGGAACCACTATATCCTCTTACATTAACTTTTTTTACCCCCATACATTACAATACTTCTGTCCACAGATGCCACAACACACCACCTAATTTTTTTTTTTTATAATCTATTCCATGGTTTGCCTTATTTTTCATTGCAGTCTTATGGGTGGACAAAATTTCACAAAAGTCTAACAAAACTTAAATCCAATTCCTTTATTAATAAAAGACCCTCAGTATCAAGGCATGACAACCCTTGAAAAAAAAGAGTTCAAAGTTGATAATCTATGCTATTGTGTATGACCTTTGCATAATGCTGATTTTGTGCACCCAAGCCAAAAAAAAAAAATTCCAAATAAACAATATTTTGGGGAAATTCAAAGTATGCCCCAATTTACAGTAGGCAGCCCATGATGACTTAGGGCTAGTTATACACAGTTCCTAATACATATATATCAGCATAAATATGTAAAATATTTTCATTTGCATGTCCCTAAGTTTATTTTAGATTGAAGCAGAAATTAAACATTAAAACTCACCTATTATTTCTTCCTCTTCTTCCACTAATGCTACGGTCATGGCGAGACCTGGCTCTAAGTTCCTGCCTTAATGTTGTATTTGGTGCCAAGCGTGGAGAACAGTGAGGATTGGTGCGAGGGGGATGAGCATGGGGACGGCGAGAATGGGCATGAGTGTGCGAAGCAGGGCGTGTATCAGGAGAAGAATCGGATGATGATGAAGCAGAGCGACGCTGGCGGGTGCGGCCCCGGCGAAGTGAGGAAAGATCCTCTACACTCTGCGAGGAACTGAGACTGCTGTTTGGACTCCCTATGCCATGACAAGTAGGAAGGGAAAATGAGTATCCAAAGACTAATATGATGGGATACATAATATACTATCTCCATTCAAAACAGAGTATCCATATCCCAATCAGTGATAATCTTCTAAAAGTAGTGCCTGATCTAAGGGTGCAGTTAATACTCCCAAATGCTTTTATACAAACATGGCAGTGTGTACCTTTGGGTGGAGAAACTCTAGGGATGTGTCTTGGAGTACCATGAAGTGACACATGACCTGCATGCCCCAAGTGTGCTGGGTGTACTGCCACAGCACGATGCTTGGAGGCAGCTGCATGATGCAGGGGTGAGGCTGTAGGAACACACACACACAAGCACATTAAGAAGCACATTCCTTATGGATCTAAAGAAAGCTGCTATTGAAAAGATTCTACCAAGATAAAGAAATGCAAACTTAGCAATAATTTTCCAGCAGATGATTTGCCACTACAGGAGGGCCCCACTTATATGGTGGGTTAGATTCCAGGCTACTGTTGTAAAGCGAATCGCCTTTTTTTTTTCACTTTTAAATGTAAATGCCTGATAATACATGTTAGTGTAAACAAGTTAGCAATAGAAATAGCCCTAAAAAAAATGTAAAATGCATGTACAGTACACTCATTACTTACCTTAAAATACTTTTGGCCTTAACATAGGGTGCAAGATGAGTAGTATTTATTGTAGGAAGTCAGAAGATAAAACCAGCTTCTGCTAGCTTCAAATTCATCTTCAGCAGCTTCCTCACCTCTCTCAACCTTCATAGAACTGAAGGGACTTAGGGCCTTTGATTGGATAATGGCTCACCTTAAATGCACATTGTGACTAGTTTGAACTTCAATCCACACCAGTAAAAGTTTTTCCATGTCAGCAATAAACTTGTCATATTTTCTTTAAAAGTGCTACACCAGTGAACACTATACATTTCTTGCCACACTTTCTCAGAGTTCATTGAAAGAAAGAGCCTTGTGACAGTAACTTTAAAACACTTGAAACTATGGAAAATTTCCAGATGGAACCAAGAGAGATGCAGAGCTTATGGCAACACCCAGTTTCACTTGTAGAAATAATTATTATAAAACACCATGGGGAAGGTGCTCTATAAATGTGCATATGGTGTCAGCGTTTTGGTGGGCAGTCAGATTTATACGTATTTGATACATGCGTACTGGCTGTCATTGATACGTGTTCATATCGCACTATGCATAGGTTTGTGAAGCGTTTTCCCCACAATACAAACACCTTACATTGTGTACAAATTATCTTAATGTTGGTGCAGTAGAATATATAACAGCAACACTCCCATTCTCATGCAACACACCCTTTTTAGAGTAAATGACATTGAGTGAAGCATATGAAAGCTCCTCTCTTCTATGTGCGGGTTATTTGTGTATCGTTCCAGTCACGGTATTGTGCCTTTTTTTGTTATATATGAAAAAAAAAAATTCTACAGTTAACCCCTTGCTCCCAGTAATACTACACAGTTTCTCTGGTGGTGTACTAGAGAAAACGTATTATAGTAATTATTGTCATACACTCCTGTACGCCTGCCACACCTCACAATTATGTTAATTCATTTTGCTACGATTGTATGTACTGTATTTTGTTTATATGATATGTAGCGTGTTTCTTATATAATTTTTAAAAAATGTCAGATGGATAAATGAAAATGTCTTTAACATAATATCTTCTTCTTTCAACAAACTGGTCGTATCCCACCAAGGCAGGGTAGCCCAAAAAGAAAAATGAAAGTTTCTCTTTTTAACTTTAGAAATGTATATAGAAGGGGTTACTAGCCCCTTGCTCCCATAGCATAATATATAACATGTAAAGCACTCCAGAGTAATTATTATTATTTTACTTATTGCATCAACACTAGTGAGACACTCTTAGCTACTCCCTCACCTGGCATAGCTACTCCTACTTTGTAACAATGCCAGATAGTGATTTTAATGTACCTACATGCCAGCACAGTAAGTTTATTTAGGTACAGGTACACATAAGTACAATTATCAGTAGTATCTCAGTACTATCTCAGCCACAGACATACCTTGCTCACTGGGTTTCTAACTTAGCACTTTACGTAAGAGTCTTACGACTCCTCTTTTTATCACAACTACCCTTAGATGTCATTGTACACAGAGTATAGTATGTAAAATTAACCAGCTTTAAAACAACTGAAATTTTGGAGAGTTTTCAGGCAATCAGGAGAGATGCGGAGCTCATGAAAGATGTAGACTGAGTGGATGGGTGGCGCACAGATGCTGTAATAGCAACTTAGGAGCCATATAAATGAATTTCTGGGTATAATTTGAAATGTCCATATTAGCAAATTGCCGTAAAGCGAAGCACCGTAAAGTGGGGCCCTACTGTATTAACCTAAAAGCATGCCCATAGTCTTTAAAGCCATGATTTATAAGTAATACAGCAGTAATGTAAGCCACTGAATAATAATAAAAATTTATGACAGCTACCAAAGCTTGCCTATTCAAGTTACCACTCACCTAATGGGGATCCATGCAGAATTTGTCGAAGCCCAGGCAATCCTGGGTTTCCATTTTCCCGTGACAGTAAACTGGAGTTATCAGTGTGTAAGAGAGAGTCAACTGGGGAAGATGATTGTGAGAATGCAATGCTTTGGTATCCTGAGGATGCAATATTTGAAAGTTGAGAGATTGATGTTTGTGATCCCTGAATATTATTTTCACTGTCCATGCATAGAGCATTTATTTGGTGTGAGCAGGAATCCATGTAGCTGTACAATTCTGAACACTCATCTTGGTATAAAGCACGCCTTTCAGCTGGTTGAGGAACTCCACTCAATGAATGGCTTCTTGAGGACATAGCTGTGGCTCTGTAAAATATTGAAAATTATGTTTTTATGTTTTTAAATAGGTGTACTGTGCTCAAAAATAGTTTATATCATTTGTCAACTATGATTAAAACAATTAGGCATGGAAAGAGAATGCAGTCATGCTCTTGGGAAAGGGGGGGGGGGAAGTGGCATCTAGATTTGTGAGAGAATTTCAATATACAGTAAATAAGGTTATCTATTATGGGTTCTCTATCAAGTTTTTATAAAAAAAATATTTAAAGTGCATAAGGGTGTACAAATACTAAATGCATTCATTAGAACTTGGATAAAATACTTATTTTAAAAGGGTTTTAAGAGGCTATGTTGTAGGTAGTTTTTATATACAAAGTTAAAAGTTGTGAGGTACTCTGTTCAAATGCAGTAGGATTACATTTCCATAATAAGTTGGATAAAAAAAAAAACTTAAAGAAGAGGTGTCAAACCCCTTAAACACTTTAGTACTGCTGTTAACTGTGTAACAAAAAATCCAGGCAATTACAGATTGAATATCAGACTGGATGAAGGGAATTATGGAGGAAATGGATGTAGTGAGTTATTTGTGAGTGGACATGTTAGCATGGTGTGTTTAAGCATCTGTGGGAAGAAAATTTTATCTATAGAGGCAAAATAAGGATTGTACCAGAGTATAGTGGTAACAACACTTATATGGGTTTTGAATGCTGCAGCAAGAAGATGGCTACAGGCAGTGGAGATGTCACTTCTGAGAGCAATGTGTGGCATGAATATCATGTAGAGAATTTAGAAGGTAGAAATTAAAGTGATGTGAGGCCACTAAGGATATAATTCAGAGGGGTTGTTTGGCATGCAGATAGGATGGAGAAGGGCAAAAGAGAGCATATAAATCTGGGGTAGAAAGGGCAGGGGTTATCTCAGGAAAGGTTGGACAGAGGGGAAGATAAGAGAAGCTTTGAGTTTTAAGGCTTTATTTCAAGGTTTTATTTTGACGAAAAAAGTTGCTGAAAGTTGAAATTCACGAAGCACGAGGCTCACGAAACTCAGGAGTTCACTGTGTGTGTTTTACACACTAATAAGGAGTGATTTCAGTGTGCAAATTTGGAGCCAATGCCTTTAGTACTTTCATTATCAAACAATTAAAATTGTACACTTGATAAACATTCTAATATACCTGGGATAGAGACGTGGTTGGTGAGAAGTATGTGGATGGCCACGCAAAGGTTGGTGCATAATTCCTGGGTGATTGGGTAATGGTGAACCACCCTGACGCAGCGGTGATCCAGGCGAGGCCACTTCAGCCATATAATATGTGTTTCCATTACTGAGTCGCACATCCGTCAAGGGTGTATTGTTATTGTTCGCTTCTCTGAAAATTATAATTATCAGGTGTGTGAATTTTATTTTCATTTTACTAAACAATGTAATATTTTTACACATTTCAACACTGTATGACCCTTGTGGGTTTAGTGCTTATTTATGATTAAAATATTAATTCGCATAACATATTTTTTACTATTTATCCTGGTACTAAATTTTATTATCTTATTCATACAAAAGCACTTTACCAGAATGAAATTTAAGAGAAACTAGGCATAATAAAGCTTCACAGAATCACTTAATAAAACTAATACAGTGGACCCCCGACTTATGATATTAATTCGTTCCAGAAGGCTGTTCGGGTGCCGTTACCGAACGAATTTGCTCCCATAAGGAATATTGTAAATTAGATTAGTCCGTTTCAGACCCCAAAAATACACTTACAAAAGCACTTACAAAAATACACTTGCATAATTGTTCGAGTTGGGAGCTGATCGTAAGTAGGGTCTCCACTGTACTTCAATATACAGTATCCACCTATTTTACAATGTAGTTTAAATATTAATGAAATACCTACAGGTGTCCCTTGCTTTATGCAATAGTTCTAGGTCCATGGCAACTATACTAGCCAGGGATGGGATGAAAACAATTTTTCCCAGTACTGATACTTAATTTTAGATTGATGCTGATAGTTTGGCACACCCTACTAAGCTCAGGATCAGTTATATGGCCAATGACAGCAGTGTCCACTAGAACACTGAATTTTGGCTTGACAATTAGAACCTGCTGATCCTGAACCACACTATTCACTCTACAGTCAATCCTGATGCTAGGCATCTTCTCCCTCCAATTTGTTTCTTCAATGTCCTTCCTAACATCAACAAAAGACTGAGGACACTCAACAGGGCCAGATACTCACTGCTTAGGTTAGTTTCTCATCCATCTGTTGAAGTTTTTTAGCAAAATTATTCGAAATATTACCAACAGTACCACTCGCTGCATCAACTACAGGAATAAAAACTATCTACAAATGATCCTTAAAAAGCTAGAATTCTTCCCCTCGTGAAGAACATCTGCTTCAAGCACACATTCACTGCACAACCAGCAAAAGCCCAAATTATGATGCCTATGCATAAAATTATAATAATTTAAATCAACTCTGGCATTGTGAAACCATTCACTAGAAAAAGCACACTTAATTGTCTTAGTGCTTTTTGTAACTTTAACCTCATATACAGGACACCCATCCTTTACTTTCATACTCATATTCGTGAAATCCTTAACCACAATGAAAACTTGAGAAAGTAAATAAACTGTCTGGGAAAAATCTCAGACAGCACTGCCCCTGTTTGTGGCACCTAAAGGTAGATAGATGTCTGTGGGGTTACCAAGAGCAGGTGGGGTACAAGTTGATTACTCTCTATATAAAGTGTATCCCAACATCAAAGTGTCTGCAATGAAAACTTTTCCCTCACTAATATTACAGATGATGCTGAGCACACATGAACCAAGGGAAACCTGTACTCAAAAAAAACTCTTACATGATTACAAAATAGCTATGAATAATTTAAGACATGTTCAAGAGGCTTCATTTAACAACAAAATTAAATCAGATGAAAACTGTACCTTGGAAACCAACAATGAAATACTTTATGAGAAAAAAAATAAAAAAAAGTTTTGTATTCACACAAACAATAAGCATTCTTAGTAACCTACATAGAGGGAAACATGTAATTCTGTGGTTCTGTGCGATGATCAATTGCTGTTATGAGAACATATTCATCATTGGTGGACAGGTCATTTGCTGCGGTCTTGTCTCGATAGAAGTTAAGCCCAGGGCTTCCAATGGCCTGTTAGAATATCAGTAACCATAAGGAAAAACATTAAGATTTTTTAACATATGGTTATTGTGAGAATTTTGGTGCATTTATTCAAAGAGAAATTAATTAACACTTGTATCCATGATGCACATACTATTTGGTGTTGGGAGTAGATTGGTGTTGCAGCTCGAGGTAGTGACTGTGACTTCAGAGTAGTAGTTGGTGGAGGACCCATACCAATATTCACACCTCCTCCCATCAACCCCATGCTCAATGGGCTCTCCACTACACCATCCACACAGTCTTCTCTCCTACAATCAAATACAAAATTTTATTGAATTGCTGGATATACCTTTCTTATTATTTTTACAACAGTTGATAAACTTTGCAATGCTGCTGAAATGGATTTTTTTTTAGCTTCTGCTTCCTGTTATTTGCCAATGATCTACAGTAATGTCTTTTAAAGGCATTAAATAAAACAAATAAAATAATTACTGTACAAAATAAACAGAAGGAGGTGCTCATTTTTTAACCTGTTTACATAACATAGATTGATCAGCAATAGCCATGAGCACACGTGTTTAACATGTTCATGAATATTTAAACAAGTGCATGCACTCTAAAGGAGGGGTCTGGGAGAGAGAATGCCTGCACACTGACAATGTTTTTTTCTTTTTGATACCCTACCTTGGTGGAAAAAAAGAAAATGTATTAAGAGTAATTACAAAAATGGGAAGCATAAGTAATAGGGAGGTTTATAACATTGCCAATTTTTTTTATTTTTAAGAGGTGGTCAAATTACTCGACCTTTTGTGGGGTAAGGAATCGTATAGAAAATGAGTTATAGCAAGATGTAGGGATATAGAATGAACATGAGAAGATAATGGATAATGTTCCCAAGGAGAATTTACATGAGTAAAATACAAAAGGAAGGAGGTAGCATAGTGAGAAAGTGAGAGCATGAAAAAAATGTACTGTAAACACAGAAAGACATCGAAAGTGCATAATCTTAATGAAATTGACTAGAATTTTTTTTTAAATAACAGTATCAGGAATACTGGTTATGGTCACCTCTCATCAGAAGCATACAGTGTAGAACATCAACATCAGAACTCTGATAAATAAAAATGAGAGAATTTGCAAAATATTTTCTTTTTTATATTTTGCTTTACATACATAGGCCATTGTTCAGGTATTCTCATAAGAAACAATGTACCACATATCTATAATGATAGCACTGTCCTGTAATTCTTTTATTTTTTTATAAAATAGCAACTAAAGCACAACGGATGAAAAGTGTTGGAACTGAGCTGTCCATTGGTCTGGAGTTAACGACAGCTACAGTAAGATATGAAGGTGCCATATATCCCTCATTCAGCTGGATATTAGTGAATCAGTTGTCTTTACAACCCACTAGTGAAAAGAACAATGTACAGTATTTTTTAAATTTCCAAAACACTGAGCATAACATGATCTTCAAAATATATCTTTTACATACCTACGTACACGTACATATCTACCATATCGGCTTGTGATGTTTTTATGAATAAAGACTTGTATGTGCATTTTTAAATACTTACATGTAATTATTTCTGATGTGCGTTGGCGTGGCTGTGAGTGATGGGTTAGACACAAGAGGTGGAGTACACACATGAGCATGTGTAGACAACTGTCGGGATACAAGAGGCGCTCCATTGTGGTCTCCACCTAAGAGAGTGCTGATGTCATCAACAAGAGCCAAAACTCTGCTAGCTTCACTCTCATAACCCTGGGGAATAAAAAAAAAAGTGTAACATTTCTGGAAAAGTTATATTCTACATGAATATATATTGTACTACTGTATAATACAAACCCATCAAAAATGTAATAAAAGAATTTGAAAAATACTGAAATGAAAAACCTGTCCTAACACCTATATAAATTTTGTTCATACTTTTTTAAACAAATTTTGCAATATAACTGTATATCATTTCAGTGTGGTTGTCATATGTTAACATTTAATAACAAAAATAAACTACTACATGAAAGTGATATACACTTTTGAAGTATGGACAGAAACTGAAGACCCATCAAGCCAACTGTAAAATATTCCCTGTTAAATTATCATGTGTATACCAGTATCACCATCCTTTTACCAGATTAAAATACCAACTTTGTTTAGGATGATGGGCTGCAATCATAGATGTGGTACAGTGCAAATTACCAATAGCAGTTTTTTAATAAAGCCAATCTTACAATAGTTGGGACTTCATAAAACTACTAACATCTGTACATCCTCTCAAGGATGATAATTTGATGTCAGTCATAGCTTTTAATCAAAAGAATTAGGCCTATCCTTCCCTTCTTTGGACCAAACCTGATTTCTTCCTAGTCTCCTGATACTGCATGACCCCTTTGGGTTTAGCATTTCTGCCAAATATAATAACAATATAATAATGTGTAAAAGTATTTATGCAAACCCATGTATTACACCTATATATGTACCTTTGGTGAGTTCCAAGAGTTTTTCTACTTTCGGAGACCGGCCATAATCGAGGCTCGTCTGGTGCTTGCCTAGGTCCAGGCATGTGGCTGGACCAAGAAAGCCTGGCTAAAACTCTTTTTTACTATACTGTGTGCTAAAGTACATACAACAAGTATGAACCAAACAAAATCCTTTACCTGTGTATTTATTTTTGCAAGGGCATCTGCAAGATGGAGATGAAGTAGAGCCAAATGCTTCCCCAGATCAATCTTCCCATCAAACTCAAGAATGATGTCCTCTTCAGTTGGAGAACTCTGAAAATTTATTTATACATACAGTATTATTCAGAATACTGCACTATAAATTTTTAACACTATCAATATAACATTATAACAATAAATATATATGAAATTTAAATCACTTGTACTGTTCATCAAGTGCCAGGGGCTTGAGCATCCAGGAATGAGTGGAGGTGAGGTTTTTGAGGCTTGATGTACTATTGGAATGTGAGCAAGGTAATATTTATGAAGGTATTCAGGGTAAACTGTTTAGTCACACTCGAGACCTGGAGATGGAAAGTACAGTACAGGTGGGAATGTTACAGTTGAAAGGGTGATTTGAATTGTGATGTCCCTGCACTTCTGGCAAGACAGCTATTGAATGA
The DNA here is from genome assembly GCF_026875155.1 of Cherax quadricarinatus. Classification (NCBI taxonomy): domain Eukaryota; kingdom Metazoa; phylum Arthropoda; class Malacostraca; order Decapoda; family Parastacidae; genus Cherax; species Cherax quadricarinatus. The sequence continues at coordinate 38,222,871 of NC_069426.1, read as the reverse complement.
ATGATGGTGAATATGTTAATTTTGTTTGGTTACACTACCTTGGTGGGAGAGGGAAAGTGTGAAAACAAGTCACTAAAACTCTCATGTTTTCTAGACAATAGACTCAACAAACAGAACTGCCCTAAAAATAAATCTTCAATGATTTATGCTTATGAAATATCAACTGATACAGCAAATTTTTGTAATTAACATAGCACCAAAACTAACTTAACCAAACTACTAAAATTAACACAATATACCACACCCATCTTGGCACAGCCTATAGTTAATTAACATTTTCTTAATATAAATGAAATACATTAATTTCATGATTTTCAGACTGAGTTGTGTAGAAATATTGCAAAGAAGAATTTGCACTTGACTGATTGGCAAAAGTCCCTCCTTTATAAGCTAAGATCACACTCACTCCTTACAAAAAGCATGACAATCATATACAAGAACAGTGAATGCCCTACATGTGAAAAATAAGAAGGATGTGATTTTCTAATTGTAAAATTAAAAATCTAATTCAACTTTACACTCACAGAGATGGATCTCAAGAAACTTCTGCATCGTTCCTGCTCCTTACTTATGAACTCATTCAGGAATTCCATAAAATTTTCCTTTCCCTGAAAAAGAGTGAAGTTGGCTAGTGTCTGTAGTGTTTTCGCTACCAGCGTCAGGTTCCTTCCAGCTCGCTCATCGGGATACTCTGGAAAAGAAATCGAAAAACTGTAAAACATCATTAGAAATTTGGGTATTGTCAGAGTTTAATACAGAAAATAATTGTATTATAACTTGTAAGATTAATTAGCTTAATTCCTTTCCAAGGTGGTGCCTTAATGCTGGTGAAAGATTACGGATTCCAGAAACTAGAGCTATCCATCACTTCCTCGTATCAAATCTTATTTTACCTCCCATTCTCATGGTGCTTTATAACCCCTACAGGTTTAGCATTTCTATATGATTTGTTTTTACCTCAACAGCTGTCTCCTACCGAGGTAGGGTGACTCAAAAAGGAAAACTCGCTCACCATCATTTATTCAATCTGTCTTGCCAGAAGTTTGCTGACATTAGAATTCAGATTCCTCTCCAACTGTAACAGCCCCACCCCTCCCTCCTTCTGAGTGCAGGTACTGCCCTTCCCACTTCCAAGACTGAAATACAGGTCTCCCTCAACATTCGCGAAGGTTAGGGGATCAAGGTCCTCTTGAATGTTGAAAAATCGCGAATGTTTGGTGCCCCAAAATATTGCAGGGAAATATAATACAATACTGCTTCCTTAACTTGTTGAACCATGAACAATCATAAAATACATGAAAATGTCGTAAATTGTACTAAATACATACATGTTATGGTTTAATAACATGTATGTTATTTGTACCTCTGTATGTTCAAATTATTAAATTTTTTTTTTTTTTTCAACAAGTCGGCCGTCTCCCACCGAGGCAGGGTGACCCAAAAAAGAAAGAAAATCCCCAAAAAGAAAATACTTTCATCATCATTCAACTCTTTCACCACACTCACACATTATCACTGTTTTTGCAGAGGTGCTCAGAATACAACAGTTTAGAAGCATACACATATAAAGATACACAACATAAATAAATAAATAAATAAATACCACTGCCTCCACCACTTCCTCAACCACTGCGAGTCCTACTACCCTCCCTCCGACCCCGCAACTGGCAGCCAGCCCTCCCACCACTCAGTGCGGTGAGTGTTTTGTTTGTTCATTATTTGCTATTAAACTACAGTATAAATAATGTAAACACATTCATGACTGTATATTGGAATGGCTATTTGGACAAGTATTGGACAGTGACATCATGTGTTTACTCTTGAACACAGCAAAGAATCAAACATTTCTGCTACTGCTAATAATAACAATAGTAATAATAATAATTTTTTTTTTTCAACAAGTCGGCCGTCTCCCACCGAGGCAGGGTGACCCAAAAAAGAAAGAAAATCCCAGAAAAGAAAATATTCATCATCATTCAACACTTTCACCACACTCACACATTATCACTGTTTTTGCAGATGTGCTCAGGGTACAACAGTTTAGAAGCATATACATAAAAAGATACACAACATATCCCTCCAAACTGCCAATATCCCAAACCCCTCCTTTAAAGTGCAGGCATTGTACTTCCCATTTCCAGGACTCAAGTCCGACTATATGAAAATAACCGGTTTCCCTGAATCCCTTCACTAAATATTACCCTGCTCACACTCCAACAGATCGTCAGGTCCCAAGTACCATTCGTCTCCATTCACTCCTATCTAACACGCTCACGCACACTTGCTGGAAGTCCAAGCCCCTCACCCACAAAACCTCCTTTACCCCCTCTCTCCAACCCTTTCGAGGACAACCCCTACCCCGCCTTCCTTCCCCTATAGATTTATATGCTTTCCATGTCATTCTACTTTGATCCATTCTCTCTAAATGACCAAACCACCTCAACAACCCCTCTTCTGCCCTCTGACTAATACTTTTATTAACTCCACACCTTTTCCTAATTTCCACACTCCGAATTTTCTGCATAATATTTACACCACACATTGCCCTTAAACAGGACATCTCCACTGCCTCCAACCGTCTCCTCGCTGCTGCATTTACCACCCAAGCTTCACACCCATATAAGAGTGTTGGTACTACTATACTTTCATACATTCCCTTCTTTACCTCCATAGATAACGTTTTTTGACTCCACATATACCTCAACGCACCACTCACCTTTTTTCCCTCATCAATTCTATGATTAATCTCATCCTTCATAAATACATCCGCCGACATAATAATAATAATAATAATAATAAATGCGATAGAATTGAAGAAGGAAATTGTACAAAAATACGAGGGAGTGGTTGACACATCATTAGTGTGGCTTTGTTTATGCTGGAGTGAGCATTAGTCTCCATGCTCTTCCAAACATTTCACAATAATTCACTGTGTTTGGTGCTTGTAGATTGAGTGCGACTGGAGTGGTAGAGGCAGTGGTTGAGGAAGCAGTTGAGGCAGTGGGTGAGGCAGTGGTTGAGGCAGCAGTACATGGAGAAGTACCCTGGCTGGTGTACCACCATCACTACCACCCTCCACCACCACCACCATTTTTGTATCTTTCTATCAAGTTTTTCTTGAATTCTATAGTGTTTCTCACCCTCTTTACCAAAGGGCTGGCACTAGAAGCTTTCTTTGGGCCCATGGTGGCTTATTTAGCAGCTACAAGCACTAAAAACAATGGAATACAAAATGTATCGCATGTACGTGTGGAATCGTCTTCACTGGCTTGTAAACGATGGCACACTGGCAGTACATGGAGTTGCCAAGCCGCTCACGGCGTGCAGACACGTTCGGAACGAATAACTTTAACCGAGTTCTTTGTCGTTAACTGAGCCAATATTTTGACACAAAGTGTCGTTATCCGATTTTTACGTTATCCGATGATGTCGTTAACTGAGGGTCCACTGTACATCTATGATATTTTCTTCAACATTATATAAGAAATACATTACATCGCATATAAACATGATACATACACCCACAGTACAATAAATTTCACATAAATATGAGGTGTGGTAGCTGGGCAGAGGGAAAACATTACGTTTTCTCTGGTCCAGCCCCAGAGAAAACATGCATGAATCTGCATTTTGCCCAGTCACTCCCCATAACACATTCTGCTTTGTTTACAATTCTCGGCATGAATTCTTCCCATTCCCTTCATTTATGATGGCATCTAAAGGTAGTTGTTAGAAACAATTAAACTCAGTGGACAAGGTATGTCGATGGTAATAATATGGCTATGGGCCACATTAAATATCGTATAGCTATATAGGTAGGTGTAGCTATGTAGCCCAGGCAGACTACGTAGCTACATCTACCGGCTACCTACAACTGACTTCCTACAAATAAATACTACTCGCCTCTCATCCTACATTAAGATTACACATATTTTAAAGTAAATAATGCGTGTACTGTATGTGTATTTTATCTCTCTGGACTGCTTTAAATACATGTACATTAAGTTTGGGATGGGGAGCCAGGGCTACCTACACCTGACTTCCTACAAATAAGTACTACTCACCTCTCGCCCTACATTAATACTACATATATTTTAAAGTAAGTAATGAATGTACTGTATGTATTTTACCTTTTATTGTGTTTTTGAATGCCTAGTTCTATTACTAACTTAATATAAGTTAGTGTAAACTTGTTATAAATGCATATAAATGCCAGACAAGTGGAAAAATGGTGTTCCACTTTAAGGCTGTAGCTTGGAACCTAACCAGCCACATACGTGGGGCTCTCCTGTACAGTAACTTCAGGCTAAAACGTTGTGTAGTTTTAAAAATAGGTTAGATAAATACAAGAGTGGGTGTGGGTGGGTGTGAGTTGGACCTGACTAGCTTGTGCTGCTGGGTCTGGTGCCGTGCTCCATCCTTGAGTGGAGGTGACCAGACTGGGTGGGTCATTGGGCTAATCCAGGGGGGGGAGGGGTCATTGGGCTAATCGGAGGGGGTTGGGGCCATGGACCTGCTCCGCATGGGTCAGTAGGCCTGTTGCAGTGTTCCTTCTTTCTATGTTCTTATGAAATATATGTATTTTAAATATTCACGCCACACATTGCTCTCAGATATGACATCCCCAGGAATAGAAGAATATAAAAAAATAATTTGTTTACCTTTAGAATATAAATATTATTAATGTTACTGCCAAAGGCTTCTTGTCACCCCAAGAGCACTAGCAGTAGCAGCCAACAGCAGTGGCGGCTCGGCAAATAATAGAATGGGGGGACTGCATGACTGCAAGCCTCATAGAACAGCATTGACAATAAATGTTATTGAAGTAATAATTTTTAAAATTAAACTAAATTTAATAATGATAAGCATTCACATATACATACCCATAGAGGTCATCACAGTCCTGCTGGTGGAGATATGGCTAGCTGAGGTGATGATGTTACAACTACTGTATTTGAAAATAAAATCCCAACATCGATTTTTTGATGTCGCAAAATGGTTTATAACTTTTTCACTAAAAGTTTTCATTTCTGTTATCATGTTTTCAATTGATATCATTGCTAGAGCAGTCAATCTTTCATTCGCCATTGTACTGCACAAAAAGGTTTTGATTATTTTCAAGGTTGAAAAACATCTTTCTGCTCCTGCTGTTTTCACTGTAATTAAAATTTTTTACAGCTTGACAGTTTCTGAAAATGTTGACTGCAGATGATTGTCATTTATCATCTCTAGCAACTCGATAAGATTTTCCGATTTGCACAAATCTTCTCTTGAATACAGTACAGATACAGTGGTACCTCGACTTTCGAGTTTAATTCGTTCCGTGACCGAGCTCATAACTCAATTTGCTTATATATCAAACCAATTTTCCTCATTGAAATTAAGTGAAATGCCATTAGTAATTCATTCCAGCCCCCAAAAAACCACCCCAATTTTTTTTTACAGGTTTTTTAATAATAAATATATATTTTCTTTCTTTCAACACACCGGCCATATCCCACTGAGGCGGGGTGGCCCAAAAAGAAAAACGAAAGTTTCTCTTTTTAAATTTAGTAATTTATACAGGAGAAGGGGTTACTAGCCCCTTGTTCCCGGCATTTTAGTCGCCTCTTACATCACGCATGGCTTACGGAGGAAGAATTCTGTTCCACTTCCCCATGGAGATAAGAGGAAATAAACAAGAACAAGAACTAGAAAGAAAATAGAAGAAAACCCAGAGGGGTGTGTATAAATATGCTTGTACATGTATGTGTAGTGTGACCTAAGTGTAAGTAGAAGTAGCAAGACATACCTGAAATCTTGCATGTTGATGAGACAGAAAAAAGACACCAGCACTCCTATCATCATGTAAAACAATTACAGGTTTCCGTTTTACGCTCACTTGGCAGAACGGTAGTACCTCCCTGGGCGGATGCTGTCTACCAACCTACTACCTACAAAGATATTGTCATAGTTAGAAAATAACAGGGAATGAGCCTAAAAGTTATAAAAAGATAAGGCAGGCTGCCATATACAGTATCTTCTCTGTAGCTAACCTTTTGTTAGGTTGAAGAGTGACGGAGAGAGGACAGCAGGACAAAGGAACCGGAGGAACACACATGAAGAGATGAGGTTATCGATCAGTTCGCATTTCTCCTGGCGAGAGAGTTGCTCTCGCAGTGTGTGGAACACATTGCGCAGTTCCCTACATTAATCAAGGAAGAGATCAAGTTACATATGTTATCCATTGGTATATGTAAATTAGCATTTATATTCATATTAAATAATTCTATAAAATAAAACAGTACTTTAAATTTAGTTATTTTATAGAACATATGCAAACTTATTTTAATGACAAATTACTCTTAAGATAAAGGGGTATGGGTATATAATAACACTAGGATATTAATTAGCTCCCTTCTTGTGTTTTAAACAGGTGTACTCTATACCAGTAATGTTATGAAAGAAACCAACTGAGTCACCAACAGGCTTCTCCCCAGGCCTTAGAAAAGGATGTTTTATGAACATAACCCTATTTTTCCTATATGTTTTTCACTCCATAAATCGTGAAAACCATTGGTACTGCAGATTTCAGGAACATAACTCGCACGTGAGTTATGTTCCTGTTGCTTTGCAATATAGGACTGCAAAGCAGTACGCTGAATTGAACATCAAAAGGACTAATAGTGATAAGAGTAAATGAAAAAATCAACTCACACAGGGAAATTCCGACCAGACTGAAGAATCTTCTCCCATATAACAGACACACATTCCTTCAGAGCATTCCGTTGAGACTGAAGAGACTGGATGTTAGTAATCCGGAGAGGATCAACCTCAAGGTCCTCTGCTGCTGTAATAATTGCCTGAACTGGTTCTCTTAAGGTTCCATGAAGATACTGCTCACCAACTAATTTCATATACGCTTCAATTGCCTTTGTGGCTACACTGTTCCCACGAAAGAGGAGATGCTCATTCTCAGCTGCAAATGACAAATAATTAAGAATATTACAAAAATAATGACAAGAACAGCATAGTACGACATGTTGAATTTATAACCACTGCCTGTATTTTTAAATATGCCTGTCTACACATGTACATTTGCTTAAATTTATTTAAAAAAAATTATTAATTACGAGCACTTTTAGTTATTTGAGAACACAGCTATGAACTCACCCATCCGCTGAATATCCGTAAAAACAAGGTTGACGAGGAAGGGGATAGCACATTCTTCTGCTTGCATGATATTAATGAGAGTTGTTGCGATATCCTCCTTTGCTTTGACAGATACAACAGGCTCAAGGAGTTGGCAAAGGGACGTTGAATTTTCTTTGAGGTACTGACGGAAGGAGCCATACTGAGGTAGAGGCAAGATGTCTACAGACTGAAATCTATTGGAGAACACTATGTAAATATGAATAATATAAAATATATAATTATTTTAAAGTCTAGATATAACTTTATAACTTAGGGATAATTACAGTACTCCAATTATGCAGCTAGTATACTTGTATCAGGCAGGAGGGTAAATACTGTAAATCACTTTTACAGTACTAACAAAATAAACAGTACTAGCATATCAGTATGTGGTTGAAAAATATAAATACTCTACAATAAAAACCACTCATTAAAAGACCACTCATTAACAGATTTTTATATTAAAAATAAAAACTGGTCAAGACACACTTTGTATTTATTGGTCAAAATAGACAAAAGTCCATAATGCCATATTTTGTCTGCAGCAATAGCGTCCAGTCGTTTTTTCAATATTGGACCAAGTCTGCTAACTCCAACATTTGTCTGGTATGGATCACAGTGGCTACATCCACAACCCGACTGCTTTCACTGTTTCCTGAGCCATAGGCTACCTGCACCAGTTCACTGTTATGTTCACTCATGCATACAACTGTCATTCAGTTTCTAATTTTCCCTGGATTTAGAGCATTTTATATGACTTTATTAACAAAGTAATGTGCAACTGACAATGGCTTCTAAAGCAAATGGTGATGCCACAAGAAAACATGTAGTTATCAGTGTTAAGGAGAAACTGGAATTAATAATGAAGGTCGAGTTTGGTGTCTCAGCAGCATGGGTATGTGAGGAGTATGGAGTTAACAGTGTTTGACAGCCATAGAAGGAAGGAGAAACTTACAGTCCATGCTCTTAAGTTTAGTGTAGATGCTAGCCAAAAAAGGTTCTACAGTTGGTCCTAGGAAGCATATGAAAATGGCCCATGATCACTGCAGCTTACGTCTCATCTCTCCGCCACAAAAAGGTGAGTAAAATTAGTGGACGATCATGAAATATTAATTTCATAATTCAAGAGTCGAGGATAATTGGTAATATCATACACCCTCCCTCTCTCCCCAATTAATCTGTAATGAGAGGTTTAGCTGTACAGCAATGAAATTTATAGTAGAAGGAAACATACGAACCCTAACAAAACAAGAAAGTAATAAAAAATAGATAACAGTACAGACTACAGAATTAGCAACATAATTTTGGAAATATATTAATCAAGCTTTCCAAAAGCTTTTGACACAACTGATCACGATTAAATTTCTCAAAACAGTATAAATATTATTACATGTATGGGGAAAGTGCTGAACCTGTAGGGGTCATACACTGTCTGCTGACTGATAGACCATCAGGTTTGATCCAAGGAAGGGAAAAGCAGGTTTAAATGCATGCATCAAGAGCCTTTCACAAGCATCTAGGAACTCCCCTTGAGGGGTAAAAAAAACCCAGTAATATTGTACATTAAGAAGGAATAAAGAGGAACAATACTATGACTGGAATGATACACAAATAACCTTACACTGAAATTTAGGATAATGTTTCAGTCTGACATGGACCACTAAGTAGCTAATGATTGAAGTCGGACTGAAATATCATATACGTATTTCAGTTTCCCAAGTGCAGGTTAGTTGTGCATTGTACATTCTTAGGCTTACTAACCTATGCTTAATTCTTAGGGCAGGTACTTCTCTGTCTGGTTTATCAACCTTTACTGGATACCACTGCTCCTCCAAGGCTACCTGACCTGGACTGGATGGCTTTAAATCAATTTCTACTGTCCCTATCTTCTTACGAACTGACTTCTTGTCAGCTTCTCTCATAAGCTCAATGCAGATGCTCGAGACCTAGAATAATTAAATAAAGGGGGTTGAGGATCAGTATAGTGTGCAATCATATAGTTTCAAATATAGCATATAAATCATAGCATTTACAGGATTAATTGAGAGTACATATATTTACAAGATAATAAAAAATCTAAAACTCACCTGTGGGAGATCTAGCTCAAAGTACTCCCCCCAAAAACACATGTTCGACTTCTGTTTAGAACACGTACATCCATAGGGTGCAGAGTTCAGCTTGAGTATGCAGTAGTATCTGTTGGATACAGTGAGGTATTATAACAAAGAATGTATGAAATGTTTACAGTGATACTGTGCAAACCTCTGCAACATTAAAAAGTTGAAAAACCATTGCAAAATATTGGTTTCTGAAACAGGCATAATTCTTCCCAGTCATACTTAGTGCTGACTGTTTTCACTGATCGAAAGTTATAAATGTGAACATGGCAATGCATGGCTAATACAAGTCTATTCAAACAACGTTTTTATAAATATTCCATTATTATTCAGAAATGGGGAAGAACATGTTTCGTAATTCTGTAGGTAGACTGATATATATAATGTATACAGGGAGTTGTCCATGTTTAGGATTTTAAAACTAATAATTTTAAACACAGTACCTTACACAAATTTTCAGAGACTGTCAGAAGGATTACATATTAACATAAATTTTTAGATAAAACTAATGCATCAAAAGATACTATACTACAAAACTACAGTGGACCCCCGCATAACGATTACCTCCGAATGCGACCAATTATGTAAGTGTATTTATGTAAGTGCATTTGTACGTGTATGTTTGGGGGTCTGAAATGGACTAATCTACTTCACAATATTTCTTATGGGAACAAATTCAGTCAGTACTGGCACCTAAAGGGAGCGCTCAGGTTCACGCGCGCGGAGCAAAAAACAATTCGAAAAAATATGAAAATGGAGTTTACCAAAAAATAGCTGAACTTTCTGGCTACACTCTGGTATAATTATTATCCTTGTACGATGTTTCTAAAAGGAATTACAGCCATTTATAACAGGCATGGTGACAGCGCTGACGCATCATATTGCGTAAGAAGCGCTGACGCGGCTTTGTTTACGTTTTTCCCCCTTGTTATTTTTATCGTTTTCTTATATCTTTATGTCTAATAAAATACAAATTCACTGTCTGAGATCATGCCCGAACGGGCGGAGCTAATATGGTCAAGTAACCAGTCAGGTACCATGGGTATAGTATCCAAAATGGCCGACACCTCCAGCCAACAAAATATTCCATAAATATTCCATACCCACGCTAATATCAATTATAAGGCTTATTTATCTATCACAATTGATCTATTATGACATAATGCAATATAATAATAGCATATAAACATAAAAAGCACACCGTAAAAAATAATATATAGCATAATATGATGCCCAAGAGGGAAAAATTTCTATCGGTGTATCCCCTGAAGTTTCGTTATCTCTTACAAGTGATGAGAGAAAACGGATTTACAATGGTTAACTGTAATAAACACTCGTAGGTCACACAAAAAGTGTAAAATAAAGCGAATTTTTCGGGGAAAAAAATTATTTCCCGGGCAGCTGGGGTGCCGCGCGCTTCGGCCTATATCTCGAAAGTAACTTATTTACCTATTTAGGGGCAATCCATCTTTATTTATGATTGAATTGACTTGATTTTCACAACAAACATAGGAGAATGATTGCTTTACAAGGTGGAGTGTGCCTTTCTGAACTATCCCAAATATTTTTAGATTTATGTGGGCAACAAGACCGACATCTTCCAATATGTCAAAAAAGTTATGAAACTTATTTTTTTTAGCATGAAGATAAGGTTTATTTTAGAATAGGTACACTTACAGTGATGGAATTAGAGGTGTTCTATCAGCAGCAAGTGTCAAAACCACTTTTCCAAGTACCACTGAGAAGGACTCCCCTGCCAAATGCAATTTTTCGTAAATTTTGCATATTTCATTTCCTTTTTGGCCGATATGATTGAAACTTCAGCACAGGATATTTGATATAAGCTTCTAATAGTACACCAAAAATGAACGTAATCGGTTGAAAAATAAAGAAGTCGATGTGTTACACCTAGCGCTCCCTGAACATACTTCTGGAGTGAAAAAATATCGTTAACCGGGGGTCCACTGTATTCCATGAAACAATGAGAAACATTTTAGGGGAATAACAATCAATTTTGTTAAATCTATCTGCTTCACTGGCACTAATGGTCTTGGGGGTAGGAGAGTGAGGGTAAGAAACTTCACCTTAACCCTTTCAGGGTTGGTGCCATACTAGTACGGCTTGCACGCCAGGGTTGGTGCTGTACTAGTAAGCATAAATTCTAGCGCTTTCAAATCTAGCGAGAGAATGCTGGTAGGCCTACATATGAAAGAATGGGTCTATGTGGTCAGTATAAAAAAAAAATCCTGCAGCACACAGTGCATAATGAGAAAAAAAAACTCCGACCGTGTTTTTGGTTTAAAATAGCAACTTTGCAGTGTATTTTCGTATGCTATTTATGGTTGTATTCTAGTTTTCCTGGTCTTATTTTATAGAATGGAAGACATATTATGGAAACTGAGATGATTTTGATTGGTTTCACAATGAAAAGTACTTTGAAATTGAGTTCAAAGTAGCAGAAATGTTTGATTTTTGCCAAAGTTCAAAGATAAACAAATCATGCCACGCGTCCAGTACACGACAACTGGTGAGTCTAATATTCTTTCACAAGTGTGCTGATGTTATTTATACCATTTCTACACGAATGCAGTAGTCTGCATAACATAAATCTTCTGTTTTTTGTGAGAATAAAAATTCAAAGTGGAAAGCAAAAGAAATGTAGCAGAGGCCTGGGGACGTGAGTAATGAACAGAAGAAATGTTATTTTAGTTCCAGGAATGTCTGTCTTGTTTATTCTGGACCCTATTTGGAAATTGGCATTTTTTTGAAATTTGCGTAAAATTTCCAAATTGCCAATTTCTGACCCCGTTATTAGTTAGTTGAAATCAATAAATGGGTGGTTTCTTGTACTCATTCAATAGACAAAATGGAGTTCTAGCGAAATAGGTATGATTTTTGTCGACTGATACTTGGAATTGCCCGATAATGGGGCCCCAAAGTGGGCGAAACGCCAATGCGTAAACATCGTCGAGACAGCTAACTTTGCGAGAGTGTAATTCCGTAATTTTCCATCAAATTTCATATTTTTGGTGTCATTATGATCAGGAAAAGATTCTCTATCATTTCATAAAAAAAAAATAATTTTTTTTTTCTCGAAAAATTTCCGACCGAGAGCAAGTTTTGGAAAGGGCCACACTGGCCACCCCAAAGTGCTGGGTGAGGGTCTGGTATGGCCACCCCGGCCACCCCAGAGGTGATGGACTGAGAGTCATCTGGGTTCTCATCAATTTTTTCACTAATTTCCCTTTGATTAGTGGCCATATCATGTCAAAATCCATAAACTCGCATTCAATTTCACTCTCCGAAAATAGTAGAGTGTTAATAGATGAGGTGTGAGTGAATCGTGGGGTTTGCCATGATGTTGACCCAAGATGGAGCTGAAAATAACGGGTTTCCTACCATGTGGTACCCCAGCATCACCGATTTTTTTCATACTGCACACACTGAAAGGGTAAAAAAGAACTTCCATTTCAACTACGATTTTTTAAATTGCATTTTAATACATGGTAATGCAGTGTTTACATAAACCAAAAGTAATTTATAGAATTTTGTTTTACAAAAATTCCACTTTACTAGTTGAAAAAATTTAGTACTGTTCTGTTTTTATTTCAATGGAAGCAGCAGTTGCCTTGCTGCTTCCACTGAGGGTGCTGTATATGCAGGAAGGCCCTGCATATACAGCACCCTTTTCAATGTTCCACACTTTAATTGGCTTTCAACTGAGCCACTGTTCATTATGTTCGGTGCTTTTACCACTTTTTCGCAGTTTTCATACAACAGTTACTAAGGGAAGGGTGACTGGCACCATATTTTAAGGTAAGTATTGTATGTACTGTGTATTTATTTTATTTTGTATGTTTTTTATGCCTAGCTGTATTGACCACTTAATATATGATAGTGTAAACATGTTATCAGGAATTTAAATTTTAATTTAATTTTAGACACATTCAATAATGAAAAAAAAAAAATTTCCACCCACCAGTGATTTTCTCTTACAGTACAGGATCAGGAACCTGAGAGCTGTACACGAGGGACCCTCCTGTACCTGATGTCAGTGTACATCCATCTATCTGACAAATATTTTGCAGTGCCTGTACACTTCATGCTTGAAAAAAATCCTCATTGCCCTATTTAAGTCTCCAAGCTAAGAATAATAGGCTTCATTACAGGTTATAATTTCATTACAGGTTATAATTTCAGGTAGTAGGTTGGTAGACAGCAACCACCCAGGGAAGTACTACCGTCCTGCCAGATGACTGTGAAACAAAAACCTGTAATTGTTTTGCATGATGGGAGGATTGCTGGTTTTTTTTTCTGTTCATAAACACGCTAAGTAACAGGGATATCTTGTACTCTTTACACTTTGGTCACACTTCACAGAAGCCATCAAAAATTATATACATACATTAGGTTTTTCTCCTTTTCAAAAATGTTTGTTCTTTTTTTTTCTTCTATTGTCCAGGGGGAAGGGGGAAAAAAATTTTTCCTCCGAAAAGCCATGCGTGTCGTATGAGGGACTAAAATCCCCGGGGGGGGAATGGGTAGAAACCCCCTTCCCCTTATACAATTAAAAAAAAGAGAAGAAAAAAAAACTTAAAAAACTGGGTTTTTTTAAAAGTGGTGGATGTAGTGCGGTGCAAAAAACAGTGATTGTGATTTATGAATGAAAAAATTGGGATGTCCTGGCCCCTAAAGCGAAAAAAAGTAAAGGGGGGTGGGAGATTTTTCAGGGGGAAAAAAAGGGGATTAAATCTGGAGTATTGGAGAGTTAGAGCAAAGGAAAGGGGGGTCCCCAGTAATGTTTAAATGTCGTTATGGAAGGAAAAAGAAAATATGAATGTGAAAATTCAAGAATTATGGGGGTTAAAAGTAAAGGTTGGGAGTGGAAGGGGTCATAAATAAGCGTTATCACTGGAAAGAGGGGAATGCAGGGAGAGAGGGTTTTTGGGAGGTTAAGTAATTATGGGAGCCTTTAAACCCAAAGTAGAGAGAAATTTGTGGTAGGGGACTTGAATCTAAAGTAGGAGAAACTTTTAGAGAGGTGGGGTAGGTAAGTTTGGGGTGCGGGTGAAAATTAAAATGGGACCCTTTGATTAAAACTTTGTATAGAAAGGGTTTTTATTTTATATAATACATTTTTTAAGAAAAAGAGGATAAATAAGTTACACGATATGATTAGGGCGAAATGACAGTTTTTGTTGGTTATGTTTTGGGGTAGATAAAAAGATGTTGAGTAGATTCGGATTAAAAGTTTAAGGGGGGCCACAGATAATCGATCCTTTTCTAGTTGTAGCTACATGAGGAAAAAAGGTAGATGGGAACAAGGAAAAATAGAACATCGGGGAAAGAGAGAGGTGAAGGTTTATAAACTAAAAGAGGAGGCAGTTAGGGTAAGATATAAACAGCTATTGGAGGATAGATGGGCTAATGAGAGCATAGGCAATGGGGTCGAAGAGGTATGGGGTGGGTTTAAAATTGTAGTGTTAGAGTGTTCAGCAGAAGTTTGTGGTTACAGGAAAGTGGGTGCAGGAGGGAAGAGGAGCGATTGGTGGAATGATGATGTAAAGAGAGTAGTAAGGGAGAAAAAGTTAGCATATGAGAAGTTTTTACAAAGTAGAAGTGATGCAAGGAGGGAAGAGTATACGGAGAAAAAGAGAGAAGTTAAGAGAGTGGTGAAGCAATGTAAAAAGAGAGCAAATGAGAGAGTGGTGAGATGTTATCAACAAATTTTGTTGAAAATAAGAAAAAGTTTTGGAGTGAGATTAACAAGTTAAGAAAGCCTAGAGAACAAATGGATTTGTCAGTTAAAAATAGGAGAGGAGAGTTATTAAATGGAGAGTTAGAGGTATTGGGAAGATGGAAGGAATATTTTGAGGAATTGTTAAATGTTGATGAAGATAGGGAAGCTGTGATTTCGTGTATAGGGCAAGGAGGAATAACATCTTGTAGGAGTGAGGAAGAGCCAGTTGTGAGTGTGGGGGAAGTTCGTGAGGCAGTAGGTAAAATGAAAGGGGGTAAGGCAGCGGGATTGATGGGATAAAGATAGAAATGTTAAAAGCAGGTGGGATATAGTTTTGGGTGGTTGGTGCAATTATTTAATAAATGTATGGAAGAGGGTAAGGTACCTAGGATTGGCAGAGAGCATGCATAGTTCCTTTGTATAAAGGCAAAGGGGATAAAAGAGAGTGCAAAAATTATAGGGGGATAAGTCTGTTGAGTGTACCTGGTAAGTGTATGGTAGAGTTATAATTGAAAGAATTAAGAGTAAGACGGAGAATAGGATAGCAGATGAACAAGGAGGCTTTAGGAAAGGTAGGGGGTGTGTGGACCAGGTGTTTACAGTGAAACATATAAGTGAACAGTATTTAGATAAGGCTAAAGAGGTCTTTGTGGCATTTATGGATTTGGAAAAGGCGTATGACAGGGTGGATAGGGGGGCAATGTGGCAGATGTTGCAAGTGTATGGTGTAGGAGGTAGGTTACTGAAAGCAGTGAAGAGTTTTTACGAGGATAGTGAGGCTCAAGTTAGAGTATGTAGGAAAGAGGGAAATTTTTTCCCAGTAAAAGTAGGCCTTAGACAAGGATGTGTGATGTCACCGTGGTTGTTTAATATATTTATAGATGGGGTTGTAAGAGAAGTAAATGCGGGGTCTTGGCAAGAGGCGTGGAGTTAAAAGATAAAGAATCACACACAAAGTGGGAGTTGTCACAGCTGCTCTTTGCTGATGACACTGTGCTCTTGGAGATTCTGAAGAGAAGTTGCAGAGATTGGTGGATGAATTTGGTAGGGTGTGCAAAAGAAGAAAATTAAAGGTGAATACAGGAAAGAGTAAGGTTATGAGGATAACAAAAAGATTAGGTGATGAAAGATGAATATCAGATTGGAGGGAGAGAGTATGGAGGAGGTGAACGTATTCAGATATTTGGGAGTGGACGTGTCAGCGGATGGGTCTATGAAAGATGAGGTGAATCATAGAATTGATGAGGGAAAAAGAGTGAGTGGTGCACTTAGGAGTCTGTGGAGACAAAGAACTTTGTCCTTGGAGGCAAGAGGGGAATGTATGAGAGTATAGTTTTACCAACGCTCTTATATGGGTGTGAAGCGTGGGTGATGAATGTTGCAGCGAGGAGAAGGCTGGAGGCAGTGGAGATGTCATGTCTGGGGCAATGTGTGGTGTAAATTTAAAAAGCAGAGAATTCGTAGTTTGGAAGTTAGGAGGAGGTGCGGGATTACCAAAACTGTTGTCCAGAGGGCTGAGGAAGGGTTGTTGAGGTGGTTCGGACATGTAGAGAGAATGGAGCGAAACAGATGACTTCAAGAGTGTATCAGTCTGTAGTGGAGGACGGGGGGTAGGGGTCGGCCTGGGAAAGGGTTGGAGGGAGGGGTAAAGGAGGTTTTTGTGTGCGAGGGGGTTGGACTTCCAGCAGGCATGCGTGAGCGTGTTTGATAGGAGTGAATGGAGACAAATGGTTTTTAATACTTGACGTGCTGTTGGAGTGTGAGCAAAGTAACATTTTTTGAAGGGATTCAGGGAAACCGGCAGGCCGGACTTGAGTCCTGGAGAGGAAGTACAGTGCCTGCACTCTGAAGGAGGGTGTTTAATGTTTTCAGTTTAAAAACTGTAGTGTAAAGCACCCTTCTGGCAAGACAGTGATGGAGTGAATGATGGTGAAAGTTTTTCTTTTTCGGGCCACCCTGCCTTGGTGGGAATCGGCCGGTGTGATAATAAAATAATAAAATAATTTCTTTGCACTTAATTGATTAAGGCAGCTCTAAACCCACATGAGTTACACAGTACTCTATGATGAATATTACAGGAAAACCATCAGGCTTGATGGAATGCGACAGGTATGGTATCCCATGTGATAAATTATGGAGGGGAAACTATACAACGTACAATACAATGCAGAAATTATGCTGATTAAAGACAGGGGAAAAAACATCCCGCATGTGGCAAACATGGAAAACCATCCTTTGGGGATGAAATATAGCAGGGAAAACCCCCTGAGTGATGACTTGATTAGGGAAAAAAAATCCTTAGTGAGAAATCGATGAAAAATTAATAATTTAGACATTTGAAGTTCTATTGCTTTGATTTCAGATTCAATACCTATAGAAGCCAAACCTTCTGGGAAATGTGGAGCCAACTATTTTATTATTTAATAAACTTACTTTTTTTGTTGGGATCCCCTTGGCCCCCATAATCCAAAACTTGAGTGTGTTTTCTGTTCGTCTTGTTCATCTTGGTTCTGTGACTTCTTGTACTGCAATTAAAAAAGGAATTAATATTCTATGTGGCTTAGCAAAATTTAATTTCCAATCGTACCCAGGTGGGGGTCAAAATAAATAGGCCAACCCTACTGTCTTGGAAAATTTGTCACATTCTTTCAACCACCAGCTGTATCCACTGAGGTGGGGTGGCCCAAAGGAAAAAAAAAAGTTTCTCCTTTACATTTAAAAATTTTAATACAGGGAAAAGGGGGGTTACTACCCCCTTGCTCGGGTTTTTTGTTGTTTAAACCAGCATGGCTTACGGAAAAAGAATTCTATTCCACTTCCTCATGGGATAAAATTTGCACCAGTAGCAAAATTTTCTGAAGGCAAAAGATGACATATACAATTTACATACTCACATGTCATACCCCACCTTCACTAGTGGGAAATGGCCCAGCATATTAAAAAAAAAAAAATATTAAAATCCCGGGTAAGACAAGGCAAAAAAAAGGTTTTGGTACTAAAAAATGATTATGTCAGAAATGTGTGCTTGGAATTGGGCAGGAAACGTCTAAAATAAATACAGAGACACTGCTCAAACTTCAACAGGGAACAGGGGGGTATATGAAATACTTGATTTTGAGGTTAAAAAGTAGGAAAAAAGCAGGGCACTTAGCAAAAATAATCGGGTGTAAAAAATGGACATGGAGAAAATGGGAAATGACCTGAGTCCCAGTAGTTAAGGCTGGAATGCAATTATACATTACTGGGTTAAAATTTGTATAATTTATCTTTAAAATTTCCTAAAAACAACAGCATGTCTTTGCATAAATTGTATAAATAAAAAAGTTTTATCTAAAATATACGTGGCCCCCCATTTAACGTTTTTTTTCTTTCCCATAAGTAGTTCAGGTGCCAGTACTGACCAAATTTTTTCCCCATAGGAAATTGTGAAGTAGATAGTCCTTTCAGGCCCCCAAAACAACACTTTACAAACACACTTACAAAAATACACTTACATAATTGGTGCATTCGGAGGAAAATGTTTTGGGGGGGGTCCACTGTATTAAGTAGTTAATTAAAAGCTATTTTTAAGTTTTTATTTTATTTGAGGCATAGGTAAAGGGGGAAATTAAAACCAATTCCCGGTCGTGGGGAGAGCGTGTTTTTTCATGTTCAGGGGGTTGCGGGGCTTGGATGTTCTCATGAGAGGGGGCCGCCCCAAAGGAAAAGCTCCCATCATTGCTCTTGGTGCACTGCAACAATTAAAGGATGTTAATAAAAATGTGAAGTCAAAATGATGTAAAGCCAGATGTGGGTTTAGGAGGAAAGGGGAGGTTTTGAATGCTAGGGCCTAGAGAATCCAGAGGAATGTCGGGCTTGTTAGATCAAGCAAATACAGATGGGTGTTTTAATAATTTGGCATCCTAGGGAGTGTGAGAAATTTACTTTAGTGAAGGTTATACTGATTTGAGTCCGGGAAAGCAAGAAGTCAGTGCCTGCACTCTGGGGAGGGTGGGGATGCTGCTGTAGTTCAAAGGGTCTTTTAAACCCATAAATTTTCCCAAGTTCATATTCCAACGCACTCAAGCCATAAAAAAAAACCATCTCTCCTTTCAAGCTGCCCCTTGGGCAATTTTTCCCATTAATTTAATACTGCTTGTAATGTACGTAAAAAAAAACCTACAGAAAAATTAGAAAACTGAAATATCAAAAGAAAAAATAATCAATACTAAAAAAAAATCCCTAAATTTCTGATCAGTATAAAACATTAGAAGAATGCCCAAAATAATTAAAAAAAAAAAATGGAGGAAAACCCCAGAAATTTTGGAGGATTTAGATATAAATTTTTAATCTCAGAAATTTGAGAATCGAAAACAATTTTTAATTTTATGAAATTTTTAATAAAAAAGTGTAAAAAACTTTAAAACCCTTTAAAATTTTCTCACAAATCAAGTACATTTCTAAAAAATCATGTTGAATTAACAAAATTTTTAAAAATTAGGGAATCATTTTTCTAACAAGAAAATGTGGCAAAAAAAAAAATTATAAAATTTCCACTGATTTTTTTTTTAAATGCCTAAAATAATAATAGTTCTTTGGGCTGTTAGAAAATTTAACCAAAATTATCTTAATACTTGCTTTTCTCAAAATTTTTATAGAAATTTTCCCAATAACTTTGAAAAATTCAAAATATATTTTCCAATGCAAAAATCCCACAAGATTAGTCTTGGCTTAATACCCTAAAAACACACTGCTCCCCCCTTCAAGGAAAAAGATTAATATTAGTGCTATAAAACCCCAAATTAAACTTAGTGTGTTTTTTAAAAACCCTTTTAATATGCTTGAAAAACTTGACTGAAGGAAATGGTACTTCACCCCTTTTCCCCTTGGATTAAACCAAAAACAGTGGTACCACAAGTTTTGGCCATAGTTCTTTCCCAAAAGGGGCTTTCAAGTGCCATTCCCAAAATGAATTTTTCCCAAAGGGAAAAATGTAATTAGATTAGTCCTTTCAGACCCCCAAAAAATATACTTAAAAAAGCACTTGCAATAATCCCTTAAATAATTTTTCAAGTTGGGAGCTGTACAAAACCGGGGGGTACCATTGACCTCCCATTACCATAGGCTATTTAACCCAAGGGTTTTATTTTCCCCTTGAATGTAAAAGACAGGGTATCCCCCTTTCCATTTTTGGGTTTTGCTTTGTCTTTTTTTGAGGTGTTTTTTCCTGTAAGTTTACATTGGCCCGTCTTCCCTTTCAACTTTGAAAAGATTTTCTGAAAAAAAAAGGGAAAAAATTTTACACAAAACTGTATGAACCTTACGGGTTTAAGTTTTTTTTAATATAACAATATAAGGGGGAACAGTATTCTCAAGATTTTTTTTTTTAAAAGTAAGTATCTTCATGAGGGAAGCCCTACTGACCCAAGGGAAATGGGGTACCCATAATACATTTAGAGTAACAAAATAATGTAAGGGACCCAAGATTTTCCCAACACCCCCCTTCAACCAAGGAAGATCCCCAAGCCCCCTGGCTGTCTTAAAGAGGGGAAAATTTTTCCCAGGTCATTTTGTGTTCACGGGCTGTGATTTTACGACAGAGCAAGCGTCCAGCAGCAACGCTTGATTGATCAACTCTGATCCTTTTGGGAAGCCTGGTCTGGAACCAGGCATGGGGATTAATCCCAAAAAAAAATCCCTTTAGGTATCCTTCCCTGCCCTTTGGGTTAAATATTACCCCTCATTTCTTTTGCACTGTATGACAGAGTTTAAATGCTTTCCCCCAAAATAATAAATTATGTAGTATTATTATTATTTCAACAAATTTGGTTGTAAAAATCTGAAAAATTGGTTCTTCATAAGCCCAAATTTAAAGCTTAAACGATACTCGAAAGGGCGTTTTCGGGGGTAACGTCCCCGCAGCCCAAATATGTGACCGGCCTCTTTGGAGGGTTAAGGTGTCAACAAGGCTGTTCTGCTGGCCAATACAGTCCAACAAATGAATAACAGTCCCGGCTGATAGTTACCAAGTTT
Organism: Cherax quadricarinatus; assembly: GCF_026875155.1. Classification (NCBI taxonomy): domain Eukaryota; kingdom Metazoa; phylum Arthropoda; class Malacostraca; order Decapoda; family Parastacidae; genus Cherax; species Cherax quadricarinatus. The sequence goes on along the minus strand of NC_069426.1, from coordinate 38,201,829 downwards.
CCTCTTGAGGGCAGCCAGAGATCCTTGGTAAGCCCCCTTTCTACGAAGAGAGGCTGTTAAAAAAAATTTGTCCCTTTCACTTTTCATGGTGAGTATTTTTCACCCTTGCCGAGCATCTTGGTTTAGGGTCAATTCTGGTGTGGTGTGTGTGTGTGTGGTGTGTGGTGTGGTGTGTGTGTGTGTTGTGTGCGTGTGGTGTGTGTGTGGTGTGGTGGTGTGTGTGTGTGTGTTGTGGTGTGTGTGTGTGTGTGTGCCCCCCCCCCGCGCCGGCCCCGCGGCATGTGATTTTTTTCCATCCCCCTAGAATTTTCAAAGTGAAATTATGTATTTTTTTCCCCCTGTACCCTAAGGAAAATAGGTTGGGGGCTTTAAACATTCCCCGTAATTAATGTTGTGCAAATTTAAAATATTAAAATAAAAAAAAATTTCGCAGCAAACTCTTTTAATTGCCATTTACCTACAGTGATTTATCAGGTACTTGTAAGGAATCATGTAGGTGAAAACTCATACTCTAAATAAAAGGGCACCCTTTCTGTAATCTTTTTACCTTTTATTTTATTTTCCAGTTTCTTTGAATGAAATTTTTGTAACTTGAACCTATGATTTATTTCGAGGGATTTTCTACTCTCACAGCCCCCCAAGGCTGATTTCCTTGTGGTTAATTTTTCAATAGGTTGTTGCTATTTAAAAACACCCCTTTAAAACCCTTTATTTTTTGGGTGTGATTTTTCTTTTTTCGCTTTGCCTATTTCTGAAAAAGAGTTTTTTGGCTTAGTCACCTATTTATGGGGATTTTTTATTTATGGGATAAGGCCCCCTTTTTTGTCAGAATTTCATTAATCCACATGCCTCAATAATTTCACATGCCTCCATTACACAGCAACAACCATTTCGGAGAAATTTTTTAACGACCCCTCTATTTTATTGCGGTTCATGAAATCTGCCCCCTGAAAAAAGTTATGTGCTACCAATACTGTTTATACAATACCATTTTTTCAACATTTTAGGGAAAAAACAATATTGTTTCTAAAGTTGGGGGTTATTTTTAAAAAAGTGTTGATGCGAAGAAAATGATGGATGAGGCTTGTAAGAAAGGGGAAACCAAGGGATTCCCGTATGAGGAATACCTTGGGTTTTCCCCTTTTTTTTTTTATTTATTTATTTTTTTATTTATTTTTTTGCAAAACATACATTGAATTTTGATTTACAATAGTGGGGTTTAATGCAAAGGATCCTCTATTTTGCCTAGGGTTATGGGGGAACTTTCATTTTGATTACAGCTATTAACATAAGAATTATATCATGTTGACGTAGGATAGTAAATTTTTTCAAGTTGTACAGTAATTTTTAATTATAAATGAATTAAAATTGTATAAAACAAAAAAATATATTCATATATTCGAAAAAAGCTTTTTGTGAAAACAGTGATTCAATTTATCCGTCAAAAATGGGTAAAAAGGGTTTAAAATGATTTTGAAGTTATGATTGGGGGGTTTTAATGAGTTGTGTGACTGAGTATTTGGCGTTTAGTTAGGGTGATTTAAATGGCTTTTTGAGGGAGTCTTAAAATTGATTTTAGACTAGGTTATTTTAATAATGATTCCCTATTTTAGGGCCCCTTTTTGTGCATAGAGTTTTTCACAGGTGATTGGACACGAGGGATATCAAAAAGTGATGGTCTTGTGCGGGCGTGTGTCTTTTTGGTTGGTGAGGAGAAGTTTGAGTGGGGGTTTTATTTGGTGTATTTTTTGGTATGTAGTAGGGACATTTAAAAAGTTGGTGTTGTTAATGGTGAGCAGATTTAACTTTGAAAATTGGTGGAGTATGCTGGCGGGGGTGGGAAATTTTTCATTCTTACTTGCCTTTTTTGGGTTTGGGGTTTTAGGGGATTGGTGTTTTTGATCCCCATGCACAAATTCCATATGTAAAATAAGGGTTATGAGTGAATGGTACAGTCCAGGAGAGTTGATTGTGGAACATAGTACCTTTCTTTTTAGTAGGCTACAGTCTTGGGATTTTCTTGGTGATTTGTTGTGGGTTTTTGTTGGAATTAAGGCTACTGTCAAGGTGGAACCTTATTTCTTTGTGAAGGGATACAAAATGTAGTTAACATGTAATCCCGTTTACAAACACAAAGAAAGCTACTGCATGCATGAGCATTTTGGGCAGACTAAACTAATGCTTTCAGACACTTAACACAGACTCTGTTATGAAATGGTAGATTTTATTTATTTTTCCCAAAAAAATAGGTACAAAAATATTTTCATTAGAAAATTTTTTAAACGGATTAAAGAAACACAAAGTATAAAAATTGTATAATTTATGATAGTCAAATTTTGGCAATTAAACCAAAAAATGATTTTGTGGTCTTAATTAATGATCGACACCACCTAACCTTCTAGGGGAGGGTAGGTGCCTGAGCCCCAGCCTTTTGCTCTAAGATGTCATTCCCCTTTTCCCCCCTTGGGGTTTGGGGGTGGCAACCAAGAGGCCTGCTTGGGCTAGGCCTGGGGACAGTTTTGGGCCCAAAATGAGGGGTACTTGTGCCCCCTCCCTGGGAGACTTAGGTCTCAGACACTCCCTAAAGAGGGAGCCAAGGCCGGGCCACCACTTGGAAAAGGCCCGGGCCGGGAGAATACCGGCTAATCTTTAACTAACTAACTAATTAAGTTAACTGAGATTTTTTGAGTAGTTTCAAACTGGTTCTATGATTTCAGGCTAGAAAAGATTATAAGATATGGCTAAGAAACGTAAGTAGTCGGACGAGTTGGTTTTGTGTGGTATAACAATGTGTTGGTATAGTTACGTTTGGGAGATGGTGATTATTAATTATGGCTCTAAAGGGTAAACCAATGTATTATTGTGATTGAGGTTTGTAAGAAGGGTAAACCAAGGTATTCCCGTGAATGTGGGGTTTGTATGAATGGTAAATGAAGGTATTCTTGTAACTTCGAGGTTTGTAAGGGTAAAAGAAAGTATTCCGATGTTCAACAGTGAAAAAGTAGTGCACACTTGTTCATGTACATGTGAGTAATGACGAGTACTGGGAGCATGTGTACACCATAATACGTTGTGATCTAATGGGATGAACATCTGTTGCTCTCGCCTCCTAGCCCCGTTTGCCACTGGGAAAACGATGTCAATCATGCCCACTAAAATTTGAATCGCTGACATTTATTTTTAGTCACCACTGCTGATGTATCCGTTTCTGGTGCTGTTGCTAGTTCTAATGCCGAAGCTGCTGTTTCTTGTGCTAGTGATACTGCCTCTGATGCTGGAGACGCTATTTATGGTGTCCATGCTAACTTTCTGGTGCGGCTGTTGTTGGTGCTACTAGGGCTGCTACTGCAGTATACTGTATGTATACTGAATTTAGCCAAATCTCTCTGAATTAAGAGTTATCTTCAAGGTCTTAACCACCTACGTACAGTTGACAAGACTAAAGATAACCAGTAGAAATATTCGAAATGAGAAAAACAGAACACAGAACTGGACACGATTCTGTAGGAAGTGCCGGATCAGTCAGACTGTGATAGCTCTGGAGGCCTGAAGGTTGCTACATCAACAGTCTGACTGATCAGGTGGTTACCAATGAAATATGGGATTATATTCATCATCGTCAATAGCAACAGCAGCAGAGGAATGGAGAAGTGTTAAACACGAAGGGGGATCATAAATCGCCTGAGGAATATGGAGCTACTCAGGTTTTATCCAAGGAAGGGAAAGGCACCTTTAACCTTGGATAAATTTCCCTTCTTCATCAACGCACCCTGACGAAGGGAGTCTTGTCCCAGGTCGGGCTGCAAGAATCATAAACATGACCAAAGCCATCATTTTTTTTTTTTTTTTTTTTTTTTTTTTTTTTTTTTTGCTGCCAGTCTCGTACACTAGACGTCAGGTACGCTTTGCCAAAACCTACCTCACCACACTCGTAATTTCGCATTCGCCCTGACAGTAACTGTGCCGCCTTACACACTCGCCTTGAACTGTATCTCTGCTTACAGCAACACGAGCCTCGGTATTACGCGCACTCTCACCTCAAACGAGTTTTTTCGAGGGGCTCAAAGAGCAGTATGGTTATTGGTAGTGTCAGCGTGACCACAGCCTACTGCTAACTTGGGCACCGCACACGCTGCCAACAACATTTGTCTTCCTCCCTCTCTCCCTAATTTTGACAGCTCTTGTCTTTTTTATTATTGTAGTTTTGTCCCTATTTGGATAATTCTATTTATATATTTCTAGTAGGAAACCAGTGTCGCCGACACGCCAAGGGGAAGAAAATGAGGAAGAGAAGAGGAACAGAGAAGGAAGAGGGAAGAGAAAAAGACAAGAAAATGAGGAAGAAGACTCCCCGTGAGAAGGATAAGATGATAAAGAGTACACCATCAGGAAGGCTGTGAGAGACAGCTACCACAACCGTTCCCTTCAAAGGCAGGACCTTCATGCCGAAGGTTCTACATCCAAGGAATTTTTGATACCATTACCTTTCTCGAATCAAAACCAATTACCCCCCCCCTTCCCCATGCTCTGTATGACCTGGAGTTTACCTGGAGAGAGTTCCGGGGGTCAACGCCCCCGCGGCCCGGTCTGTGACCAGGCCTCCTGGTGGATCAGAGCCTGATCAACCAGGCTGTTACTGCTGGCTGCACGCAAACCAACGTACGAGCCACAGCCCGGCTGGTCAGGAACCGACTTTAGGTGCTTGTCCAGTGCCAGCTTGAAGACTGCCAGGGGTCTGTTGGTAATCCCCCTTATGCATGCTGGGAGGCAGTTGAACAGTCTCGGGCCCCTGACACTTATTGTATGGTCTCTTAACGTGTGTGACACCCCTGCTTTTCATTGGGGGGATGTGCATCGTCTGCCAAGTTTTTTTGCTTTAGTAGTGAGTGATTTTCGTGTGCAAGTTCGGTACTAGTCCCTCTAGGATTTTCCAGGTGTATATAATCATGTATCTCTCCCGCCTGCGTTCCAGGGAATACAGGTTCAGGAACCTCAAGCGCTCCCCAGTAATTGAGGGTTTTATCTCCGTTATGCGCGCCGTGAAGGTTCTCCCGTACATTTTCTAGGTCAGCAATTTCACCTGCCTTGAAAGGTGCTGTTAGTGTGCAGCAATATTTCCCGCCTAGATAGAACAAGTGACCTGAAGAGTGTCAATCATGGGCTTGGCCTCCCTAGTTTTGAAGGTTCTCATTATCCATCCCGTCATTTTTCTAGCAGATGCGATTGATACATGTTATGGTCCTTGAAGGTGAATCTCCGACATGATCACTCCCAGGTCTTTGACGTTGGTGTTTCGCTCTATTTTGTGGCCAGAATTTGTTTTTGTACTTGATGAAGATTTAATTTCCTCGTGTTTACCATATCTGAGTAATTGAAATTTCTCATCGTTGAACTTCATATTGTTTTCTGAGCCCACTGAAAGATTTGGTTGATGTCCGCCTGGAGCCTTGCAGTGTCTGCAATGGAAGACACTGTCATGCAGATTCGGGTGTCATCTGCAAGGAAGACACGGTGCTGTGGCTGACATCCTGTCTATGTCAGATATAGGATGAGGAACAAGATGGGAGCGAGTCTGTGCCTTGTGGAACAGAGCTTTTCACCGTAGCTGCCTCGGACTTTACTCTGTTGACTACTACTCTGTGTGTTCTGTTAGTGAGGAAATTATAGATCCATCGACCCACTTTTCCTGTTATTCCTTTAGCACGCATTTTGTGCCTATTACGCCATGGTCACACTTGTCGAAGGCTTTTGCAAAGTCTGTATATATTACATCGCATTCTTTTTGTCTTCTAGTGCATCTAGGACCTTGTCGTAGTGATCCAATGTTAGACAGACAGGGGCGACCTGTTTTTAAAACCCATGTTGCCCTGGGTTGTGTAACTGATGGGTTTCTAGATGGGTGGTGATCTTGCTTCTTAGGACCCTTTCAAAGATTTTTTTGATGTGGGATGTTAGTGCTATCGGTCTGTAGTTCTTTGCTGTTGCTTTACTGCCCCCTTTGTGGAGTGAGCTATGTCTGTTGTTTTTAGTAACTGGGGGACGACCCCCGTGCCCATGCTCCTCTCCATGAGTAAGGCTCGTGATAGGGCTTCTTGCAGTTCTTGATAAACAGAGATTCCATAAAGTCGGGCCTGGGCAGAGTGCATGGGCATGTCATTACGCCTGTTCGAATCATTTGGCTCAGAAAACCCATGGGATAGCTTGTGTTCCAAATTAAGTGGCTCTCTCATAAAAAATTCATTTTGATCTTCGCTCTCAGTTTTGGTTTAAAGCGGCTTGCTAAAAACTGAGTCATATTGGACTTGAGTAGCTCACCCCATTTCCTTGCTGCATCTGTGTGGGACCCATCGGGTTTAAGTAGGGCCCATACTGACGTTGTTTCTCGACTTTGTTTTTGGCATAGAAGAAATCTTTGGGTTTTTTTCCCGATTTCATTTATGGCTTAATTCTTCCCGCGTTTCCCCTGACTCCTAAAAGTTTTCCTTTAGTTTAAGTTCGATGCTTGCTATTTCTCTAACCATGTCTCCCTACGCTTTCAATATGTTGACCTCTTTTAGCCGCTCTTTTTATTCTTTTCCGTCGCCTGAAAAGGGGACGCCTGTCTCTTTCTATTTCATCTACCCCTTTCCTTTTTCTTAAGAGGAATAAGCCTTGTGCATACACCAAAGTGCCACCAAGTTAATCTTTTTCTGGGCATAAGGGGGGTCTGTTTGCTTAGTAAATTTCCCAGTTTATATCGGTTTAGGACTTGGTTTACTTGGTCCCAAATTTAGTTTTTTTTATTAAAGTTAAAATTTAGTGAATGCACCCTCGTGACAAATTTCTCATTATGTCGTCTGGGCTCCGCGCAATACATGTCTGAACCTCAATTAGTTGTATCTGAGATATTGTTTTGAAATGGTGCATTTCTTATCAGATCATCTTTGGGTAGTGAAAGAGAGGTCTAGTGTATTCTTCCAGTCTAGTAGCTCTATTTTTTCCGGTTTAAATTGAATTTGGGTGCAGAATTAAAGCTCGTTGGTTGAGTTTTATCAAGCTGCCTCCTGGTGTATTCCGGGCAACAATATTTTTTGGGCTATATTCCTCCATTTTGGGTTTGCCTTAAGTTAAAATCCCCCAGGAGCAAAAATGTTGGGTGCAGACTGAAGATTTTCAACAGGGTAAATTTTAACAGCTGTTCCTGGAATTGCTGGGATGTTGCATCCGGGGCTTTAACTACCACAATGACTAGTTTGTTCTCGATCTTTACTGCTAAAACTTCCAACTAAATCATTAAAGGCTTAACCAGTTCTGTGCAACAATGACTCTGCAATGTCAGCCAAACCCCCCCCCCCCTTTCCCTGTCACTCTGTCAACGATGGGTTGTAACCTGATCCATATTCGTGGCCAAAGTGATCCTTTATGTGGTCTCAGGAAAGCCGCGAACATTGTCTTTGCCTCTGCAAGCTTCACCTACATTGGTGAATTCCGAAGTTTTTCTACTCCCAGAGTCCAGCCTTTGGCCGGGCTCGTCTGGTACTTCTTGGTCAATCAGGCTTGTTGTGCGGTGTCCGCTGAAACTATCCATCACAGCGTGGTTGTCTGGTACTCACAGAAAATTTTGAAGGGACTGTTTCCAAACCTGTAAACTAAAATCACTCCCCTCGGTGCAAATTTCTCCAATGAAAACGGGTTTTGGCGTAAGTACACCAAACTCAATAAGAGAATCAATAAGTTCAAGGGACCTAGTTTTTTAATTTTATCTTCCATAACTGGAACTGCCACAAACTCTAGCTGTCTTCAAAATGATCATATTTACTCAATTAATTTCTAACCAGTCGGGCTGCGGGTATCAATGGCTTATCGATCAGGCCAGCACCAGAGCCTGCTCTGGACAGGGGCGTGGAGCGATATCTATGGAAGGACGCGAGCCTAGGCCGGCTCTTCTGAAGCCTGGTCAATCAGCTATTTGTAACAGCAACTGTAGACCCCATAACCATCACCACCTACTGATCCGGTACTTGCCTAAGGAGTGTTCCAGTTTCCACCTGGAATTTTTCTACCTTGTTCCGGCAATATTCCCCTGAAAAATGAGGAGCACTGCAGTAGCCTATTGACCATGCTAGACAGTCCAATCACACTTATTTTATACCCCCCAAACCCGTATTCGAATTTCCAAAGTTCAAAGCCTAGTGACACTACGAATATGAATATTGAGGTTCTCTAACGAAAAACCCATATGGCCCCTATTCCCCATTGGATTTATTGTATACTTTCTCCCCCATCTTTAACTCCAGTAATTTATGACAAGTTGTGCTACGGGGACCAGTCCTCAAGTACCATCCATGTATCAGACATCTTTCTCTCTCTGTTTCAGAGTGAACAATCAAGCGCTTTTAGTGTTCCAGTAATTAGAGCTTTACTAATTTTATACGACAGTACAACAAACCTCTCTTTTAAATAAATTCCAGCCAATCTCCTCCTGCTTTGGAAAAACGCTGTTAGCAAGAACAATATTCAGTCTTCAGAGCATCATGAACTGAAAGTCCCACAGTTTAGCTGCTTTTTTTGGTTTTTATGAAAGTTCGGCAACCCATTTCCCCTTTTGGGGTATCAGCCAGTTGTGCCCAGGAACATGTGTAATGACAGCGGGATGCGCTCATTAAGAGATTTATAGGAATTATTGCCTCGGAGGGTTAGTAACCCAGGATAACCCAAACAGAGCCACTATACTGGTCTATTTCCAATTAGGTCTACCTACCTTCTGACCTCTTCCCAGGATGCGACCCACAGCTGTCGACTGGGGGTTTAAAAATTTGGAGTGCAAGGAGGAATTATAATGTACCATGAGAACTGACATGGGGGAGGGGAAAGTGAGGGTAAGGCCAAGGAGAGGGAGAGGGTTAGGGTTGCCAATACCACTAAATATTTACTAACGTGACGCCAGGAATGCCCAGACTTATTCCATAACGATAAACAAATAGTAATTAAAACTATGATTAAATTTTAGTTCCAAAAAAATCAATACTGCAAATCCTCAAAAATTCGGACGGGTTTTTTACAGTAATAATTATTAATTGCTTTTAACCGATACATTACACACTGTTCTATTACCAATGTGCCATTTTATGTTCCGTAATGCTGAATTCAGACCAAGTGCGACCAGCCCAACGGCGTTTTATCGTTGGATGGTTAACGGGGTTTTAAAAACCCATGGGACTGCACAAGTCATCAAGATTTCGCTACCTTTTTTACACCAACAGGACAATGTAAACCCAATTATGTATACATGAGGGGCATACACCTCTGGGCGTTTTTAAACATATACCTCCACGAAACACACCTGGAGGTTATTCTGTATATAAATACCTCCTGGGTACATACACAGACACACCTCCCGGTGTACATACACGACATACACCTCCAGGTGTACATACATATATATACACCTCCAGGTGTATTTACACAGAAACCCCTCCAGGTGTACATACACAGATTACACCTCCCAGGTGTACATACAAGACATACACCTCCAGGTGCGTATACACATACATACACCGCCAGTGTATATACCTTGCATTAAGGGGGGATGAAAATATCCCCCGGAAATACAACCTTCAAGTATACCTTTGATAAGCAGTCTATGTTACAGACTGCCTTGGCACTCATGAAACAGGACGTGGCACGCGCTCCTAAGTTCACAAACCCTTTTGGGGAACAGGCCAGGAATAGTGGGGCGTGGCCTGGGCCCACTCTGGAAATACCGGGGAACACGGAACAGCGCCAGAAATCTCTAGGAAAGCACCAGGAATCACAGGAATAGCGCAGGAATCATAAGAATACCCCCAATAACTAGAATAACTGGCAATCACTAGGAATAGCGCCGGGAATAACTAGGGATAACATCGGGAATAACTAGGATAACGCCGGGAATCACCTAGGAATATTGTCAATAATTAGTCTACAAAAATAAACCCCGATGAAGACTTTTACGATAATGAAAGTGCCAGGAAAAGAGATAACAATGCAAGTCACGTCCCGAACAGCACGAGTGCCACAATAGTCACGACTACCAGAGATACTACAAGGGAATTCCTACAGTAATAAAATTACTAGTAAAAACATTTAGAATTTTATCATTTTTGGGAAGCGCTGAGCTTGTAGGGGCCAGGGAGCGCCTAGGGAGGGGAGGGGGAAGGGGAGGTAGTCCCTCTTGCTCCAAGGGAAAAAAGAGGGAGTTCCAATTACTTGGATCAAGAGCTCTTCACCGGGGTCCCAAAAACCCATCCTTGAATGGGAAGACTTTAGCTAAAAAACAGGTGTTCAGTTGAATTAGACAAGTATTAACAACTGGTCATCTTCACTGTCTAGATGTTTCGCCCATCTTCACTGCCTAGATGTTTCGCTCATCTTGCCCATTTCACTGCCTAAATGTTTCGCCCATCTTCACTGCCTAGATGTTTCGCTCATCTTACCCATTTCACTGCCTAAATGTTTCGCCCATCTTCACTGCCTAGATGTTTCGTCAGTCTTTACTGTCTAGATGTTTCGCCCATCTTCACTATGTAGATGTTTCGACAAGCAATTGTTTTATCAATACAGGAGGCAACAGAAGAGTGAAGAAACAGATGAGGTGACAGTGCCATAGGCTGGCAACAGGTGTGTACTAACCTACTCTTCATCAATCGTCTACAATGTTACCTGGAGAGTTTACCTGGAGAGAGTTTCGGGGGTCAACGCCCCCGCGGCCCGGTCTGTGACCAGGCCTCCTGACGATTGATGCAAACAGACTCTACATAATAAAGATACCCAGTGTTGTAGTACACGTGTCTTAATCTTCAACTTGTAGGTACTGTATACCTCTGATGCTATGATAGGTATTCAGTCCCTTAGCCTTGATACCTTAATAAGAGTGCCAAGAATAACCTGAGTGCCATCCATATAATATATGGTGCCGCCATGAACATCTAGAGTGCCATCAATATGTGGCATCGGGAATATCTAGAGTGCCATCCATATAATACATGGTACCAGGAATATCTAGAGTGCCATCCATATATATGGTGTCAAGAAAATTCACAGGGCCACCAGGTATATCAAGTGCCATTAATATGACATAGGGTGCCAGAAACATATAGTTCCATCAATATATCTGATACCAAGAATATCTAGAGTGCCATCCATATAATACATGGTACCAGGAATATCGAGAGTGCCATCCATATAATACATGGTACCAGGAATATCTAGAGTGCCATCCATATAACATGGTGCCAGCAGCAGTGCAGCTAAGAACATCTAAAGTGCCAACCTTACCTTTAAAGGCTCTCATATGGAGGTTAAAACCCGGATTAAAATTCCTTCCAACGCCCCCGCCCCGGTATGAATCCCGTGGGTTAAGGCCATAAAAGGTGTTTTAAACCCGGGGCTTTTGGGCGTCGGGCCCCCCCGGCCCGGCCGATAGGGATCTGCCGTTCCTTTAACACAAGGGGTTTATTGCTTCCCCGCGTGATGACAACCCGTTTGTCAGAACTATGTTTTTTCATGTAAATGTATTTTTTGGGGTTTTTGCAAAGCCTGCCCCGTTTTTCCTTTGTGGGGAACTGTGGAGTTGGGCCCCCAAGATCCCAGTGTGATTTATATACCTTGGGGCCAAGAATACAATCAACTTCAAAGGCCCTTAAAGGGGAAAAGCTTATACTGGCGAAGGGCTGATAAGGACTGTACCTTCCTAACTGGATCAACCTCATTTAAGTGTTAAAGACCCTTACGGACCAGCCTAAGGAAAAAAATATTTAAAAAAAACCAGGGGGTTTTATTTTAAAATTTATTATCATACAATTTTTTGCAGCGATGTATTGGGAACCGAAAATGCGATCCTCAATAAGTTCCCCGGCCCCCACAATCCGCCATTGTAGGGCCCACAGCTTGGTTTCTTTTTGGGTTAACCCTCAAAACAGTAAAATTTGCCCAAAACCGTTTACCCTCCCACAAACTTTGTTTAATCCTTGTGAGGTAACCCCGGGGCCGGGGGGCATAACACCCAGAGGGAATCCTAGACTCCCATAAGGAATACGGGTGGGGAAGTTTTGGATAGGGAAAGAATAAGAGGGGGGAGAGTGCCGGGGAAAAGGAAGGAGCTCGATTTAACCCAACCGGCAGGAAAGGGGAAGACCCCTCCCCATTTTCCCGTACCGCGAATGGCAAAACGCCAAGTGCCATTGTAAATGCTTTGAAAACTTTATAAATCCAACGTTTTCACCTCAGAACCAAGATGTAAATTTCCGAGGTGTGAAAGGCGTGGGGAGCCCCCCCATTCATTTTCGTTTACAGTGGCAACCGTCTTAGTTTTCAAGTTTCTTAGGGGAGTTAACCTTTGTTGAAGTTCTTAGTAACCCCACCTTTTACGGGGCTAATCCTTGGTTTTGCTGACTTGGAATTACCCACCAAATGCCCCTAAGGACCTAGACCAACAGCGTTATAAAAAATTAAGTCTTCCCCCTGACATAATTTCAATGGGCCAAACAACGGGGAAAACAACCACACTCAAACTCCTAAATCAATTTCCCACCATAGCCTTACAAATAACCCCAGTTACTATTTCCAAAATTTCACCCCTTTCCTTTTTCCGGTAAGTCCCCCCCCTTTTAAAAAAAGGGGAACTGAGGGAAGGATTTTGGGCCCCCTTTAAAAATATGAATCCTCAATTTCACAATAGCTTTAGTCCCTGTTTGGTTAGTAAAGGGGATTTGCTTAAGTTCCCCAAGCCCTTCCAAGACCAGGCCTCTTTCGTTAACCCGGTATTCTAGCAGCCCGAAGTCCACGTTGCACCCTCGCGCTGATCAGGGACGATTTTTTCCCAGTTCCTCCCGGTAGCAACCAGGGGTTGCTAGAAATCCCCCTTTAAAGATGAAAATTTAAAATTTTTGGTCCATTTACACCTAAAACTTAACCGCGTTTAGGGTTTACACACTGCTCCCTGATTTCATTAGGTTTATGAAATGTATTGAAATCTCTTTCTGGATGATTTGTGCTTGTAGATTTGGGGACCGATTTAGAAATTTCTCGAATTTTGTTGTGTGTTTTGTCTCCCAGGTTCTAAGAAGTAGGAGGTTGTTTTCAGGGGTCAACGCCCCCGCGGCCCGGTCCTCGACGGCTTCCCCGGGATTTTTAGCAAACCTATTTTAACCAGTCTTAATTGATGCCAGGGGAACCCAACAGTAGAGGGGGGAACAATTTTTCCAAAAATAAACGGGGTTTTAGTATTTTTTGAAACGTTGAGGTCATTTGGCAAATTTCCCCTAAAGATATTTGGGACTTTTTTGAAAACCCTTCAAAACTATTTGTGGGGTTTTTACAACTCCGTGCAATAAGGACTCTTTCATTTCCCCCCCTTGGTTATTTGCCCTATTGGAACCATTATCCTTTTCAGAAATGATTTTGTGTGACTTGAACACCCATGATTATCCACGAAGTCCCTGATCAGGGAGTTGTTGGGGACTTTAAACGCTCCCAGTTTTAAGGTGCTTGACTGAGCTAATACGCGCAGTGAAGGTTCTCTGTACATTCTCTAGATCTGTAATTCCGCCTGCCTTGAATGGGGCTGTTAGTGTAGAACAGTAATTCAGCCTAGAGATAATAGGTGACTGAAAGAGGATCATCACTGGCTTGGTATCCCTTGTTCTGAAGGTTCTCGTTATCCATCCTATCATTTTCCTCGCAGATGTGATAATGACATTGTTGTGATTTTTGAAGGCGAGATCTTGACATTATCACTGCTTCACATTAGTTTTTCGCTCCATTGTGCTGTTTGAATTTGCTTTATACTCCCTTCTAGCTATTATTCCCTCAAGTTTTCCACACCGGAATAACTGAAATTTGTCCTCATTGAACATCATACTGTTTTCCACGGCGCACTGGAAAACTTCGTTTATATCCGCTTGGAATTTGCAGTGTCCTCAATAAATGAAACTCAAGCAGTCGAAGGGGTCTTAAAGACCCCTTTGACTGCTTGAGTGCTTTGACTTGAGTGCTTTGAGCGCTTTGACTCGGTTACACCCCATAACTGAGGTGTAACCGGGTTCATACGGGAAGTGAAGGCTCTCTCTACATTTTCCAGATCTGCAGTTTCGCCAGAGCTACCCTACTATAGGATAGTTACATAGTGGGAACCTAATTAGCTAGGTTTCCCTGTCAGATTCCATCACACAGGATGTGTTCCATACACGAGGTAATCCAATTTATCTACCTAAGCTGGGAGACTTCAGTAAGGGGATGAGGATGTCATCAAACATTCCACTATCAGTTCAGCAGTTACCTGACCTTTAAAAGATTAGTTCAATCGGTGCTGGAGTTTACTTGGGAATTACCGTCTCTCAGGATGGCACAGCCCATACACAGTGAAAACTGGATTTCTGAAGACGTTTTAAGGGGATGTCTTAAGGAGGAATGGAGCTTGATCCAAAGAATTACTCTCTCCTTCTCGAGATAAAATCTTACTGTCACACAGTTCTGGATGAGCTACGGCTGGTTCACGCTTCCCTATGATTATAACAAAAGGGAAAAGTGCAGGGGACAGGAGAGAAGAAATGAGGGAGTACAGGGACAGAGAAAGAGGGGAGAGTGGAAGGGGAGAAAGAAAGAGGACAGGAGTTAGAGAGAGGGAGGGGGACATTAGAAAATAAAAAGGTAAGAGGGGGAGGGATTGCCAACTGGTAACTTAATCCGAGCCACGTCTGGTTGACCCCTCGCACACGCTCACACGGGTCTTCATATGAAAGTACACACACTCCCACGTACACGAAACCGAATACGTGTACATGTGCGATATATGCATGCATGTATACAAGTCTGAAACGCACACAAGCTCGTAGATAACATACTTTTGGTGTTTAAAAAACAAAAAGAACACAGCTGTAGGCCTACTGGCCCATGCTAGGCAAGTCCAGCTCTACACCCAACCATTCCCCCCCTTTTTATATATCGATACTGAATATATCAGCAGTGTGCTGTTAAAGAACATATATGCGTACACGTGGAGGCACTATGAAGGTATACAGACTTAATTACACGTGCCCCTAAAGCCATGCAAGTAATTGATTTCACATGTACATTATGTGCACAAGCCCCAACGAAGGTATATATTCTCCAATGTGTACATCAGATTTCAAGTATATATACTAAACAGAAAGCACACCCACCCTAAGTACAAATAGGTGTGTATACACACAATGACTAGTTCTTATCTGTGATAAACCTTTGATGATTTTCGAGAGTTTTCCTACTCACGTAGCCCGACCCTGATCAACCAGGCTGTTGCTGCTGGCAGCCCGCTGATCCATATCTCTCTCCCTCTCTCTCACCACACCACCTACGGAATTAAGAACTCTATTACCTCTTTCCTCCCCTTCCACAACACACCGGGCACACGGGGTTGAGAACTATAGTAAACCGTATAACGGGTAAACGCGAAACCCGTATGGATCATAGTGCCTCAGGAATGAGAGGTAATCAGGTATGATGCTAGAGGAAGGTAGCTCCAATTCCTTTGAGCAAGAGCACTTCACCTACCTTAAGAGGGAATAAAGAAATGGAATGGAGACGAAAATCGTAAACAGTTGTGTGTGTTTATGAGTCCAAGAGGTGAGAGAGAAGTAATACCGCTCGATGAAGGTTTATGGGCGGGGCTCGGAGCCAGGACTCGACCCCATAAGCATAAATTTGGCACAAATCGGCGAGTGCATGCACAATGATACACATAGAAGCGCGCGCACACGTGCACACAGCCTGGCCCTTGACACGACAGACACCAACGGTTCACAATACTTACAATAATACAATCTGCTATCTAAATAGCGTACTGCCAACATTACTGAAGAAAAGAGAGAACTGCAAAAGTTTTTTATTTGAACAACGTTTTACTCTGTGAACTAGATGAAACCATAGAGCGAAACGCTGTGCCAATAAAAGTTTGTTCACCAAAGTGTTTCTTGTCTTCATGAACACAGTTTGCCTGCACAAGTGAGTCTATCTAGCGTAATATCCAGAGTTTTTCAGTCTGCCTCGGGGTCTCCTACCAACACTTGGGAGGACTCTGTACAGCGGTGCAAATATACAGTTGAGACCGAAATTGACGCTTTATGTCATTCCAAAACATAGACTACCGGAAATGATGTAGTGGCTCTGATTGCTGAGTTTTGGCGCCAAGGAGAAACGAAGTAATCACGAAGACTCGCAGAAACACACACAAATAAAAATCAGGAGAAATATACAGAAATTTACTTGGAAAAAAGAAAAAATCATGGGAAATACTCTACACACAGAAATTTACCCATTTACGAGACGTAAGGTCTGGCCTACCAAAGCCCAAAGGAATTAATGACATATATTAGGAAATAGTGTACTTAAAAGTGAAGGTGGTCAGCACAAGGTGCAAGTAGACAAAATGGTGAAGGGCAACAACACACGATTTCATGAATAAGGCCCTAGAGGCCAGGAATCAGCGAGGTTTAGAGGCAAAGCCAAGAGCTATGCTTCGACCCCTGCCAAATCTAGGTGAATAGACAGGAAACGCAAAGCAGCCCCGTGTCATGAGCGACAAGTACGCGGAGCCCAACGGTGTGACCTAACATAACTAGGTAACACAATCTGTGCCACCAGCCATCTGCATAGTAACTATGTCTCCAGCTCACCGTACTAGACAATATACTTCCCACTCTGTGCCTGTGAGCTCACCATCGGGTGGATAGTATACACCCAGTGCTGTTAACTCACTGCAAGAACCTAACCTCAGTATATGTGCTTATATACGTTCATGTTATCATAGTGAGCTATAGATCTACTCAGGCTTATGTACGTTCACATTATCATGACTCGTGAAGTACTTGCCAGGCTTAAGCTTGTTTCTAAGTGCTTTTGTGGGTTTGGCAGACACATGATCAAAATAAAAGTACGTGGTCAGTTCTATGATAACACTCTTGAACACTATGTTCGTTCTTGATTGACACGTATTGAGGAATATAGATATACATTATAATAACTTGTGTGGTACACCCAGGTATCTTATTACTGAAAATAAAATACCAGATATTTTAAGCAAATGCCGTAAATCTGCTTGCGACACACAACAAATGTAGCTATGAAATTTATTTATTGCTGCCAACATATATAGCTAGTTTCTAGCCTTTTGTGTACTTGTTCTGTTCTACCGTCCACAGGATGAGTGGTTACAATAACTAGCTGCTACTGTCCCAGGATGGATATGGTGTACATAAACTAGCCGCTACTGTCCCCAGGATGGATATGGGTACAATAAACTAGCCGCACTGTCCCCAGGATGGATATGGTGTACAATAAAGCTAGTGCTACTGTCCCCCAGGATGGATAAGGTGTACAAAAACTAGCTGCTACTGTCCCTCCAGGATGGTATGGTGTACATAAACTAGCTGCTACTGTCCCCCAGGATGGATATGGTGTACAATAAACTAGCCGCTACTGTCCCCAGGATGGATATGGGGGTACAATAAACTACCCACTACTGTCCCCAGGATGGATATGGTGTAACAATAAACTAGCTGCTACTGTCCCAGGATGGATATGGTGTACATAAACTAGCCGCTACTGTCCCAGGATGGATATGGTGTACAATAAATAGCTGCTACTGTCCCCCAGGTGGTATGGTGTACAATAAACTAGCCGCTACTGTCCCCAGGATGGATATGGTGTACATAAATACGCTGCTACTGTCCCCCAGGATGGATATGGTGTACAATAAACTACCCGCTACTGTCCCAGGATGGATATGGTGTACAATAAACTAGCTGCTACTGTCCCCCAGGATGGATATGGTGTACAATAACTAGCCACTACTGTCCCCAGGATGGTATGGTGTACAATAAATAGCTGCTACTGTCCCCAGGATGGATATGGTGTACAATAAAAATAAGCTACTGTCCCAGATGATATGTGTACAATAAACTAGCCGCTACTGTCCCCAGGATGGTATGGTGTACAATAAACTAGCCGCTACTGTCCCCAGGATGGATATAGTGTACAATAAACTAGCTGTACTGTCCCCCAGGATGGATATGGTGTACAATAAACTAGCCGTACTGTCCCCCAGGATGGTATGGTGTAAATAAACTAGCTGCACGTCCCCCAGGATGGATATGGTGTACAATAAACTAGCGTACTGTCCCCAGGATGGATATGGTGTACATAAACTAGCTGCTACTGTCCCCAGGATGGATATGGTGTACAATAAACTAGCTGTTTACTGTCCCCCCAGGATGGATATGGTGTACAATAAACTAGCCGCTACTGTCCCCAGGATGGGTATGGTGTACAATAAACTAGCCGCTACTGTCCCCCAGGATGGATATGATGTACAATAAACTAGCTGCTACTGTCCCCCAGGATGGATATGGTGTACAATAAACTAGCCGCTACTGTCCCCCAGGATGGATATGGTGTACAATAAACTAGCCGCTACTGTCCCCCAGGATGGATATGGTGTACAATAAACTAGCCGCTACTGTCCCCCAGGATGGATATGGTGTACAATAAACTAGCGCTACTGTCCCCCAGGATGGATATGGTGTACAATAAACTAGCTGCTACTGTCCCCCAGGATGGATATGGTGTACAATAAACTAGCCGCTACTGTCCCCCACGTTGGATATGGTGTACAATAAACTAGCCGCTACTGTCCCCCACGTTGGATATGGTGTACAATAAACTAGCCGCTACTGTCCCCCACGTTGGATATGGTGTACAATAAACTAGCCGCTACTGTCCCCCACGTTGGATATGGTGTACAATAAACTAGCGCTACTGTCCCCCAGGGTTGGATATGGTGTACAATAAACTAGCCGCTACTGTCCCCCACGTTGGATATGGTGTACAATAAACTAGCCGCTACTGTCCCCCACGTTGGATATGGTGTACAATAAACTAGCCGCTACTGTCCCCCACGTTGGACATGGTGTACAATAAACTAGCCGCTACTGTCCCCCACGTGGATATGGTGTACAATAAACTAGCCGCTACTGTCCCCCACGTTGGATATGGTGTACAATAAACTAGCCGCTACTGTCCCCCACGTTGGATATGGTGTACAATAAACTAGCTGTTACTGTCCCCCACGTTGGATATGGTGTACAATAAACTAGCCGCTACTGTCCCCCACGTTGGATATGGTGTACAATAAACTAGCCGCTACTGTCCCCACGTTGGATATGGTGTACAATAAACTAGCCGCTACTGTCCCCCACGTTGGACATGGTGTACAATAAACTAGCCGCTACTGTCCCCCACGTTGGATATGGTGTACAATAAACTAGCCGCTACTGTCCCCCACGTTGGATATGGTGTACAATAAACTAGCCGCTACTGTCCCCCACGTTGGATATGGTGTACAATAAACTAGCTGTTACTGTCCCCCACGTTGGATATGGTGTACAATAAACTAGCCGCTACTGTCCCCCACGTTGGATATGGTGTACAATAAACTAGCCGCTACTGTCCCCACGTTGGATATGGTGTACAATAAACTAGCCGCTGCTCTACATGATATCGTGCACATAAACTAGTTACTTCTCCAATACCATCTCAAATATAACATCTAGCATATTTTACTTCATGTGAAGCTCTAAACCCGACTGTCATCCAGGGATGAATTGGCAGACGCGCGGCCTGGTCCCAGAAAAGGCGCCTCAGGTTGACGGGCTGAACAATGAGGCTCTTAGTGCCAGCTGCACCCAGTCCAACACAGGCACCACAGTCCAGCTCATCAGAAACCAACTTGCGGAAATAACTCATTCGCTTTTTGAAGGGTGTTAAAAAGTTTTGGTTTCTTTACACTTGAGTTACATCTTATCGTGCTCACTCACTGTATACTTGCTTTTCCACTGAGGGTATTTTGTACCGTCTACCGAGCCTCTTGTTTTAGTAGTTATTTCAATGTGCATATTTGGGAGTCACCGCCCTCGGAACACTGTCCGGGTAGACTCTAGGTTCTGATGTATCTTCCTTGCCTACGTTCCAGTACAGTTCAAGGAACTTCAGGACGTTCCAACGAATGAATTTATATGAGAAGTGAAGGTGCTCGGTATATTCTCTGGATCTGTGATTCACTTGTCTTAAACGGAGTTAGCAATATTCCAGTATAAAGAGAAAAAGGCTTTAAAAGAATGATTAATGGCTTGGCATCTCTTGTAAAGTTTCTAATAATCCAGACTAACATTTTCCTTGCGGTTGTGAAAATAATGTTGTGAGCCTTGAATGTAAGATCTTTTGACATTATTACTCAAGTTCACATTTCTCTTCCGCTTTATTGAGTGGTTCACCCTTTTTAATAATCTGTTCCATTTTTTAAATTCTTAGCTTTTCCATAGCTGTGTAACTGAAATTTGTCCACATTAAACATCATGGTTCTGTGGCCCACTTGAAGATCTGGTTTATGCCGACTTAGAGATTCGCTGTGTCCTCAATGGATGAAATACAAATTCTACTATTGTTTGCAAATGATGATACAGTAAAATGAATTGTGTCTATGGTGGAAATAAGAATGAGAAAGAGAATCGGGGTGAGTACCGCGCCTTGAAGCACAAAGCTTTTCACTGTAAAAGTCTTCAATATTACATTGTTACCTATTACTCTTTGGGTCCGATTTGTTAAAAAAATTAAAGATCCATTTGCTCACTTTTCCAGTCATTTATTTATCATGCATCGTGTGCGTTATTGCACCTTGTTCACACTACATCTACTTTCCGTTTGTTTTCCGATGTATAAACAACTATGACGTATCGTGACTCGTGAAATCGTGATGACACCATTGCAAACAAACCATACCACGGGTGGGGATAGAACCCGCGACGGTCTGGAGTTTTGAGACTGATCGCGGGTTCTATCCCCGCCCGTGGTATGGTTTTTTTTTTATGACGTATCGGTCCAGCAACTGCGAGAGGCAGGAGCGACCATCAGTCATGATTGCTGGATAGATTACATCGACACCAGGTTGAGGGACTGATTACCCAAAACTCCTCCTTATCTTCACCACTCTTCTTTGTATTGGACTGATGAAGCCACTGTGTAAAAACGTTTCCTCAACGAAGATACCCAAGTGTTACACACGTGTCTAATTTATCAACTTGTCGGTTCTCTGAACCACTGATCTATAGTGTTGGGAGTGCCTGCATCGACAATACTTCGAGGGGGGGGGAATGTTTTGATGCTGACGAAGGAGTCTTGATCTATAAAATTTGAGTTATCTACCCCTTTCCTTGGATCACATTCGTGTATCTTTCATTTCAAAGAGTGTATGATCCTTATGGGTGGAGCGCTTCCCCTTGAATACATAATTGTTGGAAGCAGCCCTATGTATGAGGCAAGTTGTGTGATCTGATGACAAGTGAAAGTAATCCCGTGGTGCTGCCTTACAACACTACATGTATATACACCCAGAGAGGTCACGATACCATAAACTTACTATGAAAACAATGAGCATGCACACCCACGAACGCACGCACGAGCTCACGCACCTATGCGTGCATGCACTCTACTGAGTAATTTGAGTTTGTTTAGTATCTGTTCCAGCCTTTATTTCCTCAATATTTTCTATAGATGAGATAAAGCGACTTCTTTTCCTGACATAACATCATATGGTGTCAGTGGACCCTGATTCACCTCACTTCACACCGATGACTCAAGGCACTGCTGTAAACCCTCAACAAGATCACCCAAGTGTTACACACGTGTCTAATTTATCATACTTGGCGTATCTCGAACGCACTATTAATAAGTGTTGGGTCCTGCATCGACAGTAAATCGAGGGAAGTGGGGATTTTTATGACTGACGAAGGCAGTTTGATCTATCAAATTTGGTATCTACCGTTTCCTTGGTTACATTGTGTAACATTATCATTTCAAGGTGTATTTCCAGTAATGTGGCGCTCCCTTGAAACATATTTGTTGAAGCACCCAGTATGAGGCATTTGTACTGATGACAAGGTTAAATTCAAATCCCTGGTAATACACCAAGAGAGTCACGTCACCAATAAACTTATATGAAAACATGAGCATGCACAAACCACGAACGCACGACGAGTAAGCACATGCTGCGTCAACATTATGGTAATTTTGAGTTTGTTTAGTACTCTGCTCACATGGCTTTTAGTTCCTCAGATATGTTATAGATCGAAGATAACTGAAATTATTTCCATCCCACTGTAAATTTATATGGTGTCAGTGCCCTCGTATGCTCTTGGAACGCTCAAGGCATTGTACCTCAAAGTATGCATCATACAATTCTGTATCATCTACTAAGGACGAACAGGCAAAAATTGTCTCTATGCCAGGTAATGAGGAGAGAATTGGGTTAATACTATGGGTGCATGTTTACATCCTCTTTGCTACTTCGTTTTTTGGCTTAATTGTTACAGATTATCATTTGCCACTTTTTCCAGTATTCCTCGGCAAGATTTGGCTCTACTAACAAGTTGCAGTTGCCAAAGGTTTTTGCAAAAGTCCCGTACACTGCATCCAAGAGCAAGTCATAACAGTCCAACAATTGCCCTGGATTGTGCAACTGTTGTGAATCAATGTTACTTGTAATCTTGTTTCCTAGAATTCTTTCAAATAATTTGATAATTATTAATTTATAATATTTCTGCAGTTGCTTTACTCTCACCTTCGTGGAGTGAGAAGACTCCTTCGTCCAGTTTTATTCTACGTAGAATATTTATGGCACGAGATAGTGATTTTTTTTTGCATTTGTTACAAATGTTACAAAAGATTTTATACATGTATATGCAATGAGAGAGGAAGTTATATTTTTGTGTCATACCTTTAAATTTAGCTTCAAATTTAGGTTAGATAAGCACACGAGTGAGAGGGGTTGGAATCAAGTATTACTTGCACATGAGTCAACAGGATTATCAAAGATGATTCCTTGGGTAGCATTGAAAATGGGTTAGGCAAATATTTTTGTTAGTGGGTTTGGGTTTGACAAGGCCCTGCCTAGTATGGGCCAGATTATTATTATTATAATCAAAAAGAAGCGCTAAGCCACAAGGACTATACAGCTGTATGGGCCAGAAAGCCCTGTCTTCTGGCCCATACTAGTATGGGCCAGTAGGCCCATGCTATGTTTAAGAGGGGGGATAAGTTACGACTTTAAGGGCACTCAGCAACACAGTTCATCACTTCTAGAAGATAGAGAAAATGGAAGGGGGACGGGGGTATTATTTAAGGTCTTCGAAGGAGAAAAGATGGAAAACTATAGTAAACCAAGAAAGTGGTAAACATGAAAGAAGCAGTAGTAGTACTGTTTTAGTGTCCTGGAAGAGGGGAAACTATCGTAAAACAACAAGGGTACTCACGTAAAACACGAGGGATAGGGAGGGGGATTTACTATTTTAATGGTTCTTTTAAGAAGATGGGAAACCATAGTTAACCATGGAGGTGGTACTCACGAAATTAGGTGGTGGTGGTACTCACGAAATTAGAAGGTGGTACTCACGAATTTCGAAGGTGTGGACTCGGCGGAGCGGGATGCCGCAAGCTGGGGTGAGGATGGTGCCGACCCTCTACCTGCATGTTGCACCCCTGCCACCACACCTGCAACACCAACACTTGTGTTAGTGACCACACACACCTGCAACACCAACACTTGTGTTAGTGACCACACACACCTGCAACACCAACACTTGTGTTAGTGACCACACACACCTGCAACACCAACACCCGTGTTAGTGACCACACACCTGCAAAACCAACACCCGTGTTAGTGACACACACACCTACAACACCAACCGCTGTTAGTGACCACACACCTGCAACACCAACATCCAGTGTTAGTGACCACACACACTGCAACACCAACACCCGTGTTAGTGACCACACACCTGCAACACCAACATCCATGTTAGTGACCACACACACCTGCAACACCAACACCCGTGTTAGTGACCACACACACCTGCAACACCACACCCGTGTTAGTGACCAACACCTACAACACCACACGCGTGTAGTGACCACCACTGCAACACCAACATCCATGTTAGTGACCAACACACGCATGCAACACCAACACCCGTGTTAGTGACAACACACCTGCAACATCAACACCGTGTTAGTGTGTCCACAACACTGATGACCTACACGTGTTAGTACCAACCACACCTGCAACAACCAACACCGTGTTAGGACCACACTGCAACACCAACTCCAGTTGTGACCACACATCACTGCACATCGAACCGTGTTAGTGACACACACACTGCATACACAACATCCATGTTAGTGAACATACACCTGCAACTCAACACACGGTTAGTGTCCACACACCTGCATGCACCAAACACCGTGTTATGACCACACACACTGCAACACCAAACCCGTGTAGTGATCACACACACTGCAACATCATACACCGTGTTAGTGTCCACCACGCAGCACAACACCCTGTGTTAGTGACACACACACCTGCAATCAACACGTGTTAGTGAACCACCACACTCAACACCAACACGTTTATGACCACACTCCGCAACACCATCCCATGTTAGTGACCACACACACTGCAATACAACACCCGTGTAGTGATCCACACAACCTGCAACCCAAACACCGTGTTAGTGACACCACACACATGCAATACCAACACCTGTAGTGACCACACACACCTGCAATACCCAACATCCTGTTAGTGACCCACACACCTGCAACATACAACACCGTAAGTGACCACACACCTGCAAACCAACATCATGTTAGTGCCACACCGCCTCAACACCAACCCGTGTTAGTGACCACACACACACATGACCAACATCAAACCCTGTTAGTGTACCACACACCTGACAGCACCAACACCCTGTTGTGACCAAACACACCTGCAACATCACACCGTGTTAGTGTCCACACACATGCAGCAACAACACCTATCGGTTGTAAATGTCGTGTGGTTCGGTAGAGATTGTGATAAGTTAAACTCACTTATGGATGGTAACGCTATTATCAGACTGTGGTAATGGAGATGAGCCAGCTGCAGTGTCACTGCTTCTACTATGCCTATCGGATACTGACAGGAAAAGCTTCTCCTTGCAGCTGAT
This sequence comes from Cherax quadricarinatus, assembly GCF_026875155.1. NCBI lineage: Eukaryota > Metazoa > Arthropoda > Malacostraca > Decapoda > Parastacidae > Cherax > Cherax quadricarinatus. The sequence continues at coordinate 38,176,735 of NC_069426.1, read as the reverse complement.
TCCGTGACGTCATACAGTCCACAGGCTAAGGGATCTTCATAAAACAATGATGTACTATGAAACGCTATACACCTATACGGGATATCAATATGCTGACATATATACAAGGATGTATATTCACGAAGGCTTCATTGGAGCTGTGCGGTGAAATAAAACTTAAGTTCAACTGAATGAAGCTACTCTCATGACTTCACAGATAAACTTATACCCCTCCAACCTTTTCCGGCGGTCTATGACCCAGTGGAATTAGCGCTTCTGTGGAATACGGCAATGAGATCAATACATCATGTACTTGGTCAAACCACCATCATAATACAACACGTCTATACCACACACATATACCAACACGTAACACCACAAATTAATCCAACACGTCACACGTAACCATCAACATGTCACTACATTATACCCACATAATCATCAACCCACACAAAATCAATACCACACTCATCAACACGCCACATTTTACAAAGATTTATTCTTCTTTCAGTTTCTCCACCCATCGGAACTTATATACTCTCTGGCAGTAAACTAGACACGAATAATATTGAATGTCTCATAATACTGACCAAAGGATATCCCTCAGTGTATTTCATACCAACACATACACCCCCAGGTACATGCTGCATAGGGGAAGGAAACAACATTCCCTTCATTATTATTATTATTATAATCAAGGGGGAAGCGCTAAACCCGTAGGATTATACAGCGCCCAGGGGAGGGGGGATGTGGAAGGCATTCAGGCTTAATTCGGGGAACTGGAGCACAGATCCAATTCCTTAAATCAAGAGCCCCTCACCAACATCAAGGAACCTTCCATGAGGGGAGTATTCCCTTCAAAACGTTGATTACGGCACGAATCAAAGCGACGATGTTGTGTTTATGGGCCCAGGAGCTGCAATGACCCCCATCAAAACATTAACGAGTTCTATACCAAGAAGATCGACTCTTGGCATGAACTTCGTAAACAACGTCGATTTTTTGAGCTGTGGTGGGACGTGAAACTTCATTGTTCCGCCGCTGGTCACTAGATGGCGTTGGCAAACGCTCTCTAGGTCACCGATTTTTTTTTAACTGCAGTAGAAAGGGTGCATACAAAATTGAATAACACGCACTATGAAAGCCTTTTTCACGCGCTATTTATTTTTGGAAGTACATATTCAATCGCATTTAGAAAAAATCACACTATACGGAGAAACTTTATGAGAAAAATTATTTACAGTGAAGCGCCCAGCGTATATATACCGGGAGTTCAATTTGATCCCTATTTTACTAGGCTATTATTATTATCACATTCATGACGAAACACTAAACCCGTAGGGGTCATGCAGCGTCTAAAGGGGAATGGAAAACATTGAAGACTCGATTCAAAGAACTGGAGCACAGGTCCAATTTCTTAGATCAAGAGTATCAAGGAACCTCCCTTGAAAGGATTTTAGGGGGAGGGGGGGCTAAAGTATACTTAATGTACATGTGAAATGGCCTCTTAATGACCCTCATGTAGCTGATAGACTTTTAAAACCTAACAAACTCATTTCTCAACTTGGAGTTGCTGGCGCTGCCTAGACTAATGGCCAACGTTGTGTTGATACAGTGCAACAAGAAGGCTCAATCAATACCAAGGAAGCAAGCTACTCCCAGCACAGTCCTCCATGGAGGTGCCTTGATGCCGGTGAGAGGAAGAAGGGAGGCTCTTGATCTCAGAAATTGGGCCCATGTTTCCCCTTTTTTTTGCAATGACCCTGAATGCCTCCCATCACTCCCACCAGAAGTTGTATGACCCCTTTGGGTTTAGCGCTCCGCATCTATGTAATAATAATAATAGTAACAACAATAATAATATAATAATAATAATAATAATATAATAATTTATGCCAACAGACGCACCATCACAGCTCCATGTAATTGCTATGAGATGTCATTAACACCTGTTTGTCACTTAAAAAAACTCAATATTCGGACGAAACGTCGTCAACAACACCCATTGTGTGGGCGAAACGTCGTCAGTAATACCCACTGTGAGTGAAACATTGTCAACAGAGATTAAGTGAAACTGCATTTGCCTTCGCCAAGGTGTCGGCATCTCACGCCATTATCTCATTGAAGAGCCTTGATGTTGACGAAGAGCTCTTGATCCAAGGAATTAAAAGTTACCCTCCTACCTTGCTGGGGTTAAACATGAGTGTCCCCCCCATGACCCAAGAGCTGTATCACCCTCATTCTCTCTCCCATGGGTTTAGCATTTTACCACGAAAATTACATTTTACAGACGGCCTGGGTACCATGTCTATCTCGCAGTGAGATTTATTCGATCTCTGTAACCATCATTAAAACCAAGATACTAATACCATTAAGATAGAGTTCATCTCTCATCTGCCTCTCCTTACCTCTCCTAAATGCTTCTAAGTCTCCTGTTGCATCATTGCCTTCCTAGATTTCTGCTTTATCTCATCCTTCTTTCTTTTCTTCCCATCTTTTTTATACTCGGAATATCTTTCTCCCAACCCACAATGATGCTGAGGTTTAGATGAACACCTTCCTCTACCACAGGCTCGGGAGATGAACATTTTATCCTAGGCTGATGCTGAGAGATGAACACATCCCCTATTCTGATGCTGGGAGATGAACATCTCCCCCACACTGATACTGGAAGCATCACCCACGCTGTGGATGCTGCAAGCAGAGAGCTCCCTGGCCTGGTATTTGCTTGGATGATGTATGAGTGAGCCGTGACTGCCATGATAGCGAGTCTTCCATCCACACAAACGTTTCCCACAGGGAGAGTTTAGGTAGCCTTCTGCCTGCAGCGTTTTGCATAAGAACTGGAGGTCTTCTTGCAACGCTTGCGTCGCAAAGGAACTGGAGGAGGGGAGTCTGTCTGCAACGTTAGCAACTGACTGGATTGTGACTCAAGAAATCGTAATGACACGATTGCAAATAAACCATACCCCCGGCCGGGATTGAACCCGCGGTCATAGAGTCTCAAAACTCCAGCCCGTCGCGTTAGCCACTAGACCAGCTAGCCACAATAAGATTCATCCAACTAGGTATATTTCTACACCATAGGAAAGTTAGCACAGGCACCTCTGTGACCACAAATGCAAGTTTTTACAGACGAATCTCCAGCTAGCGTGGCCGTGACGAACTCTAGCTCAAGTCCCTTCACTGCCGTCTGTAAAAACTTGCATTTGTGGTCACAAAGGTGCCTGTGCTAACTTTCCTATGGTGTAGAAATATACCTAGTTGGATGAATCTTATTGTGGCTAGCTGGTCTAGTGGCTAACGCGACGGGCTGGAGTTTTGAGACTCTATGACCGCGGGTTCAATCCCGGCCGGGGGTATGGTTTGACTGGATTGTACTGGTTTGCGTTTGTGATTTGATTGGAATGTTTGCGTAACACAAAGTCTGACTGGATCACAAGGTCTGACTGGAACGTTTGCCTAACACAAGGTCAGACTGGAACGTTTGCCTAACACAAGGTCAGACTGGAACGTTTGCCTAACACAAGGTCAGACTGGAACGTTTGCCTAACACAAGGTCAGACTGGAACGTTTGCCTAACACAAGGTCAGACTGGAACGTTTGCCTAACACAAGGTCAGACTGGAACGTTTGCCTAACACAAGGTCAGACTGGAACGTTTGCCTAACACAAGGTCAGACTGGAACGTTTGCCTAACACAAGGTCAGACTGGAACGTTTGCCTAACACAAGGTCAGACTGGAACGTGAAGTCTGTTGGCCCAGCACTTAAATGTAAAGGTAGAACACGTACACCATCATGAAGCGTGAGTGGAGAGTATATCCAGTAATGTTGTACAGCAGTACATCCTGTTTGGTTCACCAGTCTGTTACTGTTACCGCCCCGCACACTTATGTGCTCGCCACAAACTGATTTAAGAGATTTTAAAAAGAATGTTATCGTGTTTTCCTCTAAGGGTTATCTTACGATGTTTACCAGCCTTAAAAATACTCTTATTATGTTATCACTGAATTAAAGATACTCTAATAATGTTAGCACTACCTTAACGATAATGTTATCATTCTTACATTATCACATTATACAATAACATTCCGTTCAATAAATTATCTCCGCCATTATCTCTGTAATTATCTCCCAACGTTCAGCTAGGCTTCCTAAGTTCCACATGCTAGATACCAGAGGATGGGGACAGAAGCTGGTGTGTGCGACCCTACGGGGAGACGCAAGAAGTGTAGAAGGAAGAGTGGATAATGTTTGTTTATAGACTTTTAGACGAATGTAATTATATCAGAGAGGAAATATCACGCGCGAAACAGATCGGAACTGTACAGATCTAGACAAATACCTTTCTTACAGAAGACCACGAGTCAGTCAGTCTCTGTCTGTCTGTCTGTGTCTGTCTGTCTGTCTCTCTCTGTCTCTCTCTCTCTCTCTCTCTCTCTCTCTCTCTCACACACACACACACATACACACACACACACACACACACACACACACACACACACACACACACACACACACACACACACATTGTATGGCTGCGTGAATCACTACCAACAATTTACCGCCACATCACACAAGTTCTCCCGCCCAGATATTGACTTAGGAAGAGAGCAATAGCGGAAGACAGGATTCTGACGCATTCTGGGTGTGAGACAGTAGGCGTTCGTCTCTAAGAAATGATCCAAAGTGGCGCAGCATTCTAGGTGTAAGACAGTGGGCGTACGTCTCTAAGAACTGATCCTAAGTGACGCAGCATTCTGGGTGTGAGACAGTGGGTTTATATCTCTCAGAGCTGGTCTGTACCTCAACGCCAGTAAGAGGTCGAGCAGTTGTCTCAAAACTTTCAAGAGGAAAGGGAGGAGCTGTAGCTCAACTCCACTGAAAGACCTAAAAGCTATAACCTGAACTTCCTCCCTTCCCCAAGAGGGTCAGGAAATGTCCCAGCCATTGATACGAAGACAGATGCTGGGTAATTAATCAGGCAAGCATCCTGTGGGGAGAGTTTCACCCTGTGGCGAGAATGCCATCTGTACCTCTGTGGGTTTTAATATACATCCTGTGAGAAGAGTGCCACCCCTCCCAGATACAACAGTACCCATAGACGCAAACCTCAAACCTCACCATCGAGCTTGCTAGGTCAGGCCAGCAATCAGGAGACCTGGTCTAGGACCGGGCCGCGGGGGAGGGGATGGTCGATGACCTCCAGAAGCAACTTCAGGTAAAACCTCCAGGTTATATCTCGTTAAGGTGACAAATCTGAGAGGGTGAAGAGGAGGAGGAGGAGGAGCTGGTCTGAACTTACGCGTTCTGCTGATTCGTTACCTGTTAGTCTGTTGATTTCTTGGTCTGTTGGCGTGATAGTCTGTTGACCTGTTAATCTGTTGGTGTCTTTACGAGAGTGCGAGGTGGTTAAGCTTAACTGTGTACTTGTTCACTCTCAAGTGTGAGTCCGGCAAGGCTCAGGCCACTTGCTGTGTGCTGCACAGGTGGGAGGTGTGAGGTGACGCTGAGAGGGGAGGGGATGTTGATAGGGGACAAGGGAGGGGGTGTTAATAGGAAACAGGGGAGGGGGTGTTGATAGGGGACAGGGGAGGGGTGTTGATAGGGAACAGGGGAAGGAGTTGTTGATAGGGACAGGTGAGGGAGGTGTTGATAGGGGACAGGGAGGGGATGTGGATAGGGGACAGGTGAGGGGGTGTTGATAGGGACAGGGAGGGGGTGTTGATAGGGGACAGTTGAGGGGGTGTTGATAGGGGACAGGGAGGGGGTGTTGATAGGGACAAGGGAGGGGATGTCTAACAGGGGACAGGGGAGGGGGTTTTGATAAGGGACAAGAAAGGGGTGTGATAGGGGATAGGTGAGGGGGTGCTGAAGGGGACAGGGAGGGGGTGTTGATAGGGGACAGGTGAGGGGGTGTTGATAGGGGACGAGGGAGGAGGGTGTTAACAGGGAACAGGGGAGGGCTGTTGATAGGGGACAGGTGACGGGTGTTGATAGGGACATGGGACGGGGTGGTTGAATAGGGGACAGGTGACGGGGTGTTGATAGGGGACAAGGAGGGGGTGTCTAACAGGGGACAGGGGAGGGGTGTTGATAGGGGACAGTAAGGGGTGTTGATAGGGATAGGTGAGGGGTGTTGATAGGGACAGGGGGAGGGGTGTTGATAGGAGACAGGTGAGAGGTGTTGATAGGGGACGAGGAAGGGGTGCTAACAGGGAACAGGGGAGGGGCTGTTGATAGTGGACAGGTGAGGGGGTGTTGATAGGGGACATGGGACGATGTGTTGATAGGGACAGTGACGGTTTTTTGATGGAGTGACAGGGGAGGGGGTGTTGATAGGGGATAGGTAGGTGAAGGGTTGTTGATAGTGGACAGGGAGGGGTGTTGATAGGGGACAGTGAGAGGGTGTTAATAGGGGACAGGTGAGGGGTTGTTGATAGGGAACAAGTATGGGGGGTGTTGATAAGGGGACAGGTGAGAGGGTGTTGATAGGGAACAATGAGGGGTGTTGATAGGGAACAGATGAGGGGTGTTGAAAAGGGGCAGGTGACGGGTGTTGATAGGGGACAAGGGAGGGGGTGTTGATAGGGGACAGGGGAGGGGGGTTGTTTATAGGGACAGGGGTGGGTGTTGATAGGGGATAGGGGAAGGGGTGTTGATAGTGGACAGGGAGGGGGTGTTGATAGGGGACATGAGAGGGTGTTTGATAGGGAACAGGGGAGGGGGGTGTTGATAGGGAACAGATGAGGGGTGTTGATAGGGGACAGGTGAGGGGGTGTTGATTAGGGAACAGATGAGGGGTGTTGATAGGGAACAGATGAGGGGGTGTTGATAGGGGACAGGTGACGGGGTGTTGATAGGGGGCAGTGAGGGGTGTTGATAGGGGACAAAGGGGAGGGGGTGTTTATAGGGGACAGGTGAGGGGGTGTTGATAGGGGACAGGTAGGGGGGTGTTGATAGGGGACAGGTGAGGGGGTGTTGATAGGGGACAGGTTTAGGGGTGTTGAATTGGGACAGGTGAGGGGTGTTGATAGGGGACAGGTGAGGGGGTGTTGATAGGGGACAGGTGAGGGGGTGTTGATAGGGGACAGGAGGGGGTGTTTTTATAGGGGACAGGTGAGGGGGTGTTGATAGGGGACAGGGGACGGGGGGTTGATAGGGGACAGGTGACGGGGTGTTGATAGGGGACAGGGACGGGGTGTTTGATAGGGGACAGGTGACGGGGTTGATAGGGGACAGGTGACGGGGTGTTGATAGGGGACAGTGACGGGGTTGTTTGATAGGGGACAGGGACGGGGTTTTTGATAGGGGACAGGTGAGGGGGTGTTGATAGGGGACAGTGACGGGGTGTTGATAGGGGGTACAGGTTACGGGTGTTGATAGGGGACAGGGGAGGGGGGTGTTGATAGGGACAGGGTGGGGGAAGTGAATAAAAAGTGTTGTAGAGACGGAGACAGATCTCGTCCCTAAACAAACTTACATACATGACTAACAAGGTGATGAGTACACGACCGTACCCTCTGGTGAGTACACGACCGTACCCTCTGGTGAGTACACGACCGTACCCTCTGTGAGTTTCACGACCGTAAACCCCCGGTGAGTACACGACCGTACCCTCTGGTGAGTACACGACCGTACCCTCTGGTGAGTACACGACCGTACCGTCTGGTGAGTACACGACCGTACCCTCTGGTGAGTACACGACCGTACCCTCTGGTGAGTACACGACCGTACCCTCTGGTGAGTACACGACCGTACCCTCTGGTGAGTACACGACCGTACCCTCTGGTGAGTACACGACCGTACCCTCGGTGAGTACATGACCGTACCGTCTGGGGAGTTACACCCACCTTACCGTCTGGTGAGTACACGACCGTACCCTCTGGTGAGTACACGACCGTACCCTCTGGTGAGTACACGACCGTACCGTCTGGTGAGTACACGACCGTACCGTCTGGTGAGTACACGACCGTACCGTCTGGTGAGTACACGACCGTACCGTCTGTGAGTAAAACGAAACCCTACCGTTTTTGGTGAGTACACGACCGTACCGTCTGGTGAGTACACGACCGTACCGTCTGGTGAGTACACGACCGTACCGTCTGGTGAGTACACGACCGTACCGTCTGGTGAGTACAGGGCCCGAAACCCTTGGGGGAGTCCACCCCTTTCCCGTTGGGATTTAACCCGTCCCCGTCTGGTGAGTAAAACCCCCCGTAACCGTCTGGGGTACCCCCGACCGTCGGGTGAGTACACGACCTTTCGTCTTTGAGTAAAACCCTTTACCGTTGGTGAGTACCGACGTCCCTTTCTGGGGGTTAACGCCCGTCCCCGTTGGGGATTTCAGACCGACCTTTTGGTGAGTAAAAGGGAGTCCCCTTGGTGGTACCCCGAGAACCGTTGGTGAGTCCAAACCGTCCCGTTGGTGATTTCCGACCGTCCCTTTGGGTGATTTAACCGACGAAAACCGTTGGGGGTACCGACCGGCCCGCCCCTGGTGAGTACCGCCCGTACTTTGGGTGAGTAAAAGGACCGAAATTGGTGAGTACAGCCCGTCCCGGGTCTGGTGAGTCCCCAACCGTAGGTCGGGGGAATTTAACAAAACCTTTACCGTCTGGTGAGTACACACCGTCCCGTCTGGGAGTACACGAGCCCGTTGGTGGGGTACCCCGACCGTCCCGTCTGGTAGTAAGGGAACCTTCCCCTTGGTGAGAAACCCCCCCCGGGAACCTTTGGGTGAGTAAAGGGCCCGTACCGTTGGTGAGTAACGCCCGAAAACCCTAGGTGAGTACAGACCTTTCCCCTTTGGGTGAGCCCCCGAGTCCCCGTCTGGTGAGTAAAAACGACCGTCCCCGTTGGTGAGTACACGACCGTACCGTTGGTGAGTCCGCCCGTCCGTCGGGGGGAGTAACGCCCGAACCGGTTGTGGTACCCGACCGTCCCTTGGTGAGTAAACAACCGTACCTTTGGGTGAGAAACCGACCGCCCCGTTGGTGAGAAACACGCCCCGTCCCCTTGGGAGTAAAAAGGCCCGTAGGGGTGAGTAAAGACCTTTCCCGTTGGTGATTAAAACGAGTCCCTTTTGGGTGATAACGCCCGTACCTTTTGGTGAAAACCCCAAAACCGTCCCTTGGTGGTAAAGACCTTTCCCTTTGGGTGGAAACCGCCGGTCCTTTCTGGTGAGTACAGCCCCGGCCCGTAGGGGAGAAACCGCCGTACCGTTGGTGAGTACACGCCTTTCCCCCTTTGGGTAAATTAAAACGACCGCCCCCTTTGGGTAACGCCCGTCCGCTGGTGAGTAAAACGACGTCCCCTTTTGGGTGGAAACCCCCGACCGAAATTTTTGGTGATTTAACAAACCTTTCCCCCTTGGTAGTACCGACCGTCCCCTCTGGGGGTTACACGCCCGAAACCGTCGGGTTTAGTAACGCCGAAACCGGGTTTTGGTGATACCGCCCGTCCCCCTCTGGTGGTACACGCCCTTTCCCGTTGGGGGAGAAACCCCCGGGTCCCCGCCCTTTTGAGTACCCAAACGTATTTGGTGGTAAACCCCTTTCCCGCCCTGGTAGTAACGACCGTACCCTTGGTGGTACCAAACCGTTTTTGGGTGATTAAAACCGTCCCCGTTGGTGGTAACACCTCCCTTTCTGGTGAGTACACGCCCGTCCGTCTGGTGGTCCCAGACCTTACCCTCTGGGAGTCCCGACCGTCCCCTCGGTGAGTACAAACCGACCGTCTGGTGAGTACACGCCCCCGTCCCGCTGGTGAGTACACAAACCGTACCGTCTGGTGAGTACACGCCCGCACCGTTTGGGTGAGTACAGGGCCCGGGGTACCTTCGGGTTTGGGGCCACGAGTCCCCTTTGGGTGAGTAAACGCCCGAAACCGTTGGGGAGTACCCCGACCAAACCGCGGGTGAGCACGACCGTCCTTTGGGTTGGTAAAAGGGCCCGTACCCCCGGTGGGGAACAGGGACCGTACCTTTGGTTTGAGTCACGACCGTACCCTCTGGTGAGTACACCGACCGTCCCCTTTGGGATACAGCCGTAGTCTGGGGGAGTACACGCCCTTTCCGTTTGGGAGTAAAACCCCTTTCCGGTTTGGTGAGTAAAACACCGTCCGCTGGTGAGAAACCGCCCGTCCCGTCTGGTGAGTACACGCCCAAAAACCTTTCGGTGGAGTACACGCCCGTCCCCTTTCGGGTTTGATTACCGCCCGTACTTTGGGGTGAGTAAAACACCGTCCCCTTTGGGTTATACAGGGCCCGGCCCCTTGGTGAGTACAGCCCCGTACCCTTAGTGAGAAACCGAGTAGCCCGGGTGAGTTCCCAACAAAGTCCCTATATGAGAAAAGCCCGTCCCCGTTGGGGGAGTACACCCCCTTTACCGTCGGGTGAGAAACGCCCGTCCGTCTGGTGGTACACAAACCCGTACCCTCGGGTAAATCCCCGACCGAAACCGTCTGGGAGTAAAAGGGGACCTTTTCCCGTTGGTGATCCCAAACCCCGTACCCCTCTGGGATTTAAACGACCGTCCGCTGGTGAGTAAAAACGACCGAAAACCCCTCTGGTGGAACACGACCGACCCCCATGTGAGTACAGCCCGTCCCCCTAGTGATAAAACGCCCGTACCTTGGGTGAGTACAGGGACCGTACCCTCTTGAGCCCGGGACCTCCCCGTTTGGTGAAACCCGACCGAAACCTTTTTGGGGGTAAGCCCTTTCCGTTGGTGAAAAAACGACCGCCCCTTGGGGGAGTAAGACCGTCCCTTTGGGGTGAGTCCAGACCGAAACCGTTTGGTGAGTACACGACAAACCTTTCTGGTGAGTACAGCCCGTACCCTTGGTGAGTACAGAGTATTGGTGAGTCCGAGGTCCCTTTAGTGAGTACACGACCGACCGTTGGAGGTACAGGACCGTCCCCTTTGGGGAGTTAAAAGGGAACCTTTTCCTTTTTGGGAGTCAGGAGTACGTTGGGGGAATAAAACGCCCGTACCGTTTGGTAGTACAAGACCGTCCCGTTGGTGGATACCGCCCGTCCCCTCTGGTGATTTACAACCGTCCCCTCAAATGAGTACACGTAACCTTGGTGAGTACCCGACCGTCCCCTTTTTGAGTACCGGTACCGCCCTGGTAAAGTACACGACAGTAGGCTGGGATTACCGCCCTTTCCCGTCTTTGAGTACAGGGCCGAAAACCCTCGGGTTTAGTCCCAGACCGTCCCAACGGTTTGTTTACACGACCGTCCCTTTGGGGTGAGTAAAAACGTCCCTTTGGGGGAGTACAACAAGTCCCCTCTGGTGATAACGCCGTACCTTTGGGTGATAACGCCCTTTACCCTTGGTGGTACACGCCCGTCCCCTCTGGGGTTTTCCCCGACCGAAACCCTTATGGTACAACGACCTTTGGTTGGTGGTAACGACCGTCCCCTTCTATTGAGTACACGACCGTCCCGTTGGTGATTACACGACCGAAATTTTGGTGAGTACCCCGCCGTACCGCTGGGGGAGTACACGCCGTCCCCTCGGGTGAGTAAAACGACCGAAACCGTCTGGTAGTAAAACACCTTTCCCGTCTGGTGAGTCCCGACCGTCCGGGTTTTGGTAAAGTACACAAACCGTCCCCTTGGTGGTAACAAAGTACCGTCTGGTGAGTAAGGGACCGTAAGTTGGTGAGAAACACGACCGAAACCTTTTTGGTGGGGTAAACGAGTCCCGTTTTGGTGAGAAACACACCACCGTTGGTGAGTACACGACCGAAACCCCTGGTGAGTCAAACGGGGAAAAAACGGTTTAAAACCCACTTTAACACACATCAAATCCAAAAAAACACAAAAACCCCAAAACACAAAAACACAGCACCAACCCAATTAAAAAAACCGCGAAAAATTCCTAAAATTCTTTTAAAATATTTCCATAGACTTTTTTTTTTCCACTTTTTGCTCAACAAACCGGGAATGCAAAAAAATTTTGACAAAAATTTTTTCCCCCCCAAATTTCCTGTTTTCTATTTGATGGCTTAATTCAATTATGTTTTGGGAATAGCGCCCCGGGCCGGGATACAATACTGAGAGATGGTTTTACCAGTTTTAAACACGTTTTTTAATATGAGAAAAGGGTCACGTGTTAAAAAGGTTTTTAAATACTGGGGAAAAATGGTGCAACAGGTTAACACGTTTTTAAAACAAAGAGAGGGTTTGTACAAAAGTTTTAAAATTTTTCTTTAATATGAGAGTTTGGTGACCAGTGTTAACACGGGTTTTAAATGAGGGGATGGGGAACACAGTGTTAACACTTTTTTAAAAAAAGAGAGATGGTCCCCTTCACAGTTTTTAACACTGTTTTTTAATATGAGAGATGGGCCCACAGTTTTTAACCACTGTTTTAAAAATGGGATGGTGTACACAGTTTTTAACATGTTCTTAAACTGAGAGGGGTTTGTACACATTTTTTTAAACATGTTTTAAATTTTGAGAGTGGTGCAACGGTTAACACTTTCTTAATACTGGAGATGGTGCACCATGTTAAAACTGTTCTTAACACTGAGAGATGGTGCCACAGTGAAAACATGTTTTTAAATATGAGGATGGTGTCAAGTGTTAACATTTTTAATTGAGAGATGGGTTTTACCTTTTTTTAACATGTTCTTAATCTGAGGATGGTGACACTGTTAACCTGTTCTTAACATGAGGAGGGGTGCACCATTTTTAACATGTTCTTAACATGAGAGATGGTGTCACTTTTTTTAAACCCCTGTTTTAAACTGAGAATGGTGCACACAGTGTTAACACTGTTTAAAATCTGAGAGGGTGCACAAGTTTAACCGTTCTTAAAGGGAAGAGGGTACACAGTTTTAAACACTGTTCTTAATATGAGAGATGGTGTAAAAGTGTTAACATGTTCTTAATCTGAGAGATGGTGTACACAGTGTTAACACTGTTTTAAATACGGAGATGGTGTACACAGTGTTAAACTGTTTTTAAATACTGGAAAAAGGTACACAGTGTTAACACTGTTTTAATATGAGGAGGGTGTCACGTGTTAACATGTTCTTAACACTGAGGATGGTCCAACGTGTTAAATTTCTTAACATGAGAGATGGTTTACCGTTTTAACACTTTTCAACATGAGAGATGGTGACACAGTGTTAACATGTTTTTAATACTGGAGGAGACCGTGTTCCCTGTTCTTAACACTGAGAGATGGTGCACCGTTTTAAACCTGTTCTTAATTGAAGGGGGTTACACGTTTTAAACTTTCTTAAACTGAGAGATAGTGCACCGTTTTAAACATGTTCTTAATATGAGAGATGGGCAACGGTTAACACTGTTTTAAAAAAGAAGATGGTGCCCAGGTTAACACTGTTTAATACTGAAGATGGTGCACACGGTTAACACTGTTCTTAAAACCTGAGAGAGGGGAAACCCGTGTTCCCCTTTTTTAACCCCCTGAAGATGGTGCACACATGTTAACATGTTTTAATATGGAGATGGTGCACACATGTTAACATGTTCTTAATACTGGGAGGGTGTACACAGGTTAACAGTTTTAAACCATAGGAGGGCACACAGGTTAACACTGTTCTTAATACGAGAGTGGTGTACACAGTGTTAACATGTTTTTTAAACACGAAGATGGTGCCCACGTGTTAAATGTTTTAATATGAAAAGGGGTGTCAAGGTTAACAGTTTTAAAACATGGGGAATAGTGCCACAGTGTTAAATGTTTTTTAATACGAGAGAGGGTGCAAGTTTTAACACTTTTCTTAATACGAAGATGGTGCCAAAAGTTTTAACATGTTCTTAAATGAGAGATGGTGACACAGTGTTAACTTGTTTTAATATGAGAGATGGTGCCACAGTGTTAAATGTTTTAATACTGAGAGACGTGCACACAGTGTTAAAAATAACAATAGGGAGATGGGGGGGTTTTAAACTGTTTTTAAACACTGAGGATGGTGCACACTTTTAACACTTTTCTTAATATGAGAAATGGTCACAAGTTTTAACACTTTTTCTTAAATGGAGAGGTGCCCTGTTAACAGTTCTTAATATGAGAAATGGGCAACAGTGTTAACATGTTCTTAATACGGGAAAATGGGGACATAGTTTTAACACGTTCTTATACTGAGAGGCGGTGCAACAGTGCTAACACTGTTTAAATACTGAGGGGGGCACCCGTGTTAAAACTGTCTTAATACGAGATGGTGCCACATTTTAAACACTTTTCTAAATACTGAGGATGGTGCACAGTTTTAAACATTTTCTAAATACGAGAGAGGGTGCACACAGTGTTAAACTGTTTAATACGAGAAGGTTTTGCACACAGTGTTAACACTTTTTCTTAAACGAGAGGTGCACAAAAGGTTAACATTTTCTTAAAAAGGAAACGGTGCAACAGTGTTAACATGTTCTTTTACGAGGATGGGACCAGTGTAAAAAGTTCAAATAAGAGGAGGGTGCCCACATGTTACCTGTCTTTACTGGATGGTGACACGTGTTAACACTGCTTAAAATATGGTGGTGCGCACATTTTAACACTTTTCTCAATACTGGGGATGGGACGGGTTTTAACATTTTTCAATTGAGAGATGGGCAACAGTTTTAACATGTTTTTAAATGAGAGTGGTGACAAGTTTTAAACACTGTTCTTAATACTGGATGGGCACACAGTGTTAACATGTTTTTAAATGGAAAGGGTCCCAACAGTGTTAACCTGTTTTTATACTGAAGAGGTAAAACCAGTGTTAAACGTTCTTAATATGGAGATGGTGCACACAGTGAAAAACACTGTTTAATACTGAGAGATGGTGCACACAGGTTAACATGTCCTTAATATGAGATGGTGCACACATGTTAACCTGTTTTAATACTGAGAAACGGTGCCACAGTGTTACATTTCTTATACTGAGAAGGGTGCACACAGTTTTTAACATTTTTCTTTAATACTGAGAAATGGTGCACACTGTGTTAACACTGTTTTAAAATAAGAGAGAGGGTTTTGAACCCAGTGTTAACACTTTTTTAAATATGAGAGATGGTGTACACATTTTAACACTTTTTTCTTAATGGGCACACAGTGTTAAACTTTCTTAATACTGAAAAATGGTGCACCAGTTTTAAAACACTGTTTAATAGGGAAAAATGGGCACACAGTGTTAAACTTTTTAGTACTGAAGATAGTGCACACAGTGTTAACACGTTCTTAATACTGAGGAGGGTGCACACAGTGTTAACACTGTTCTAAAATGAAAAATGGTGCCCAAGGTTAACACTTTCTTAGTTGAGGTGGTGTAACAGTTTTAAACACTGTTTTAAAATACTAGAGGGGGTACACGGGTTTTAAAACACTGTTTTTAATAGGAGGGTTTTACCATGAAACACTTTTTCTTTATGAGAGATGGTGTACACAGTTTTTAACCTTTTCTAAACGGGAAGTGTGTACACAGTTTTAAACCTGTTCTTAATACTGAGAATGGTGACACATTTTAAACACGTTTTAACACTGGAGATGGTCACACAGTTTTAAACACGTTCTTAACATGAGAGTGGTGTACACAGTTTAACACTGTTTTTAACACTGAGAGATGGTGCACACAGTGTTAACACTGTTCTTAATACTGAGAGATGGTGTACACAGTGTTAACACTGTTCTTAACACTGAGAGATGGTGCACACAGTGTTAACACTGTTCTTAATACTGAGAGATGGTGTAAAAAGTGTTAACTGTTTTACACGGAGATAGTGCCACAGTTTTTAACAGTCTTAATACTGAGAGATGGTGACACAGTGTTAAATGTTTTTAAACAGGAGAGGGTGCACAAGTGTTAACTGTTTTTAAATATGAAGAGGGTGCACACGGTTTTTACACTGTTCTTAACACGAGGAGGGTTTACACAGGTTAACACTGTTTTTAACAGAGAGATGGTGCACACATGTTAACATGTTCTTAAATACGAAGAGGTACACAGTGAAAAACACTGTTTTTTAAAATACTGAGAATGGTGTACACAGTGTTAACACGTTTTAACATGAAGATGGTGCACACAGTGTTAACCGTTCTTAATACTGAGAGGGGTGTAAACGTTTTAACATGTTTTTAACACGAGGTGGTGCACACGGTGTTAACACTGTTCTTAAACTGAGAGATGGTTTTTCAGTGTTAACACTGTTTTAACACTGAGAGTAGTGCACACGTGTTAACTGTTCTTAATACTGAGAGATGGTGCCACAGTGTTAACACTGTTCTTAAAACGAGAATGGTGACCAGTGTTAAACACTTTTCCTTAACATGAGGTTGGAAACGTGTTAACTTGTTCAAATACTGAGAAGGGTGCACCGGTTAACACTGTTTTAAATATGAAGACGGTGACACAGTGTTAACACTATTATCAAACTGGGGATGGTGCGCCGGGGTTTAAAAAGTTTTTAAACACGGGGAGGGTCAAAGTGTTAACACTGTTTTTAAATGAAAATGGTGCACACAGGAAAACATGTTTTAACACGAGAGATGGTGCACACTTTTTTAACATGTTCTTAATCTAAAAAAGGGTTTGCCCACAGTGTTACATGTTTTAATACTGAGAAAGGGGGCACACGTGTTAACACTGTTTTTAAATTTGGGAAAATGGTGCACTTTAGTGAAAACATGTTTTTAATATTGGGCGGGCAACAGTGTAAATCCCCTTAATACTGAGATGGTGCACACATGTTAACCTGTCCTTAATATGAGGGTGGCACAGTGTTCATTTTCTCAATACTGAGAGAGGTGCACAGTTTAACCTTTTTAAATTTATGAAAATGGTGCCAAGTTTTTTAACACTGTTTTAATATGGAGTTGGTGCACAGTGTTTAACACTGTTTTTAAATATGAAAAGGTTTGCCACGTGTTAACATTTTCAAATATGGAAAAGGTTGCACACAGTGTTAACACTGTTTTATACTGAGGTGGTGCACACAGTTTTAAACACTGTTCTAATACTGGAGATGGTGCACACAGTGTTAACCACTGTCCTTAATAGGTGGGCCCAGTTTTAAACCTGCCCTTAAAATACTGAGATGGTGCGACACTGTTAACTTTTTAAATTGAGAGATGGTGACAGTTTTAAACATTTTTCAATCGAGAGAGGGTGCCCCGTTTTAAAACATTTTCTTAAACTGAAGGGTGCAAAGTTTTTAACACGTTTTATATGAGATGGTGCACACAGTGTTAAACATGTTCTTAATACTGAAAAAAACGGGCACACGTGTTAACATGTTTTTTATATGGAGTGGGCACACAGTGTTAACACTTTCTTAATATGAGAGGGGTGCAACGTGTTAACCTTTTTTAAATATGAAAATTGGGCAAAAGTGTTAAACGCTTAATCTGAGATGGTGCCACGTGTTAACATGTTTTAATTGAAAAACGGTCACACAGTTTTTAAACTGTTTTTTTAATGAGAATGGTGACACAGTGTTAACATGTTCTTAATCTGAAAAATGGGAAAACCTGTGAAAACATGTTTTAATAAGAGAGATGGTGCACACAGTGTTAACAGTTTTTAATACGGGGTGGGGGGTTAACGTGTTAACATGTTTTTAATACGGGAAAAATGGTGCACACAGTGTTAACACTGTTTTTAAACATGAGAGAGGGTGCAACGTGTTAATTTGTTCTTAATACGGAAATGGTCCCAACAGGTTAAACTGTTTTAAAATACTGGAAATGGTGCACACGTGTTAACATGTTTTATTTAGAGAGATAGTGAAATTTTTAAAAACCTGCAAAAATATGAAGGTTTCCCACCAGTTTAACACTGTTCTAAAATGAGAAAGGGTGACACAGTGTTAAACTGTTTTAGTATGGGGGTGGTGCACACAGGTTAACACTGTTCTTAATAGAAGAGGTGCACAAGTGTTAACATTTTTCTTAATACTGAGAGATGGGCACTGTTAAATGTCTTAATCTGGCAGTGGTGCACTTTTAACAGTTTTTAAATTCTGACAGATGGGACATTTTTAACAACCCTTGAAAATAATAAAGTAAATTTAAACACTTGAAATCCCCCGTAAAAAATCATGGAGACAAAATCTAGGAGATTAATGATCTGTATATTTCGCCCCCCTTTCTGGGATCCTCTTAGCTGAAGAGGATCGAAATGGGGATCGAAATATACAGCATTTAACCCTTTTAGTTGTGTCTCCATGTGGGTTATTTTTTAAGTATATAAGTATAGAAGCGGTCAGGTTTTACAAAAACCGTCTTAAGTTAAACCCCGAAGAGCTAAAAAAAACCTGTCTGGTGCCAATATAAAAAAGGGTGTAAAATTTAAAGAATTTCCCCTCCGGGTCGTTATTATTCGGGAAAAAGCCCCCCAACTTTTAAATTAAATTTAAACGGGTGTGTGTGTGTGTGGTGTGTGTGTGGGGGGTTTTGTGTGTTGTGTTTTTGTGGTGTGTGGTGTTTGTGTTGGTGTGTGTTGTGGGGGTGTGTACCACCTATTTTGTGGTTGCAGGGGCGATCATAGCCCCGGCCCCCGCCTCTTATGCCGCTAGGGTCATCCCCGCCCCGTGAGCTTTATACTATATTAGGATCCTGCCTCATCTACCCCCAGATATTCCACTTTTGATACTCTGTGACTCAAAAAAATACTTCAACACCCCTGGTTCATCTGTGTTTTAAATTTCGTGTGTCCCTTGTTTGTGTCCTTTTGGAACATTCTGTTTTGCCCACCTTGTAAATTTCCCTCCAGTATTTTATATGTGTTATCATGTCCCCCTATCTCCCCTGTCTCCGTGTGTCGGTCGACGGGTGTGTGTGTGGTGTGTGGTGTGTTTGTGTGGGTGTGTGTGTGTTGGTGTGTGTGTGTGTTGTGTGTGGGGTTTTGGTGTGTTTGTGTGGGGTGTTTGTGTGTGTGTGTGTGTGTGTGTGTGGTGTGTGGTGTGTGGGGTGTGTGTCCTGGACCCAACCTCCAACTGCTGAAAAAGGACGATGCTGTCCCGGGCCCTCAGGGAACCCCCCGTCCCTACTTCTAAATGTGGATGAATTTCCGTTTCTAACACTTTTTTCCCTTCCCCCCGGCCCACAGACCCTTTCCCATTCCCTAATCATCTTCAGGCAGGAAAAAAATATTCTTAAAACTCCCAAAAAACCCCCACCACTCGAAGACAAAAAATTGACGACGTTATTGATACTGAATGAAAGCGGAAGTTCGCAAGATTTACCTGTCATCGTACATGTTCATGAGACAGGAAACACCAGCAATCCCGCCAGAGAGCAAGAAAATACACAGGTTTACAATTCACTCTTTCGAGAAGAGGGTTGTTCCTCCCTGGGTTGTTGCTGCCTACCAACTTGAACAGGATCCTGGCGAACATGCAGCTGAGGTACCTGGATACCATCTGCAAGTCTGACAACCGGGATTACGAGTTTCTGAGGTTTGCAATAACACAGCTATCCAGGAACCACACACACATATTTATACAAACACAGGAGGCGGGGGCAGGAGCTGTGATTCGAGCCCTGCAACCACAAATAGGTGAGTACACACACTAATCATCATGTCTGAATCGTGATAGATACACACCTGACTTTCCAGACCTGCCCAAGACACACCCGACCTTCCACACCTGCCCAAGACAGACACACCTGACCTTCCACACCTTCCCAGAACTAGACTGGTAAGAGTCATTCCAGAGCGACGTACATATATACTGTACACGCTGGCTGGGAGCCCCAACCACAAGATTTTCTCAACGAGGGACTGACTAGTTTGGTATAATTGCTGAGTGTGGGAACAAGGGAGAGGAGGGCAAGGGAGCAAAGGGAGGGAGGGAGTGGGGAGGGGGAAGAACGAAGTAAAGGATGGGAGGAGAGGAAAAAGTTGGGATATAGGAATTAGGTGAGGAGGTAAGGTAGGAAAATTAAGTAGGGAAAGATGAGAAAAAATAAGGATAGAGAGAAAAGAGGAGGAAGCAAGGGAGGGAAGGCAGGGAGAAAAGAAGACAGGGAGGGAGGATAGACAATGGGAAGGGTCTGTACTCCTCTGGGTGCATCTAGGGCGATAATAAACAACCTTGAGCACACCGTCTCCCACGACCCTAATGGGAAGGCACGAACCCTCACCTCATCATTAATACCGCCAGACTGAGTCACTGAATGACGCAGACACACACACACACAGAAGACAAGTAAGACAAACACAGATAGACGGGTAAGACAGAACGATAGATGAGTATAAGAAATTATATTTGTAGACATTCAGAAATAGATGTGCCAAGAGACAGAACGAGATCAACACAGATACACATTAAAGCTTGGACAGATGCACAGAGAAAGCGAAGCTTGGACAAATGCACAAAAAGAGTGAAGCTTGGACAGATGTAAAGAGTAAGTGAAGCTTGGACAGATGTAAAGAGAAAGCTGATATTTTAACACTACAATCACAAATAGGTGAGTACATATATACACATATAAAACAGAGAAACATACACAAAGACATTTAAACACATATGCACATGCAGAGACGTACGCAAATATATACAGAGACAAAAAATGTCCAGTAAGTTTAACTTCAACAATCAGGGAACTGATTGGGACAAAATAAACAAAGAACTATCAGACATATCCTGGATAACAGCCAAGATCCCCTTAAACCCTCACCAGTGCTTGCAAAACCTGAATACAGAAGCATACAACATCTGCGTAAAATATACAAACCTCTGAGAAAGACTAAACGAAAATCAAAAGTAGAGAGCGTAGAAAAATGTAAAGACGTAGAAAAATGTAAAGACGTAGAAAAATGTAAAGACGTAGAAAAATGTAAAGACGTAGAAAAATGTAAAGACGTAGAAAAATGTAAAGACGTAGAAAAATGTAAAGACGTAGAAAAATGTAAAGACGTAGAAAAATGTAAAGACGTAGAAAAATGTAAAGACGTAGAAAAATGTAAAGACGTAGAAAAATGTAAAGACGTAGAAAAATGTAAAGACGTAGAAAAATGTAAAGACGTAGAAAAATGTAAAGACGTAGAAAAATGTAAAGACGTAGAAAAATGTAAAGACGTAGAAAAATGTAAAGACGTAGAAAAATGTAAAGACGTAGAAAAATGTAAAGACGTACAAAAATGTAAAGACGTAGAAAAACGGTTTCCAAACTGCTTAAAAATGTAAATATAAGACAACGAAGGAAGGAAAGATAACTTTTGCCGAGAGATCAACTCTGTTTTTTTATGAGACAGAAGAAGCACAAAGGCAGCAAAAGGTTGTCCAGGATATTCCTAGAAAACCCAAATATTTCTACACATACAATATCTAAAAGCTACCTATAGCACTGGATCATGAATCACAGGAGGTTCATACACTGATGACGAAAAGGCAATGAGCGAAATTCTAAAAAATCAATATGAATCAACGTTCAGCAGTCCATTAAACAAAAGCAGGATGGAGACAGCAAAAAAAAAAAATGTTACTCCTGAAGGCCAGACAGATCACATAGCTAACAATAACAGTCATCTACAAGTACAATAACCATCACCTACAACCACAGCAAATGCGTTTTCTGTTTAACCACGATAATTCCCATTACAACTACAATCACCACCACCACAATAAACAAAACTTTCCCTACCTACCCCCCCCCACCAAAAACTACCCTCCTCCATTTTTTACTATAAAAAATTTAAAAACTACAAACAACAAACAGGGGGGTTGAGTCAATTAGTCCTTTGGGGTGCGTTATGAGGAAAAGGGGCCACAGTATACCTAAACCCGCCAGAGCTCGTTAGGCCCATAATTGCGCCCACCAAAATTTATAAATATTTGGCCCTGCAAACAAGCCTTTGTCTAAAAGGGGTTTGGGGTGAGAAAAAAGACAGTCAGGAACGGTAGGGACAAAAGGGGGTACTAAAGGATACAAGAAAAAAGACAAAAAAAGTAGTAGTAGTTTTGTAGCAGCATAGTAGAAATTGTAGTATAGCAGCAGTATTTTATATAGTATTTTAAGCAGAAAAGTGTAGTTGCTGTAGTAGTAGCAGAAAATATAGTAGTTGCTGTGAGTAGCGTAGTAAAGCGTAGCAGAAAAGTAAATTTTTTTTATCCGGTATTCCCAAAGGGGTAGAAAAACGCCTTAAAATCTCAAATAAGGAATGGCTATGTGCCTGGGAAATTGGGGGCAAGCAAGCCTGATTGAGGGAAGGGAGGAGTTCCAGTTCCTTGTCAAGACCTTTCCCCCAGCATCAAAGACCCCCCCGCCGTGAAGAATGTCAGTTTAGTATCAACGACGTTTGTCTTGTCCCTAGCCTTGGAAAAGAGAGGAGGAGGGGATGGGAAAAGGGGGGGGAGGGAGATAAGGGGAAAAAGGGGGGGAGGGGGCGAGGGGGTCCATAATGCTGGACACAAGAACATCGCATGACAATATAAAAATTCCATTTTTTTCGTGTTTAAGGTTTTTTAAAATGTGTTGTTTTGGGTTTTGGGTTTTGTTCTCACCTAATTTGGGGTTGAGGGGTTTGGTCAGCCCTCCCGCCTTTTAGGTTAGTCCGTTCCCCCTTCCTTCTTTAATTCCTGTTTAAAATTGTTAATTTGCCTCCACTACTGTTGAGTTTCCATTCCAAACTCTTATGCGGGAAAAAATACTTCCAACATCCTTTGACCCATTGAGCCAGTTAAAATTTGTATTGTTTCTGGCCCTCGGAACATCCTGTCTTTCCCTTATCTTTGCAGTTTTTGTATTTCGTTCCAGCCCCCCCCTTTGCCCCCCCGCCCTCATGTTTGCCATTTCCCTTAATTTTTCTAGGAAACCCCAGTTCTGGAAAACTACCTTGTTTTGAAACTTTGCCCTTTTTTTTTTTTGGTGTTTGGGGGGTGTGGGTTCAAATGGTGGCGTTTCCAGTTGGGCGGGACACCTTTACTGGGTCGGACGATTCTGGGTTGCCGGCCCCCTTTTCCCGACGTACTGGTTTTAATTCTTCCCTTCTCGGTTTTATCAACCTTTTTTTCTTTATGGGTTTTGCAGCCTTTTTCCACAACCTAATTGTTCACTTTTTTTCCTTTTGTTTTGTTTGATTTGGGGGGTTTTTTTGGGGTTTGGTGTTTTGGTTTTTGTAGAGTGGGGTGCGTTGGGTGGGTGGGGGTGGTGTGGTTGGGGGGGTGGGGTTTGGTTTTTTTGTGGGGTTGGGGGGGGGGGAATAAGTTTGGGGGTATCCCTCTTGGGTTTGGGGGGGAGGATTAAAACCCCTGGGGGGGGGTGATAGGTTTTTTTAAGTTTGTTTTAAAAATGTTGGGTATTTTTGAAAAAAAGGGGGGGGGTGGGGGGGGTGGGGGTGGGGGTTGGGGGGGGGTGTGTGGGGTGGGGGGGGAGGGGGGGGGTTTGGATTGTAAACATGTAGGGGAAAGAGTAGGAAGAGTGAGGGGGAAAGAAAGTTTTTTTGGGCCCTTGCGGTAAGTAATTCCCAAAATTTGATGTTGTGGCTTTTGAGTTAAAACTCTTGGCCCCGCCTCCCACCCAAATAGATGATCAGTACTCTACCCCCTTGTAGGAGTTGCAGGTTTACTCACATTTTGGGTTTGAACCTTTAGTTGGGAATGAGACACTTGTGAACATTTGGGAATCTTCGTTGGGCAACCTTTCCAGCCAGGGCTTTTCAGTCCAATACAAGAAGAATGGGAAAAGATGAGGATTTTGGGTAACGTCCCTCACCCCTTGGAGTTGATGGTTCATTCCATCAATGTTAAAACTTGTCGGTTTTCCAAAACATTTTATCACTTTTATGTAAGCGTCTCCCCCATCTATGTCACCTAAGTATTTATTGGATAGCCTAAAAAAAAGTACTTCGTAACCTCCCTATGATTGATTTCCCCCACCATGCTGTTGACTCCCCTTCACAATGGTCCTTATCCTTGGTATTTTGATGTTAAAATCATGTGTCCCGTTTCCTCTCTTCTCTTCAATTAATTTATTCTTTTCTGTCTGTAGTGAACCTTAGATTGTAAAGTTTCTTTTTAAAATTCATGAGATGGGGCCCCATGTGGCGTGCGTACTTAAAAGTCTGGTGTAGTTTTTCTTTTAATTTCTTGATCTTTCGTACATTATTTTGAAACTATGTACGAAATCTTTTCCCCCGTGGCTTTCCCTGCTCGACCCATACTTCAAAATTAACTTATTCCCGAAGTGCTCAAAACGTTTCCCGGGATCTCCCCCCTCTGGTTGATGGCGTGATAATTAAGCTTTTGGGTGCGACCCGACTCAGTTCAATAAAGCCCCAAAGCCCGTCTAATTAAAAGATAATTTGAGGAAAGTTATCAAGTTGTCCTTGAAGACGTTGAGGGTACGTCATTTTTAACTTAATACACTAGGAGGGTGTGAGTCTTAGTCCCTTTTACACTTTGAAAAGTAAAAGGCACAAGTGAAAATAATGTGACATTTATTGTGGCAAACGTTTCGCTTCAGGAGCTTTATCAAGCCTTTACATTATGAGTTTTCTCTCAGTGTGTCATGGAATTGCTTTCACTGGAGGTTTTTTTTCACCGTTTCGGCCTCTTCTCTCGTGGGGAGTAATATTTAGTGCACACTTTTGGAATTAATCTTCCAGAATTTAAAAGGCTAATTTGATGTTTTGTGTCCACTAATGTATACCTTCCCTAGAATACTTTGATGAGTTTCGCGAGCTTTTTACTCCCGGAGCCAGGCCTGGGCCAGGTGTCTTCGGGGGGGGAACTGAAAGTTCCGAATCGTTCCTTTGCTTTGGCCCGCGTGTGTGCCTGACTGTCAGGCCTTGATCCCCAAAGGCTTGGTCGGGAAAAGGGGCGTTCCCCGGGGAAGACATCCTTCGGTTTATCTTTTAGGCAAAGGGCCATAAATTTTAAATAGAGGATATCCCCATTTTCCCAGGGACTACAGTTCAGGAACTTCGGGCGTTTCGTAATTGGTGTTTGGAATGAATTCATACGAACAGTGAAGGTTGTTTTTACACCGCCACCCCTTGTTCCCACTGCCTATTAGTGTGCTTTTAATAATAATATTTTTTCTACAAGTACGATACAACTTAAAAAAAAAACCCTAGTGTTATATAGAAGTTTGGTTATGGAAAGCATTTCGAGTAACTTGGGAAAATTTTGTCCTCAGGTGCGACCCAATCATCGGCAACCCCGGCCTATTTTTTGTAGGTAAAAGGGGATAGCGGTGTTTTAAGGAAGACCCCCTAATTTTTTTAACCGAGGGGGAATCGAACAACGGACTTCAATGTGTGGCTGAGTGAGCTACCAACCAGCCCCTCGTGTTGGCTTACTTTGGGTTAATTTGTTCCCGTCCCGTGTTTTTTGCAATGTGTTGTTTCGATTTCGTGAGTCATACGCAGGGGTTTTCGTTACAAATTTTAACCTTAATTTTTAAAGGGGGGGGCCGGTAAGCCAGGGGAAAGGGCCCTCGGTCTATGACCAAAAAGTCGAGGGGCGGGTCACTTGACCCGGTCGGAAGCACTCGTCCTGTTTCCTCGCGGTTTAATGTAACCTTTCATTCCACGTGTCTGTACATCCCCTCTGAAACTCTTGTTTAAAAGTTAGGAAGAATACTAAAGGACATGATAAAAATGATGATCTGTCTGTGAAAACAGAGAGACTGGTGATGGACAAACAACAGTTGTACAAGCACATAGGAAAATTTAAAACAAATACATTGGTTAAAATTTGATCCTTTCTCAACAAAAAAAAACACTAAAGGGAAAATGCTTTTTTTGATGCGTAGAACAAAATTTATATGTAAACCTTGTGCGTATTGCAAGGTCAACACAGGTGGTATATACGAAGTATATACAACGCGCCTGGTCACAGACCCGGGGCCCCGGGGGCGTTGCCCCGGAATTCTCCAGGTAAATCCAGGTAAACACAAGGTGCGATATATACAAGGTACACACACACACAAAGTGGTAATGCTTTATTACAGTAAGCAAAAGTCAGGGTATTTTTTCCGAATGATTGGAAAATTTTGACCGTGGATTTAAAAAAAATTTTACATTTTTTGACTTTTTTAAACGAGTTGTCTCTGAATTCATTAATTTTTTTTGGGGTACCCCGCACATAGTGACGCAAGGTGAACAACTGTCCCCCGGGAAAAATTTACACTTGTTGGTTTGCAAATTTAGGGTTCCAACTGCGTCTGAGGGCCGCATGTGGCCCTTCTAAAAAATGGATGCGGCCCTCCATGAAATTATGAATTCCGTTTATAATCTTCCACAATGCCAGTTCAGCCCCCCTTTTCAAATAATGTTTCTATTATTTATAAAAATTAGAGAAAAAACAAAAAGCGGCCCTTTTTTTTAAATTTGACTTGTCAAAAAATCGCTCCTCAAGCTGACCGTTGTGGACTACTGGTCCCCATCACTTATTTGGTGATGTAAGGGAAGTAAAAAAGTTTACATCCAACCTTTCCTTCACCATCATTCATGCTGTATTGGCAGAAGCCAGCCCCAGGACCTCACAGTTCAACCGATCTCAGAACAGCAACATCCCCGCTCCAGGAAAAGGAGGACTCCCGGGGCCAATAAGAGTTTTCCCCCGAATCCCCCGAGAAATCGTGGTCCCCTTTTCCTAATGAAATTTTTTCTTAGTGCTTAGTTGACCTTTGCCTTCCCTGGGGTACTTTGACCGTTGCAGTACTCCGTAAGGAGTAAATTTAGAACTGCTCCCTCAAAATTTCCCAAAACACATTTACGACGTCTTTTTTGCCTTTTTTAAAGGTGCGACAGAAACCCACATATGCATAAAAACCCCCTTTTTCGAGAGTGCCCACCAAACAGGGTTCGTTCACCGAAATTGTATAAAAAAGGCAGCGTTGCGTGTTTATTAGACTGTTGGTTCGGTATGTGGGTTTTTTTAATGTGTGTGTTGGTGCATGTTTGTGTGTGTGGTGTGTGTGTGTGGTGGGGTGTGTGTGTGTGTGGGTGTGTGTGTGTGTGTGTGTGTGTGTGTGTTGTGTGTGTGTGTTGGGTTGTTTGTTAGTACCGTTGCGTTTTCGATGCGTCGCTGTTGGTATCGCAATACACACCGGGTGTTCCCCAACACCCCGGTCAGTGACCCCAAAACCAAAACAGGAACCGAAGAAGAAAACACCTTCACTATCACTCGCTTCCCTTTTGCCTCTCACAACTTGTACAACAAATAAAAGCCTTGTCTGGGCTTTTTGGGTTATCCCAGGGTTTTTTAAAACATATGCTGCTATGTTGATAATTTATGTAACTGTTTTGTGTATACTGAAAAAATTACTTTTTACTTACTAACATCACGATTGAAAGTTCACCAAAATGTCCCGCCTTTGAAATTTCAAGGACTGTGAAATATGGACCCTAGACCAGCGAACCTTCTTGGACCAGTAGACAGCGAACCTATGGACCCGTAGACCAGCGAACCCTTGGAAGTGACCCGCGAACCCATGGACTGTAGACCCGCGAACTAGGGATAGTAGACCAGCGAACTTGGGGCCCGTAGACAGCGAACTATGGACCCGTAGACCCGCGAACTATGGACCGTAGACAGCGAAAAATATGGCGTAGACCAGCGAACCTATGGCCAGTAGACCGTGAATATGGACCAGTAGCCCTTGAACCTATGGGGCCCGTAGACCCGTGAAAACCCATGGAACCCGTAGACCCGTGCCTATGGACCAGTACCCCGTGGGAACCCATGGACCAGTAGACCTGAACCCATGGACCAGTAGACCCGTGAACCCTTGGGGCCTTTGCCCCTGAACCCAGGACCCGTAGACAGTGAACCTATGGGCCTGTGAACCATGGCCATAGACCTGTGAACCTAGCCCGAGACCCCGTGAACCCATGGACCCGGACCCGTGAACTTGGACCAGTTTGACCAGTGAACTAGGACCCGTAGACAGGAAAATTTGGACCCGTAGACAGTGAACTATGGACCTGTGAACCTTGGGCAGTTACCTGTAACCTATGGGCAGTAGGCAGTGAACCTTGGCAGTTGAGCAGTGAACCCAGGGCAGTAGGGAGTGAGCCTTGGACCCCGTGAACCTTGGACCGTAGACCTGTGAACAGGACCAGTAACCGTGAAACCCATGGACCAGTAGACCTGCCTTTTGGGCCAGTGACCGTAACCCATGGGCCGTAGGCGTGAGCCCATGGACTGTGAACCTATGGACCCGTAGGATGTGCCATGGACAGTGACCGTGAACCTAGGACCAGTAGACCAGTGAAAAATGGACAGTGACCAGTGAACCTATGGACCAGGGGGGGGGTGGGGCCCCCGACAGTGAAAATTTGGACCATTAGACTGTGGGTTTAACCCTTTGGGCCCGTAGACCGGAACCTATGGCAGTAGACCAAAGGGGTAAACCTTTCCTATGGACCCGTAGCCCGTGAAATATGGCCTGGGGGAACTTATGGCAGAGACGTGAACCTATGGACCAGTAGACGGAACCTTATGGCAGGAATGACCTGTGAACTATGAAACCGTAGACCAGTGAACCCATGGACCAGAGACCGTGAACCTATGGACCAGTAGACCCGTGAACTATGAAACCCGTAGACAGTGAAATATGGCCTGGGAACCTATGGAAAACCCCAAAATAACCTGTGAACTATTTAACCCGTTTTGACCAGTGAACCTAGGACCAGCGCCCGTGAAAATATGGCATAGACCAGTGAACCTATGAAACCGTAGACAGTGAACCTATGGACCATAGACGTGAACCCTTGGGCCTGTGAACCTATGGACCCGTAGCCTGGAACCTAGGAACCCGTAGACCCCTGAACCTATGGCCGAGACCGTGAACTTGGGCAGTAGACAGTGAAACCCAGGACCTGTGAACCCTTGGACGTAGACCTGTGAACTATGGACCAGAGACCTGTGACTATGGACCAGTAGACAGTGAACCTTGGGGCCAGAGACCGTGAACCCATGGGGCCTAGGACAAAAAATTTAACCCTTTGGGCCCGTGAACCTATGGGCCGTAGACCTGTGGAACCCATGGACAGGGATAAAAAGGGGCCTGTGAAACCCAAGGGCCCGTACAGAACCTAGGACCCGGAACCTAAACCTTTTGGCCTGTGACTATGGACCCGTACCGTGAAATATGGACCTGTTTTAACCTATGGGGGCAGTAAATAAGGACCCGTGAAACCTATGGACCATGCCTTAAAACTAGGCCGTGACTTTTGAAACCTTTGGACCCGTGACTAGAAAACCTAAGGCCCGTGATTAAAAGGACCAGTGCCTGTGAACCTATGGACCGGCTTGAAAAATGGTCCAAGGGTGACTTGAAACCCAAGGACCCGGTTTAACCTAGGGCCAGTTTTGGCCCCTGACCTTGAAACCAGGACCGTGAACTAAGGGCCAGTGACCTTGAACCTTGGACCAAAGGGTTTTAACCCTGAGAACCTAAGGACCAGTGACCTGTGAACCTATGGACCAGTGACCTGTGAACCTATGGACCAGTGAAACTATGAACCAGTGGCCAATAAACCTAAAGACCAGTGACCTGTGAACCTAAGGACCAGTGACTTATGAACCTATGGACCAGTGAATCTAAGGACCAGTGACTTATGAACCTATGGACCAGTGAATCTAAGGACCAGTGACCTATGAACCTATGGACCAGTGAATCTAAGGACCAGTGACCTATGAACCTATGGACCAGTGAATCTAAGGACCAGTAGACCTATGAACCTATGGACCAGCGACCTGTGAACCTATGGACCAGTAACTAGTGAAGCTATGGACCAGTAACCTGTGAAGCTATGAAGCCACTGTGTGACTCCATCAGATACCCAGGTGTTGCACAAGTATATAATTTATCAACTTGTCGGTTCTCTGAACCATGTGTCTACATTACACCTTACTTATTTAAAGTTAGTTAATGATACTTAAACCTACATTATCTTTAACATAGATGATCCTAAAGTTAAAAATAATTAACAGCTGCTGGGATGTTGGAAATACAATGCTCATAACATAATTGCATAGTAGTAGCAGCAGTAGTAGCAGCAGCAGCAGTAGTAGCAGCAGTAGTAGCAGCAGCAGCAGTAGTAGCAGCAGTAGTAGCAGCAGCAGCAGTAGTAGCAGCAGCAGTAGTAGCAGCAGCAGTAGTAGTAGCAGCAGTAGTAGCAGCAGCAGTAGTAGCAGCAGTAGTAGCAGCAGCAGTAGTAGCAGCAGTAGTAGCAGCAGCAGCAGTAGTAGCAGCAGCAGTAGTAGCAGCAGCAGCAGTAGTAGCAGCAGTAGTAGCAGCAGCAGCAGTAGTAGCAGCAGCAGTAGTAGCAGCAGCAGTAGTAGTAGCAGCAGTAGTAGCAGCAGCAGTAGTAGCAGCAGTAATTTAGCACCCAGACAGTAGTAGCAGCAGTAGTAGCAGCAGCAGTAGTAGCAGCAGTAGTAGCAGCAGCAGCAGTAGTAGCAGCAGTAGTAGCAGCAGCAGCAGTAGTAGCAGCAGTAGTAGCAGCAGCAGCAGTAGTAGCAGCAGTAGTAGCAGCAGCAGCAGTAGTAGCAGCAGCAGTAGTAGCAGCAGCAGTAGTAGTAGCA
>NC_069426.1:38071250-38141250 GCF_026875155.1 Cherax quadricarinatus | reverse complement strand
CATGTACTGGGGAGTTTCATGCATTGGATGTTGCATATACTGTGTTGAATGCACTGTATGTTGCATGCACTGGATGTTGCATATACTGGGTGTTGTATGTACTGTGTTGCATGCATTGAGTGTTGCGCGTACTGGGTATACTGAGTTCCTTTTGGTGTTGGTACGACAGCAGTTACAACAGCGCTGGTCACAAACGACACAAGCAGAGGTTCTGTTAGCATCTGTGGGAAGTGTCTGGGATTCTTTGGGTTACTGGCGGCATTACTGAGAGTGTCGGTGATTCCTGACTGCTGACTGGTTGATTCCTGCTTGCTAACTGGTTGATTTCTGCACGCTGACTGGTTGAGTCCTGCCTGCTTACTGCTTGAAGGGTGGGCAAACTGTCCACCTGGAGGCTCTGGGCCTGTCTCTGGTGACAAAGGCTGGCGAGGCTGTGTTACAGCTGGAGTGGCAGTGTTCTGGCGAGGCCGGGTTAGGGCTGGCGAGGCTGGCTTAGGGCTGGCGAGGCCGGCTTAGGGCTGGCGAGGCCGGCTTAGGGTTGGCGAGACCGCCTTAGGGCTGGCGAGGCCGGGTTAGGGCTGGCGAGGCCGTGGTGACGTCTACATCAGTAATCTGAGCAGAGTGTCTCGCTTCATGACTCTGCTCGCGGGACAGAAAGTGGTTTGAGAGGTTAATGACGTGTCTCTTTCCTCTTCCTCTTCCTCCTCCTCCTCCTACCTCCATCTCTTCCTTCCTCCAGCACTTCAAGCAACTCCATAATGTCGTTATGCCTAGACGACTCTCTATCCTGCCTTGCTGGCTGCTGCTGATCCTCCTCCTTATCGCTGTTGCTGATCCTCCTCCTTATCGTTGTTTCTGATCTTCCTCCTTATCGCTGTTGCTGATCCTCCTCCTTATCGTTGTTGCTGATCCTCCTCCTTATCGCTGTTGCTGATCCTCCTCCTTATTTTCCTACCTTTCCCTTCTTCCTCTTATTCATTTTCCTCATCCTATTTTTTTCTTCCTCCTCCTCTGGGCTCCTTCACGCACCTGTAATCGCCTGACTGATGAGTTTCGAGTCTTTCTACTCCCGGAGCCCGGCCATGGACCAGGCTCGTCTTTTGCTAGCCTGGTCAACACCAAGCTGTTCCTGCTGGTGGCCCACTGTACCACATCCATCACAGCCTGATTGATCTGCCATTTGGCGAAGATACTTGTCCAGTTTCTTCTTGAAGACTTCTACAGTTGTTCCAGCAGTGTTTCTGATATCTTCCCGTTTTGTATCATGACTGTTAAAGTTGCTGTTGTTTAAGAGAGAGAGGGGGAGAGAGAGAGAGAGAGAGAGAGAGAGAGGGAAAAGGAGAGAGAGAGAGGGAGAGAGGAGAGGAGAGAGAGAGAGAGGAGAGAGCGTGTGTCACGCCCAGCTTCCTTAAGATGATCTACCTATCATTACAGGTTACTTGGGCGGCACGTAAGGCACAGCTAATCTCACCGATAATGTTGGGAATTCACGCATAAATACTCTCTGGAAAGGGAATTTGCAAGTGAAAATTCGCACAATTGAAGCTCTGAGAGATTCGTGTATGTCTCTCTCTCTCTCGTACGTAATAAGCCAAATCGTCCAGTATGGCCTATTTGGCAAGGGTTTACTTTGGCGAATAAGCCGAATGAAAATTTGTTTTTGCCATATATCAGCAGAAATCTATCTGAGCATTTAATTATATAATATATATATATATATATATTATATTATATTATATATATATTAGATTTTATATTATATATATATATATGTAGATTTATTGTAATTTAAATTATATTTAAGTTGACCAAATTTATTCATAATAATTTAACTAAAAACAATGTGATAGTTTTAGGGAGGTTAGGTCAGGTTTTTAAGTTAGTTTTGGTTCAAAAATAAAAATAGTTACATCATTGCTAATGAAAAAATAGCTATCAACCTGTAATTTTTTTTGGAAAGGGGGGGATCTAATTTTTAAGGGAGTTCGGCCAATTTGGTAAGTTCGGCTTATTTAGTACGACACACACACACACACACTCCCAGAGCCTGGCTTGATGCTTGCTTGGTCAACCAGACTGTTCCAGTTGGCGGCCCACGGGCCAATATTTCCATTACAACCTGGATGATCTGGCATCAATAATGTACATACAAAAATACAACAGTGATACTGCTCATATTAAAACAATAGAATAATAATAATAATAATAATAATAATAATAATAATAATAATAATAATTTTCGTGGGGAAGGTGGGGAAGTCTCCCGTGGGAAGGTGTCGAGGTCTCCTCTGTCGGAAAGGTCTCCAGGTCTCCGCCAGTAAAGTGTCGAGGTCTCTTACCTCCCTTGGTAAGTGTGTGTGTGTGTGTGTGTGTTGTGTGTGTGTGTGTGTGTGTGTGTGTGTGTGTGTGTGTGTGTGTGTGTGTAACCTTGCGAGAGGAATCATGATTCCCACATATAATTAGCGACTTATTATTATCTGTGGCCTTGTTCATCCCCTCTTTCTTCCTCTGTCTCCTTCACCCTTCTTCATCTTCCTCCGTTTCCTTCACCCCTCTTCACCCTTCTCGATCTTCCTCCGTCTTCTCCACCTTTCCGTTTTTTTTTCATTTTAATCGATTCCTTCTTTTCCCCTTCTCTTCTCACTCCTCTCTAGTCTCTCCCTTTGATTATGCCCCCACTGATTCCCCTTTTCTTACCACCCACCTTTCTTCTCCTCTTTCCTTCCTACCTTCCTTCCTCCCACCCTGGGAAACACCGCAACAATATCACAACACCGATACTTTGCCCTTGGCCCTCCTGGAAAGCAAGATGTGAACAGGTGTTACACACACACACACACACACACACACACACACACACACACACACACACACACACACACACACATAGTTGTATCTGGTAGTTTATATATAAGCACAAGTCCTTTCTAATTTTCGACTTTTGACCACAAAAACTTCGACTGCGTCATTAGTGTCCAGTAATTTAGTATATATGAAAGACACTTTTAATATTCAGGCCAGCGTCTCCTCGTTGTCTGTTCTGGTCGCGTCTAAATACGCTGTGCAATGAAATCCACATTTCGTTATTAAAATGGTTTCCTACATTAGTCTCCAAGAAAGCTGCAAATATTGCACATGACTCCATGAGAAGACATTTATTGATTCTTTCTTCGGTTTGAGACCTTGTACATTTACAAACACAAAGGATGATGCAGTGTTAGTTGCTTGTACATTTACAAACACAAGATGATAGTGTTAGTTACTCGTACATTTACAAACACTAAAGGCGATACAATGCCAGTTGTTGTGGTGGGGGTTTGTTAGTCAGACTTAGTATCTGTGACTCTGATGACCCAGCCACTGACTTCTATTCCAGTCCAGTATGCCGCCTAGGTGGTCATACATTCTTAACATTTCTTACCATTCTTTTACACTAAAAAAATCCTGTTGCCTGTATGACCACAGTTTGCAAGTTCAGACTGGCGTTCATGAAGCTTTACATGCCTCATACCCTTCTTGTGGAAGGTCGGACAGTTTCAGTCACAGCACTGTCCTTCATATATCAAACTGCATCACACTTTCGTATGAAGAAAAAGCTTGCAGGGCCCGTAGTGTCATGTGCCCTTACTCAAAAGACGTCGTCATTTTTTGGATGGCTGTACGTATCTGGAAGTTCCCTTTTTGATCCTAGTATAACATTTATACAATTCATTTTTCCCGTTAGCTGAAGTGGTGTTGGTAACTTGAAGCCCAAAAACCTCAGCCAATAGAAAAATGATCGGTACCAGAGCGAGAACCAACACTGACAGCATTACCACCCGCACCAGTGCTGCCCACCAATTTCACTAGTACGAACACCTACACAAATCCAAGAAAGATCCCTAGTATCACCAGTACCGGTACCAGGACTATTATCAGGACTAGTATACACCCACCTGTGTCAGTTTTAGATCCACAAAAAACACCAGTACCAGTTCCAGTACCTGGGGCCTTGATGTGCGAGTCGTCAACACACTGCGCTTGGGTTGCTGACATCAGTGACACTAGTCTGTAGCTGCTGGTCCTCACTTGCCTCTTTCTTTTGTGCACTGGAATTGTATTTGGCTCTCTTCCGCTGAGTGCCATTCAGGCGGTGGTGGCCCATCTTGGGCAAACATTGTCCCGCCTCACAACATCTCTTGCGCCCAGTGATTCAAGGAAGAGGTGGACTTTATCGTGTTCTGTTGTCAACAGCAGACAGTAGGTTGGCAGACAGAAACCGTCCAGGGAGGCACCACCGTCCTGTTATAAGAGTCTTAAACACAGGCAGCAGGTTGGTAGACAGCAACCGTCCTGTCAAATGACGGTGAAATGAAAACGATATTTTTTCAACTCCAGCAGGATTGCTGATTTTTTTCTTTCTGTCTCGTGAACACATTAAATAAGTAATTCTTGCAAACTGCTATTGACATTCATTATACATAAAGTATATCTTTTACTTTCCTAGATGCTTGTTAATGGTTCTTCAGCCTGTAGTGATCTCCTCCCGACCTAGGTCTGGTCGGTGATCGGGCCAGGGGGAAGGTGATTAACAGAGCCCCTACAGATAAGAGAGAGAGAGAGAGAGAGAGAGAGAGGAGAGAGAGAGAGAGAGAGAGAGAGAGAGAGAGAGAGAGAGAGAGAGAGAGAATACCTGCCTCACCAGGTAGACGAAACGACAGTGTCAAGGTGTGTCACTCAGTTTACACCGTATAACTACACGATCCTCCCTCACCCAAGCCCCTTGTGCACCTCATCACTCATTAGTACATCCTCATTAATACAAACACCCTCAGCCCTCCTTCCATTATTATTATTATTATTGAAATTTATAAGAATATAAAGAGACATCTATATAGACTTCGAAGTGCCCAAATGCCTAAAACAGTGCCCAAGACAGTACCCAAGAAAGTGCCCAAAACAGTGCTCAAAACAGCACCCACAACAGTGTCCAATATAGTGCCCAAAACAGTGCCAAGACAGGTCAATACTCTTAAATACCAAACACATAACTGTCTGAGTGAGGGAAATTCTTGATTTTCTCCAGGAAATTCCACATCAGCAAGACTGCAACCTCTACCTCGAATTGCTATGTGCGTGCACCAACAGACTGCCTGACCGGGACGTCGACCGCCTTGCACTTGTCCAACAAGGCCTGTCAAGACACGTGAGTGCAAACTAGGACATGCTTATTAAAAAAACATTCCGGTCATGGTACCTTGATCATTTCAAGGACCTTAACTGCTTGAAGCACCTTGATCACTTCAGGGACTCTGGTCGTTTCAGGGACCTTAATTACTCCAGGGACAAGGGACTGATTACTTCATCTTTTGTATATAATTCTTCACATAACGTCCGTGTACTGTGCTGAAAAAGCCATTGGCTGGCGAAACGTCTACAAATAAAGATACACAGATGTTGCACATGTGCCTAATTCTTCAAGATACACAAATGTTGCACATGTGCCCAATTCTTCATGTTGTCGGTACTGTATACCATTTGTGTACAACATAAGGGAAACTACCAACAGACCCCTTACCCTAGTAGTCTTTACGAGGGAACATTTAATCTACTCTCCTACACCACATCAACTTTAATCTATCCTATACCACACCAACCTTAATCTGCCAACCCTACATTCACTCCTAACACAGGTACTAAATTCTACACCCTTAATCCCTTTACCCTAAATGCATCACCTCGCACTATACCCTGAAAACAGACGCAAACAGCCCAGGACCTACCACTGTGCCCCTAAGACCAAACACTGGACCATGAAACCAAACATTGGACCCTGCGAGAAACACAAACAGCAGAAGACCAAACACTGGACCCTGAGATAAAAAAAAATTGGATCCGAGACAAGCACAGGCAGTCGAGGACCCTGAGACGAACACATACACAAAAAGAGTCAGGGACCCATCACTGGGCCATGAGGCCTGACACTAAATCTACACACGCACACACACACACACACACACACACACACACACACACACACACACACACACACACAGCCAGGGGCCCAATACCGGGCCTTGAAAGACAGCGTGTCTCAGCCTCCCAGCAGGTGTTAACATAAATAACCACCCGAGCGGAAATTCCCAAACACGTGTCCATCCTGGGTTAGTGTAATGTGGGTATCATCCATTTCCGCGTAGCTGAGGAGGGAGGGAGAGAGAGAGAGAGAGAGAGAGAGAGAGAGAGAGAGAGAGAGAGAGAGAGAGAGAGAGAGAGAGAGAGAGAGAGAGAGAGAGAGAGCAGGGCAGCATGACGGTCCCAGGCATCAGTGCAGGTGAGTGACCCTAGGCTATGGGCCCAGCAAGGTGTGAACTTCACCTGCGGATTAGTCACAGCTGTCACCAGAACTGTGGGAGTCCTCACAATGCAGGACCACTAGTATTGTGGGGACCCTGACACTGGAGGACCCCCCTCCCTTAGTACTGTGGGGCCCAGACAGTGGGCAGGACAAACTCACCAGTACGGTGGGTAGGACAAACTCACGAGCAGTGTGAGATGTGGTGGTAGGACATGTTGGTGAAGACCACAGGTGGTGGAAGACACAGGTGGTGGAGGACACAGGTGGAGGAAGACAGGTGGTGGAGGACACAGGTTGTGGGAGACACAGGTGGTGGATGACACAGGTGGTGGAGGAAACAGGTGGTGGGAGACACAGGTGGTGGAGGACACAGGTGGAGGACACAGGTGGTGGAGGACACAGGTGGTGGACACAGGTGGTGGATGACAGGTGG
Organism: Cherax quadricarinatus; assembly: GCF_026875155.1. Taxonomy (NCBI): domain Eukaryota; kingdom Metazoa; phylum Arthropoda; class Malacostraca; order Decapoda; family Parastacidae; genus Cherax; species Cherax quadricarinatus. Next base: position 38,134,480 of record NC_069426.1, on the reverse strand, counting down.
TGGAGACCACAGGTGGAGGACACAGGTGGTGGATGACACAAGTGGTGGATGACACAGGTGGTGGACACAGGTGGTGGAGGACACAGGTGTTGGAGACCACAGGTGGTGGATGACAAAGGTGGTGGGGGGCACAGGTGGTGGAGACCACAGGTGGTGGAGACCACAGGTGGTGGACACAGGTGGTGGAAGACACAGGTGGTGGATGACACAGGTGGTGGAGGACAGAGGTGGTGGAAGACACAGGTGGTGGAGGACACAGGTGGTGGAGGACACAGGTGGTGGAAGACACAAGTGGTGGATGACACAGGTGGTGGAGGACACAGGTGTGGGTGGTAGGACACAGGTGGTGGAAGACACAGGTGGTGGAAGACACAAGTGGTGGAGGACACAGTGGTGGAGGACACAGGTGGTGGAGGACACAGGTGGAGACGCACCTCTACAACTAAACAGCCAGGAAGGAGGCGGGGTCAACCATGCGCAACACCTTCATTTATATTGGCCATTAGTGGCATTACTTCAGTACCTGCAGGAGGGAGTGAGGGAAGGAGCCGTGAAGGAGTTAATGGGATGGAATATTAGCTGAGAGGGAGTTAAAAGTATAGAGGGAAGCTGGGGAGAGAGGAGGGGGTTTAGGACCAAATAAGAAGCAGATTCGTCAGCTTCTCCCTAAATTCGTCTTCACAAGGTACCCTGACGCCATCTTGGGGAGCTGGTCATCAGTAACCTGAAGCTGCAGTGTCGTCTCCCCTACACCTTCGTCTGAGAGGGTGTCCTGTGCGCATCCCACAGCAGGGAAGCGGTAGATCCACATAAAACAGCAGGAAAAGATTCTACAACAGGACAGCAAGTTCTACAGCAGGATCAGGGACAGAAGTTCTACATCAGGCACAGCAGGGACAGCGGGTCCTCTAGGAGAGAGAGAGAGAGAGAGGGGTGTGCAGGTTGTGTTCTCATCGCCCGTATGGCCTAAACGAGTCGTTCACACACCATGAACTCAACTATACATTTTTCTCTTTCCGCCAACTGCCCCCCCCCCCACAGGAATGGTAGGAAATATTTCTTTAGCCTCAAGATGGTCAGAAAGAGGAATGACCTTCTTGAAGTTGTAGAAGGAAGTTCCATACACGGCTTCAAGAACAAGTATGCGGAGGCTTACGCGACTAAACATTACAACTAGTGCCAGGTGTCCCTGAATACTTTTTCCTTTTCCCCTCAAATGGTCCTGTACCTTTGATATACTTCCAATGAGTTCGGAGAGTTTTTCCTCTCCCGAAGCCCGGCCTTGGGCCAGGCTCGTCTGGTGCTAGCCTGGCCAACCAGGCTGTTGCTGCTGGTGACCCGCTGCTCCACATATCCATCATGGCCTGGTTGATCTGGCACCTGGTGAAGATACTTGTCCAGTTTCCTCTTCAAGACTTCTACACTTGTCCTAGCGGTGTTTCCGATATCTTCTGCTAAGATGTTGAATAATCTCGAGCCTCGAATGTTGATACAGTGTTCCCTTACCGTATCTCAGACCCCCTAAAAAATTCTTTCCCACGCCATATACCTCTTGACAGGTGGGTGTGTCCACTTCAGCTGCAACTGTGGGCAGCTCAGCACGCAACACTGGCTGGTCGAGCTGTGATGATTTGCACATCTCTGAGTGAAAATATCTTTATCAAAGTCACACTTTCCCCTTCTAAACGAATACCACTCTCATACAAATTCAAGCATCGTCTGCAAAGGTTGAGTAAATACAAACTCCATACATAGTTTTAAGGGTAGGAACGGTATAACTTGAGAGTCCAGTACACACACACATTAAAAAGAACAAAGTACAATACCGTGATTGGAACAACATTAATCCGCATTTATAAGTTTCTTTCTCCTGTGTGCGGATTATTTGTGTAATTTCTTTACTATTTCTCTAGGTGTGTGTGTGTGGTGTGTGTGTACTCAGTTATACTCACCTAGTTGTGGTTGCAGGGGTCGAGTCATAGATCCTGGCCCCGCCTCTTCACTGGCCGCTACTAGGTCACTCTTCCTGCTCCATGAGCTTTGTCATACCTCTTCTTAAATGTATGGATCCTGCCTCCACTACATCGCTTCCCAGACTATTCCACTTCCTGACAACTCTGTGACTGAAGAAATATTTCTTAACATCCTTGTGATTCATCTCAGTCTTCAAATTCCAACTGTGACCCCTTGTTACTGTGTCCCATCTCTGGAACATCCTGTCTCTGTCCACCTTGTCGATTCCTCCCAGTATTTTTTATGTCGTTATCACATCCCCCTATCTATCCTGTCCTCCAGTGTCGTCAGGTTCATTCATTCATTCATTAGGGATCTGCCGGTACTTCCGACCCGGGTCTTCTCCAGATGGCGACCCGGCGGTGGCCCCCGGGTTGGGGGTGTCGTTCATCTTCTTCTTTCTTCTGTCTTCTTTCTTGGGCCCTCCGGGTGGAGGGTAACATCATCTTCTCTCTCTTGCGGTGACTCCCCGGGGGAGAGTGTCGTCAGGTTGATTTCCCTTAACTTCTCCTCGTAGGACATACCCCTTAGCTCCGGGACTAGTCTTGTTGCAAACCTTTGCACTTTCTCTAGTTTCCTTATGTGCTTGGCTAGGTGTGGATTCCAAACTGGTGCTGCATACCCCAAAATAGGCCTAACGTACACGGTGTACAGGGTCCTGAACGATTCCTTATTGAGATGTTGGAATGCTGTTCTGAGGTTTGCCAGGCGCCCATATGCTGCAGCAGTTATTTGGTTGATGTGCGCCTCAGGAGATATGCCCGGTGTTATACTCACCCCGATATCCTTTTCCTTGAGTGAGGTTTGTAGTGTGTTGTGTGTGTGTGTGTACTCACCTAGTTGTGGTTTCAGGGGTCGATTCACAGCTCCTGGCCCCGCGTCTTCACTGGCCACTACTAGGTCACTCTTCCTGCTACATGTGTGTGTGTGTGTGTGTGTGTGTGTTGTGTGTGTGTGTTGTGTGTGTGTGTGTGTTGTGTTGTGTGTGTGTGTGTGTGTGTGTGTGTGTGTGATGTATTAGTGCAACACAGAAGTGCACGCACACACTCAAAACAAAGTATCTATCGTCAAGTACCTTCAACAAACGATAACACGCACACACATGTTCAATATAAAATAAAACAATCCTGAACAAAGGAACATCTGTCATCCCACAAAGAAACATCTGTCACCGACAAGCTAAGCAAAAAAAAGAACATTTTAATACGATTAAGATAACGAGGGAAAACAATCGTGGCTATCTGGAACACAATCTGTTTATCCACGTTCTGTGAACTGTCCTTATACGAACGTTTTAAAGTTCCTTCATCACCAGGACGAGTTGTATTTGTTGATGCAAATAATGACAGTCCCCCATCACATATTCTCTCTCTCTCTCTCTCTCTCTCTCTCTCTCTCTCTCTCTCTCTCTCTCTCTCTCTCTCTCTCTCTCTATCTCTCTCTCTCTCTCTCTCTCTCTCTCTCTCCCTCCCTCTCTCTCTTTACAGAGGGTTTTACAAGGTTAAGCTAAGCTTTCTTAACTTTATTTACAGGCTAAGAGCTGTTACTTATATCAGCTCATCTGAAAGCCTTTTTACTGTTATGAGACATGCAGGTATGAAACAGGATGAAGCTGGAGCCATCTGTGAGCCAGCAGTTTTATTTGATCAACTATTCTCTTTCTCTCTCTCTCTCATCACTACCCTGTCTTTACTTCTCTTGCCTACTCATCTCCTTCCCTCTCCCCTTACAACCTCCTCTTCCCCCTCCTATTAGCATTATCCTCTCCCCCCACCCCCAGGGGGTAGTGAGAGCCAGGTGAGGGAGGAGCAACGAAGGGGTGTGTGGCAGGGGTTGCTGTCCTGTTGAAGGGGGAGGGGCATGGGGAGGGGTAACAGCAGCTGTGTAATCCCAACAGCAGGCGTGACTGACCGACCGTCCCTCACCTCTGTCTTCATCCCCCACTAACCCCCCCCCTTATCCTATCAGCATACTAGTTAGGGTAAGGGGAGGGGGGGGGTCAATTTTACCCATTCATCCAAACTAGCAGCCTGACAACTTTCAACTCTGCATCTTCACCCTAACCAGCAGTCTACAATCACCTTAAAACTGCAGCATTACCCTTAATCATATATTTACAATTTGTTTCATCAAATACAGATTGTTCCCTGAAAAATGTCAGGTACCATCTTTTTATTAACAAAATTTCGTGATATATCACATAGGTTATATATTATCTTCTAGAACGAGGAAAAAACCTCTCTTAAGAAGAACCAAGACTGCAAAGACGCTCGGAAGATTTCTAACGCTAAGTAACTACTGACCAACTTCTTGAAAGACGAGAGACGTAAGGCTTCAGAAGAGACGTAGGAACGAAGAGGATAAAGATATAAGGTTTCGGGAAACCTATGATAAGTGGGTCCTAAGAAGAGAATATAAGAAAGATAATAGAAAAAAGTCACAAGAATATGGAAGAGAGATATTAGTACACCTGGAGGGTGCGCCGGGGGTCAACGCCCCCGTGACCAGGTCCATGACCAGGTCTCGTCATAAAAAGGAAGACATAAGGACACAAGAGGACATAAGGACGCAAGAGGACATAAGGACGCAAGAGACATAGGACAAAGAGAAAAGATAAAGGACAAGGACACAAAGGTCATTGGGAAAGGAAATAAAAAAGAAGTCATAAGGTCATTAAGGTACGTACAGAGCTGGGATGCAGGAACATAAAAGAGACAATCAACAGACTTTTAATGGAAGAAAAAAACAAGTCATTAGTGTAGAGAAGCAGCTTTTGTGTCCACAAGAGCAAACCGCTCATGTGAAGGAGAAAACAAAATCTGTGAGAAAGGATATACCAAGACGGTTCTCGTGCAACTATACAAGAGGTTCGTTCCGGGCTACCGCTGTAAAGCGAAAATCGCTGTAAAGTGAAACAGACTTTTTTTTTTTAATTTTCAAATGCACATAAAAGCCTGATAAGATATTTACACCATCATATATTAAGTGAGCAATAGAGCTAGGCCTGAAAAAATGAATATACAGTATAAACATTACTTACCTTTATACACCTTCATTTTTAACTCATAGTGAGTGTTGAATATATTTATTGATAAATTAGACACATGTGCAACTCTTGGGTATCTTGGGTATTCAAGATTGATGGACTGAACACATCGACTCAAGGTTGAGGGACTGATTACCTCATTCTCTCTCCTGTTCTTCAAGTTTCTCCTACGAATGGACTGATGAAGCCACTGTGTGGCGAAACGTTTCCTCAATAAAGATACCCAAGAGTTGCACATGTGTCTAATTTATCAAAATGTCGGTTCTCTGAACCATTCATCTACAAACCTGTCAGACACTGCAACTTCTTGGGATCTTAATACTTGGGAATTCTTCGCTTGCCTAATTCTTGGCCACGACCTACTTCCACATTGAACAAATGTGACACGACCTATGACTGCTACACCTCTCCTGCCATACGGTTTATAAGCTGCTTCTCCGCTGATATGCCGTATTCTATTCAAGATTGATGGACTGAACACATCGACTCAAGGTTGAGGGACTGATTACCTCATTCTCTCCTGTTCTTCAAGTTTCTCCTACGTATGGACTGATGGAAGCCACTGTGTGGCGAAACGTTTCCTCAATAAAGATACCCAAGAGTTACACATGTGTCTAATTTATCAACATGTCGGTTCTCTGAACCATTCATCCACAAATATATTTATTGTAGGAAGTCTAAATAAATGAAGAATGGGTATAACTAAAAACCGCTGCCTTAGAGAAACACTGTAAAGTGGGGCCCTCCTGTACATTCACACTCATATACCTGTGATTGGTTTTGAGAGTCCTCCTACTCCCGCAGGCCGACCCTGAGCCAGGCTTGTCTAGTGCTGGCATGATCAACCAGGCTGTTGCTGCTGGTGGTCCGCTAGAAGTAACGAATACTCAATAAAGACAGAGGTAACTAAATAGCGGGTTACCAACAGCCCACAAAATAATTATGGATATAAAGAACAAAAAGGCATAATACCGTGACAGGAGCAATACACAAATAACCCAAATACAGGAGAGAGAAGCTGAGGTCAAGTCGGACCGAAACGTCGTATTAAGCTCCTTCTCCATGTCCGGGTTATTTATGTATAATTAAGGATATCAATTACGAAAATTATGGATATGGAGTGCAAAGGATGAAATACAGTGAATTAGCTTTACACAAATAACCCGCACACAGAAGAGAGGAGCTTACGACCACGTTTCAGTCTGACTTTATCCAAATCGGACCGAAACGTCGTGGTAAGCTCCTCTCTCCTATATGCGAGTTATTTTTGTATTGTTCCAGTCATGGTATTATGCCATGTTGTTCTTCAAATTAGCCTTATGAACCCTCCCTGGCTGTCTTCACCTGCCAATTCAAAAATTCCTAACGTCAGTTCCTGAACACCCGGTCATAAAACGGACCCACGTACCACATGTGGGACTGCGCGTGGCCAACACCAACAGTCTGATTACGCAGGCTATCAACCAGGGAAGCCTGGTCTTGGACCGGGCCGCGGAAGGGGAAAGGGTGACCCCGAGATAAATGGAATTAAGATAATTGTGAAATTAATAGTAATTTAATGGCTGAGAGGAACAACCTAATGAGGTGGTGATGATGGTATCAACACCTCCAAGATGCCCTAACGTTAATATAGAGCTCTTGATCCACGAAACTGGAGCTACCCTGCCCTTGTGTCAAACCTGATTACCATCAATAAAAAATACCTCAGTGTTGTATATGCTTTATTCACCAGTAAACATACACAGGTGTTGCAAGTGTGTCTTATTCATCAGCAAACATACACAGGTGTTGCACATGTGTCTTATTCACAGTAAACATACACAGGTGTTGCACACGTGTCTTATTCATCAAACATACACAGGTGTTGCACATGTGTCTTATTCACAGTAAACATACACAGGTGTTGCACACGTGTCTTATTCATCAAACATACACAGGTGTTGCACATGTGTCTTATTCACAGTAAACATACACAGGTGTTGCACATGTGTCTTATTCATCAGTAAACATACACAGGTGTTGCACACGTATCTTATTCATCAGTAAACATACACAGGTGTTGCACACGTGTCTTATTCATCAGTAAACATACACAGGTGTTGCACATGTGTCTTATTCATCAACTTGTCGGTATTATATACTAACCGGAACGAGATAGGGAGAATGGTACCCTGATGGTAGGGCCGCACTACCCACCCTCACCATGTCCTGTCCTCTACCTATCCTACTCCAAACTACCTCCTCACTTATTCTTACCCCCCTCAACCTATATCTACCGTCTGCACACTATTCTCTACCCTCCCTCAACTTATCTCACCTCCTCCCTATTGTCTACCTCTCACCTATCTCTACCTTCCCTCACCACTTTCTCTACCTCCCTCACCATATTCTCTACCTTCCCTCACATTTCTCTACCTTCCCTCACCCTTTCACCTTCCCTCACCCTATTTCTCTACCTTCCTCACCCCATTCTCTACCCTACCCATCCTATTCACTACCTTCCTCACCTATTCTACCTTCCCTCACCTATCTCACCTTCTCATCACCTTTCTTACCTTCCTCACCCTATTCCCTTACCTTCTTGCACCCTATTCTCTATTCCCTCACCCAATTCTCTACTTCCTCACCCATTCTCTACCTCCCTCATCACATTCTCTACTTCCCTCACCTGTTCTTACTTCCCTCACCATTCTCTACCTTCCTCACCTATTCTCTACCTTCTTCACCCTATTCTCTAACTTCCTCACACATTCTCTACCCTCCCTCACCCTATTCTCTACCTCCCTCACCCTATTATCTACCTTCCCTCACCCTATTCTCTACCCTCACACTATTCTATCTTCCTCACCCTATTATCTACCTTCCCTCACCTATTCTCTACCCTCACACTATTCTCTACCCTCCCTCACCCTATTCTCTACCCTCCCTCACCCTATTATCTACCTTCCCTCACCTATTCTCTACCTCACCTATTCTCTACCCTCCCTCACCTTATTCTCTACCCTCCCTCACCCTATTTCTACCTCCCCTCACCATATTCTCTACCTTCTCTCACACTATTCTCTACCCTCCCTCACCCTATTCTCTACCCTCCCTCACCCTATTATCTACCTTCCCTCACCCTATTCTCTACCCTCACACTATTCTCTATCTTCCCTCACCCTATTTCTACCTTCCCTCACCTATTCTCTACCTTCTCACCTATTCTCTACCCTCCCTCACCCTATTATCTACCTTCCCTCACCCTATTCTCTACCCTCCCTATTCTCTATCCCTCACACTATCTTACCCTCCCTCACCCTATTATCTACCTTCCCTCACCCTATTCTCTACCCTCACACTATTCTCTACCCTCCACTATTCTTTACCCTCCCTCACCCTATTATCTACCTTCCCTCACCCTATTCTCTACCCTCACACTATTCTTTACCCTCCCTCACCCTATTATCTACCTTCCTCACCCTATTCTCTACCCTCACCCTATTCTCTACCCTCACACTATTCTTTACCCTCCCTCACCCTATTCTCTACCTTCCCTCACCCTATTTTCTACCCTCCCTCACCCTATTCTTTACCCTCCCTCACCCTGACCTTGAACACCAGCCCACACTGTCACAAGCCTCGCATGCTAATCCTCGATCCGTGACAGCTTGTTTGTATTGCCAGTGTACCAACCAGGGAGGTACCAAGGGTGCTGGGGTACCAGCCCACCCTTGCGTACCCCTCAGCCAGGAGGGGGGTAAGCACCCCCTCCCGCGCACCCTCAGGAAGCCACGGGGTGTCGAACCAACGTACCTGTGGATGAGAGAGAAAATTAGCTTTAGTGAATTCAGTTATATGATACATTCATTCATTACAAAAGATGTGGGTTACATACACGGTGTTGAAATGTGTATCAGCCTGAGCTGGAAGACGTCAGTAAAGTAATATATTAGACTGAGCTGGAAGACGTCAGTAAAGTAATATATTAGACTGAGCTGGAAGACGTCAGAAGAGTAATGTATCAGCCCGAGCCGAGAGATTTCAGCAAAGTAATACAGCCTGAGCTGAGAAGATTCAAAAGAGTAATATATCAGCAGAGCGGAGAGTTCAGTGGGTTCAGCTGGGAGAGATTTCGCCAAATATTCCAGGTCTCAGTAGGATTCAGCCAAAGGTTTATCAGCCTAGCTGTAGAGTAAAGAGAAAAGAGAGTGAGAGAGAGAGAGAGAGGAGAAGAGAATAGGAGTAGACGAGATGAGAGGTAAGGAGTAGAGAGAGAGAGAAGAGAGAGAGAGAGAGAGAGAGAGAGAGAGGTTATGCAATCAGGGAAAAGGGACGGGGGAAGCAATAAACCAGCAGGAGAACTTGTAAAGACATTTCAGATGAATCAAAAGTCTTCTTGCATTCCAAGAAAGCGAAGACAGGCAGCCTCCCAGTCTTTCCTGCTTTATCTCTTGAAAAAGTTCATCAGACAGGATTTTCCCGTCTCTTAATCCGTGATTTTTTTTTTTTTTTTTGAGAAAACATTTGCTTTTTAGTGTTCCATGAGTTAAGTAGTTCTTAATTTAAACTGTAATAGTTACTGAACCCATGGTCGACTATTTGACTAGATTCTTCCTGAGGTCTGACTACTCAGGTTGACAGGATATATACACCAAGAGATGTATGTTTCTCAGTGTAAATACACTGAGAGTTTTCTTTAATCCCTTTTCAGGGATTAAAGTATTCTTGACTGGTGGTGAATAGATTACACGCAGCTTTAATGACCATCGTGTAGTTGATAGGTTATAAACCCCATTAACTAACCAATGGGTGGAAACATTGGGACGTGTTTCCTTCAGACACCAGCTGTCTATGTTCACGTGTCAGTAAAACAGGTACCTGGGTGTTAATCGACTTGTGTGGGTCGCATCCTGGGGACGAAATTGACCTAATTTGCCAGAAATGGTCTGCATAACAAGGGGCTTTCTATATAGTAGTTTGTCATTATGAATGCTAGGACTGTATACGTGTACTTGTAAGTATAATAATAATAATTATTATTATTATTAATTATTATTATTATAACTAGTTCAGGTTCACACACTTCATGAAGACACAAAAAATTACAGGAAGATGAAAGCAAGGTTTTCTAGTGTGCCACTGTGCAGTGGAGGACATGACGTCAGTGGTGATAAGTTGCAGTTGCTTAGGTATGGAAAAAATGAAGAACTCAAAATGGACTATACACAACTAAAAAAGATCGTCAAATAGAACTAAATGACCACGTGAAAAACCTGTAAGTAATTATGTCGGCTAACCTTACTTATAAAGGACGAAATAAAGAAAATGTCAGAACAGCCAGGAGGATGACGGGGTGGATAATAGTGCCAATGGTGACACTTTTCAAATGAATCGTGTTCTCGCGTTTGTTTAGTGTTGACAGCTCCGTTCAGGGCAGGAGAGATTTCGGAGCTGGAATAGGAATTAAAGGACCCCAATGGAAATAAGTCACTCTGTCTGGCTTTTTTGGGTTATCCCAGGTTCTCTACACATATGCTGCTATGTATGATAATTCTATGTAACTGTATTTGTGTATACCTGAATAAACTTACTTACAGAGATAATTTACGGCCCGCAAAGAACCCATAAGGCACTTAAATTACAGGGCCCACCTCGAAGTCGTAAATATGTGCTCACTGGAGTGGAGGAGAGATACATAATGATATATACCAAGAAAATACTTGAGGGCCTAGTCCCAATTCTGTACACTGCCATTACAACATAATGGAGTGAGAGATATAGAAAAAAGTGCAAAAGAAACCCAGTGAAAAGCAAGGACACAGTGAGCACAATAAGGGAACACTGTATCAACATGCGTGGCCCCAGACTATTCAACATCTTTAAAGAAGATATCAGAAACACTGTTGAGACAAATGTGGAAGTCTTCAAGTGGAAAGTGGACAAGTATCTTCACCAGGTGCCAGATCAACCAGGCTGTGATGGATATGTGAGTCAGAGGACCACCAGCAGCAACAACCTGGTTGACCAGTCCTTACTCTCGCACCCAGACCCTGACTCCAGGGCCTGGGTGCGAGAGTAAGGACACTCTCGAAACTCATCAAAGGTATATGTGAGGAATGTCTCCTTGTATATTTAATATATTTTGTATGATTAATACCCATACAGCATGGTATTTGTAATATGAAAGGAAGCATTCCTGTGTGACGGAACACCAAAATATAACTTTAGTGTTTCATGTCTTGTGTGTGGTGTGTGTGTGTGTGTGTGTGTGTGTGTGTGTGTGTGTGTGTGTGTGTGTTGTGTGTGTGTGTGGTGTGTGTGTGTGTGTGTGTGTGTGTGTGTTTGCGCGTGTCGGGGGCCTGACATCCCATTGTTCGTCTGCAATATGCCTTGCGCAACGCCTCCCTGCTTGCAATATCAATCCTCTCTCTCTCTCTCTCTCTCTCTCTCTCTCTCTCTCTCTCTCTCTCTCTCTCTCTCTCTCTCTCTCTCTCTCTCTCTCTCTTTGAGAAGGGGAAAGAAAATGGTACAGGGAGGATGAAGAAAAAACGAAGTAAACGTTAACGAGGAGGAAAATGAGACAAGGAAATACTGTACATGTAGAGAGAGAGAGAGAGAGAGAGAGAGAGAGAGAGAGAGTTTAGAGAACGTGACCTGTGTCCACCAGTCTCAGCACACAGACGCTCACACAACCTATGAATGGAACACAGTAAAACACTCTCAGAAACAACAGTGATGAGCAAGCATGTGCACCCTGGTGTCAAGAAGCACGCATGCGCACCCAGGTGTCAAGAAGCACGCATGCGCACCCTGGTGTCAAGAAGCACGCATGCGCACCCTGGTGTCAAGGGAAACACGCATGCGCACCCTGGTGTCAAGAAGCACGCATGCGCACCCAGGTGTCAAGAAGCACGCATGCGCACCCTGGTGTCAAGAAGCACGCATGCGCACCCTGGTGTCAAGAAGCACGCATGCGCACCCTGGTGTCAAGAAGCACGCATGCGCACCCTGGTGTCAAGAAGCACGCATGCGCACCCAGGTGTCAAGAAGCACGCATGCGCACCCTGGTGTCAAGAAGCACGCATGCGCACCCTGGTGTCAAGAAGCACGCATGCGCACCCTGGTGTCAAGAAGCACGCATGCGCACCCTGGTGTCAAAGAAGCACGCATGCGCACCCTGGTGTCAAGAAGCACGCATGCGCACCCAGGTGTCAAGAAGCACGCATGCGCACCCTGGTGTCAAGAAGCACGCATGCGCACCCTGGTGTCAAGAAGCACGCATGCGCACCCTGGTGTCAAGAAGCACGCATGCGCACCCAGGTGTCAAGAAGCACGCATGCGCACCCTGGTGTCAAGAAGCACGCATGCGCACCCTGGTGTCAAGAAGCACGCATGCGCACCCTGGTGTCAAGAATGCACGCATGCGCACCCTGGTGTCAAGAAGCACGCATGCGCACCCAGGTGTCAAGAAGCACGCATGCGCACCCTGGTGTCAAGAAGCACGCATGCGCACCCTGGTGTCAAGAAGCACGCATGCGCACCTGGTGTCAAGAAGCACGCATGCGCACCCTGGTGTCAAGAAGCACGCATGCGCACCCAGGTGTCAAGAAGCACGCATGCGCACCCTGGTGTCAAGAAGCACGCATGCGCACCCAGGTGTCAAGAAGCACGCATGCGCACCCTGGTGTCAAGAAGCACGCATGCGCACCCTGGTGTCAAGAAGCACGCATGCGCACCCTGGTGTCAAGAAGCACGCATGCGCACCCTGGTGTCAAGAAGCAAGCATGCGCACCCAGGTGTCAAGAAGCACGCATGCGCACCCTGGTGTCAAGAAGCACGCATGCGCACCCTGGTGTCAAGAAGCACGCATGCGCACCCTGGTGTCAAGAAGCACGCATGCGCACCCAGGTGTCAAGAAGCACGCATGCGCACCCTGGTGTCAAGAAGCACGCATGCGCACCCAGGTGTCAAGAAGCACGCATGCGCACCCTGGTGTCAAGAAGCACGCATGCGCACCCTGGTGTCAAGAAGCACGCATGCGCACCCTGGTGTCAAGAAGCACGCATGCGCACCCTGGTGTCAAGAAGCACGCATGCGCACCCAGGTGTCAAGAAGCACGCATGCGCACCCTGGTGTCAAGAGCACGCATGCGCACCCTGGTGTCAAGAAGCACGCATGCGCACCCTGGTGTCAAGAAGCACGCATGCGCACCCTGGTGTCAAGAAGCACGCATGCGCACCCAGGTGTCAAGAAGCACGCATGCGCACCCTGGTGTCAAGAAGCACGCATGCGCACCCTGGTGTCAAGAAGCACGCATGCGCACCCTGGTGTCAAGAAGCACGCATGCGCACCCTGGTGTCAAGAAGCACGCATGCGCACCCTGGTGTCAAGAAGCACGCATGCGCACCCTGGTGTCAAGAAGCATGCTCAAGATGACATGCGTATAGAGTGAAATAAATCGGACGTGGTCGTTGTGGACGACAAATTTCCTACACTGCTTCAAGGAGAGGTACGAAAAGCTCCGAGATTGAGGAGAAAGTACACAAACATATTACTCGGCTCTAATAAGGTTAACAGGTACTCTTGGGTTGTTAACAAGGTTAACAGGTACTCTTGGGTTGTTAACAAGGTTAACAGGTACTCTTGGGTTGTTAACAAGGTTGACAAGTACTCTTATGCTCTATTAACAAAGTCAATAAGTACTCCTGGACTCTATTAATAAGGTTAACAAGGACTTCTGGACTCTATTAACAAGGTTAAGTATTCTTGGGCACTATTAACAAGTACTCTTGGGCTCTATTAACAAGGTTAACAAGTACTCTTGGCTATTATTAATAAGGTTAAAAAGTACTCTTGGGCTCTATTAACAAGGTTAACAAGTATTCTTGGGTTCTTATTAACAAGGTTAAAAAGTACTCTTGGGCTCTATAAATAAGGTTAACTAGTACTCTTGAGCTCTATTAAGAAGGTTAACAGGTACTTTTCGGTTATTATTAACAAAGCTAAAAAGTACTTTTGGGCTCCATTAACAAACTTAACAAGAACTCTTGGGGTCTATTAATAAGACCGACAAGCCCTCTCTGAAAGGCGCTCTAAAGCCTGAAAGTCCGCAAGGCTCTGTAGCAAGACCCACAAGTCCTTGGAAGCTCTATAAGACCTACAAGCCTCCGGAGCTCTATAAGACCCCAATGGAAATTCAAAGGACCTCAATGGAAATAAGTCACTCTGTCTGACTTTTTTGGGTTATCCCAGGTTCTCTACACATATGCTGTTATGTATGATAATCTATGTAACTGTATTTGTGTATACCTGAATAAACTTACTTAAGCCTCTGGGACTCTATGAGGTCTACATGCCTCCAGGGCTCTATAAGGCCTACAAGCTTCCGGGGCTCTATGAGGCCTACAAGCCGTCTAGGATTATAAGGCCTGCAAACCCCTTGAAGGCTTATATAACAAGGTCTGTTAGGTAAGACACATATGCAACAGTTAGGTATCTTTATTTCGAAACGTTCGCCTACACAGTAGGCTTCTTCAGTCGAGTACAGAAAAGTAGATAGAAGCAGAAGATACTTGAAGACGATGTAATCAGTCCATCACCCTTAAAGTTTTGAGGTGGTCAGTCCCTCAGTCTGGAGAAGAGCATTGTTCCATGGAATGAAACAATATGGAGATGAAGTGACAGGATGGAGCCTTATATAGCGCCAAGAGGTGAGACGTAGGTCACCAGACTGAGGGACTGACCACCTCAAAACTTTAAGGGTGATGGACTGATTACATCGTCTTCAAGTATCTTCTGCTTCTATCTACTTTTCTGTACTCGACTGAAGAAGCCTACTGTGTAGGCGAAACGTTTCGAAATAAAGATACCTAACTGTTGCATATGTGTCTTACCTAACAACCTGTCGGTATTTTATACCATTTTATTGTTCATAACAAGGTCTACAAGCCTGAGAAGCTCTACTGCAAAGATTCTGAGCAGCGCTCAAAGAGAGCACCAAGTGGCCAGCAATGTAAATCACTATACACATGCTTTATGTCCTCAATACCTCCCTCCTTCCTTGCACCTGCTCCACACTCCATCTTTCCCTGTTCTTACTATCCTTTCATTTTCTCTCTCTCTACTCCTTCGTATGCTCTTCCTCTGGTCTCTTCACATCTTTTCCCCCTCTCTGCCTCCCTCCACCTCCTTCCATCGCCGTTCTTCCTTCTTTATTCTCGTTATCTTCGTATGTATATGTATATATATATATATATTATATATATATATATATATATATATATATATATATATATATATATATATATATATATATATATATATATATTACCAGTTTCCTCTTGGCGCTCTTCTAGACCCTGCTTATAGTCAATTATATCCTATTTCTTTCTTTTTCTCTTCCCTACCTGGTCTGCTTTTTATTGCCTCTCTCTATCCTCCTTTCCTACCACTCCCCTTTCCCTTCCTCTCTCTTCCCATTCCATCTCTCCCGTGTATACCTTTGATGAGTTTCGAGAGTTTTCTACTCCCAGAGCCTGGCCATGGGCGAGGCTCGTCTGGTGCTAGCCTGGTCAACCAGGCTGCTGCTGCTGGTGGTCCGCAGTGTAGGGAGTAAGACATCCTGAGAGATGGTAATTCCTAAGTAATAATAACTCCAGCTCTGCTGGAAGGAAACCTTTGAAGCTGCCGTAGTTGATGAACTTTTAATGTAATACTGACTGTCTTACTGAAATCTACCAGCTCAGACTGACATATATCAACACTGTGTGACCCATCCTATGTGACGGAATATGACGGGAAAAATTTAGCTGGCTTTCGTTCCCACTGTGTAACCATTATATACAAGGTGGTAGCATACTGCTGACATATCCAGTTTTTTTTTTTTTTTCACAGAGTTTGATAAGGTTAAGGATCCCTAGCTTTACTGACAGCTATTTACAGGTTAAGGATTCCTAACTTTATTGGCAAGCTAAGAGCTGTTACCTACATCAGCTCATTTGAAAGAATTTTTATTGTTATGAGACATACAAGTAGGGAACAGGATGAAGTTGGAGCCATCTGTGGGCCAGCATTTTCATTTGATCAACTGACTTTATCTCGTTGACATCATTATCCTGTACGAATGTGTTCCATACTCGAGTCATCCTGGGTATGTATGATCTCAGATGGAGTGATGTTCTGGAGAAGGGTACAGCCAGAGTGAAGTTGCTGCTTTCTGCCCGTCTTGTGGCATAAAAGCTTGTTTCACGCTGTCCTCGAAGTGGATCCAAGTGTGGTATTTTGACAATATTGACCTTGTACATAACAGTAAGGCCACCCACATCCCTCCTATGTTGAAGGCTCTGCTGAAATGACAGATCTATCCAGGATGGGTCCAGGCGAGAGATGAGACGTCTTGCTCTGTTCTCTACTCTGTCAAGCAGTCGCAGATGAGAGGGGGGGCAGGCAAACCAAGAAAGTGGAGCATACTCAAGGTGTGAGCGTACTTGTGCCTCGTACAGGATCTTGCAACCCCTCTCTCTCTCTCTCTCTCTCTCTCTCTCTCTCTCTCTCTCTCTCTCTCTCTCTCTCTCTCTCTCTCTCTCTCTCTCTTTCAGTGAGAATATAAATGTTTTGAACATTGTTATTTGCACTGTTCTTCAAGCATCGATTACATTATTCTTCATTTTTACATTTCCTGTTCCCACATGCCTTCATTATAACAAAAAACTCTCGAAAATAATAAAATACTCCACATGTACGTATATATATATATATATATATATATATATATATATATATATATATATATATATATATATATATATATATTCTTAGTATAAACTAAATTACATATGCGGGACGACATCTGGCAGCGGAGGATACGAAACTGTGGCATAATCACGTTAGAACTCACATGCTCCCCGTGTGCGATACCAGGACGGGTTGCCTACGACCTGTGACCGTCAGGTCACACATCTCACAGCTGCTGTATCTATCAGCTGAGGGCAGTCATGGAAGACCACTGGCACTCCGACCTCCCCTAGTGCCCTAGCTTGATATTAATGTCATTCTAAGTACCATTTGTGACAAAAAAAAGTTCAACGTAAAGCTCAATACACACTTAAAAGCTTGAAGAGGCCTTAAACAGCTTAGCAAAATTAAAAAAAAGCTTTAAAATTATTTTAGTAAGATACCACAACATTCACGGTCTTTAAATTTATTCCCTACTTGTAGAATACAACCAGCTAGTGTCTGTATTGTAGAATACAACCAGCTAGTGTCTGTATCGTCGACCACAGCTCGCCCACACAATAACAGGCAGTATATCACTGGTGCTAAGACAGTCAAATGGTTACTGTTTAAAGAATCTTAAACAATGATTATCTGGCATATATTTTAGTGCCCCGTTTTCTGTAAATGACTAACATTTACAGATAATAATGGTAATAATAACAATCTTTATTTCTACAAGTACAAGTACAAGTACAAGGTACACAGATCATAGCTGACATCAATGACATACTACTATATAGAAAGCCCTTTGTTATGCAGAGCATTTCGGGCAAATTAGTCAATTTTGTCCCCAGTAGTAGACTAATACCCAGGTACCTATTTTACTGATGGGTGAACATGGACAGCAGGTGTCTTAAGGAGACACGACCTAATGTTTCCAGCCGGACCTTAGTGTGCAAGCTGAGTGCGCTACAAATAGAGGATAATCTAACCTAAATAAACAAAATAAACCTAACTAACAGAACTCGGGAAATTTTCTGCAAATCGCATGTGAGAAATCCACAGACTTGGTTGTGATCACAACCAAGGTTAGACTGGATAAGATTTGTCGGGAAATAGGACAAGTGTTTCCTGACGTGGGTCTTAGCTAATTGATGATCCACCACTGGTGCTTTCGGTCATCTGACCGAGACCTTACTAGTCCACCCTCTTTAAAACTTAAGGTTATAATTATAACCATTCTTACTTAGAGTACCACCACAGCCAAGATGGCGTCACTATATAATGCAGCCAGCTGGCGTCCGTTCGTTGTGAAGAGTCAGTTGGTCTTAACACCACCACCTCTTCCGTGCACATTCCAGCAATGGTTTCCTGAAGCTGTCAGCAGCAATAGCCTGGATGTCAAGGCAAGCACCAGACACACAAGAGGCTGGGCTGGGCTGCGGGAGTGAAGAAACTCGAAATTCATTATATATATGTCGTGCCGAATAGGTAAAGTTAGTCACTTAGCAAGAACTCATTTAAAATTAAGTCCTCTCTAAAATTTTCTCTAATACATTTAAGGATATACTTTATTCGGAACAAAACAACACACACACACACACACCTGAGAATAGCGTTCCGATACCTTAGTAAGGAATCGTTCAAGACACTGTACACTGTGTACATCATGCCCATACTGGAATACGCAGCACCAGTTTGGAACCCACACCTGGTCAAACACATCAAGAAATTAGAGAAAGTGCAAAGGTTTGCAACAAGACTGGTTCCGGAGCTCAGGGGTATGTCCTACGAAGAAAGGTTGAGGGAAATCAGTCTGACGACATTGGAGGACAGGGGGGGTCAGGGGAGACATGATAACGACATACAAAATACTGCGTGGAATAGATAAGGTAGACAGAGACAGGATGTTCCAGAGAGGGGACACAGAAGCAAGGGGTCACAATTGGAAGCTGAAAATTCAGACGAGTCAGAGGGATGTTAGGAAGTATTTCTTCAGTCATAGAGTCGTCAGGAAGTGGAATAACCTAACAAGTGACGTAGTGGAGGCAGGAACCATACATAGCTTTAAGACGAGGTATGACAAAGCTCACACACACACATACATATATATACAATTGTGACCCCTTGTTTCTGTGTCCCATCTCTGGAACATCCTGTCTCCGTCCACCTTGTCTATTCCACGCAGTATTTTGTATGTCGTTATCATGTCTCCCCTGACCCTCCTGTCCTCCAGTGTCGTCAGACCGATTTCCCTAACCTTTCTTCATAGGACATTCCCCTTAGCTCTGTGTGTGTGTGTGTGTGTGTGTGTGTGTGTGTGTGTGTGTGTGTGTGTGTGTCAGGCGACAGGGAGGAGCTGCTGACCACAGGGAGGAGTACAAGATCAGCAAGTACAGGGACATAAGCCAACAGTATCAATTTGTCCCAGTGGGATCAGAGACCTTGGGATCATGGGGAAAAAAATGCCACACGTTTCCTTAAATAACTGGGTTCCAGACTCGTCGACACCACCAGGGACCCAAGGGCAGCCACTTTCATGTTCCAGCGCCTCAGCGTAGCCATCCAGAGGGGAAATGCATGATGCATACTTGGCTCGCATCCGGTTTCGGAGGAGCTGGAGGAGATTCATAATTTTTGATATATTGTACCAATGTATTCATTTTCTGTTTTCTGTCAATGTATTATTCTGTTTATTAATAAAGTTCACATGTAATATAAAATATACGGGGTGGTAGAAGAAGAAAATATTTAAACAGCTCCGGGGAGAACCTTGAGTTTACCCTGAGGTACGTTTACTGTCTTCTCTGAGGATGAGGGTCCCCAGTAAAGTTCTAGATGTGGTACCTCCATATATATATATATATATATATATATATATATATATATATATATATATATATATTTATATATATATATATTTATTTATTTATTATTTTATTATCACACTGGCCGATTCCCACCAAGGCAGGGTGGCCCGAAAAAGAAAAACTTTCACCATCATTCACTCCATCACTGTCTTGCCAGAAGGGTGCTTTACACTACAGTTTTTAAACTGCAACATTAACACCCCTCCTATATATATATATGTGCCTCTTACAGTCCTCACACAAAAGACAAACACAAACAACGAAATCATTGCACCATGAACGGGTCAGTGCATGGTCTGAGGGTCTGTGATGAAGCTGCAAGCCTCGCCCTCCCAAAGGATCTTCCTGACCACCACCAGTCTCCCTTTACCCCCTTCCTCTCTCTCTTACCCCATTTACCTACGTTAGGAAAGGGAAAATCCCCGAAGGCCCTGACAGACGACCTACCTGGCAGGAAAAAAAAATAATGGGAGGGTCCCCCTTGAAGGAGGCATTTTCGAACGAGCCAAAGATTCTCATTTCTGGTTTTGACGAAGATGAACGAGTTTTGCCGTATGAGGAAGGGAGAGAAGAACAGTTCAGAGGAAGGTAGTGACAGGTAAAGAGGAGGGGCCCAAGGAGAGAGGTAGGATATAAGGAGGTTGGAATAGAGGGGAATAAGAGAGGGAATACATTGGAGTCTAAGGGAATGGGGAGATGGAGGTGTCCAGATAGGTTAAGTAGATATAAGAGGGCCCTCAATACCAGGAATCTATTAAGTCGGTTGAAAAATCATAAAGCCGGTCAGAAGCTATGAATTCGACCCCTTCAACTATAACAAGTAAATATAAGCACAGCTGGAATACTGTCGACATGAAGAGACTGGTTGAGCACCTGGAGTAGCGAGTGGTAGAGCACCTGGAGTAGCGAGTGGTTGAGCACCTGGAGTAGCGAGTGGTTGAGCACCTGGAGTAGCGAGTGGTTGAGCACCTGGAGTAGCGAGTGGTTGAGCACCTGGAGTAGCGAGTGGTTGAGCACCTGGAGTAGCGAGTGGTTGAGCACCTGGAGTAGCGAGTGGTAGAGCACCTGAAGTAGCGAGTGGTTGAGCACCTGGAGTAGCGAGTGGTAGAGTACCTGGAGTAGCGAGTGGTAGAGCACCTGGAGTAGCGAGTGGTAGAGCACCTGAAGTAGCGAGTGGTTGAGCACCTGGAGTAGCGAGTGGTAGAGCACCTGGAGTAGCGAGTGGTAGAGCACCTGGAGTAGCGAGTGGTAGAGCACCTGAAGTAGCGAGTGGTAGAGCACCTGAAGTAGCGAGTGGTAGAGCACCTGGAGTAGCGAGTGGTAGAGCACCTAGAGTCTACCTGGAGAGTATTTCGGGGATCAACGCCCCCGCAGCCCGGTCCATGACCAGGCCTCCTGGTAGATCAGGGCCTGATCAACGAGGCTGTTACTGCGGGCTGTACGTAGTCCAACGTACGAACCACAGCCCGGCTGATCCGGCACTGACTTTAGGTATATGTCCAGAGAGTGGTTGAGCACCTGGAGAAAAGAGAACTCATAAGAGAAATCCAGCACAGGCTTAAGGTCAGCTAATTACGCTTAACGACTTTATTGGATGGCTAAGACAGCAAAATTAAAGCAAGAAAGGACTGCATATTGCAAGAACTAATTTGCAACAGTGCCGCACGAGAGACTGATCCACAAACTTTGTAACAGGGCATTTAGGAATAACGGAAAAGGCACTCAGTGGATAAATGAAAACCTAAAAAGAAAATTGTATGGTGATTAGGGATAACATTAAAAAAACAATGGGGAAGGCTAACGAGCGGTTCCCTACCCTTCAAGTCTCCATTACCTGAAAATCCTGATACACGTAAATTATATTCCAGAGGGAGCCAAATCCCATATATGACTATGCTATTGACGTGGAGGTAATGAGATGAAGAATGAGACTAACACACATATAAGCTATGGAAAGGATTGGAAATGATAAGAGGCGATAAAACTGGTTTTACTTACGACTTCAATATAAACAAATGCAAATTTCTGCGAGTCAGACAATGAGACATCAGTGACTAAGCACAGCTTGGGACGAAAAAAAATATATATACAAATCTGGTACACAGGAACCTTGGAACAAACATAACACCCAATATATCGCCGGAGGTGCACACCAACCGCATAACTGCGGCGGCATTTGCAAGGCTGGGGATTCTAAGAACTGCCTTCAAAGATCTCAAAGAGGAATCACTCAGAAAACTGCACATGGCATATGTCAGGTGCCCACACCTGGTCGTATGCAGCTAAGACACACAGTAACGCAATAACATCAACAAAAGACATGTAAGCAATTTCAGGTACAGCCTTGAAAAATGTGTACAACCAGATATGCTGGAAAACACACGTAAGCCAGCGGCCGCTGCTGTCCTGGTCTGATATCAGATACCTTTATTATTATTATTATTATTACCTATTATTATCTATTATTATTATTATTATTATTATTATTATTATTATTATTATTATTATAGTAATAATAATAATAATTATTATTAATATTATTATTATTATTATTATTTTAACACACTGGGCGTCTCCCAAGTTAAAAACGCATCTGGCCTTACTGAAGTCACTTCCAGTGTTAGAGAGTAAACCAGCAGAGGCGCTCAACGATCACCAGCGGAGGTCAACGATGCAATCATAGATTCCTACTCTGTCATTATCACTGTTACCATGACAACATCCCCACTTACCCATTACTCACCACCCTTCCCCATACATCTACCTTCCCTCCATCACCCTCTTTCCCCCTCCATCACCCTTTCCCCTCCCCATCATTCTCTACCTTCTAACTGTGATCCCCACCAAGTCCTTATCCTATCCTCGCCAATCACTCATCCCCATCGCCCTACTGAAGTCCCCAAGCTCAGGCTGACAGATTTCACTATTTTCCTAATGAAGTCTTCTGACTCAGGCTGACAAATTTCATTGCTTCATGTATATGTATATGTATATATATATATATATATATATATATATATATATATAATATATATATATATATATATATAATATATATATATATATATATATATAATCAAATTATGTTTGTTTCTCTGCTCTAGCTGTAATGGTCCTAGAGATATGGTCCGGAGAAGTTTACGGCAGAGGTCAAATGTGAAAACAACATTGAGTAAGTTTGCTAGAATGGATGTGGCATCTAATCTAATTAAAAACCCACAAAAATTCTTATTACAGTCTGAAGTAGTCATGTAGACTAATCCATATTTAATGGGTGAGAAAAAATATGTTGTGCATTTTGACTTGTTTTCAGGCAAAAGATCACAAAAAGGCTCAATTTTTCTGTTTGAGCTCTTTAGCCCCAAAATGGTGTGTGTGTGAGAGCTATGTAGGTACCATACGAGCGAGGATATTTAATTTCAAAATTTCACATGACCTGCCAAAATTCACCTTCTGATCAAACTTCCTGTATCTCCGGAGCCGTTTGAGCTACAGACTTGGGACAAAACCCAATCTCATTTTCTCGATGAAATATAAAAGTGTGCCAATTCTGAGGAAAATCGGAGATGTGGCGTGAAAAAAATTGCAAAATGGAATGGAATGTCTCAGATGCCAAGATAATGATATACTCTGAGTCACTTGCTCTCTCTAGACTGGAAAACTGTCCACACTAACAGCTGCTTTCAAGGCAGACGAGATCGCAGTCAAGCACCTAAATAAGTGGACACACTTGGAGGTGCCTGAACTGTACTTCCTGAATGTCGACGAGAAAGATGCAGCATAGATAAAACCTGGAAAACTCTGAGGGACTGGTTGAAAACCTGGAGGATTGTGGGTGGAAGAAAGAGTTGGGCAGATGTGATCAGTGATTGAAGGCGTGAGGAAGAGGAATAGAACTAGAGTAAGAATGAAGGTGGAGGGTGGAAACAGAGGTTGAGGGTGGAGGATGGGGGGGATTACTTTGCAGCTTGTAATACTGGGGTGTGAGCAACCCAACTGACCGTGCCCCTCCCATCACCTCTCAACCTCCCCTTCCCCCTTCCTCCCCAGAACCCTATGACCCCCACCACCAGCCCAGCCCTGGGCACCGACATTGTTGTGCCCCATTACGACCCCATGGCCCTGCCCCTCTCCACTGATCCCCACCACCAACATCCCTCCCTCTCCCCCGTCAGCATCCCTCCAGCATACTTGCTCGCTCTACACCGTCATTTCCGCTTACATCGGTAAGGTAGTCTACCTCTAATATCAATAGTATCACTGCAACTAGTACAACTGCTGCTACAAATACCACTACCACGGCCACCACCTGGAAGACAACCAAACTGCAGATGTGGTCTAAAAGGATTCTGAGAAGGCATCTGACAAATCCGATTATGGAGTGACGGCCCATAAAATGAGGTCAATTAGTAAAACGAGAGATACGGTAGATGGATATTCAATTGGTCAACGAACATAACTGAGAGAGTAGTAGTAAATAATACAATATCCAGCCTCGGCAATGTAAAAAAAGTTCAGTGGCCCAAGGCATGGTGATGGCGCCTTCACTGTTACTTATCCTCGTAGCAGATACAGACACTTGCCACACCTTTGTGTCAAGATTTGTGGACGATACGAAAATAAGCAAGAAAGTCACCTCGGTAGAAAGACACCAAAGAAAATGTATAAGGATATCAGCAAAGAATACCAGTGTGCAGTAGAAAATAATATAGAGCTCAATGGTGACACATTCCAGGTGCTCAGATACGGAAAAAATGAGGAACTCAAAATGGTTAGGATACACAAATCACAGGATGCCCACTAAATTGAACGAAAAGAACATGTGAATGATCTGGGTATAATAATGTCAGCTGACCTGCCGTTTAAAAAACACAATAATGAGAATGTTGTGAAAGTTAGACATTTAACAGGGTGGATAATGAGAGGCTTCAAACGCAAGAGAAACATTTCCAATGATGACGCTATTCAAATCGTTTGTGCTCTTTACCGGAGAACTGTTCAATGTTGAAGGCACCATTCAGAACAGGAGAGATATCAGAGCTGGAACAGATACAGAGATCGTTTACAGCAGCCCAAAGAGCCAACAGAGCATTTAAGGTCCTGGGAATGTCCAAAGGTTTGAATATGTACTCACACGAAGCAGAAGATACATGATAATAAATACATGAAAAATACTTAAGGGCCTGATCATGAACCTACACATAACGTACAGGAGTGAGAGATATGGGAGGAAGTGTTAAATAAACCCAGTGAAATGCAAGAGAACCGTGGGCACAATAAGAGAACATTGTATCAATATTCGTGGTCCCAGACTATTCAACATCTTACCAGAAGATATCAAAAACACTGCTGGGAAAAGTGTACAAGTCTTCAAGAGGAAACTGTGCAAGTATCTTCACCAGATCAACCAGGCTGTGATGGATATGCAGACCAGCGGGTAGCTACAGCCCAGCTGAACAAGCAAGCATCAGATAAGCTTGGCTCAGGGCCGGAATGCAAGAGTAGAAAAACTCTCAAAACCAGCCATAGGTATATCATGTATATACTGATACAACTCTCACAATTACCACAACAACAACACCATCTGAACTAAGTTACCAATATTAAAGACAACGACTTTCAGTGTATATACGCTGAAACACACACGAGGAGATATGACGCGACCCCTGTAACCACAATTAGGTGAGCGTATATATATAATATATATATATATATATATATATATATATATATATATATATATAATATATATATATATATGGGAGATTCTAAAGAAAAATTGCAAAGGTTAGTGGATGAGTTTGAGAATGTGTGTAAAGGTAGAAAGTTGAAAGTGAACATAGAAAAGAGTAAGGTGATGAGGGTATCAAATGATTTAGATAAAGAAAAATTGGATATCAAATTGGGGAGGAGGAGTATGGAAGAAGTGAATGTTTTCAGATACTTGGGAGTTGACGTGTCAGCGGATGGATTTATGAAGGATGAGGTGAATCATAGAATTGATGAGGGAAAAAAGGTGAGTGGTGCGTTGAGGTATATGTGGAGTCAAAAAACGTTATCTATGGAGGCAAGGAAGGGAATGTATGAAAGTATAGTAGTACCAACACTCTTATATGGATGTGAAGCTTGGGTGGTAAATGCAGCAGCGAGGAGACGGTTGGAGGCAGTGGAGATGTCCTGTCTAAGGGCAATGTGTGGTGTAAATATTATGCAGAAAATTCGGAGTGTGGAAATTAGGAGAAGGTGTGGAGTTAATAAAAGTATTAGTCAGAGGGCAGAAGAGGGGTTGTTGAGGTGGTTTGGTCATTTAGAGAGAATGGATCAAAGTAGAATGACATGGAAAGCATATAAATCTATAGGGGAAGGAAAGAGGGGTAGGGGTCGTCCTCGAAAGGGTTGGAAAGAGGGGGTAAAGGAGGTTTTGTGGGTGAGGGGCTTGGACTTCCAGCAAGCGTGCATGATTATTATTATTATTATAATCAAGGGGGAAGCGCTAAACCCGGAGGATTATACAGCGCCTGGGGGGGGGGATGTGGAAGGCATTCAGGCTTAATTCGGGGAACTGGAGCACAGATCCAATTCCCTAAATCAAGAGCCCCTCACCAACATCAAGGAACCTTCCTTGAGGGGAAGCGTGCATGAGCGTGTTAGATAGGAGTGAATGGAGACGAATGATACTTGGGACCTGACGATCTGTTGGAGTGTGAGCAGGGTAATATTTAGTGAAGGGATTCAGGGAAACCGGTTATTTTCATATAGTCGGACTTGAGTCCTGGAAATGGGAAGTACAATGCCTGCACTTTAAAGGAGGGGTTTGGGATATTGGCAGTTTGGAGGGATATGTTGTGTATCTCTATACGTATATACTTCTAAACTGTTATATTCTGAGCACCTCTGCAAAAGCAGTGATAATGTGTGAGTGTGGTGAAAGTGTTGAATGATGATGAAAGTATTTTCTTTTTGGGGATTTTCTTTCTTTTTTGTGGGTCACCCTGCCTCGGTGGGAGACGACCGACTTGTTGAAAAAAAATATATATATATATATATATATATATATATATATATATATATATATATATATATATATATATATATATATATATAAAATGTCGTGCCAAATATGTAAAATTGGTCAATCAGCAAGAACTCATTTAAAATTAAGTTCTTTCTAAAAACTTTTTATACGTTTGAAGATATTTTTTTTCATTTATGTTAATGTAAGAATCAACAATTCTGTACCATAAAAACCTTAGAAAACTTACTTAACTTTATTATAACAAACGCAATTTAATTTAGCCTAATCCAACTAAATATATTTTAGATAAGTTTACAATAATTTAATAATAAACAAACACAATGAAATATATTTTTTCATTAGGTTCAGAGAGATGTTTGAGAAATTAGTGCATAGACAAATTTTCCCTTGCCTTATTCGGCAAGAAGAGCGTTGATATTTAAGCCAAAATCGCAAGTTTTACCAATTCGGCATGACATTATATATATATATATATATATATATATATATATATATATATATATATATATATATATGGTTTAGAAAGACACGTATCTCCAGCCCTTGTTTTCTAGAAGAAGAATGCGCTTACATAACACAAGCCTTTACACGTCTTCAGTTCCCATCTTTCTTCATCCGAGATTGCAGACTCAAGGCACAAGCTATCCTCAACAAACCGCCCATGGAACAGCCCCCTAAACAGTTCATAGTACTCCCATGTGGCGATGTTGCCACGAATACTCGCCGGGCACTTGCTATGAGTAACATCAACGTTTCCACCATAAACACATCCTCTATCAAAGACCTCACTACAAAACGCAGCCCCACACCTCTAACTTCTACAGCAGGCGTCTACACTATCCCCTGTGGGTTCTGTCCCAAGAAATATGTAGGCGAGACAGGCAGAGATCTTGCAGTCCGCCTGAATGAGCATCGAAATGCCTCTAACAGAGACGATGTAAGGTACGCCTGTGTCCTCCACAGAGACTCCACGGGGCATTTGATGAACTGGAACGAGGCACAACTCGTTTCTCACCGAACCAGACCTCAGACGCCGACGGTGCCTAGAAGCCTCACTAATCACCGTCACCGACACTATAGAACGCAACACTGGAAACTACAAAATTTCAAAAACATTGGCATACATGATACTTAAGCAGCACCAACCCAACAACACAGGAGTCACGTGATTTCATCGTCTACCCTCGCCTCGCATGGGCCAGTAGGCCTTCTACAGTGTTCCTCCATTCTTATGTTCTTATGACATTCCTCAGGTCACGTGCGTCACATCTCACTCTCCGCCTATATATATAATGTCTTTCTACCTCTGTATGTTAGAAGTGATCAAGGTTCCAGGACCGAAACGTTTTCTAATAAATATGTTATAGTGTTTGCTTACGTGTCTTTCTAAACCAACTTGTCGGTATTTATTACCAAGGTTTATACCATATATATATATATATATATATATATACACACACACACACACACACACACACAGACCACCAACATAGTCTTTATGAGGGAAAAGTCTACCCCTACAGCAAGGTCGAGACTCCTCTTATAGCAAGGTCGAGGTAATTTTTTTTTCTACCCTTGTAGATTAAATTAGAGAACAGAGACACCAACAGCCTGATCATTCAGGCCATCTCCCAGGAAGACAGGTCTGGGACCGAGCCGCGGGGGCGGTGACTTCCGGAAGCGGCTACAGGTAACCTGCAAGTAACTCCCTGGTCCGTCGGTGCCGGAAAAATACTGAAAAGTATTTGCACACAAAACGTAAATGTCCGGGCTCAGAGAGCAGTAAAACTGTCGGAACTCGTCAGAGGTAACAGTAAAGGCAGCCTATAACTACATAAACTGTTTAGAAATTATGACAAACCATGGAACGGGCGTGGTTTGAACACAAGCCAGGCCAGTCGACTCACACGCCATTGCTTTAAAACCCATCCGTTCCGTGGTATGTACTGCCTTAACTTTATATTATATGTACTGCCTTCACTTTCTGCTGTATATACTGTCTTCACTTTCTGCTGTATATACTGTCTTCACTTTCTGCTGTATATACTGTCTTCACTTTCTGCTGTATATACTGTCTTCACTTTCTGTTGTATATACTGCCTTCACTTTCTGCTGTATATACTGTCTTCACTTTCTGCTGTATATACTGCCTTCACTTTCCGTTCACAATAGTGTTATTACGATATATGACAAACCTAAACACCACGAATAAAAAAACCAATACATTTCCATAACGTAATAAATATACAGAAGATGAACGTGTAATAACCGTAATAAAGAGGTGATGGCTTCCACCAATCGCCACTACATCGTATGAAAACGAAATGCCAAAGAAAACGAAGAGCGGAAGAGGTTTTTTGGGGGGAGGGGGGTAGGAGAGGCGCACGCACAGAGAGCGACGCGAGCCACCCTTCTGCAACGCGTGCTGGTAGGCGCGCGTCCAGCCAGCAGCAACACACGCCGGTCTGGACAACCCACAATCCATGTCGTGGAGTGTGTCCCCGTCGATACCTCTTATTCTTCTGATTAACATACTCGACAGTGTGATATAGAGTGTGATTTTTATCATTTTCCTGATAAGAGAACAGACAAACTCATAACCCTGGTCTTTCCTTACTTTTGATATATCTTTGAAGAGTTTCGAGAGTTTCACTACTCTCGGAGCCCGGCCATGGGCCAGGCTTGCCTGGTGCTTCTCTGGTCAACCAGTACTAGTATTCGTATGTTAATGGGGTTGAAAGTCTACCGACTCCACTAGGGCCATTAAGGCTGCACGTAAACTTTTCACCACCCGACAATATTAACAGAGATTAAAGTAAACTCTCGACATATATACGCTGAGAGAAATTTACATATCCTGTGATGCTTCTTTTCTCACACTCCTCGACTTCCGTCTTTTACTTACTCATTAATCGACCGGAACACTTCTCTTGTGACTCTTCCAGCTCGTTCATCACACTGTGACGCACGAAATGATGCGCTGCGTCAAACGCTCTCTTGCAGTCCAGGAATATGCAGTTCATCCATCACTGTCATTTGCATTGTGTTGCTGTCTTTGAACTCCAGCATGTTTGTAAGACTTCCCCGCCCTGAAAGAAGCACAGAGGATACAGCTGTCTTTTATGACCTCCACAGGTGTTTGTTCCAGATCCAGGGGTTGCAAGCCTTTGGATTTCAGTTTTGTAGTTCTAGGATTTTCATTGGAGAAACGTTTCGCTCCTGGGACCTTGTGTTCCACAACTTCTCAGTAGTATTAATGTTGGTAGAATTACCGACGATATGTTAGGTAAAAGGACACAAGTGCAACTAATGTGACATTTTATTGTGGCAACGTTTCGCTCTCCAACGGCTTGATAAAGCTCCAAACAACTTCTCCGTAGTACATACCAGGTTTTCACTATTTCCATGTTTGGAACTGTAAGAGTTTCAGAAATAAGATTCTCCAGAAAGTCGGAGAACAACGCTTAATCTGATATCATTTATTTCAAAGTTGACTCGAGTCTCGAACATGTTCATACAGCAAAATGGCATCGATAACATAAAGCCAGTTGACCAAATGAAATCCCTGACCAACAGATGGCTCCAACTTCATCCTATTCCTTATTTGCATGTCTTTTAGCAATAAAAGGCTTTCAAATGAGCTGGGGTATGTAACAGCTCGTTGTTTGTAAATAAAGCCAGGGACACTTAACCTAAATCTGTAAAACCCTTGAGTAAAAAAAATGACTAGAACAAAATTCTGAGACAACGTTACACTCTGTGTAGAGTTTTGCCAATTCACGGGGAAACATTGTGTCAATCAAATCATCTTCTGTGAAGTGAGCATCTCCGCTATTATCGTGAATACGTCACTGCAGTACAGGTTCTGAGAACAGCCGCCTCAGCCTCCGAGAACTCAAGGTACTTCAAGGGTTCTGAGGACCAGGATTCTGGGGAATTCAGTACGTCAGGGGAAGGTTCCGGGATTCAGTACACCAGCGGAAAGTTCCGAGATTCAGTACGTCAGGGGAAGGTTCCGGGATTCAGTACACCAGCGGAAAGTTCCGAGATTCAGTACGTCAGGGGAAGGTTCCGGGATTCAGTACACCAGCGGAAAGTTCCGAGATTCAGTACGTCAGGGAAGGTTCCTGGGATTCAGTACACCAGCGTGAAAGTTCCGAGATTCAGTACTCAGGGGAAGGTTCCGGGATTCAGTACACCAGCGGAAAGTTCCGAGATTCAGTACGTCAGGGGGAGGTGCTGGGGTTCAGTACACCAGGGTGGAGGTGCTGGGGTTCAGTACACCAGGGTGGAGGTGCTGGGGTTCAGTACACCAGGGTGGAGGTGCTGGGGTTCAGTACACCAGGGTGGATGTGCTGGGGTTCAGTACACCAGGGTGGAGGTGCTGGGGTTCAGTACACCAGGGTGAAGGTGTTGGGGTTCATTACACCAGGGTGGAGGTGCTGGGGTTCAGTACACCAGGGTGGAGGTGCTAGGGTTCAGTACACCAGGGTTGAGGTGCTGGGGTTCAGTACACCAGGGTGGAGGTGCTGGGGTTCAGTACACCAGGGTGGAGGTGCTGGGGTTCAGTACACCAGGGTGGAGGTGCTGGGGTTCAGTACACCAGGGTGGAGGTGCTGGGGTTCAGTACACCAGGGTGGAGGTGCTGGGGTTCAGTACACCAGGGTGGAGGTGCTGGGGTTCAATACACCAGGGTGGAGGTGCTGGGGTTCAAGTACACCAGGGTGGAGATGCTGGGGTTCAGTACACAAGGGTGGAGGTGCTGGGGTTCAGTACACCAGGGTGGTGGTGCTGGGGTTCAAGTACGCCAGGGTGGAGGTGCTGGGGTTCAGTACACCAGGGTGGAGGTGCTGGGGTTCAGTACACCAGGGTGGGGGTGCTGGGGTTCAGTACACCAGGGTGGAGGTGCTGGGTTCAGTACACCAGGGTGGAGGTGCTGGGGTTCAGTACACCAGGGTGGAGGTGCTGGGGTTCAGTACACCAGGTGGAGGTGCTGGGGTTCAGTACACCAGGGTGGAGGTGCTGGGGTTCAGTACACCAGGGTGGAGGTGCTGGGGTTCAGTACACCAGGGTGGAGGTGCTGGGGTTCAGTACACCAGGGTGGAGGTGCTGGGGTTCAGTACACCAGGGTGGAGGTGCTGGGGTTCAAGGAACTATGAGGACAAGATGACTGCCAAGTAAGTGGAAGGTGTGTAACACGGCAATCATCACCGTGCCTGAACCCCTCCCCACACCAGCCGTGCCTCAACCCCTCCCCACACCAGCAGTACCTCAACCCCTCCCCACTGCCAACTGATACACACACACACACACACACACTGTAGCATATCTGAGGGAGGTGGGGGGGGAGGGGGTTGCAGCGGGGCCGATGATCTCCAGAACTATGGTAAGGCCTTGTCGCAAGTCATAGCTCTTCCCCCCTCCCCCACACAGGTATACCACCGCATCCCCCTCCCCCACACAGGTATACCACACGCATCCCCCTCCCCCACACAGGTATACCACACGCATCTCCCTCCCCCACACAGGTATACCACAGGTATCCCCCCTACCCATAACCCACTCATCTCCGGAAGGTTAATGACACACAGGTAAGACCTTGGAGATTTATTGCCTCACAACTTTACCACTTTAATACGTCTGATATTGAGTACTTTACCACTTTAATACGTCTGATACTGAGTACTGTACCACTTTAATACGTCTGATACTGAGTACTGTACCACTTTAATACGTCTGACCTTGAATATTTCAATACGTCTGACCCAGAGCACTTTAATACGTCAGGACTAGAGTACTTTACTACCTTAATACGGCAGATCTTTATAACTTTACTACTACAACTAGCACATCACAAGGGGGTGTTAAGTGTCATAATACACAAGTAAAGTTTATTCTTCAGTCAGCTGGAAACCTGGAAACCTTAAGTAGCGGTTTCTGAAAACGACGCAGCGACGGAAAATGGAGATTGTTGATGAGATGGTGGGATTTGATGGGGGTGGGAGGTTGGTGTGGGAGTGAGAAGTGGGAGTGAGAGGAAGGGGAGGTGGAGGTAGGGAGGCACTGTAGGCAAAGTCAGTGACCAAATGAAATTGCTGGCCCACAGATGGCTTCAACTTCATCCTGGTCCATATTTGTCTCATAACAATAAAAAGGCTTTCAAATGAGCTGATGTGGATAACAGCTCTTAGTCTGTAAATAAAATTAGGAACCTAAAAAAGAGGGGAGGGACGAGGTTGACAGTGGGGACTGGGAAACGTGTTGAATTATATGTGTATAGCGCTAATTTCGTATGGGTCATTCAGCATGAGGAGTGATGTAGGCGCGAGCCTCCTTTCTTTATACCCGGCAGGTTGGTGACCCACTCCTTAGAAAACAAAGAATTGAAGCTAGTACGAGTGCTGGAAGCTTGAAGAGTGTTGAAGACTGGAGGCTTGAAGGAGTGTTGGAGACTGGAGGCTTGAAGGAGTGTTGGAGGCTGGAGGCTTGAAG
Source organism: Cherax quadricarinatus (assembly GCF_026875155.1). NCBI lineage: Eukaryota > Metazoa > Arthropoda > Malacostraca > Decapoda > Parastacidae > Cherax > Cherax quadricarinatus. The sequence goes on along the minus strand of NC_069426.1, from coordinate 38,101,326 downwards.
GAGTGTTGGAGACTGGAAGCTTGAAGGAGTGTTGAAGACTGGAGGCTTGAAGGAGTGTTGGAGACTGGAAGCTTGAAGGAGTGTTGAAGACTGGAGGCTTGAAGGAGTGTTGGAGACTGGAAGCTTGAAGGAGTGTTGGAGACTGGAGGCTTGAAGGAGTGTTGGAGACTGGAAGCTTGAAGGAGTGTTGAAGACTGGAGCTTGAAGGAGTGTTGGAGACTGGAAGCTTGAAGGAGTGTTGGAGACTGGAGGCTTGAAGGAGTGTTGGAGACTGGAAGCTTGAAGGAGTGTTGAAGACTGGAGACTTGAAGGAGTGTTGGAGACTGGAGGCTTGAAGGAGTGTTGGAGACTGGAAGCTTGAAGGAGTGTTGAAGACTGGAGGCTTGAAGGAGTGTTGGAGACTGGAGGCTTGAAGGAGTGTTGGAGACTGGAGGCTTGAAGGAGTGTTGAAGACTGGAGGCTTGAAGAAGTGTTGGAGGCTGGAAGCTTGAAGGAGTGTTGGAGACTGGAGGCTTGAAGGAGTGTTGGGGACTGGAAGCTTGAAGGAGTGTTGGAGACTAGAAGCTTGAAGGAGTGTTGAAGACTGGAGGCTTGTAGGAGTGTTGGAGACTGGAGGCTTGAAGGAGTGTTGAAGACTGGAGGCTTGAAAGAATGTTGGAGACTGGAGGCTTGAAGGAGTGTTGGAGACTGGAAGCTTGAAGGAGTGTTGAAGACTGGAGGCTTGAAGGAGTGTTGAAGACTGGAGGCTTGAAGGAGTGGTGGAGACTGAAAGCTTGAAGGAGTGTTGAAGACTGGAGGCTTGAAGAAGTGTTGGAGACTGGAAGCTTGAAGGAGTGTTGAAGACTGGAGGCTTGAAGGAGTGTTGGAGACTGGAGGCTTGAAGGAGTGTTGGAGACTGGAAGCTTGAAGGAGTGTTGAAGACTGGAGGCTTGAAGGAGTGTTGGAGACTGGAAGCTTGAAGGAGTGTTCAAGACTGGAGGCTTGAAGGAGTGTTGGAGACTGGAAGCTTGAAGGAGTGTTGGAGACTGGAGGCTTGAAGGAGTGTTGGAGACTGGAGGCTTGAAGGAGTGTTGGAGGCTGGAAGCTTGAAGGAGTGTTGAAGACTGGAGGCTTGAAGAAGTGTTGGAGACTGGAGGCTTGAAGGAGTGTTGGAGACTGGAGGCTTGAAGGAGTGTTGGAGACTGGAAGCTTGAAGGAGTGTTGAAGACTGGAGGCTTGAAGGAGTGTTGGAGACTGGAAGCTTGAAGGAGTGTTCAAGACTGGAGGCTTGAAGGAGTGTTGGAGACTGGAGGCTTGAAGGAGTGTTGGAGACTGGAGGCTTGAAGGAGTGTTGGAGACTGGAAGCTTGAAGGAGTGTTGAAGACTGGAGGCTTGAAGGAGTGTTGGAGACTGGAAGCTTGAAGGAGTGTTGAAGACTGGAGGCTTGAAGGAATGTTGGAGACTGGAGGCTTGAAGGAGTGTTGGAGACTGGAGGCTTGAAGGAGTGTTGGAGACTGGAGGCTTGAAGGAGTGTTGGGGACTGGAAGCTTGAAGGAGTGTTGGAGACTAGAAGCTTGAAGGAGTGTTGAAGACTGGAGGCTTGAAGGAGTGTTGGAGACTGGAGGCTTGAAGGAGTGTTGAAGACTGGAGGCTTGAAGGAGTGTTGGAGACTGGAGGCTTGAAGGAGTGTTGGAGACTGGAAGCTTGAAGGAGTGTTGAAGACTGAAGGCTTGAAGGAGTGTTGAAGACTGGAGGCTTGAAGGAGTGTTGGAGACTGGAAGCTTGAAGGAGTGTTGAAGACTGGAGGCTTGAAGGAGTGTTGGAGACTGGAGGCTTGAAGGAGTGTTGGAGACTGGAAGCTTGAAGGAGTGTTGAAGACTGGAGGCTTGAAGGAGTGTTGGAGACTGGAAGCTTGAAGGAGTGTTGAAGACTGGAGGCTTGAAGGAGTGTTGGAGACTGGAGGCTTGAAGGAGTGTTGGAGACTGGAAGCTTGAAGGAGTGTTGAAGACTGGAGGCTTGAAGGAGTGTTGGAGACTGGAAGCTTGAAGGAGTGTTCAAGACTGGAGGCTTGAAGGAGTGTTGGAGACTGGAGGCTTGAAGGAGTGTTGGAGGCTGGAAGCTTGAAGGAGTGTTGGAGACTGGAGGCTTGAAGGAGTGTTGGGGACTGGAAGCTTGAAGGAGTGTTGGAGACTAGAAGCTTGAAGGAATGTTGGAAACTGGAGTTCACTAAAGTCTGCCGATCTTGAAAGTTCAATGAAAATTAGTTTAAGGGACCCTCGAAGACAGTGGTGGTGGTGGTGGTGGTGATGGAGGTGGTGGGTCAGTGGATGGTAGTGGTGGTGGGTTAGTGGGTTAGGGAAGGGACCGGTCCCAAACCCGCAGATTGAAATCGTTCCTTATGAGAGCAAGAGGCTTGGCAGACGGTGCAAGATTCCTCCAGGGACCGGTGAGTACACTAAGAGAGAACGCAATAAGTGTAAGGGGTGGTGGTGGGTCAGTGGGTGGTGGTGGGTCAGTGGGTGATGGTGGTGGGTCAGAGGGTGATGGTGGTGGGTCAGTGGGTGATGGAAGGTGGTGGCTACCTGCCCAGGGGGCGTTCGTGCAGAAAAGCGAGAGTTTAGCCCCTTGACTCCTGTGATTTGCAACTTCACCTTGCCCTCTCTCTCTCTCTCTCTCTCATCTTCTCTCTTCCTTCTCCTCTCTCTCTCTCCTCTTCTCTCTCTCTCTCTCTCTCTCTCCTCTCTCTCTCTCTCTCTCTCTCTCTCTCTCTCTCTCTCTTCTCTCTCTCTCTCACTTTCCTCTCTCTCTCTCTCTTTCTCTTCCCTCTCTCTCCTTCTCTCTCTCTCTCTCTTCTCCTCTCTCTCTTCTTCTCTCCTCTCTCTCTTCTCTCTCTCTCTCTCTCATGAACACGCATACAGGTATGATAACCCTCTCGAAGCCAGGAGAGAGTGAACATAGTAGCGACCACCGAAGAGGCAGGGCCAGGAACTGATATTCATCCCCTGCAACCACATATAGGCGAGTACACACACACACACACACACACACACACACACACACACACACACACACACACACACAACACACACACACACACACACACACACATGCTGGTAAGTACCCTCAACAGGGACAGCCACACACACAAAAACAAGATCTAAGCACCGAGACACAGTAATTATGTAAATGTTACCACATCCGGAGCACACATCCTGGCCCTGCAAGCTACTCTGGACAGGAAGTGAGCCACAGGGACAGCTGGTGGACGGCAAGCCGCTCTGGCACGCCACGCAATAGACAAGACAGCTGGCAGAGCCAGCGAGAAGAGAGAAGAGAGAGAGAGAGAGAGAGAGAGAGAGAGGAGAGACACACACAACACACACACACACACACACACACACACAGAGTCACAGACTCGTGCTAATAATAATAATAATAATAATAATAATAATAATAATAATAATAAAACATTTATTTCTACATGTACAAGGTATACAGGTCTAGCAGACATCAATGAATACTACTATACAGAAAGCCCTTTGTTATGCAGAGCATTTCGGGCAAATTAGGTCAATTTTGTCCCGGATACGACTCTCACTAGTCGACTAACACCCATGTACCTATTTTACTGATGGGTGAACAAGGACAACAGGTATCTTATGGAAACACGTCCTTGTGTTTTCCACCCGTACCGGGGATCGACCCCTGGACCTCAGTGTGTGAGCTCAGCTGAGTGTGCTAGTAATCTGGCTACAGGACACTAGTTTCGAGAGTTGGAACCTCGCGGCCCGTCTTGAGGCCCAACATCATAACCTAGATGATCTGGCACTTTTTTTCCTGATAGTTGTCCAGTTTCCTCTTGAAAGCTTCTACCTGTCTTGAACCACGACTGTTTCCTCGCTCTTCTATTATGCCTGTGACTTCCTTGCTGAGTGGCTTTATTCTACACGTCTACTCGTGAAGATTAGACACATGTGCAACATCTAGGTATCTTTATTATAGACGTTTCGCCATCCAGTGGCTTTAGCAATACAAATTAAGGGACTGGGAGGCCTGGTCGTGGACAGGGCCGCGGGGGTATTGATCCCCGGAATGATAAAGCCACTGGATGGCGAAACGTCTACAAATAAGATCTCCAGATGTTGCACATGTGTCTAATTTTCATCTTGTCGGTACTATATACCATTCATGTACAACGTCTACCCATATCTCTCTAGTAATTTGTTATGCTGGTGAGGAAAATGGGACCTGATACCAAAGTATACTCTATCTATGGAAGAAATCACAGTAAAACGAGTGACTGTAAATAAGAAAAAAATACCAGTGAAAATAGGAAATTAAAACCTGATTGCTTTCATGTACTTACACACACATCTTCAGAGGAATAGGTTCCTGTTCCTCTAATATGTAAGCACATAAAAGCACTCGGGTTTTATTTCCTATTTTCACCGTGGTATTTTTTTTCATACTCTCTGTATATATTATCAGATATATCTTCTCCTTTCCAGAGAGTTCCAGAGTTCCCTGGAAGTTTACATTTGACTATAAAGGAAGTAATCGACCTCTGTACAGTTTCCACTGTAATGTATCTCAGCAGTGTATTGAAAAATACTGAAAACTCGCGTTTTTATGTTTCCTGAGTGGAATGAACTCTTAAATATTACACGGCGTGATGCCACAGCCGTCCGAATATATATCAGTTAAGTTTCCTAATACTGTAGCTATGTATAACTGGCTTCGGCCAGTAGCTTAGGCCAGTAGATGACTTGACTTGAATCTGCCTAATGGACCCATTATGTACCTTTGTAATCTTTTGACTACCGCCCACAGGATGGGTATGGGGTGCATAAAGATATTAAACTAAAGTGTGTGTGTGTGTGTGTGTGTGTGTGTGTGTGTGTGTGTTGTGTGTGTGTGTGTGTGTGTGTGTGTGTGTGTGTGTGTGTGTGTGTGTGTGTGTGTGACACAACAATCAATATTTGCACCAATAACTCATTACAGTTGTGACCGGGTGTGGAAGTGTGAATTGCTCATTACTCTATAATTTGTTCATGATTGTAGCCAAAGTATAAACGTAAGTAACCATTCTACAGAATTCATTACCTTTGTAACTTGTGAGCTCGTTACCTTTGTACCTAGTTCAGCTATCAAAACTTTGGGGGCCCAGTCCCTGGACCCATTACGTACCTCTGTAATCTGTAAATACCTTTGTAACTTGTCATGATTGTGACCAGACTTACCTGGAGTTCATTACCTTTGTAAATTGTGAGTTCATTACCTTTGTAAATTGTGAGTTCATTACCTTTGTAAATTGTGAGTTCATTACCTCTGTAACTTGCTCAGCTATCAAAACTTTGGAGTCCAGTCCCTGGACCAATTATGTACCTCTGTAATCTTTTGACTACCGCCCACAGGATGGGTATGGGGTGCATAATAAACATATTAAACTAACCTAGCATGGGCCAGTAGGCCTGCTGCAGTGCTCCTTTTTTATGTTCTTACAGACAACAACAGCTTGACGTGAGAGCACAAGTTAAATGTATCATTACAGGCGTGATTACCTTTGTTCTAGAAGTTCTCATGTTACAACCTATCATGGTATAAACCTTGGTAATAAATACCGACAAGTTGGTTTAGAAAGACACGTAAGCAAACACTATAACATATTTATTAGAAAACGTTTCGGTCCTGGGACCTTGATCACTTCTAACGTTTTCTAATAAATATGTTATAGTGTTTGCTTACGTGTCTTTCTAAAACAACCTATCATCTTCCTGCTCACCGAAACATTTGCTTTGTTTTATTGCCTAAACAAGACGTCATCTGACATTATTATTCACACATCTTTCCCATATTTCCTTTATGGCTGTGCTTCTCAACGCCTTACCTTTAATATACCTTTAAAGAGTTTCGAGAGTTTCACTACTCACGGAGCCCGGTCATGGGCCAGGCTCATCTGGTGCTTGCTTGGTCAACCAGGCTGTTGCTGCTGGAGGCCCGCTGCCCCAAATATCCATCACAGCCTGGTTGATCTGGCACCTTTGATATACTTTTGAAGAGTTAAGAGAGCTTCACCTGGTGAAGATACTTTTCTAGCTTCCTCTTGTCCCAGCCATGTTTCTGATATCTTCTGGTAAGATGTTGAATAGTCTGAGACCCCGGATGTTGATACAGTGTTCCCTTATTGTCCCCACCGCATCCCTGCTCCTCACTGGGTTTATTTTACACTTCCTCCCATATATCTCACTCCAGTATGTTGTTATGGTAGTGTGCAGATTTGGGACCAGGCCCTCGAGTACTTTCCAGGTAAGGCGTTCCTGCCTTACGAATTTATTAACTTTTTTCACTAAGGTATTTGAGGAGGTAGATCATGGTAATGAATATGATATTGTGTATATGGACTTCAGTAAGGCTTTTGACAGGGTCCCACATCAGAGACTATTGACGAAAATTAAGGCACATGGAATAGGAGGAGAAATTTTTTTCCTGGTAGAGGCTGGTTGACAAATGGGCAGCAAAGTTTGCATAAATGGGAAAATCAGTGGGAAGCGTCACGAGCGGTTCCCGGGGTCAGGGGGTTGGGCCCCCCTGCTGTTCCAATCTACATAAACGCATAGATGAGGGCAAAAAGACGCACACAAGTTTGCCGATGACCCAAAATGGGCCGTAAATTCATTTGACGGGGACTTCGAGCATTCCAGGAAGTTTTTTTGAATGATCGATGCAGGGTCGGAGAAGTGGCAGATGCAGTTTAAATAGACAAATGCAAAGTTCTAAATGTTGGAAGGACAAAAACCCATCCCACATAAAAAAAATAATGTAGATCTTAATATTACAATTGCGAAAAAAATTTAGGATTTTGGTTAGCGTAACTGAAACCAAGAAACTGTGCATAAGTTTCGCAAAAAAAGCTAATAGAACCCTTTGGGCTTCATACTAAGAAGCATAAATAATAGGAGCCCCAGTTGTTCTTCAACCTATACATCCTTGGTTAGGCCCCATTTTAATTAGCTGCACATTTTTTGGTCACCGTGTTACAGAATGGATATAAAAGCCGGGAAAAATGTAAAAAGGGAGGATGACAAAGTTGATCCCATGTACAAAAAACCCCTTCCCTTTTGGGATAGACTAAGGGCCCTGAATCTGCCCTTCTAGAAAACGTAAATTGGGGGGATTGTTTGAGGTGTATAAATGGAAGACGGGAATAAATAAAGGGGATAAGAACATAAGAAATAAGAATGAAGGAACACGCAAAAGGGCCCCTACTGGCCCATAGGGGGCAGGTCCTTATCAAAACGAATCTACCTAAACTACTCAAGAAACACTCCTGCCCCCCCAACACCAATAAACCCCCAGCCCCCCCGCTCATTATTTGTCCAGTCCTTCTTAAAGCTACCTAAGGTCCTACCCTTATCACCCCACTGGGAAGACTGTTTCCACCATCTAAAACCCTTGTTAAAAAACCAGTACTTCCTATGTCCTTTCTAAATTAAATTTACCCAATTAAATCCATTTTTCCTGGTTTTCCCGTTTCGACACCCTAAGAAACTTTATTAATGTCCCCTTGTTTTTGCCCGTCTCCACTTATACATTTTCAATGATATCCCCCCTCATTCTACCCTCTCCAAGAGGGGAATTTAAGGCTTTAAGTCTATTTCTACGGAGGTTCCTTACACAGAAAAATCATTTTAGCATTCTTCTCTGTTTTTTAGATTCTTGCCCATCCTGTAGAAAGGGGACCAAAACTGAGCAGCAAATCTAAATGAGGCCTCACTAGTGATGTATAAGCTGTAAAAATAACTTTGGACTTCTTTTACTTATATTTGAGATAAATCCAAGTAATCTGTTGGGCCTTGTTGCGCACACTGAGGCACTGCGTTTTGGCTTTGATTTCGCTTACCTGACCCCCAAGTTTTTTTTACTTTCTGTATGCCCAAGCTCTCTTCCCCAAAAATTATACCCCTTCGAGGGTTTTTTTTCATCCAAGGGGCAAGTACCTTACATTTATCCACTTAAAACTTCATCTCCCCATTTCTTGACCAAGACATTAATTTGTTCAAATCGCCCTGGAGTTCATTGTATCCTCCTCAAGTGAATTAAAGGGCCCTATTTTTGTATCACCCAAAAAACTTACTAGTCACAGAAATCCCTTCATAAAGGGTCATTAAGTAAATTATAAACAAAGAGGCCCTAAAAACTGATCCTTGTGGAACGCCATTATGATAATCCCCATTCAGATTTCACTCCTTTAAATGGTAACTTTGCTTTCTTTTGGTTTAAGCCATGCCCCCAATCCATGCTTAAATTTACCTCCTATACCATGAGCTGCCACTTTTTTAAGAGTCTTTGTGAGGTATCTGCGAAGGCTTTACTAAAATCCAAATAAACAATTCATATTCCTTATCACTGTCAACTGCCTCAAATTTTCATTGAAAACGCATAAAATTTTCAGGGAGGAACGACCTCTCGTGAATCCTGTGAGATTCATTTATCAAATTATGCTCTTTAAGGGGGACTTTTGATAATTCAGCTATAATTGATTTTAATAACTTGCCCCTATGGTCAGGCTTATTGGGCGGGAATTTGAAGGAGTGGACTTATCCCCTGTTTTTAATTAGGAACCACATTACCATCTTTCCCCCCATCTTGGGACAACACTGGTAAGGATGGACGATTGAATACACTCGTTAAGGCTGACTAAATCCATCTTGCTTCCTTAAGAACCCTTGAAAACAACTCATCGGGGTTTTTTCCCGGGACTTATTTTGTTTTAGTTTTCTATCTGTTTTTAAAAACCTGTCCCTGTGACAGAATATTAGTTAACTTAAATTCATCAGGAACTAAAAAATTGTTAATTATTAATCTCATTTTAAAACTCCTGTGTAAAACTGACAAAAAAAATCATTAAATAAGAACCTTTCCAGTTATATCCGTCAGCGTCCATTCCCCGATTTAGAGGTCCTACTTTTTCCTTCACCTTCGCCTTTTCCTTGAAAAAAACCCCTTTGGGTTAGTCTTTGATCATTAGCGCCCTAATTTCATAGTCCGTTTTGCCTTTCTAATCGCCTTTTTTTATTCCTTTTAAGCTGAACTATTGGGGAGTAAGGGTTTAACCTCTCCCTTCTAATGCGCCTATAAATTCCCCTTTTTTCCCCTAATAGATGCTTTAAAACCCCCTGTTAACCCCCTTTTGGGTCGTTTTTTTTTAGACCCAATTTTCTCTGGGGGAAAGTATATAAATCGGCACTGTTTACATTATTAAAAAAACAATCATAAAAGCAGATCCCTTTATATTCTAATATGATTACGTCAAAAAATCATTATAATATCCCCCCTCAAAATTAACGATGTTCCCTAATCCTATAACGGCAGAAAAAAAAAACGGGGATTTTTACTGTTTATCATTATTCTTGCATTCCCCAATTAAGCTAAAGGGGGATTTGGTCCTTGCGCCAAGCTCTTTAGTATCTCCCGTTATTCACTAGTGTTTCCTTTTTGACAAGACTAGGTCTACAAATTTTACCCCGGGGAGGTTTTAGTTACACTCTGTTTCAAAAACAGTCCGAACTGTTTCCATGAAGTCACTGGGCTTGATTACCTTCAAAGAATTCCATCAAATTTTGGCTAAAGTTAAAATCCCTACTATGACTACGTTACTGTGTCCAAAACCTAACAATTTTTGCCCAAAAGAAATCTCCCCCTATCGGATCCCAAACCTGGGGGTCGTATATTACAAACCCAGAATTTGTTTTTCTTTACCCTCCCGAACTCCCACCCAAAACAGACTCTGTTACTCTCCCCTCTATTTTTTTTTAAAAACCGTTTTTATGCAACAATTTAATTTTTCTCGAAAATACAAAGCAACTCCTCCCCCCCTTTTCCCTTACATCTACCACATTGAAAACTTAAATCCCCGAATATTAACTCGCAGTCAATCCCCACCTTTTTAAATCATACCACTTTCATTTAATGCAATGATAAAAAGTTCCCAGCACTGCTACCAAACGTAGTTCATTAATTTTATTTCTTGCACTTCGACTGTTAGCATAAAAAAAACCATCATATGTTTTTTCTTCTGCACATTTTTCCTATTCATCTTTGTTTTTACACAATTCTGAAATTATCAATACCCAGAGTTACTCCATGACAGTTACTATTAAGATTCTTAATATCAGAGCATAAGTCAATATATCCATACTCATTATTAATCATTTCTAAACCCATACCTCTAACTAATCCTAGTTTAAAGTCCTAACAACCCCTCAACTGAGTTAGCAAGAAAACCCCACACCTGCCCTGGATAAGTAAAACCCCATCCCTGGCATACATGCCCATTTCGGCCATAGAAGTTGTCCCAGTTGTCAATGAAGGGTACTGCATTATCCTTACAGTGTTTATCCAGCCAACAATTAATACCAATTGCTCTGGACAACCATTCATTACCAACACCTCTTCTTGGCAAAATGCCACATAAAACCCGGGCGCCCCCCCTTCTTCCTAATCATGTCTATAGCTGTCCTGAACTTTCTAACTAAATCCTCATTTTCAAACGCTTGCCTACATCATTGCCTCCAGCACTGAGGCAAATAATAGGATTGATCCCATTACCGTTAAATGATGTTGTCAAGCCGGCTAAAAATGTCCTCCATCCCAGCCCCAGAAAGCATACCCTTTGTCTCCTACTCCTGTCCTTCAAGCAGAATGCCCTATCCATGTATCTAACCTGGCTATCCCCAACAACAACAATATTCTTACCTTCCTTGTCGTTCGTCGTGACATCCCAGTAGTAGACTCACATTCGTCGGGTAGCACCGAGAATGCTTTGGAGGTTTCCACGGGAGTTTCCAAAGCAGTCTCTTTCTTCTTCATCGTTTCTGGCTTTCCATTCGTCTTCTTGATCGTCAACTTCGTCGTCCCCTGCTGTCCAGCCCTGACCACGATCCCTTCTTGACCTGAGGACTCGAAACAGGAGACTACTACGAATTCTCTTGTTTTCCTCGGTCAATCGCCGTATCTCCATCTTCGCTGCCTTCAATTCTTCCTTAAGTTGCTGGTAAAGTTGCTCGATGGAGGGCATCTTGGTTCAGTCCACGGGAGCGATTGGTTCACCCACACAGTGGGTTTTTTCAAGTCACACACGGATCTGATGTAAATAGTGTGCTGAAAATATCTAGCCTAGACAGGACTCGCAGCAATGGTTTTAAGTTGGAAAAATTCAGATTCAGGAAGGATATAGGAAAGTAATGGTTTGGTAATAGAGTTGTGGATGAGTGGAACAAACTCCCAAGTACAGTTATAGAGGCCAGAACGTTGTGTAGCTTTAAAAATAGGTTGGATAAATACATGAGTGGATGTGGGTGGGTGTGAGTCGGACCTGATAGCTTGTGCTACCAGGTCGGTTGCCGTGTTCCTCCCTTAAGTCAATGTGACCTGACCTGACTAGGTTGGGTGCATTGGATTAAGCCGGTAGGAGACTTGGACCTGCCTCGCATGGGCCAGTAGGCCTGCTGCAGTGTTCCTTTGTTCTTATGTTCTTATGTTCTCCTCCGCTCCAATGAGCACATGTTCAAGACTTAAAGGTGTTCCTAGTAATTTAGGCGCTTTACTGGCTCAATGTGAGCCGTAAACGATCTCTGTATTTCTTCCAGCTCTGATATTTCTCCTGCTTTGAACGGGGCCGTTAGCGCTGAGCAATATTCTAAATGAGGGAGCATTAGCAGGTGTGTGAATCATCCTGGAGTGACCCAGGGGTGACGTGGAAGCATGGGATGACCCAAGGGTGACCTGGCAGCATGTGATGACCCAGGGATGACCTGGCAGAATGGGATGACCTAGGGGTGACCTGGCAGTATGGGATGACCTAGCTCACTATGATGATACTGCTGCAGCCTGGTCAAACAAGCCAGCACCAAACAAGCCTGGTCCAGGGCCGGGCTGTGGGAGTAAGAAAACTCTGGAAACTCATCAAGGGTATGAAACTAAACATCAACAAAACTGCTGTGTCACCTGAATGACTGTTTATGTTTCATTAAGCACGATGTCTTCTAACATGACAGACACTATTTAATTTCACAATTAGCTTTAATACAACTCAATTAACAATGAATTAAATATATTAAACACAAGACTGATTTAATTTTTACCCCTTTTGCTTTGTGATTTTCGCCACACAGTGGCTTCATCAGTCCAATACAAAGCAGAAAGGTGAAAGGAGAGGAGGAGATTGAGGCAATCAGTCCCTCAGCCTGGAGTCGATGTGTTCAGTCCATCAATCTTGTAGAATGTGAAATTTTATATATATATATATATATATATATATATATAATTATATATATATAATATATATATATATATATATAATATATAGTGCCGAATAGGAAAAATTGGTCAATTAACAAGAACTCGTTTAAAATTAAGTCCTTTGTAAAATTTTCTCTTATACGTTTAAAGATATATTTTTTCATTTATGGTAATGTAAAAATTAATAATTTTGTACCAAAATAACCTTAGAAAACTTGTCTAACATTATTATAACAAGCGCCATTTAATTTAGCCAAATCCAACTAAATATATTTTAAATAAGTTTACAATAATTTAATAATAAACAAACACAATGAAATATATTTTTCTCGTTAGGTTCAGAATTATTTTTGCGGAATTACTGTATACACAAATTATCGCTTGCCTTATTCGGCAAGAAGAGCGTTGCTATTTAAGACAAAATCGCAAGTTTTACCTATTTGACACGAAATATACATATATTCCAGCCCCCATCACTATCATCACCACACTATCACCACCACCACACCACCACCACACCATCATCACCACACCATCATCACCACACGCCGGACAACAAACACACCACGCCCATCTTTCCCCCCATCACCCTCGTTTCAGGTCATTCTAGGTAAGGGAACTTGGCCTTCTCCCCTCCCCATCCCCCCTAACGGACCCGAGCCCCTAAAACTAGCCAGGACGAGCCATCAGTAGGCGAGGAGGGAGGGAGGGAGGGATTTAGGGGATGAGAAGGGGAGGGAGAAATGGAAGAATGGCAGAGAGGAAGAGATAATAAGAATTGAGGGAGAAAGGGAAAGGAATGTGGGAGATGGAGAGAAAAGGATTGGGAAAAAGACGGAAAGGAGAGAGAGAGAGAGAGAGAGAGAGAGAGAGAGAGAGAGAGAGAGAGAGAGAGAGAGAGAGAGAGAGAGAGAGAGAGAGAGAGAGAGAGAGAGAGAGAGAGAGAGGAGGGCCATAATTTTATATACATCCTTACCTTACTCTGGTGAGTTTCCAGAGCTTTTTGTACTGGCTTACCAGTGTCACCTCCCCTCTCACCCCTCCCTCCGTCCTTCTATCCCTCCCAATTCCCCCCTTTTTCCAGTCAATCCTTTCCCTCTCTCCTCAATTTCCCCCCTCATGTCCCTCATCATGTTTTTTCTACCAGTCACCGTGCCTTACCTTCTCCCCCCCTTTCCCCTTACTCCCCCCCAATCCCCCTTCCCCTCTCAACACTCCCTCCCTCCCTCTCCTCCTTCCCTTTTTTTTACCAATCACCCCCATTCTCTTCTCTCTCTCTTTTCTCCCTCTCTCTCCTCTTCCCCGTCTCTACGACATAATCCCAACCCTAACTAGAATTTTTTTCTCGCTTACAGCTCAGCAGGAGGGAGGGGGGAGAGAGAGAGAGAGGAGGGAGGAGAGGGGAGGGAGAGGAGAGAGAGAGAGGAGCAGACAGACAGGAGCCAATTTCCCGTGTTAGACTAAATGGAAAGTTTCAGCAATAATCCTTTAAAACTCTTACTAAAGGGAAAAAAAGTAAAAAAATTTCTGCAAGTCTGGACCCGCACCAGGGAATTTTTATATTAAATTTGTGTAGAAACGGGGAGGAGAGGAGGAGGGAGAGAGAGAGAGAGAAGAGGAGAGATGGGGAGGAGAGGGAGAGAGAGAGAGAGGAGAGAGAGAGAGAGAGGTTTTGGTTGAGTGTCATCAAAGCAAGCCTCCCACACCAGAGGGACACCCTTTACCCTCGTTTTTACTGCTTTCTGTGCATCATACGCCCCCACCTGATCCACCCTTTACCATTATACCCAAGGGGCACCCTTCCCAACGATCTAGCTAGAGTCATTTCCTAAACACTTTGCTGGATTTCCTACTCATTTCTGCAACACTGCAAGTCTGAGATGTGCTGTTTGCAACGCCCCCGGGGTTTTGTTTTATTCTTGCATACTTATTCGGTTTAAATACTGGGGGGTGGAAAGGCTAAGCAAAATTTTGGGGGTCGTCCCCAATAAGAGGGCCAGGAAATCAGCTTGTGTTATTCAATGAAAGGCTTTGTTAAGGTGACCCCCTTGGGAAAAAGAACCGGAAGGACCAAAGGAAAAAGCCCACTTAGGCCTGCTCTGGGACCAAACGGGGGGGCCCGTAACCTGGAGGTACTAGAGGTAATTCCAGGTATTCTAATTTAAATGGGATCCGGGGGGATACAATATCAAGAAAATTTTTTATCTTTCACGCCCAATCGGGCCCTGCCTCTTCGGTTTTCCAAAGGTTTCTGCCCCCGGGGGGCTTGGCCTGATCGTTAAAAACTCTGGTGTGCGGAAAAATGCCCGTCTGGATCCACAACGTTAAAGTTTTGATTGTGGGGTAATTTGGGAGAGAGAATGTAAGCGAGAGATCATTATTTCCCCTTAGTGGAAGTCAAACTCTGAGGCTTAGTAGAAATTTTTTCCCCCATCTTGATGAATCCAGATTATGAGTAAAAACAGACGTCAAAGGTTAATGATGAAACTGAAGGAAACATCGCGAGGAAGACAATACGAAAAATGGCAGTTAGCATGAAGGGTCTTAGTTGGTAGTACCCGAGAAAGTTTATATTAACGTTGTGATATTTGGGGGAGCGCTGTTGGCCCCTTTTGGTTTAAAAGCTTCTCTTTTGTAATAAGTAAAAAATTTTGGTTATTAGGAGCTAGTATGCAGTGTATAACCTGTGTAATACATGTGTTTATACCTGTGTATTTTAATTTTGTGCACATACCCGCAACAGAGTCAAAATAGCTGTATTGGATTATAGGGATATTCCGTGTAATTTATATAGAGTATTTCTCTTTTCCCTTTGAGGGGTGTTGACCTTATGGAGTGAATTTGGGCATAATGGGAAATTATTTTAATTATCATTGTCAAAACGGGGGGAAAGAAGCGCGCGAGAGAGAGGGGAGGAGAGGGAGAGGGAGAGAGAGAGGGAGAGGGGAGAGAGGGGGAGAGAGGAGAGAGAGGGAGGGGGGGGGAGGGGTTTCGGTTTACGTGACCATTCTAGGTCATGCCCGCGTGAGGTCCGGGAAAGGGCCGAAACGTGTGTAAAACTTCCCGCGAATTGCGGTTTGGTCAATTTGTTGAAGAAAAAGGAATTTTGACGACAACGCCCCTTTTTCAAAAAACCGTTAAAAAACCCTTTTCCCTACACACCCCCGTCACCTAAAAAACCCCCGCCCAAAAAACCCCCCCCCGCACCAAACCCCACCGTCACCAACACCCCCACCGCACCCAACACACCCCCCGCACCAACACCCCCCGTACCAACACACCCCCCCGTCACCAAAACACCCCCCGACCTAAAAAACCCCCCCCGTCCCAACCCCCCCACCGTCACCTAAACCCCACGAACCTAACACACCCCCCCGTCACCCCCACCCCACGTCACCCAAACACCCCACCGCCACCTAACACACCCCACCTCACCAACAACCCCCCCGTCACCAACACACCCCCCCGCACCTAACAACCGCCCGTCACCTAACCCCCCACCGTCACCAAAACCCCCCACTTTCACCTAACACCCCCACCGCCACCTAACACACCCCACCGTCACCTAACACCCACCGTAAACTAACAACCCCCCCGTCCCCTTTAACAAAACCCCACCTTTCCCCAAACAAACCCCCGGGTAAACCAACACACCCCACCGTCCCCTTAACACCCCCCCACCTTTAAACCTAACACCCCCCGGGTCACCTAACACACCCCACCCCCAAACCAAAAACCACACCCCACCGAAAACCAAAACACACCCCCCCGTCACCTAACAAAACCCCGTCCCCTTTAAACCCCACCCCACCGTCACCAAAACACACCCCCCCCCACCAAACACCCCCCAAACCGTCCCTTTAACCCCCCACCGTAAATAAAAACCCCCCCCGGGTCACCTAAAAAACCCCCACCGCCCCCAAAACCACCCCCCCCCAAACCTTTAACACCCCCCACCGTCCCAAAACACACCCCCCCGCCACCAAAACAACCCCCCGACCTAAACACACCCACCTTTCCACCTAACACACCCCCCGGCCACCTAACCCCACCCCACCGCCACCTAAAAACCCCCCCGGGTCATTTAACAAAACCCACCGTCCCCAAAACACACCCCCCCCGCCCACCAAACCCACACCCCCCCCGCCCCCCTAAAAACACCCCACCGCCCCAAAACACCCCCCGTCACCTAACAACCCCACCCCCCAACCTAAACCCCCCGTCACCAAACACACCCCACCGCCACCTAACACACCCCCCCGTCCCTAACACACCCCACCGCCACCTAACACCCCCCACCGTCCCTAACAACCCCCCCTTCACCAAACCCACACCCCACCGTCACCAACACACCCACCCGTCACCAAACACCCCCCCAACCGCCACCTAAAAAAACCCCCCCGTCCCCTAACACCCCCCACCGTCCCCTAACACACCCCCCCCTTCACCTAACACACCCCCCGACACCCTAACACCCCCCACCGCCCCCTAACAAAACCCCACCGCCACCTAAAACCCCCCAAACGTCACCTAACCCCCACCCCCACCGTCCCCTAACACACCCCACCGTCACCTAACACCCCCCAAACCGTCACCAACACCCCACCGCCCCCAAAAACCAACCCCACCCTAAACCAAACACCCCCCCACCCCCCCAAAACACCCCCCACCGTCACCTAAACACCCCACCGTCACCTAACCACCCCACCGCCCCCAACACACCCCCCCCTTTCACCAAAACCCACACCCCACCTTCCCAAAACCCACACCCCACCCCACCTAACCCCAACCCCACCGTCCCCCTAACACACCCACCCCCCACCTAACAACCCCACCGTCACCAAAAACCACACCCCACCGCCCACCTAACACCCCCCACCCCCACCTAACACACCCCCCCCCTCACAAAAACATTTTTCCCACCCTCCCCTAACTACAAAAAAACCCCACCTTTTTCTCTTATTCCCCATCATGGAAAAAACCAAACAAAAATATAAATCTGGGTTTTTTTAAAATATCCGAAAATTTACACTTACACTCCCCCAAATAATACAAACATAAAATTTGAAAAAATAGCCATTGTCTAATTACTCTTTATGTGTCTTTAAATCCGCCTTAGCACTCCAAAATAGCCCAAATTTAACACAAAATGTCTATATGAAAAACAAAATTTATTCTCATTATAAAATTTTCAAAATTTTTATTTTTTTATGTTTTTTTTATTACCTCGCTGTTTTTTAAACTAAAATTTAAACCCTACAGTTACCCAAATTTAAAAACGTATGATAAAAAACCCGTGTCAAATATAGTAAAAAAATTTTTTATTGTCTTTCCTGAAAAGCCCAGGTGCTAGCGGCCTTCCTTTTAATTTAAAATTTTTTTTTGTAAGCCACACTTTTTTTTAGCTTTACAAAAAAATAAAAATTTCAATTTCAAATTTTAAAATTTGGGGAGGGTGTGGTGGGGGGGGTTTTGGAGGGGTGGGGAGGGGGGGGTGGGTTTTTGGGGTTGGGGGAGGGTGGGTTTAGGGGTGGGGGGGGTTTGGGCACCTCCCCACCCTTTCTTCACAAGCTCCACCCCTACCAAGAACATCACGTTACCTCAAGCTACAAGAATAATGTTCAGGATAAGTAAAAAAAGAGACATCAGAAACAAATCAATGATGATAATCATCAAGATACTTGTACGTTTTACCCCTCTCCATTAAGAACTTCTTTTAAGGCAAAAAAAATTTTTCGTCAAAGGAAAAATTTCACAGTTTTTAAGTTTTACTTCCTAAAACAAAAAAATAATTGGGGGAAACCTACGGCCCGGCCCATGGGCCCGGGGTCCGGGAGTAGGACTCCCGGACCTGGGACCCCGGTTTCTAGTGGAACAAAGGTGATGAAGGTGCTTTAAAGGGTTTACACCGTTTGGGGTTCCATGGAGGGGATGGTTTTCCCAAAAACTGCACAATGAAATGACGCCTTAAAAGGCGGGAGGCACGGGGAACAGTGCAAAAATTTCCTGGAAACCTACCGCCCCCGCAGTCAGGTTCGGATAAGGGCCTTTTGGTGGATTACTGATCAACCAGGCTGTTTTGGGACTAGCTGCACGAAGTTTTAAAATATGCGCCGCAGCCCTGTGATAAATTTCAACCCGAGAAAATTTAAGGGCTTTTCTTGGGACAAAGGGAGGGAAGTAAGGGCCCAAGAAACACCCCTGAGAGATAAAATCAAATTTTTCAAGGAGTTGCAGAAGTTCCCTCACCCCCTCTCATAAAAAAAGGGCAAAATTTCCAGGAGAGCCTGTCTTCAAAGCGGGCAAACCCGACAAATTTAAAAGTTTTTTTTGCTCCGCGGGGGTTTAAAAAAATTATGTAGGGTGTTGCCGATGGGAAAACAATCAAAAAGTCTGAGTAACCATAACATCAACCCTTTTTTATCTGAGGGTGGAATATTGCCTTTTACCAACAGTTTGGGGGAAAACTGCTCCAAACTTAAGTTTCCTTTTAAGGCAGGAGGAAAAACGCAAAATTAGGAATTTTTTTTTTTTTTCGCCGGTGTTCTCCCGGCCCGGGGCTTTTCCAAGTATGGTGACCCCGGGCCCTTGGGCCTTCCCCATCTGGGGGGTGTCTCGAGACCCTTAAAATCTCCCATGGGGGGGAGGTATAGTACCTCCTCTTTTTTGGGCCAAGTGTCCCCGGCCCAGCCCCATTTCCCCCCCCTCAGGGGGTCGTAGAGGAAGTAGGCCTCTGGGGTTTCCATCTACCCCGCCCCAAAAAGGGGGTCGTGGGGATGGCGTCTTATGGCTGCAGATGGGGAGCAAGCTCAGTATCTAGAGGGAAAGTACAGAGAACCCCTTTATTGCACATTTTTAATTTTTGTTTTAAAGCCTAAATTACTGTGAATGTTTAGAAATCACTTAAAACCCGAAATTTAGTGGAGGGGCAGGGGGAGGAGGGTAAATCATTTAAATTTAAACCCGGTAAGTCCCCAGAAGGGTTGGTTCCCAAAAAAGTAACAATAATAAAATCCCTATGAAATCAAAAGACTCGGCAGGGCAGTTTCAACCTACCCCCAATGAAATCACGAAAAACGGGAAAAATCCAGGCCCGCGAAAGGGGCACTACGAAAAAAAACCCCCAAAGTGGCCAGGGGCCCCCGACTGTTCAATAGCCAAACCCCAGACCTTGGTGCTTTAAAAAGGAGGGGACAGTTTTTCCTTATACCTTTGAAAGTTTCTAGGTTTAACTATTCAGAAACCTGGCCAGGGTCACGCTCGGTAACCCGATCAGCCGGGCTGTAGTTCGTACGTTGGACTACGTGCGGCCAGCAGTAATAGCCTGGTTGATTAGGCCCTGATCCACCGGGAGGCCTGGTCAAGGACTCGGCTGCCGGGCGTTGACCCCCGGAATACCCTCCAGATAGACTCCAGGTAAAAGGCTTGATCTGAAGCCGGGCCGCAGGAGCGATAATCTCCAGAACTACCACCTTTCCTCGTGTCTTCCCCTCCACCACCTCTTTTTATTTTTTATTTTTTTTTTCTTTCAAATTACCCACTCCAATACTTTTATTACCGTCCATCCTTTCCTGAACAAGGGGGCTGGACTCTCTTTCCACTTGAACAAGGGGGGCTGGACTCTCTTTCCACTTGAACAAGGGGGGCTGGACTCTCTCTCTCCACTTGAACAAGGGGGCTGGACTTTCTTTCCACTTGAACAAGGGGGCTGGACTCTCTCTCTCTACTTGAACAAGGGGGCTGGACTTTCTTTCCACTTGAACAAGGGGGCTGGACTCTCTCTCTCTACTTGAACAAGGGGCTGGACTTTTCTTTCCACTTGAACAAGGGGGGCTGGACTCTCTCTCTCTACTTGAACAAGGGGGCTGGACTTTCTTTCCACTTGAACAAGGGGGGCTGGACTCTCTCTCTCTACTTGAACAAGGGGGCTGGACTTTCTTTCCACTTGAACAAGGGGGGCTGGACTCTCTTTCCACTTGAACAAGGGGGGTTGGACTCTCTCCCTCTCTCTCTCTCTCTCTCCACTTGAACAAGGGGGCTGGACTCTCTCTCTCTACTTGAACAAGGGGCTGGACTTTCTTTCCACTTGAACAAAGGGGGCTGGACTCTCTTTCCACTTGAACAAGGGGGCTGGACTCTCTCTCTCTCTCTCCACTTGAACAAGGGGGCTGGGCCTCTCTCTCTCTCTCCACTTGAACAAGGGGACTGGACTCTCTCCACCTGAACAAGGGGGCTGGACACACTCTCTCTCCCCCACTTGAACAAGGGGGCTGGACTCTCTCTCTCTCCACTGGAACAGGGGGCTGGACTCTCTCTTCTCCACTTGAACAAGGGGCTGGACCTCTCTCTCTCTCTCCACTGACACAGGGGGCTGGACTCTCTCTCTCCACTTGAACAAGGGGGCTGGACACTCTCTCTCTCTCCACTTGAACAAGGGGGCTGGACTCTCTCTCTCTACTTGAACAAGGGGGCTGGACTTTCTTTCCACTTGAACAAAGGGGGCTGGACTCTCTTTCCACTTGAACAAGGGGGCTGGACTCTCTCTCTCTCTCCACTTGAACAAGGGGGCTGGGCGCTCTCTCTCTCTCTCCACTTGAACAAGGGGACTGGACTCTCTCCACCTGAACAAGGGGGCTGGACACACTCTCTCTCTCTCCACTTGAACAAGGGGGCTGGACTCTCTCTCTCTCCACTTGAACAAGGGGGCTGGACTCTCTCTCTCTCCACTTGAACAAGGGGGCTGGACTCTCTCTCTCTCTCCACTTGAACAAGGGGGCTGGACTCTCTCTCTCCACTTGAACAAGGGGGCTGGACACTCTCTCTCTCTCCACTTGAACAAGGGGGCTGGACTCTCTCTCTCTCCACTTGAACAAGGGGGCTGGACTCTCTCTCTCCACTTGAACAAGGGGGCTGGACACTCTCTCTCTCTCCACTTGAACAAGGGGGCTGGACACTCTCTCTCTCTCCACTTGAACAAGGGGGCTGGACTCCGTCGGGTGGGGTAGTGGGGGGGGGGGAAGAAAGATTCAGTCTGAAGTAAAGAAAACAAGTCGTTTTTTCTCAAGGTTGTCGAAGGAAACAGAGGACCAGGGAGATTGTGCTGGTGGTAGTGTTGAAGGAGTGTGTTGGTGGAGTGTTGAAGGAGTGGTGTTGGTGGAGTGTTGAAGGAGTGTGTTGGTGGAGTGTTGAAGGAGTGTATTGGTGGAGTGTTGAAGGAGTGTGTTGGTGGAGTGTTGAAGGAGTGTATTGGTGGAGTGGTTGAAGGAGTGTGTTTGGTGGAGTGTTGAAGGAGTGTGTTGGTGAGTGTTGAAGGAGTGTAATTGGTGGGAGTGTTGAAGGAGTGTATTGGTGGAGTGTTGAAGGAGTTTGTTGGTGGAGTGTTGAATGGAGTGTATTGGTGGAGTGTTGAAGGAGTTTTGTTGGTGGAGTGTTGAAGGGAGGAGTTTGTTGGTGGAGTGTTGAAGGAGTGTATTGGTGGAGTGTTGAAGGAGTTTGTTGGTGGAGTGTTGAAGGAGTGTATTGGTGGAGTGTTGAAGGAGTTTGTTGGTGGAGTGTTGAAGGAGTGTATTGGTGGAGTGTTGAAGGAGTTTTGTTGGTGGAGTATTGAAGGAGTGGGCTAGTGGGGTATTGAAGGAGTATGTTGGTGATTGGGATGGAGACAGTAAAGTGATTATGGAAGTATGGGTGATGTGATAGAGGGTTACAGTAGATAAGAACCCCGTCCTTCTCCCTCTCTCTCTCACACATACACACAGTGATTATTTACGGAAGCTATGACTCGACCCATTCAACCACAATTAGGTGAATACACACACACACACACACACACACACACACACACACACACACACACACACACACACACACACACACACACACACACACACACACACACACACCTATTTCTCGCTGAAGCGAAAGGGGATTGGTGGGATGTGTGAGGGGCGGGGGACAGAAGTTGAGGTGGTGTGATAAGGGAGAGAAGAAAGGGTGGGGGGGTTAGGGAGAAGGTAGGGGGAGTAAAAACACAAGACACATTTTCGGATGTGTCAGAAAATGAAACGGATCTCCTTGGGTCGGGGGAGCGGTGACCCCCCAGAATCGTCTTCAATTAACATTCGGGACAGGAAGCTTACCCTAAACCCCCCACATCTCTCTCTCTCTCTCTCTCTCACACGTGAAAGATCAAGACAAGGGCAGCTTATTATCCTCAATTCCAAGATCTCTATGAGAGATATAGTTAAAGATATGATGGCTGCCTCACGTATGTGAGGGCTGTTATAAGGCAGGACTGCCAGAAATACATCAACGCTGAGGAGCACTCAAAGAAATGACTCACGCATTAAGATTAGTGATAAAGGAATATTTTTTTGAATCATGGGTATCCGGGATGGTCTGTTGAGTGCAGAAGAGAAGGAAGACCACCACTACCACTACTACCATCATCAGTAACAGTAGCAGCAGCAGCAGCACATCCACAACCACTAGCACCAGCAACATCAGCACAACCACAACCACTAGCACCAGCAACATCGGCACAACTACAACCACTAGCACCAGCAACATCAGCACAACCACAACCACTAGCACCAGCAACATCGGCACAACTACAACCACTAGCACCAGCAACATCAGCACAACCACAACCACTAGCACCAGCAACATCAGCACAACCACAACCACTAGCACCAGCAACATCAGCACAACCACAACCACTAGCACCAGCAACATCAGCACAACCACAACCACTAGCACCAGCAACATCAGCACAACCACAACCACTAGCACCAGCAACATCAGCACAACCACAACCACTAGCACCAGCAACATCAGCACAACCACAACCACTAGCACCAGCAACATCAGCACAACCACAACCACTAGCACCAGCAACATCAGCACAACCACAACCACTAGCACCAGCAACATCGGCACAACCACAACCACTAGCACCAGCAACATCAGCACAACCACAACCACTAGCACCAGCAACATCGGCACAACTACAACCACTAGCACCAGCAACATCAGCACAACCACAACCACTAGCACCAGCAACATCGGCACAACTACAACCACTAGCACCAGCAACATCGGCACAACTACAACCACTAGCACCAGCAACATCAGCACAACCACAACCACTAGCACCAGCAACATCAGCACAACCACAACCACTAGCACCAGCAACATCGGCACAACCACAACCACTAGCACCAGCAACATCAGCACAACCACAACCACTAGCACCAGCAACATCAGCACAACCACAACCACTAGCACCAGCAACATCAGCACAACCACAACCACTAGCACCAGCAACATCAGCACAACCACAACCACTAGCACCAGCAACATCGGCACAACTACAACCACTAGCACCAGCAACATCGGCACAACTACAACCACTAGCACCAGCAACATCAGCACAACCACAACCACTAGCACCAGCAACATCAGCACAACCACAACCACTAGCACCAGCAACATCGGCACAACCACAACCACTAGCACCAGCAACATCAGCACAACCACAACCACTAGCACCAGCAACATCAGCACAACACAACCACTAGCACCAGCAACATCAGCACAACCACAACCACTAGCACCAGCAACATCAGCACAACCACAACCACTAGCACCAGCAACATGGGCACAACTACAACCACTAGCACCAACATCGGCACAACCACAACCACTAGCACCAGCAACATCAGCACAACCACAACCACTAGCACCAGCAACATCGGCACAACTACAACCACTAGCACCAGCAACATCGGCACAACTACAACCACTAACACCAACATCAGCAGAACCACAACCACTAGCACCAGCAACATCGGCAACAACTACAACCACTAACACCAACATCAGCAGAACCACAACCACTAGCACCAGCAACATCGGCACAACTACAACCACTAACACCAACATCAGCAGAACCACAACCACTAGCACCAGCAACATCGGCACAACTACAACCACTAACACCAACATCAGCACAACCACAACCACTAGCACCAGCAACATCGACACAACTACAACCACTAGCACCAGCAACATCAGCGCAACTACAACCACTACCACCAACATCAGCAGAACCACACACTGGCAACATCAGCATCACCACCTAACCTAAAACAGCACCAACACCACCCGTAAGCCATAGCTCGAAACAGCAACAGCAACAACAGCAGAAGCAGCTGCAACACAACCACTAACTACTGCTGCAACAACGACGACTGAGTAAGATGAAAACGAAAACAATAGCCGAAGGAAGCTTTTATCAAAATCGAATACAACAGCAGGGTGCTGCCACTCTATACGATAGTTGACTGGTGAGGGGAGGAAGGAGGTATCACAAATGGGAAATGCCCAGCAGGTATCCCCCTAAAATATACTCATTACACTGTAACAACACAAGAGTGACCCCCCTCCCACCCTGGGCACCTTTCTCGCGACCCACAACACAATTACCTCCTTTTCACTTCCCTCCCTTTCCACTCTCCCTTTGCTGTTGTTAACCTGGGAGTGGGAAACTACCCCAACACCTGAGGGAAAGACGGCCGAGCACCAAGGGGAGAGTAAGACGACAGGGAGGAATGACTGGACAACCTCCTCTTGAAGATTAGGTCATTCTTGGACGGCTGGAAGAATTCATTCTCTCTCTCTCTCTCTCTCTCTCTCTCTCTCTCTCTCTCTCTCTCTCTCTCTCTCTCTCTCTCTCTCTCTCTCTCTCTCTCTCTGAGACTGACACGGAGGCCTGCCCGTGCCTCCCACTGGGACAAAAAAAAAAAAAAAAAACAAGTGTAATATAGTGAAGTTATCACCGCTTAAAAACAGTAGCATCAAATTTCACAATGGTGACGGTGATGGTTGTGAGGTGAGGGTGTTGCGACCCTCATACACTACTTTCCCTCATTATTCTTCCTCTACTACTACTCTTACTACTACTACTACTACTACTACTGCTGCTGCTGTTGCCGCTGCTGCTGCTAGTAGTAGTAGTAGTACTGCTTCTGTTACGGTAATACTGCTGCCTCTCGTTCTCTTTTTGCTGC
The DNA here is from genome assembly GCF_026875155.1 of Cherax quadricarinatus. Classification (NCBI taxonomy): domain Eukaryota; kingdom Metazoa; phylum Arthropoda; class Malacostraca; order Decapoda; family Parastacidae; genus Cherax; species Cherax quadricarinatus. The sequence continues at coordinate 38,075,980 of NC_069426.1, read as the reverse complement.
TACCACTGTCACTGTTAACGTCGCTGCTACTGTTGCTGCTGCTGTTCTCGCTGTTGCTCCTACTGTTGGTAACAACGTAGCGGGTGAGGCTGCTGGCAACGCCACTAACCATCCCAGTTTACCAATAACAGCTCCTAAGCCTCCTGCTGCTTCAACTCCTGTTGCTCCCGTTGCTCCTCCGTTACTCCATCTCCTGCCCCAATAGCAATCACCTCTGTTTACAAATCACCTGTTAACTCAAGTCGGAATGAACCTCGCTCCCCGCCGCCCTGTTCACCTGAACAGGCAGAACAAGAACAACTCATAACAGTTGAAGGAACAAACGAACGTACGCTCATAACAATTCAATAACACAGTAAATAAACGAATAAAAGAATAACGAAAAAAAACACTAAACAACGAAACCACGAAAAGGAAGGAGATGGTAACGAGAGACTACGTTAAGTTTTGAAGTTGTAACGAGAAACTACGTAAAGGAAGGAGGTGGTAACGAGAAACTACGTTGAAGTAGGAAGTGGTAACGAGAGACCACGTAAAGGAAGTGGTAACGAGAAACTATCTAAAGGTAGGAGGTGGTAACGGGAGACTACGAAAACGAAAGACGTGGTAACGATAAAGACCAAGGAAGGAAGGTGGTAAGTAGAGAGAACAAGGGATGGAAGGTGAGGAAGATAACAAGGTAGTTGAGGACTGGTGGCGCACTACTAACTGCAGCTCAGCCTCGTTCAACATCATAACAGAAAACATTTGGGGAAATACAGTAAGCTAGAAGAGGTCGAGCCAGGACCATCACTATTATGACAGGGAGGCAGAGTGTGAGCCAGGGAGGGAGGCAGAGTGAGCCAGGGAAAGGGGGGCAGAGTGAGCCAGGGAGGGAGGCAGAGTGAGCCAGGGAGGGAGGCAGAGTGAGCCAGGAGGGAGGCAGAGTGAGCCAGGGAGGGAGGCTGAGAGTGAGCCAGGGAGGGAGGCTGAGTGAGCCAGGGAGGGAGGCAGAGTGAGCCAGGGAGGGAGGCAGAGTGAGCCAGGGAGGGAGGCAGAGTGAGCCAGGGAGGGAGGCTGAGAGTGAGCCAGGGAGGGAGGCTGAGTGAGCCAGGGAGGGAGGCTGAGAGTGAGCCAGGGAGGGAGGCAGAGAGTGAGCCAGGGAGGGAGGCAGAGTGAGCCAGGGAGGGAGGCAGAGTGAGCCAGAGAGGGAGGCAGAGTGAGCCAGGGAGGGAGGCAGAGTGAGCCAGGGAGGGAGGCAGAGTGAGCCAGGGAGGGAGGCAGAGTGAGCCAGGGAGGGAGGCTGAGAGTGAGCCAGGGAGGGAGGCTGAGTGAGCCAGGGAGGGAGGCAGAGTGAGCCAGGAGGAGGCTGAGAGTGAGCCAGGGAGGGAGGCAGAGAGTGAGTCAGGGAGGGAGGCAGAGTGAGCCAGAGAGGGAGGCAGAGTGAGCCAGGGAGGGAGGCAGAGTGAGCCAGGGAGGGAGGCAGAGTGAGCCAGGAGGGAGGCAGAGTGAGCCAGGGAGGGAGGCTGAGAGTGAGCCAGGGAGGGAGGCTGAGAGTAAGCCAGGGAGGGAGGCAGAGTGAGCCAGGGAGGGAGGCAGAGTGAGCCAGAGAGGGAGGCAGAGTGAGCCAGGGAGGGAGGCAGAGTGAGCCAGAGAGGGAGGCAGAGAGTGAGCCAGGGAGGGAGGCAGAGAGTGAGCCAGGGAGGGAGGCAGAGAGTGAGCCAGGGAGGGAGGCAGAGAGTGAGCCAGGGAGGGAGGCAGAGTGAGCCAGGGAGGGAGGCAGAGAGTGAGCCAGGGGGGAGGCAGGGAGGGAGGCAGTGAGCCAGGGAGGGAGGCAGAGAGGCAGGGAGAAGGCAGAGAGTGAGCCAGGGAGGTAGGCAGGGAGGCAGAGAGTGAGCCAGGGAGGTAGGCAGGGAGGAGAGGTGAGCCAGGGAGGTAGGCAGGGAGGAAGAGTGAGCCAGGGAGGTAGGCAGGGAGGAAGAGTGAGCCAGGGAGGTAGGCAGGGAGGAAGAGTGAGCCAGGGAGGTAGGCAGGGAGGAAGAGTGAGCCAGGGAGGGAGGCAGACAGGCTGGGAAGCAGCGAGGAATGGGGGAGGGAAGGAGAGATAAGGAAGGAGAGGGAAGCAGACAGAGAAGGCAGGAGAAAGGGAAGAAGGGTGAAATAAATGGGAAGGAAAGGGAGGAAGGAGTGAAGGAAAGATAACGAGGGAAGGAGGGAGGTAGGGAAGATTAGACAGACATGGAAGGAAGAAGAATAGGTGATGAAATGAAAGGGGAAAGAGTGGGAGAGGGAAGAAAAGGTGGAACAGATAAGAGAGAATATATACCTGTGACTGGTCTCGAGAGTTTTCTACTCCCGCAGCCCGACCTGCGACCACACACACACACACACACACACACACACACACACACACACACACACACACACACACACACACACACACACACACACACACATAGGGGTCACAATTGGAAGTTGAAGACTCAGACGAGTCACAGGGATGTTAGGAAGTATTTCTTCAGTCGTAGAGTCGTCAGGAAGTGGAATAGCCTAACAAGTGATGTAGTGGAGGCAGGAACCATACATAGCTTTAAGACGAAGTATGACAAAGCTCTGGAAGCAGAGAGAGGACCTAGTAGCGATCAGTGAAGAGGCGGGGCCAGGAGCTGTGTCTCAACCCCTGCAACCACAATTAGGTGAGTACACACACACACACAAAGGTTAGCAACAAAATCAGTCCCGGAGCTAAGTGATATGTCCTACGAGAGGTTTAGGGAAATCGACCTGACGACACTGGAAGACAGGAGAGATAGGAATGATATGATAGAAACATATCAAATACTAAGAGGAATCGACAAAGTGGACAGAGATAGGATGTTCCAGAGATGGGACACAGCAACAAGGGGTCACAGTTGGAAGTTGAAGATTCAGATGAATTACAGGGATGTTAGGAAGTATTTCTTCAGTCACAGAGTTGTCAGGAAGTGGAATATCCTGGGAAGTGAAGTAGTGGAGGCAGGATTCATACATAACTTTAAGAGGAGGAGCAGGAAGAGTGACCTAGTAGCAACCAGTGAAGAGGTGGGGCTAAGAGCTGTGACTCGACCACTGCAACCATAACTAGGTGAGTACACACGAGGACTAGGTACAAGAGGACAGAGGCGGCATTGAAGCCACATATTAGCCAAAAAGAGGTTAGAAAGCACTTCTCTAATCTCACGACAGCCGAAAAGTGAAATGAGTTGGATGAGGTGTACATGAACGCACTCTCCATTCTGGCCTCCAAGAGGCCAGAAACCATTAATGCCGGTTGAAGTAACTTAAAAAGAGGCAGGTACCAGGGGCTAAGACTGGAGCCCCGGAAACGCAAATCAACTGAATTCAAACTGGCGAATACACAGGACAAGACAACTCATGAACGAATGATGGTGAATGCGTTTTGTTGCTTTTCAGGGTCACCCTCCTGCCTCCCAGCATACATAAGGGGGATTAACAATGGACCCTGACTGCCTTCAAAAGAGAGCTGGATAAGCACCCAAAGTCAGTTTCTGATCACCCGGGCTGTGGTTCGTACGTTGATTTGCGTGCTGTCAGCAGTAACAACCTGGTTGATCAGCCCCTGATCCACAGTGAGTCCTGATCATGGACAGGGCCGGGGGGCGCCGACCCCTGTTAAAAAAGTGAAACAAGGACGCAGTCAAACGGAGATGCCGAAAAAAAACATAGTCGAATACAAACACCAAGAAATAGGGTGACAAACGAAGATAGGGGCGAGGAAGGGAAGAGGCGAGAGGGGAGGCGAGAGGGTGTGAAACATGGCGGAGAAAAGGGGAGAGAGAGAGAGACACACACACACACAGATGAATCAGGAAAGAGGACGAGGAAAAGAATAAAGAGGGGGTAGAATGAAGGAAAAGAAGGAAAATACAGGAATAGAAAGAGAAGGGAAAGGAACAGGAAGAGGAGGTGGAACATAAGAAGAATGTAGCAAAAAGAGGAAGAAAAGGGGGAAGAGGGAGGGGAGGAGGAGAATGAAGAAGTACAAAGAGGAGGATGGAAAGGAAGAGTTGAAAATTAAGACATGGCAAATGGGGAAAAGAGGAAGATGAGGTGATGTGAGAGAGAGAGAGGAGAGAGAGAGAGGAGAGAGAGAGAGAGAGAGAGAGAGAGAGAGAGAGAGAGAGAGAGAGAGAGAGAGAGAGAGAGAGAGAGAGACAGAGACAGAGAGAGCGTTTCGAGGGTCAACGCCCTTACGGCCCGGTCCCAGACCAGATCTCTCGGTGGATGACCTAATCAACCAGACAGTTGGTGCTAGCCTCATGAAGTCCAACGTAAGCACCACAGCCCGGCTGATCAGGAACTGACTTAAGAAACTTGTTCAGTGCCTTCTTGAAGACAGTCAAGGGACTGTTGTAATCCGCCTTATGTATGAAGATAGAGAGAGAGAGAGAGAGAGAGAGAGAGAGAGAGAGAGAGAGAGAGGAGAGAGAGAGAGGAGAGAGTAGAGAGAGAGAGAGAGAGAGGAGAGAGAGAGAGAGAGAAGAGAAACTTGGATGTAACATCATTCAAAGACGTATTAATAACAGGAGGAAGAAGAAAATGAAAGGAAGAGGAGGGGGAGGAGGAAGAGGAACAGGTAAGGGGTGGGAAGTATTTCGTAAAGGGAGGGGGGGGTAAAGAGGCGCATTACGAAAGGAGTGGACAAGGGTTCAGGAATGGTACAGGGAAGAGGTGAAGGTATTCTGGGAATG
>NC_069426.1:37983750-38066250 GCF_026875155.1 Cherax quadricarinatus | reverse complement strand
GGTAGGGGAGAAGGATGGTGTAAGAGCACGTAAAAGTGGTAGGAGGGGTGGTGATGGTGGTAGTGGTGATAACAGTACCACTAGTGGTGCCTAGTATTACTAGTAACATTACTAGTAGCACACAGAGCAATAGTAATACTGTTCTACCAGCGTAAACAGGTACTGTTGTAATAGACAAGGCAGGGCAAGACAGGGCAAGATACAACAATACAGGGCAAGGCAAGACAAGGTAGACCCAAAGATATTAAAATAGGCCTCAGTTACTTCAGTACAAAAGACGGAACAATTGTAGGAAGAATAACGAACTCACGAGAAGAGCACAGGGAAGAAGCAGATCTTCCTGAAGAATGAAACACACACAAGACAACGATAATAATGACAGACAGGCAGGCAAGCGAAGAGACAGACGGGTAGCAACACTAGAGCAGCCACTCAAAATAAGCAATTGTTGGTCATCGTGTGGCAGTGGAAGCAGAAGAAGCAATGGTGGCGGCGGCGGGAGCGGCAGCAGCGGAAACAGCAGCAGCAGCAGCAGCAGTGACGGCAGCGGTAGGAGAGGGAGCAGCAGCAGCGGTAGCAGCAGCAACAGCAGCAGGGGCGGCAGCAGCAGCTGCTGCGACGGCAGCGGTAGGAGAGCAGCGAGCGAGGCGAGCAGCAGCGACGGAAAAGCGGTAGAGAGAGAGCAGCAGCAGCGACGGCAACAGCAGCGGTAGTAGCAGCAACAGCAGCAGGGGCGGCAGCAGCAGCGGTAGTAACAGTAAGAACAGCAGAGATGGCAGCAGCAGCAGCAGCAGCTGGGGCAGGCGACAAGAAACACTCACCTGCCGCAAATCGCTCGTGTCTATGTATATTTCCCAGCCTTTAATATCATCGATTTCAAGGAACCGTGGCGGAGAGCAATCACGGCTCCCTCCCTCCCTCCCTTCAACACTGACCGCTGGAGGGAGGGAGGGAGGGAGAGAGAGAGGGAGGGACCCATCACTACTCCAGCCGCCATGCAACATTGACCATGCTAGGCGCCACACGGGCGCCCAAACACGGGCCAGCCGGGTGGCACAGGTGTGGGCGTGGGAGCCGGGGACGCAAGGTGCCACCTTACGTTAGGGGGCGGATCTTGTGGGGGTCAGGGCTAAGGGACCGACCACCTCAAAACTATGTCTTCGAGGGTGATGGATTGATTACATCGTCTGTACATCTCTCCTGGTTCTGCTGTCTCTGTGTTCGACTGAAGAAGCCTACTGTGTAGGACAAACGTTTTGGCATATAGATACCTAACTGTTATACATGTGCCTTATTTATCAACTTGTTGGTACTGTTTACCATTACCACTTATAGGGTCAGAGAGTGCGTCTTGTGGGGTCAGAGAGTGCGTCTTGTGGGGTCAGGGAGAGGGTCTTATGGGGTCAGAAAGTGCGTCTTGTAGGGTCAGAGAAGGGTCTTGTGGGGTCGGGATGGGTGTTATGTGGGGTAATAATACGCGTCTTGGGGGTCAGACACACACACACACACACACACACACACACACACACACACACACACACACACACACACACACACACACACACACAGGGAGAGGACCTAGTAGCGATCAGTGAAGAGGCGGGGCCAGGAGCTGAGTCTCGACCCCTGCAACCACAATTAGGTGAGTACAATTAGGTGAGTACACACACACACACACACACTAAGAGAATTACAATTAAACGAAGGCAAGATCTCTGGAAGAGAGCGAGAGAGACAGCCGGGTAGCTTGCAGAGAGATAACAACGAGAGACAATGAACACTTCCTTTCCTCGGTTGAACCCCAAATGTCTCAAATTCTAAAAATGTATACCTGTTGCATATATCTATCCTGGTGCATATACCTGTTGGAGATTGCGTGGTAATCAGGCCACCTAGGTGATGACATGATCAGTCAGGCCGTTGCTGCTAGCAGCCAGCGGGTCTCCAGCAGCAAAACTTGGTCAACACCCCCGTCAGCTGATTTGCCTTGACAAATAGACAAACAACTTAGTGCTGTTTATAACTCCGCTGTTGCTATGATAGAAGTTTGGAATTTGTCACCGGTGATGTGTTGACATTCACTGCCCAACGGAAGACTACTGATCACTAGGGAGGGAGAAAACGAAACACTGTAACAACCACGAGATATTAAGAGATCACAAGTTGCAACAAACGAAGAGAGAGAGAGAGAGAGAGAGAGAGAGAGAGAGGAGAAGAGAGAGAGAGAGAGAGAGAGAGAGAGAGAGAGAGAGAGAGATAGAGAGAGAGATTAACAGACCTCACAAGGAGGCTTTCATCACACATTAATATCCATTAATAACTCTGAGCATCAATCTCAAGCTCAGATCACCTCCACTGGAATTCAAACATTGCAAGAATAAGACCCACATACGAAACTAATGTTTATGCTGAATATTAGCAGAAGATGGTGCAAAATAAATACGCCCAACGAAAAGAAGGGGTGCCGTGAGCACACTAAGAGAAAACACTACAAGTATCCGGGACCAAAACTGTTCAACAGCCTAAACCAAGAGGGAACTGGATAGTTACCTAGAGACAGTGCCCGACCAGCCGGGCTGTGGTTCGTACGTTGTACTGCGTGCGGGAGTCCTAGTCATGGACCGAGCTGCGGGGGCGTTGACCCCCGGAACACCCATTACAGGTGGGTAGGAGGATCGTAAGCTTTACGTTCTGTCATATGGGTGTGAAAAGGAAGCCTCTTAAACGTTTTACACTCTGACAGAATTGCTGATCTTTCCTGTAGGATGACAGGGAAATTTTCTAAACTTGTAACTTACTTTACAATGTCAGAGGTTTGGTACAAGACCGAGCAACGGGACCGATAAATCCCGGAACCACTAACAGAATTATAACAAAAGACCAATGAATGTAAGTCACATAGTCTCGTGTTACCCTATTATCCTAGCTTAAATTTTGGGTTATCCTTGGTTAAATCTGGTGTTATCCTAAGTTAAATCTTGTTATCCTAGGTTAAATCTGGTGTTGTCCTAGGTTAAATCCACATAATATATTACATATGCCCATCACACCTTCGTAACCTCATACTGTCTAAACTTATACTTGTGTTTGTAAAACTATTTGAGATTTTCCTAAATAAAAAATACTTATAATAAAAAAACAACAAAACTAATAGGAGAAAGGAGTTTACGACGACGTTTTGGTCCGACTTGGACCATTTACAGTCACACTAACAGAAAGAAGAGAAGGGGCAGTATGGTCCAAGTCGGACCGAAACGTCGTCGTAAACTCCTTTCTCCTATGTGCGGGTTATTTGTGTATTATCCCAGTCACGGTATTGTGTCTTTTTGTTATTTAATAATAACAATACTCCGAGGGAGACACCATTGTGCGGCAAAATAACCAGACGCGTCTTAATTAAGAAGACTCTAGCACCATCTGAAGACACCTAGGCTGTAGAACTTAGGATTTCGTCCTCCGAGAGAGAGAGAGAGAGAGAGAGAGAGAGAGATGAGGAGAGAGAGAGAGAGAGAGAGAGAGTGAGAGAGAGAGAGAGAGAGAGAGAGAGAGAGAGAGAGAGAGAGAGAGAGGAATAATACAGGTAAATTAACAAGATTGTCCTCTTAGTGAGAGCCGAAAGGCATACAGGAGACTTAACAAGGTTGTCCTGAAAGTGAGAGAGTGGTACGAGGATGACACGAGACGAGGATGGTACGAGAGACGAGGATGATACGAGAGACGAGGATGATACGAGAGACAAGAGACCCAGACTGAAGTCCTCACGAGGTTGTCCTCGAAGTGAAAGAGGGAAGTAATACAGGAAACTTGATGAAGTTGTCCTTGAAGTCAAGAGTGAGGGGAGTAACAGGAAACTTGACGAAGTTGTCCTCGAAGTCTCAGTCTCTGTAGCAGCTTCTCCACTTAAAGAGACATCGACAGAGGGTTAATGGGGCGTGATGGGAGACGCAATGCAACAAACCGGGGAGAAATTACTCACTTGGGACACTGGCGGGGGACGGGGAGGAAGCCGCCATGGAATAGGGAGACAATATGGGGAGAGGAATAGGAAGAAGGAAAGGAAACATGAGTAACAGAGCATGTCCGCCGAAAGAGAGGGATAGGGAGGAAATAAAGTGAACGATGAGAAAGGAACAGGAGTGTGCAGATGGGAAAGAAAACAGTGGAAGAGAGGGAAGGAGATGAGTGTGGTGAGTGAGGGTGGGTGCTAGAGAATCAGGGAGGGGAGGAGAGGAGAGGGAATTGATAAGGAAAGATAAGAGGGTGCGCAAATGGGGTTAAACGAACGACGTAGAGGAAACGATAAGGATAATCAGGGATGAGGGAGATTAGGGGGAGTGAGTGGAGGGGAGGGGAGGAGAGAGGAGGGGAGGGTGGGGAAGGAGAGGGGGGCGAGGGCATAAAAAAAGGGATAAGAGTAATGGGGAGAGAGAAACGAGGCGGGGGAAGACGGTTGACAATCATGATAAAAGTGAGAGAGAGAGAGAAAGAGCTGATGTAGGTAACAGCTCTTAGCTTGCCAATAAAGTTAGGAATCCTTAACCTGTAAATAGCTGTCAATAAAGCTAGGGATCCTTAACCTTGTCAAACCCTGTGTAAAAAAAAAAAAAAAAAAAAAAAAAAAAAAAAAAAAAAAAAAGGAGAGAGAGAGAGAGGCCGACTAGGTTAGCAACATAAGCTGAAAGAGAAACAGAAGAAAAATCTAAAAAAAAAAATGAAGAAAAGGAAACAGACAAAATAAGAAAGAAAAGAAGAGCAGATAAAAAAAGAGAATAAGGAAGAGAAAAGGACGGGAAGAGCAACAGGGTAAGAAGAACGCACAACCCCAACACAATAAAAGCATGAATAAGTGAAGGCAAAGCTAACAACGAGAGGTAAATGAAAAACCAGAGGAGACAACATGGCCGATATAAACACAGATTCTAACACTACGCAGAGAGATCCAATATTTTATTAATTTTCACTCATAATGTGGCTTTTTAAAGTGTTTAATAAAGCCACACTGGGTGACATAGCCCCACACTGGGCGACAGAGCCCCACTGTGGGTGACAGAGCCTCACTGTGGGTGGTAGAGCCCCCAGTCAGTGTGACAAAGCCCCAGTTTGGGAGTACATGGGAAAGAAAGACATCAGAGGCTGTGTGTCTGCTACTTGGATTATCTAGGTGTGAGTCAAAGATAGAATAGCCCCAGTGTGGGAGCTACATCCCACTGTGGGTGACAAATCCTCACTGTGCGTGATAACTCCCTACATCTCTGCTTACACCGTTACCTAAGCACCATAATCAAAGGTGAAAGCAAGAGATAATACCAAGATACGAGAAGGAATGAATAAAAACCGAATCGAAAGAAAGGGATAAAGAAAAATGAGACTATTCATACGAGTGAATAAAATTGATAGAGGTGGGGGAAGTAAGATTAAGTTTGCAAACACAGGGAGACAAGAACTGTCAGGACACAGCATGCAGGAACATCACCAATGAAGATGAGAAAAAAATACACCAAAAAACCCACACTCACTTGTGACTTGACAACGGACCGAAGCGTTGTCATAAGGTGACTCTTAGTGACACAGTTGACTCTCAGTGACACAATGTGACTCTCAGTGACACAAGGTGACTCTCAGTAGTACAATAAGTAATTAGGTAACTTTTGATAAAGAAAACGGGGCGTCATTTACTTCTAAGCGATGGAGTCAGCCTTCTTGTGCTAAAAGAGATTTTTTTTTTGGGGGGGGGAGTGGGGGGGGGAGGGGGGCTTTGGAGACATAACACATAATTTTTCTACAAATTTCTTGGGGGCAACACTAATGTATGGTACATAGAGATATACACAATGAAACTGTATCCTGGGATATGTACTTTATTGGGAACCTAAGTTGCATGCTATTTTATTGGGACAACGAGTAACCATGCTACTTATTGGGACAACCTAAGTACCATGCTATTTTATTGGACAACAGACAGTAACATGCTACTTTATTGGGACAACTAAGTAGCATGCTATTTTATTGGAAACGCAAGTAACATGCTACTTTATTGGGACAACTAAGTACCATGCTATTTTATTGGGACAACGAAGTAACATGTACTTTATTGGACACTAGTACATGTTTTTATTGGGACAACGGCAAGTAACTGCTACTTTATTGGGACAACCTAATTTCATGCTAATTTTTTGGGGACCAACGCAAGTACATGCTACTTTATTGGGACAACCTAAGTACCATGCTATTTTATTGGGACAACGCAAGTAACATGCTACTTTATTGGGACAACCTAAGTAGCATGCTATTTTATTGGGACAACGCAAGTAACATGCTACTTTATTGGGACAACCTAAGTAGCATGCTATTTTAATGGGACAACGCAAGTAACATGCTACTTTAATGGGACAACGCAAGTAACATGCTATTTTATTGGGACAACGCAAGTAACATGCTACTTTAATGGGACAACGCAAGTAACATGCTACTTTAATGGGACAACGCAAGTAACATGCTATTTTATTGGGACAACGCAAGTAACATGCTACTTTAATGGGACAACGCAAGTAACATGCTACTTTAATGGGACAACGCAAGTAACATGCTATTTTATTGGGACAACGCAAGTAACATGCTACTTTAATGGGACAACGCAAGTAACATGCTATTTTATTGAGACAACGCAAGTAACATGCTACTTTAATGGGACAACGCAAGTAACATGCTACTTTATTGGGACAACGCAAGTAACATGCTACTTTAATGGGACAACGCAAGTAACATGCTACTGTATTGGGACAACGCAAGTAGCATGCTATTTTATTGGGACAACGCAAGTAACATGCTACTTTATTGGGACAACGCAAGTAACATGCTACTTTATTGGGATAACCCAATAAAGTAGCATGTTATTTATTTCACACTGGGGGTTCCTTTCATATCTGTAACAGACAACATGAAATTGTCCTTTCGAGAAAAAGAAAGCATACCACGGGCGGGATCGAACTCGCGGTCAGAGAAAGTGCCGCCTGTATCACTTCTTGATAAAACTTTCTTATACAAGACAACGTCATCAAGATACCAAAGAATTTACCAAAGTAAACAGTTTAACCTCAGCGCCTCGATGAGGGGAAACTGTATACGTCAGCAGCACCTCACTGAGGGGAAACTGTGCGTCAGCAACATCTCACTGAGAGGAAACTAAGTCAGCAGCACCTCGCTGAGGGGAACTGCATGTCAGTAGCGCCTCCCTGAGGGAAACTTCACGTCAGTAGCGCCTCGCTGAAGAAAGCGGCTCAGAGGTGCCCAACAACGGAAACCAGAAGCATGATTTTGGAGGCAAAAGGGCAGGAAAGAGACAGAAAAACAACCAGGGAACGCTTCACCGGAGCAAGACGACACTACAAGCACAAAAAGCTATACATTTTTTTGTATATATCACTGAAACACACAGAGGAGATGAAGAGACTTCATTCTGAGGACACTTAAAAAACACGCTAACTACTCTGAGGGTAAACTTAAACTGAGAGTAACTACTCTGAACATAAACTTAAACTGAGAGTAACTACTCTGAACATAAACTTAAACTGAGAGTAACTACTCTGAACATAAACTTAAACTGAGAGTAACTACTCTGAACGTAAACTTAAACTGAGAGTAACTACTCTGAACATAAACTTAAACTGAGAGTAACTACTCTGAACATAAACTTAAACTGAGGGTACTACTCTGAAATAAACTTAAACTGAGAGTAACTATCTGAACATAAACTTAAACTGAGAGTAACTACTCTGAACATAAACTTAAGCTGAGAGTTAACTACTCTGAACATAAACTTAAGCTGAGAGTAACTAGATAAGAGATAAGATTTTCTTTTTTTTAACTCCTGAAGGTTAGTCAGCCAGGATAACCCAAGAAAGTCAGTGCGTCAACGAGAACTGTCTGTCTTATTTCCACAGGGGTCCTTAAATATTGTCCCCCAAGATGCGACCCACACCAGTCGACTAGCATCCCGGTACCTACTTGCTTGCTAGGTGAACGGGGACAAACAGGTGTAAGGAAACACGCCCAATGTTTCCACCCTTGCCGGGAATCAAACCACGGACTCTGTGTGTGAAGCGAGAGCGTTGCCTACCAGGCCACGGGACACCTGAGGATAAACTTAAAAAAATGTGAGACTAACTCCTGTGAGAACGAAACTTAAATAACTTAAATTAATTGCTCAGTAAGAGGAAGGATCTCAGAGAACAAATCAACACAATAGAGGTATTAATTAATATTTATATGCAACACTCTTGTGCAGGGGTTATTCAGCTCGATCCTCCGTCCACTAATAGCAAGACGTACATTATCAAAGAGATTCCTCCGTATATAATACACAGGAGATAAGATAAATAGGGGCAGCATTTTCAGATACAAGGAGCTATAGATGAGAAGTAAAGATGCGTATTGACCTCAGGGACTTTAAGACATAATTGTCTCGGAGCAGCAAGTGAAAAGAACGAGTCTGACCTTACTACACTCAGACGTGGCTATAATTGAAAACAAAATTATGTGAGCGTCGTAAGTGGAGAGAGAGAGAGAGAGAGAGAGAGAGAGAGAGAGAGAGAGAGAGAGAGAGAGAGAGAGAGAGAGAGAGAGAGAGAGAGAGGAGAGAGGAGAGAGGAGGAGGAGAGAGAGAGAGAGAGGAAGAGAGAGAGAGAGAGAGAGAGAGAGAGAGAGAGAGAGAGAGAGAGAGAGAGAGAGAGAGAGAGAGAGAGAATTATTTGGAAGAATACACTAAACCACATAACCTGTACTAAACCACTTTCAATCACATTCTCACAAAATAACAGCTAGAAAAACAAGAAGCATGAAATAGGCGAAGTCCAAAAAAATCAGACAAAAGTAGAGGGAGAAATGAGGGTTGGGAATGAGAGAGGGGATGGAGACACGCGAGATTTCAACACGCAAGAAAAAAAAAGTTGGGAAGATAGTAAGGAAAAGATATTGGAGCACTTGGAGAGAAGATTCTTTAAAGAAAAACCATCACGGATTTAGGGATGGAAAAATCCTGTCCTACGAATTGCTGGAGTTCTATGAGAGTTAAAACACGACAGACAGGGTTGGGTGGATTGCATGTTCCTGAACTCCAAGAAAGCATTTAATACAGTACCATACAAGATAAGACCAGAAGTTAGAACAGGCAGAGTTAAGATGGCAGTGGCTCCAGTGGGGCCAGGGAGTACCTGAATAACACAGAGCAGAGAGTAACAGTACGGAATGAGACACTAGAATGGGAGAAAGTAACGAGTAGGGTTCTGTGAGGATCAGTGTTAGGACCACTACTGTTCCTAAAATACCTAACTGACCTAGAATTGAGGATTGAATCCTACGTGTCACTGTTGATAATGATGTAAAACTAGTGAAGAAAAAGAAAATGCGAGGACAGTGACAGCTCCACACCACAGATGTGGTCAAACAAGTGACAGCTCCACACCACAGATGTGGTCAAACAAGTGACAGCTCCACACCACAGATGTGGTCAAACAAGTGACAGCTCCACACCACAGATGTGGTCAAACAAGTGACAGCTCCACACCACAGATGTGGTCAAACAAGTGACAGCTCCACACCACAGATGTGGTCAAACAAGTGACAGCTCCACACCACAGATGTGGTCAAACAAGTGACAGCTCCACACCACAGATGTGGTCAAACAAGTGGCTTCTAGATTTAAGCACAAACAAATTTAAAGGCATACGTTTTGAAGGTGAGGGCAGATCGGACACAGGTCTGGGTATAGAGCAGCTGTAAATAATAGAGTGGCAAGGACCTGAAGGATACTTGAAAGGACGTTTCCGGGGGGTCAATGCCCCTGAGGCCAGGACCCATACCAGACCTCCATGATCAACTCCAGATAAACCAAGCTGTTACTGCTGGCCGCACGCAGACCAACGTACGAATTACAGCCTAGCTAGTCAGGTACTGATTCGAAAAACTTGCCCAGTTCCAGGGATAAATATAACACCAAGCATACCACCACAATAGTATTTATATAAACCATATACCAGAGGCATATACAACATTAGCAGACTTCAAAACAGCATTCTGGAACTTGAACAATGAATCCTTGAGAACTTTACATACGACATATGTTAGGCCACTTACTGAGTATGTGGCACCAGCATGGAGCCCACACCAGGTTAAACACGTACAAAAGCTCAAAAATGTGCAAAGGTTTGAATGGAGACTAATACCAGAACAGACACACACACACTATGAAGAGAGGTTGAAGGAAATGAACCTGACGGGTCGTGGCGGAGAGAAACACAAAAGAAAACATGATTGCAACATATAAAATTTTAATTAGCATTGATAAGGCTGATAGGGACAGACTAAATTAAAAGGACCAGGATTACTGAGACACAAGTGGAAGATGAAAACACAGATCAGCCATACATACCTTTGATGAGGCTTCGATATATTTCCCACTCCCGGAACCCGGTCCTGGACCCTAAACTGAAAAAGGTCACCCTGACTTTTATTGGGTTATCCTAGGTAATTTACATATATGTTACTATGTATGATAATTGTATTTGTGTGTACCTGTACCTAAATAAGCTTACTTGTCTGGTGATGGCCTGGTTATCCGAAAGTAAAGAAGAATGTCTTAAGTCTCAAAATGGTTGAAAAGTGGAATGACTTGGATGAGGCAGTAATGGAGGCAAATTCGATTCACAGCTTCAAGACTAGATATGATAAAGCATAAGAGGCCACAAATTCAGTTATGTTGATCAGAGTAGTCTCCACCTTTCCCTCTTCCATAGCCTACCTTTCCATTTTTTCTTTCTCAGCCCATCCTCTCTCTCTCTCTCTCTCACGTACGATACACCCAACACACTAGCGTGTGTGAGGTCTCTTCCCGTTCACCCAGTCATGACGGGTTCCAAAACTTGACGAGGCAGCTTCAATATGGACGTGTTACGTATAAATTTGCACTTAAAAAATCTTTACATGTCAGAATCTTTCTCCAGCACAAATCAACTGTGAGAGACGTCCGTCGAGCAGACCCTCAATTTTTTTATTTAGTTTTCTGAGTAGAGATGCAAAAGGTTATGTGGGGAAATTCTAACTCGTGTGTGGCAAGAGTATTGTTGTTGTGAAGATGGAATGGACAATGCCAGTGTTGCTGCTAACACTAGCAACACACTTGAATACATATTTTCTTTCTCTCTCTCTCTCTCTCTCTCTCTCTCTCTCTCTCTCTCTCTCTCTCTCTCTCTCTCTCTATCTATCTATCATACACAGTCATAGGGTGATAGAGACCCGTACTGCAAACTGATGAATCATAAGAGACGAAATAAGGATGGGAAGGAGAGGAGTTTCACTGATGAATATGTGGGGCAGCGGGCCTCCAACAACAGCCTGGTTGACCAGGCTAGCACCAGACGAACCTGGCCCATGGTCGGGCTCCGGGAGTAGTAAGACTCTCGAAACTCATCAAAGTTTCACGGCCATGAAGGATGTAAACCTGAGGGAACCCAGAGACTAAACTGTGATATTCATGACTTGAAGGGAGACCCAAAATAAATGTAGCAGTTATATACAATCCCCCACCAAACAACAAGAGGCCAAGGACAAAGTATAAGAATAACGAAACCCACATCATAAAAAGAGTAGCACAGAGTACAAACGACAAGAATAAACTGATGACCAAAGGAGACTAATTTCAGTGAAGACTTCAGGAACCTTAATCAGAGAAATCTTTAGGACGTTATTCCCGGCTCATGTCGGCTCAGTCGTGAATTATGTACTAAGTATATTTAGGTAAAGAAACACATAAGTACTAGTTGGTAGAATTACCGACAATATATTAGGTAAAATGACACATATGCAACTAATGCGACTTTTTATTGTGACAACGTTTCGCTCTCTAGGAGTTTCGTCAAGCTTGACACAACTCCTTGAGACCGAAATGTTGCCACAATAAAATGTCGCATTAGTTACAATTGTGTCCTTTTACCTAACAGTGTAAATTACCTAATATAACCCAAAAAAGTCAGACTATAAAAGATAAGGATTTGCATGCGCCAGAACTGAGGGTGATGCACTATGAGGTGAGACAAGTGAACCTAATGATCCTCGGAGAGGAAATGAAAAGCAAGAAGGAGAGACGAGCAATAACTGGAAGCTAAGAATATAGATGAGTCGCATAGAAGTCGGGATATGAAGCATTTCTTCAGTTCTATGAGGGAAGGGATGGCAAGAGATGGACGCAAACTTCACACACAGTTTCAAGAGCAAGCACGACAAGGCCCAGAATAGGAATCATTAATACTATTAAGTGAAGAGAATGAGCCAAGAGCCAGGAATTGACTTCCTGCAAGCACGTGCACACATGCACGCACACACGCGCACGCACGCACGCACCACACACACACACACACACACACACACACACACACACACACACACACACACACACACACACACACAATTTCATCAAACATCACGCTGAAAATAAACAGACCTCCTAACAAGGGCACTTAATATGCACAAAGCTGCATATAAAAGTGGTTAACATTCTGTCTGTTTCATGGGTGGCAGCGAGGCACCACCACCACCACATCTGTAACACCACCACCACAACATCTGTAACACTACCACCACCACATCTGTAACACTACCACCACCACATCTGTAACACCACCACCACCACCACATCTGTAACACCACCACCACTACATTTGTAACACTACCATCATCACCAAATACACACCACCACACTGTTATGTCTGCAAGAAAAAACCTGCGGCGGCGTGTATGGTGACACCGCAGCAGACACAACACAACCTGGCTGTGTGTGGCTACACTCTTCCACCTTATTGGGTTATCCAATGTTTAATCTACATAATTTATCACTTATGTTTACGTACAGCATCACTGCTCTCACTGTGTACAAATTTATGCAACTGTCTGTAAAACAATTTGTAGATTCCCTGAATACAGCGCATACGTCATTTTTTTTTTAATCTTATCGTGTGTTATTTTAACATGGTGGAAGCTGTAATTAAGAGAATCTGGAAAAAACTAAATGAAAAGAAAATGTTGAAACCCGACTGTCGGATTGACAACCAAACATAAACATATAAACACACGAGACACAAATAAATACGCACACACATACAACAGCGTCCAGGATGACGATACAAAGATACAAGCTTAACACCCAGATACGTAAGAGAAACATCGGAAATTATTCACTCAGCCTTTAGAGTAGAGGAGGGAATGTCAGACAACACAGAGGTGATTTCAAGAGCTAGAGTTCAACACCCGCGAATTCATCTAGGCAAATACAGCGCCTGAAGTCCTAAGCAAGAATAATGAAGCACAGCGATCAGTGAAGAGACTGGGCCAGGAGCTATATTTCGGCCCCTGCAAAGACAAATAGGTGAGTACTCAGCAAGACAACAATTGCCAAATATCAGTTGACAGCAACATGCACACGCACGCACACACACACACACACACACACACACACACACACACACACACACACACACACACACACACACACACACACACACACACACACATCTACACAAAAACACACACGTAACAAACAGAGATCAGTAGTACAAACACAGAGACAATAAAAACAATATAAGAGCTGCATATTTCGGTCTCACACCAAGGTCATCTTCAGCAAAAAAAAAAAAAAAAAAAAAAAAAAGTGAACTTAAATTACCATGTGATTTAAGCTTACATCACTATAGCAATGTAAAACTTGTCTGAGCAATGATTTAATTTCTGTATGTGGGTTGTGTATGCCATCTAAGCAGTATCTGCTTAGTTGTTTATCTCTTTTAAAGCATCTGAAGTAAGAAGTCAAATGACTGGCGACAACTTAAAAACGTTTGGGTCCTTGGACCTTGACCACCTCAGATATACTGGAAGTGATCAAGGTCCAAGAACCATAACGTTTAAAAAAAAAAATGCGTCTTCAGTGAATATATTCGTGTTCATTTCCTTTATATATATATATTATAAACGGGCAACAGAAGACAAGGAATGGCGCTACAGAAGAACAAGCAGAGAATAAAAAAAAAACGAGGGAGACAAAACTTACCTTTAGTGACTTTCGGGCTCGGAGGGGATACGAACTTAATCCTAATGGGCGCCAGGGTGAATTATGTACATGCGTGCACACCAGATTCTAAAACTGCGACCGAAAGGGAGCACAGGAGAGTGTGATTAATGAAGTGGCCCTCCCTGCCCCCACTACACTACCACCTCGGCCTGTACGTCACACTGATCCACCTCATTATGTCTTCTCTGATCCACCAGAGACATCGTAAATGTGGCCTCCATAGGCGATTCCATTCCAACTATTGTAAAAAAAAGAGTGGAACACGGTGTCGTCAGGGAGGTAATTTATATAAGGTTATTCCATTTCTACATTTTTTCAAAGCACTACTTAGGTATAGACGGGGCAAAGATATCTGGTTCTCAGAAGAAGGTCAGAGGAACGCAGCAATACTACCACCCCTCGCGACGATCACAAACACACTGAGGTGTCCATCGCTACGCTCTGAGCCCTCACTCCTTCCCCCACCACAGGACCCAACCAACGATCCACCCTCCTTCCTTCCCTCACCTACCCCTGATCCATCCCCAGGACTTCTCTTCCCCCGTCCCCTCCATGCCTACTCGACCCACTGGCTGACAAACTCGATGTATGGCTGGGTGACTGCAAGCAAAATTGGTTGGATGACAGACTTTTAGATTAAATGGAGGTCTGGCTATATATGTATATGATGGCGCCATTGTCGTCTATATGGCTGAGTGGCTGGCTGTATGGCTGTTATATGGTGGCGTCATGGCGAATTATGTGGTAGACTGCATAGCTGACTGAACTGTATGCCAGAATCAATGATCAGCTATATGACTGAATGATTGTCTGGGCTGTACGCTGGCTTCATGATCAGCAATATGGCTGAGTGGCTGGTATATATAGCTAGGTAACACACAATCAAAAAGAGCACAAGGCCCAAACGAGTTAGGTCCTGTCTACACCTAACTCTGACACCTGTCTTATCTGTTTCATTCCACTCGAATACCTGTCTTACCTATGTATCGTTATATAAGAGAGCCCCACTTATACAGCAGGTTAGGTTCTGGGCTACCGTTTTAATTAAAGCGAAAATAGCTGCAGAGTGAAACAGTTTTTTTTCACTTTCAAATGCATCATATATCATATATTAAGTGAGCAATATAGCTAGGCCTAAAAAATGCATATACAGTACACACATTAGCTTATAATGAGTGGTGAACATATTTACTGTAGGGAGTCTGAATAAATGAAGAATGAGTATAATTGAAAATGCTGTATTACCGAAACGCTGTAAAGCGAAGCGCTGTAAAGTGGGGCCCTCCTGTGGTCGGGATACACACTTGCCTTACTAAGTTTCAAACTCAGCAAAGCATTGACATCAAGCAAGTGCTGGGTCACTTACGATGTGAGACCTGTTTGTCAGCAGGCCGCCAGCACTAACAGCCTGCTACTAACTACAGTGGTACTAGAGCCCTCAAACACATGTCAGAATCCCCCATATTGGTGCTAGAACTCGACACACTAGTGCTGGAACACAACATCTAGTAGCAGAACCCATCTCACTGCTAACAGAATCCACCGAACTGGTGCTAGACCCCACCACAGACGTGATAGAACCTACCACACTGGTGACAAGAGCGCCACCAAACCAGTGACAGAACCCACTGAACTGGTGCCAGAACTCCACACACACATACTCCAGAACCCCCTATTCCCCAAAAAACTACTCCACAATCGATCCACTACTCCAGAAACCCCTTACACGACATCTGAACCCCTCCATACTACTCCAGAACCCTCCACACTAGAATCCCCACACCACTCCAGAGCCCTCCACACTGGAAACCCCCACACTACTCCAGAAACCCCTTACACATCTGAACCCCTCCATACTACTCCAGAACCCTCCACACTAGAATCCCCACACCACTCCAGACCCCTCCACACCAGAAACCCCCCACACTACTCCAGAATCCCCACAGCAGTAGTGGAGGTGACATCAAGCCGCGGAGGTTGGAGATTCCAGCACAACACTGCATAAATCATTGGTTCAGCAACTGCTATTTTAATGTGAGGGAGAGTGTGAGATCCGGGGGAGAAGCGAGGGGAACTGAGATGTTATGTGGCTACAATGAGGGAGTAATGAGATGTAATGTGACTAGGATGAGAGAATGAGGGTGTAACATGATGTAATGAGGGAGGAATGAGGGTGTAACATGATGTAATGAGGGAGAATGAGGATGGCCAGAGAAACAATGTAGGTACATGAGAATGAGATAAACTGAGGGAAAATGAGGGTAAAATGAAATCAAATGAGGGGAAAACGAGAATAAGATAGATGAGAGTAAAATGAGAATAAGATCAAATGAAAATAAAATGAGAATAAGATATATGAAAGTAAAATGAGAATAAAAGGATGAAATAATGAGAATATAAAGAGATAAAATGAAAATAAAATTAGGATAAAATGAAGATAAAATTAGGATAAAATGTGGATAAAATGTAGGAAAATGATGAAAAAGATAAAATGTGACAAAATGAGGATAAAATTAAGAAAAAATGTGATAAAATGAGGATAAAATGAAGAAAAAATGTGATAAAATGAGGATAAAATGAAGAAAAAATGTGATAAAATGAGGATAATATGAAGAAAAAATGTGATAAAATGAGGATAAAATGAAGATAAAAGGTAGCAAAATGAGGATAAAATAAGTGACATGAGATGGGATGCCAGTAGAATGAGGGGAAAAGCAAAGGTTGTAAGAGAAGATGTTGCTGGGAAGAAACAAAACTATAATTAAGAATGGGGGAATGTCGGTACATTTAAGAATAAATGTGAGAAGAGTTTTCAGCCTACAACATCTCATCTGTTGTGCAGGCTGAGAGCTGTCAGCTTACATCACCCTATTTATTGTACAGGCTAAGAGCTGTCAGCCTACATCACCCTAATTACTGTACAGGCTAAGGGCCGTCAGTTTACATCACCCCATTTATTGTACAGGCTAAGAGATGTCAGCCTACATCACCCCCTTTACTGTGAAGGTTAAGAGTTAATATGTTAAATCAGCTCATGTCAAAGCCCAACCAAAGGTATAATACCACATCCAAGAAGCAACTCGTACCAGTTGGCTAACGCCCAGGTATCCATTTCCTGTTGATTACCACGAGCAGCAAGTATAAGAAAAACTGCCTATAAGTCTCGACCACACCTGGAATCGTACTCTCGTTCTCTCTGTCGTGAGCCTAACGCTCACGCAACCTCGGCAGCAATGAATGCTTCTATACATTCTTGGATTTCTGGACAAGGTAGAGGATCAAGTGGAACATTCATCCCAGCCTGTCTGCAGCTGTTATGTCAGCAGATCCTTCAACTTCAAGAACACTGGTCTCAGCCTGAACGGAGCTATTATGTCAGCTGATCTTTCAGCTTCCTCAAGAACCCTCGTCTCTGTCGTGCAGGAGTTATGTCAGATCCTCCAGCTTCCTCAAGAACTCTTAAACAGCGATCATGCCTTACCTGCTATTGCAACGTGTTCTTACAACATACATACATTCGAGAAATCAAGCCAAATACTCAAATAAAAGCCCCGGCTCACGCTATAATAAAGCAATTCCTATGCTCAACCTTCGAAATGACTAGAGCAAGAGCAAGGGATTGAGGAAGGGGATGGGAGGGGTGCCTTGCAGGTATCTCTCCCACGAAGACTTTAATGCTGGTCTGCCAGTGTGGTCTTGATGACTAGGTCTGTGTACCTAGGTGATGCTGACTCGCCAGTGTGATCTTGACTATCCGGTTTGTGTACCTGTGATACTGACCAACCAGTATGATCTTGACCTGCTCTGTGTATCTCAGTGATGCTGACCTACCAGTGTAATCTTGACTCAGGTCTGTGCATGTCAGTGATTCATCGTCTTTAAGGCCCATTTCTATAGAGCTGAAGTAAAATAACTTTTCGCTTGTAAAATAGACACTCATCGTTAGCCCTGATATAACTAAACCACGGTACGGGTTGGGTTAAAACCCATGGCGAGTGAGTCGTTAAACTCACTCGCCATGGGTTCAACCCCCAGCCATACCGTGGGTTGTTTGCAAGCAATCGTGTTATTACCATTTCGTGAGTCCTTCAGTATGAGAGAGAGAGAGAGAGATAGGAATAACTAGAAGAGTAAAAGCCTAATAAATGTTAACTTGCAGATAAAAAGTGAGGAAGGATGCTAAGGCAATCGCAAATATCGTGGATCATATTCAGCGCGGCCACTTCACTTTAAATGCAGGAAAAGAGGTTATTGGATATAGATACACCATTTGGAGGTAGCTGAAAGTGGTGCAGGAGGTGGGAGATGTGGGGGTGGTGCAGGGGGAGAGATGTGGGAGAGGTGCAGGGGGAGAGATGTGGGGGTGGGGCAGGAGGCAAAGGCAGGAAGATGTGTGGGTGGAAAAGGCAGGGGCAAAGAAATCTTTTAGTAAGGGAGTCATGGGCAGGAAAATGTGCATGTGTGGGTTGGAAAAATAGGTGGGTTAATCAGGTTGATTCCGTAGGATTTGGTGCCTGGGGTGCGGAAGCAAATTCTTAGGTATCTCTGGGAAAAGGATGGACAAATACATGGGTGGTTTCGATAAGGACTTGCCTTGTATGGGCAGTGCTGCGGTATTCCTCTATTCTTACCTTATTTAAAGCAATATCATTATTGCTTTTCTTCTCTTTACTGAAAGTAATGCTGAATATAGATTCAACTAGTCTCAAAATATTGTTCATCTCTATCGTCACCTCCTGTGAGTAGTGGACCAATTCTAGCAGTGGTTTTTAATTTGGATTCTGCATATATTCAGAAATATGTAGGATTTTTTTTTTTTGGTTATTTCCTGAACGGCTTTTTATCTCACTTTGCACTTCCTCTGATATTTAGTCTCTGCTCCATATCAACAAGCTCCAGGTATACCTCTGATATACCTACGATGGGTTAGGGAGTTTTCTCTCAGCCCGACCCTGGGCCAGGCTTGAAGGCTAAAAATTTTCTGGTTCACAAATATCCAGCCACATGAGAGATACATTCTAACCTTCAATATCTGGATGTGAAAGACCTGAACAGCACTGGGACCCAGCAGTCATTCAGCACTTACTGTAGTAAACAAATGAAAACATTAAAAAATGTATAAATTTAGCTTCAGTTACTAAACTCATTATTTATGTTAAAATTATTTAATATCCCGTATGAAATGACGCACTGCCGTCCAGTATGAAGAGACACACAACCTGTGTCTTTGTCTTCATTGTAGAATCTCACCCAAATTCTCATGAACACAAACGTAAACATACTTAAAACTAGCGTCTGTTCCTGGGACACAGGTGAAATAAATGTTCCATGGTCAATGGCACATTACAAGGCTCACACAGGTCCACAGGGCACCTTACCTATAAATGACCGTGGTGTGAGCTCGTCTCAGTCGACAAGATAGTAGTCTCAGGACGACGCTTCCTGCTTAAAGAGCAGAGATAGACGTCAGCAGCAGCAGCAACAGTTACACTGATGCAGCTCATTCTTACTCGGATACCTCTCTAACCGAATTTTAAAATTAACTCTGGTATTTCCTTCCACGACGCTACTGGGCAGTTTACTCCACTCATCTACATTATTACATTAATGGTATACAAAACAGGCAAGTGTCGCACGAGTGGGTAATTCGCGCACTCGTCTACAGTTCTACTAGCAAACCCAGTAATTTACTGTATCACTGCTAAAGCTAAATTCGTACACTTTGAATGTGACGTCGCGAGTGTTGCCTCGTTTAGACATTATCATCACCTTTAAATCCTACCTCTCTTTTTTTTTATCTTATTTTCCCCACCTCAATCATATCTCTCTCTCATTTTATGCCTTTCAACAGTGTAATTTGAGGGTTCTTAGTCTCTGAAGGAAGGATTACCTATGCAGTGCATTAGCTGTGCTGTCTTACACACAAAATAACGAGAGAGAGAGAGAGAGAGAGAGAGAGAGAGAAGAGAGAGAGAGAGAGGAGAGAGAAGAGAGAGAGAGAGAGAGAGAGAGAGAGAGAGAGAGAGAGAGAGGAGAGATTAATGAAATAGCTTATTGGTAACAGACTACTTTAGAGTTTAGACCAAAAACACATCTAAGCATCTCTCTCATCTCTTTCACACATCAGAAGCAACTTTCAAGACGCAAGACTCCCACCCGGAATGCAGCATTAATTCCAGCGTTAACGAGTACGTTCCAGTGGGAGTAGCATCAGCGTGAACGAGTACGTTCCAGTTGGAGTAGCACCAGCGTGAACGAGTACATTCCAGTGGGAGTAGCACCAGCGTGAACGAGTACATTCCAGTGGGAGTAGAACCAGCGTGAACGAGTACATTCCAGTGGGAGTAGAACCAGCGTGAACGAGTACGTTCCAGTGGGAGTAGCACCAGCAGAGTAGGCACCACCTCCTCCTGCTGGTCCACTCCCGTCTGAGACACAAAAACACATGAACGGAGGAACGCAGGATGTAAGCACGTTCCAGGGCCCGCTGGGTCACTACAGCGCCGCCCACCCACCACCAGAACTCTGCCACTGACTTGCAAAAATGTGCACTGCCCTACTGACCGCTATGTTCTTTTTTATATTTATCTGTGAAAATCACCTGAAGCGAGTCTTACTCCTGTGATGACCCACCAGGTCTCCTGGCTGCTGCTGGTCTGATCGACCAGGCTGCTAGTGCCAGCAACATGGAAAGTAACGCATGCACCACAGCCCGGCTGATCAGGTTCCCCTTTAAGCCAGCTAGGGGGATCGATAATAAGTCCCTTTATGTATGAAGGAAGGGCGATGAGTCTTGGTCCTCTTACACTTTGTTTTACACGTCGAAGGGACATGACCCTCATCACCTGGCTAATAGAGATAATGTCTTTGGTATTAAGTGCTGCTATTAGTACCCTTGATATCAAGGACCCTATTTCTAAGTGCTCACTGAGGTAGCATGCACGCAAGCACGAACGAACACACACTCACATACACAGTGAACACTGCACTTAACTAGTCCTGGCTCACCTCAACACATCTTCAATGTCTTACTCGAAGATGGTAACTGGTGTTTTTGACGCCAGGAAAATTTGTCTCCTGACGCGGGTCTTAGTCATATGCCGACCCGCCCAATAACAGAGTAACCGCTTACCTATGCTGGAATACAACTACTGGCTTGTGCTGGAATACAACCACTGGCTTACCCGTGCTGGACTACAGCCACTGGCTTACCCATGGTGGAATACAGCCACTGGCTTACCCGTGCTGGAATACAACCACTGGCTTACCCGTGCTGGACTACAGCCACTGGCTTACCCGTGCTGGAATACAACCACTGGCTTACCCGTGCTGGAATACAACCACTGGCTTACCCGTGCTGGAATACAACCACTGGCTTACCCGTGCTGGAATACAACCACTGGCTTACCCGTGCTGGACTACAGCCACTGGCTTACCCATGGTGGAATACAACCACTGGCTTACCCGTGCTGGAATACAACCACTGGCTTACCCGTGCTGGAATACAACCACTGGCTTACCCGTGCTGGAATACAACCACTGGCTTACCCGTGCTGGAATACAACCACTGGCTTACCCGTGCTGGAATACAACCACTGGCTTACCCGTGCTGGAATACAATCACTGGCTTACCCGTGCTGGAACACAATCACTGGCTTACTCGTGCTGGAACACAACCACTAGCTTACCCGTGCTAGACTACAGCCACTGGCTTACCCATGGTGGAATACATCCAGTGGCTTACCAGTGCTGGAATATAACCAGCGGCTTACCCATGCTGCTTGGTGTCTACCTGGAGGGTATTCCGGGGATCAACGCCCCCGCGGCCCGGTCCACGACCAGGCCTCCCGGTGGATCAGGGCCTGATCAACCAGGCTGTTGCTGCTGGCCGCACGTAGTCCAACGTACGAACCACAGCCCGGCTGATCCGGCACCGGCTTTAAGTATCTGTCCAGCTCCCTCTTGAAGGCAGCCAGGGGCCTATTAGTAATTCCCGTTATGCATGGTGGGAGGCTGTTGAACAGTCTTGGGCCCCGGACTCTTATTGTGTTTTCTCTTAGTGTACCAATGGAGGCCCTACTTTTCAATGTGGTATTTTGCACCGCCTGCCCGGTCTTTTACTTTCCGTGTGTAGATTCGGGACCATTCCTTCGAGGATTTTCCAAGTGTAAATTATGATATATCTCTCTCGCCTGCGTTCCAGCGTGTACAAGTCAAGTGCTTCCAAGCGTTCCCAGTAGTTGAGGTATTTGAGGGAACTTATATGTGCAGTAAAGGTTCTCTGTACACTCTCTAGATGTGCAATTTCACCTGCTTTAAATGGAGATGTTAATGTACAGCAACAGGATACAATCACTGACTTACCCGTGCTAGGATACAACCACTGGTTTACCCGTGGCGGAATACAACCAGTGACTTACCCGTGCTGAAATACAACCACTGGCTTACCCATGGGGGAATACAATCACCGGCTTACCCGAGCTAGGATGCTCATACTTTTACTTGCACACACCTCCCAGAGAACATCGTCCTCAAAGGCGGTTCCCCACTCAGTTTCTTCCTTCCCTCTCCATTTCCTGGGAGGATGAGGCAGGATGATTCTTGTGTCTGGGTTGGAGTGCGTGTCAGAAAAGAGGTCGAATCCTGAAAGAGGTATCCATTGACAGAAGAGATCATATTTTGGAAGATAATATCTGTAAGAGGAGTCCTGGATGGCAAGCGGAGTCTTGGAAGGACGGCAGGTGGTGCTGCTGGTGTCTTGGAAGGAAGGCAAATGGCTTTGTCTTGGAAGGAAGGCAGGTGGTGGTGTCTTGGAAGGAAGGCAGGTGGTGGTGTCTTGGAAGGAAGGCAGGTGGTGGTGTCTTGGAAGGAAGGCAGGTGGTGGTGTCTTGGAAGGAAGGCAGGGGGCAGCATCATACCCTGCTGAACACCAATAACTAACCCGCGCTATACTCCGCCTTCCCTCAGCTAATCAATTTACGGCCCAGCCACGTATCGGCAATTCTGGAATTAGGTAATTACCAGCCAAATTATTAGGCAGTGGAGCCTGATAACCTTGTGACCTTTGACCCCCAAGCAGTCATCAATGTGGGGGACCCCCTCCACCAGCACAACCTAGGGACCTTTGACCCCAGCAGTCACCAATATGGGGGACCCCCCCAACAACCTGGAGACCTTTGACCCCAGCGGTCATCAACGAGAGACCCGTGTCTACAAAAAGTTATCATCAATAAGTATAGTAGTGGTAGTGATGGTAGTAGTGGTGGTGGTGGTAGTGGTGGAGGTAGTGGTGTAGTGGTGATGGTGGTGGTAGTGGTGGTGGTAGTAGTAGTAGTAGTAGTAGTAGCAGTGGTGATGGTGGTAGTAGTAGTGGTGATGGTGGTGGTGGTAGTGGTGGAGGTAGCGGTGGTAGTAGTAGTAGTAGTGGTGGAGGTAGTGGTGGTGGTAGTAGTAGTAGTGGTGGAGGTAGTGGTGGTAGTAGTAGTGGTAGTGGTGGTAGTAGTAGTAGTAGTAGTAGTAGTAGTGGTGGTAGTAGTAGTAGTGGTGGAGGTAGTAGTGGTGGTGGTGGTGGTGGTGGTGGTGGTGGTAGTAGTAGTAGTAGTAATGGTGGTGGTAGTAGTGGTGGAGGTAGTAGTGGTGGTAGTAGTAGTGGTGGTGGTGGTAGTGGTAGAGGTGGAGGTAGTGGTGGTGGTGGTAGTAGTGGTGGTGTTGGTAGTAGTGGTGGAGGTAGTGGTGGTGGTGGTAGTGGTGGCGGTAGTGATGGTGGTGGTAGTGGTGGTGGTAGTGGTGGTGGCAGTGGTGGTGGTAGTAGTGGTAATGGTGGAGGTAGTGGTGGTGATGGTGGTAGTGGTGGTGATGGTGGTAGTAGTGGTGGTGGTGGTGGTGGTGGTGGTGGTAGTGGTGGTGGTAGTGGTGGTGGTAGTGGTGGTGGTAGTAGTGGTGGTAGTGGTGGTGGTAGTGGTGGTAATGGTGGAGGTAGTGGTGGTGATAGTGGTAGTGGTGGTGATGGTGGTAGTAGTGGTGGTGGTGCTGGTGGTGGTGGTGGTAGTAGTGGTGGTAGTAGTGGTGGTAGTAGTTTTGGTAGTGGTATATATATGAAAGCCTATACACAAACACAGCGAGGAGGAGGATGGATGAAATAAAAAGGATGAAAGGAAACAAAGAACGATAAAACGAAGGAAGCAAGGAAGTGAGGGTGTGCCAGGGTGAGGGTGTGCCAGGGTTAGGGTGTGCCAGGGTGAGGGTGTGCCAGGGTGAGGGCGTAACTACGACCCCGGTCATTCAGAGGTCGTTATAGGGGGGGAAGGCGCAGTCAAATTGGTGGTCTGAGAGTCGTATATTACAAAAGCGGGGGGTGAAGTTATTGGGGGAGGGTGTGGGGGTAGATTGTGTGGGGTAGATTGTGTGGGGGAGAGTGTGGGGTAGGGTGTAAGGTAGACTGTGTGTGGGAAGGGTGCGTCTTAATTTATCTTTTCAGTACTCAATACCACTGACATAACGGCGGGTCATCATCTGACTAAGACCCGCGTCAGGAAACATTTGTCCTGTTTCCTGACGAACCTTACCTAACCTAACCACTGACATACAATCATAACAATGTTACCACAGCCGCGAGGAAAAAATAAGATGGATAATGAGAACCTTCAAAACAAGGAATGTCATGCCAGTGATGGTCCTCTTTAAGTCGCCTGTTCTCTCTAGGCTGGAATGTTACCGCACATAAGCAGCCCCTTTTAAACGGCACGTAACTTCCTCCTTCTAAAAACATGTTCATTTTTCCACCATAATCTACCTTGTCCATAATTACTCTCGCATTTGCTTTGTCTGTTTCGTAAGGTGAAGTCCAGGATCTTTCCTTAATTCATGGTACAACTTAACAAATTTCCGAGGACCTCTGCAACATAATTGCCCTCATTTCATTTAACATCTGGAAGGTTGAAATGTGAGGAGGATAATATCTGGTGTAGGACTTGCAAGGCTTTCCTTATTTATTCTGTTAATTCCTGTGCTGTTGCTGACGGTGACTTATATACAACAATATAACCAGAGTTTTGTTCTTCACTTTAATTACCTAATACTTCTACTGCATCATTTGATAATTTCAACGGTTAGGTATAACAAAGTGTCTCTTAGTCCTACTTCACCCTGTGACTTATTTACTCTCCCACATTTGTAAACATTGTAATTTTGAACCAATATCTCACTGTTCAAAACATATCTTGTGTATGTTTCTGTGACCGTTCCAAACATTGCATTTGCTATACTTAACGTTTCAAGTAAGAAACGTTTAAACACGCCATAAACATTGAAAGAAACGTTGAAAAGTCTGAGTAAGGTGGAAACTTCCGAATAAGGAAATGTTAGAGCAAGAATGAAACATTCCTTTTACAGTACCTTACCAAGTATGTCGGTTCGTCACGTACCTGTGGAAAAGATGAAACAATAATAATAATAATAATAATAATAATAATAATAATAATAATAATAATAATAATAATAGCGTTACCAATACAGTGAGATGTAATTATGTAAATTTTTAAGAGGGATTAGATAAATCAATTGTATTACGTAAATGATCGTAAGGTTACGTTAATTAAGCTTCCATGTTAGTTTTCTTACACAATAAACAAGTGAATTATATCCAAAAAATTCCATGAGTGATAAACCTGTAGGGGTTTTATATTTATTCCCCCCCCCCCAAAAAAAAAATGATTTAACGGTAATCTAATGAGCCTAGCCAAGAATCTGAAGACAGTTGAGTTCTCAGAGGCGTCACCAAACGAAACATGTAGCATCGTTCTGGAGACAAAGAATTTTCGTAGTTTATTTCGTTTTGTCAGCTCAAGGAGCCTGCACAATGGTACAAAAATCCCTGCCAACCTGCGCAAAATCCCTGCCAACCTGCGCAAAACCCCTGCCAACCTGGGCAAAATCCTTGCCAACTTGGACAATATCCCTGTCAACCTAGGCCAGATCCCTGCCAACTTGGACAATATCCCTACCAACATGAGCAAGGTCTCTGCCAACCTGGGCAAGATCCCTGCCAATATGAACAAAATCCCCACCAACCAGAAGTCAATCCCTTTTATTATATAATCATGGGGAAGCGCTAAACCCGCAGAATTATACAGCGCGTGTGTGGGGGGAGGCATTCAGGCTTAATTCAGGGAACTGGAGCAGATTCAATTCCCTAGATCAAGAGCCCCTCACCAGCGTCAAGGAACCTCCCTTGAGGGGCCAATCCCTTCTAGGCAGGACAAAATCCTTACCCTCCAGTACGAGGTCCTCCCTTCCTCTTCCTTCCCACTCTCCCTTCCTCTTCCTTCCCATCCTCCTTTCCTCTTCCTTCCCATCAGTCAGGTCAAGGGTGCCACAAAGCAGGTCAACTGGTGGCAGCCTTGCTTGCTTGCCTGCCTCAATCCCAACATTACATATTCATAGGAGTGCAGCTCCCAATACTTTCCCTCACCTCCATCACGTATCCGGACGCCATAACACACCTCCGCCACTTCGGAAATTCATTAATGTGGCCACTTGGCTATAGCGGATATCGATGGCTAAGGGGGGAAGTGGATAGAGCCGGGGAGAGAGAGTGGGAGGCATAGGGAAGAGGTGGGAGGAAGAGAAGGCAGAAAAACAAGAGAGCAAAGTTGGTGGGACGACAGAATTGGGGAGAAAGGGAGAGGACGAGGAAGGAGAGAAGGTGGAAGGAAGAGGGAAGAGAGGGGTGAGAGGATGAGTAACGACACGAGATCAGGAAGTATTCCCTTTTCCAGGATGGAAGGACACAAGCACATCCTTGATATACCTTTGATGAGTTTCGAGAGTCTCACTACTCTCGGAGCCCGACCATGGATCAGGCTCGTCTGGTGCTAGCCAGGTCAACCAGGCTCTTGCTGCTGGTGACCCGCTGACCCACATATCCATCACAGCCTGGTTGATCTGGCACCTGGTGAAGATACTTGTCCAATTTCCTCTTGAAGACTTCTACACCTGTTCCAGCAGTGTTTCTGATATCTTCTGGTAAGATGTTGAATAATCTGGGACCACGGATGTTGATACAGTGTTCCCCCTATTGTGCCCACGCACCCCTGCTTTTCACTTTTTTTTTTTACACTTCCTGGGCCCTTGGACCAAGGTTCCACAACAGAATTAAATCCAATAAAGATATCCTAAGTGTATATATATCCTTGATGTGTATATATCCCAAGTGTATGACTCACGAAATCGTAATGACACGATTGCAAACAAACCATACCCCGGCCGAGATTGGACCGGCGGTCAGAGAGTCTGAAAACTCCAGACCGTCGCGTTAGCCACTAGACCAGCTAGCCACAATAAGATTCGTCCAACTAGGTATATTTCTACACCATAGGAAGGTTAGCACAGGCACCACTGTGACCACAAATGCAAGTTTTTACAGACGAATCTCCAGCTAGCGTGGCCGTGATGAACTCTAGCTCAAGTCCCCTCACTGCCTATGGTGTAGAAATATACCTAGTTGGACTAATCTTATTGTGGCTAGCTGGTCTAGTGGCTAACGCGACGGTCTGGAGTTTTGAGACTCTCTGACCGCGGGTTCAATCCCGGCCGGGGTATGGTTTCCCAAGTGTATATTTATCCTAGATGTGTATATATCCTAGGTGTGAATATAACACATGGAGATAGAAACTATATTTCGATCCCCTTCTTGGATCCTCTTCAGCTGAAGAGCATACCAGAAGGGGATCGAAATATGCAGATCAATTAATCTCGAGTTTCTATCTCCATGTGGGTTAATACTGAGCATCCTAAGTGTATACATCCTAGGTGTATATATCCCAAATGTATATATACTAAATGTATATACACTTGCGTCCTCCCATCCATACAATCAGTCTCAATATACAGTATACTTTATTTTTCCAATAAAATAAAAACTACCAGAGACCCAAGCTTCATATATACTCAAAAACTAAAAATCTGAACCGTCCACTTTGCCTTAATAAAAGTAAAAATCTTAAAGGCAAACTCGACTTTTTCCAATATATTTTTTTAAATATACTGGAAAAAGATTCATGCAGATTTTGCGATGTTATCTATAACCCAGGAGTTAGCGCCACAACTGGAAAATTGGAAAACAAAAAGGAAAGAGTGCGGTCGGCCATGATGGAGGTCAGGTCAGTTAAAGTCCCCTCCTCTTCCCCTGCCTTCCCCTCCCTTCCCCTCAGATATTATTGCTCTCTTATTTACCCTAATTCCTAGGCTAATTGTCTCCCAGTCGGTCTTATGGGAGAGGGGAGGGGAGACTAGGGAAGATCAACTTTGGGAGGGTGGAAAAAGTGAGAGCAGATTGTGTGAGGGGAGAGCGCTATGTGCGATACGGAAGGGGAAATGGGTGCCCCTAGGGGACACCCAGCCACGCACACACACACACAAGTAAAATAAATGGAAAAGGTTCCATTAAGGTTTCCGTGTTCTGTACACTACAGTGGATATCTTGATACACACACACACACACACACACACACACACACACACACACACACACACACACACACACACACACACACACACACACGCACGCACACACTATAACACCACGACCTCCCTGTCTGCAACTACAACCCTGACCCCTTGTAACAATGCAGATACCAATTCCAGCCTCACCTTTCCACTTCCTTACATCTGAGCAGAGGATAGAAAGCCTGAACTCAACAAACCAGAATAGGGTACATAAATGCAGAGGAATGATCAAACAAGAGTGATGAACTAAAGAACGGATAACAGCGGCAAATACAGATGTCACAGCTATCACCGAGACAAAACTAACTGAAATAACATACGCAATATTCCCAGAAGGATATCACGTAATGGAAAGAGAATAAAGAAACAGGAGAAGGGGAAGGAATTGCACTGATAATCAGGGACTATGGAGTTCTGAAGAGACTAGAGTATAAACATAAACAAAGTGAGTCTAGTAAAACCTGAAGAATTCAGAGTAATAGCCGAGGTCTACAACTCCCTACCAAACAGTAGCAACAGACCAAAACAGAAATATAAAGGCAAAAACAAAGCAAAGATTGACAACTTATCAAAGCAAAAACAGCACATAAGGTTCAAGTAAAGCTACTAATCACAGAAGATTTCAGCCACAAAAGAAACAGACTGGCAGAACTGGACCTCTCCTAGGGAAGGCCAAAACCGTGGAGCGCTAGGATAACAGAGATGGTGATGGAAAACTTCACGCATCACCAAGTTAAGAACACAACAAGAGAGAGGAGATGAACCAGTTAGACTGGATCCAATATTTACCATAAGTGCATCTGTAGCTTCCATACAATACTGAATTTTGAATAACCTGTGGAAGTAAACATTGAGGGAAGAATAACAGGTGACGGAGTCGAGAAACCAGGTTTCGTTACAAGTGAAAAAAGGAACTGGGAAATAAGTCAAAAAATCAGGTAGAGTACTTTGCCGAAAACTGCTGGGAGAGGAAAGCTTCATACCCATAAGAAGCGGAAATGGTAAGAACAAGAATCTGTAATTCAAACAAAGATGCAATTCAAATGAAGATGCAGAGGAAAAATAAGTGTAAAAGAATGGAAAAATAATTTGGAGTTTACCTGGAGAGAGTTCCGGGGGTCAACGCCCCCGCGGCCCGGTCTGTGACCAGGCCTCCTGGTGGATCAGAGCCTGATCAACTAGGCTGTCACTGCTGGCTGCACGCCAAATAATATATAACAATTATATAGAAGTAGTAAGGAATTCATATGGTGTACTGGCATACTTCAAATTTAACTTCAAGAAGCAACTACGGTAGCTTACAGCAGAAATTATTACGAAAAAACACAAGCGCAAAGGAAGCTTTGATTGTGATAACGCTTCACACTCTTTACAGCTATCTAGAGCTTGATAAAGCTCTACACAGACAAAATACTGTCACAATAAAAGCTTACCCCTACACTTGTGCCTTTTGTTCACCTTGAGACAGAGTCAAGTACATGGAACTACCTCAAATGAAAACACAAAGCACTTCACTTGTTCGTATATAGGAAGAGGAGAGAGACATGATCAAGCTATACAAGACCATCAAATGATGAGAAAAATAGCCAAGAGGCCTAAACTATCAACTATGAAAAAAAAGCAGTGCCAAACCGACAAGAGAAATATTTCTCCACAAAAAGAGTGAGCAACTAGAATAAGTAAGTTTATATTTAAGTGTCTCATACTGAAGCAAAATAAGTCGCCGGGTCCTGATGAGCTTTTTTCAAGGGCTCTTAAGGAATGCAAAATGGAACTCTGTGAACCATTAACTAATATTTTTAATTTATCTCTTCAAACAGGTGTAGTGTCTGATATGTGGAAGATGGCAATATGGCACCTACAACTGCTGCACCTCTTCTGCCTATGGTTTATAAGCTGCTTCTCCACTTGATTCTCCACTGATTTGAGAGGGGCCTGACCTTCGTTGGAAGGTCAGGCCCCTCTCAAATCAGTGGAGAATCAAGTGGAGAAGTTGACAAAGTTGATTTCAGGTCTGTACCAAGATACCCTTGTGTTGCAGTGTCTGACAGAGTGAACATTTTAGTAAGGCTTTTGATAGAGTACCGCGCCAGAGACTGTTAAAAAAAGTGGCAGCTCATAGCATTGGGGGAAAGGTGCTGTCTACCTACTGAGGCTCGCAGGACCCTATGTCTAGCCCTTATACAATGCCATATGGATTACGCTTGCTCTTCATGGTACTCTGCCTTGACAAAAAAACTGAAAGATAGACTGCAAATCACCCAGAACAAAATCGTAAGATTCATCCTGGGGCTGGGACAAAGAGAACATGTAGGCCAGGATGAATTACAGCAGTTGGATATGCTGAATGTTGAAGACAGAGTAAAACAACTGAAGCTAAATCATGTTTATAAAATTGCTCACAAACAGTGTCCATATCTTGCTGTCAATTTTGTCAAGGTTGGGAACCAAGCAATCATAGTAACTAGGGGGAGAGAGCACAACTTTGTAGTACCCACAGTCAGTGGCCAGGCGTCAAACGCCTTTTATTGTACACCAATAAAGGAATGGAACAGACTACCCACACATGTCAAGGCCAGTCATAGCATGAACCAGTTCAAGAAGAGTGCCAAAAGGTGTCTGATGAATGTAGCTACATAAAGGGAGGGAAATAATTTTCTATTTTTTAGCTAACATGCGTGTAAATTTTGCCTTATTCCTAGTAATGACCCTCGTATTGTGGATAGTCTTGGTGACCCTCGTGTAGTAGATAGTCTTTTTAGTATGATAATAAGATGTTATCTTCATTGTAGAATAATAAGAAAATATTATAACCTTTATATTATAATAATAAGGTAAAAGGACCCCAATGGAAATAAGTCACTCTGTCTGACTTTTTTGGGTTATCCCAGGTTCTCTACACATATGCTGCTATGTATGATAATTCTATGTAACTGTATTTGTGTATACCTGAATAAACTTACTTACTTAGCGTGTCTCTGGTGATGACCTAGCATGACCTGGCACTCAGCCCAGCCAACATCAGCTTGACTGGCACTCACACTGGCGCGTCAAGTTGGCACTAAACGCTGAGATCTTGCTGAATGAGCGCACCATCACCCAGACTTTATGCCTGAGTGGTAGCAGGCTGTGGTGGGTGGTGCAGGCTGTGGTGGGTGGTGCAGGCTGTGGTGGGTGGTGAAGGCTGTGGTGGGTGGTGAAGGCTGTGTTGGGTGGTGCAGGCTGTGGTGGGTGGTGCAGACTGTGGTGGGTGGTGCAGGCTGTGGTGGGTGGTAGCACACTGTGGTGGGTGGTAGAAGGCCGTGGTGGGTGTTGCAAGGTGTGTAGGTTGAAGGTTGTGGTGGGTGGTAACAGGCTGTGGTTGTGGTAGCAGGCTGTGGTGGGTTTGGGGCGGCTGTGTAATGTGGTGGATGGTGCAGGCTTGTGGTGGGGGCTTGCAGGGTGTGGGGGTGGTGCATATTGTGGTGGGTGGTGCAGGCAGTGGTGGGTGGTGCAGGCTGTAGTAGGTGGAGCAGGCTGTGGTAGGTGGTGCAGGCTGTGGTGGGTGGTGCAGGCTGTGGTGGGCGGTGCAGGCTGTGGTAGGTGGTGCAGGGTGTGGCAGTGGTGCAGGATTTGTGCGTGGCGCAGGATTTGTGCGTGGCACAGGATTTGTGGGTGGTGCAGGATGTGTGGGTGGTTCAGGCAGTGGTAGCAGTGCAGGATGTGTGTGGGTGGTGCAGGCAGTGGCGGGTGGTGCAGGATGTCGGGTTTGGGGTAGGATTGTGGGTGGTGCAGCAGTGGGGGGTTTGGGGCAGGATGGTGGGTGGTGCAGGCAGTGGGGGTGGTGCAGGCTGTGGTAGGTGGTGCAGGCTGTGGTGGGTGGGGCAGGGTGTGGGTAGGTGGTGCAGGCTGTGGTAGGTGGTGCAGGCTTTTGGCAGGTGGTGCAGGATTTTTGCGTGGGGCAGGATTTGTGCGTGGCAAAAGGATTTGTGGGTGGTGCAGGATGTGTGGGTGGTTCAGGCAGTGGTAGGCAGTGCAGGATGTTTGGGGGTGGCAAAGGCAGCGGCGGGTGGTGCAGGCTGTGTGGGTGGTTTAGGATTTTGGGGGTGCGCAGGGTAGTGGTGCAGGATGTGTGGGTTGTGCAGGCAGTGGTGGTGGGGCAGGCTGTGGCAGGTGGTGCAGGATTTGGGGCGTGGCGCAGGATTTGTGCATGGCACCGGATTTGTGGGGGGTGCAGGATGTGTGGGTGGTTCCCGGGAGTGGTAGGCAGTGCAGGATGTGTGGGTGGTGCAGGCAGTGGCGGGTGGTGCAGGCTGTGTGGGTGGTGTAGGATGTGTGGGTGGTGCAGGCAGTGGTGGGTGGTGCAGGATGTGTGGGTGGTGCAGGCAGTGGTGGGTGGTGCAGGCTGTGGCAGGTGGTGCAGGATTTGTGCGTGGCGCAGGATTTGTGGGTGGTGCAGGATGT
This sequence comes from Cherax quadricarinatus, assembly GCF_026875155.1. Taxonomy (NCBI): domain Eukaryota; kingdom Metazoa; phylum Arthropoda; class Malacostraca; order Decapoda; family Parastacidae; genus Cherax; species Cherax quadricarinatus. Next base: position 38,033,189 of record NC_069426.1, on the reverse strand, counting down.
GTGGGTGGTGCAGGAAGTGGTGGATGATGCAGGCAGTGGTGGGTGGTGCAGGATGTGTGGGTGGTGCAGGCAGTGGTGGTTAGTGCAGGCAGTGGTGGGTGGTGCAGGCAGTGGTGGGTAGTGCAGGCAGTGGTGGGTGGTGCAGGATGTGTGGGTGGTGCAGACAGTGGTGGGTGGTGCAGGCAGTGGTGGGTGATGCAGGATGTGTGGGTGGTGTAGGATGTGAGGGTGGTGCGGCGTGGTGGGTGGTGCAGATGGTGGGTGGGCAGGCAGTGGGGGGTGGTGCAGGCTGTGGGAGGTGGTGCAGGGTTTGTGCGTGGCGCAGGATTTGTGGGTGGTGCCCGGATGTGTGGTGGTGCAGGAAGTGGTGGATGATGCAGGCAGTGGGGGTGGTGCAGGATGTGTGGGTGGTGCAGGCAGTGGTGGGTTTGTGCAGCAGTGGGGGTGGTGCAGGCAGTGGTGGTAGTGCAAGGCAGTGGGGGGTGGTGCAGGATGTTTTGGGTGGTGCAGACAGTGGTGGGTGGTGCAGGCATGGTGGGTGAGCAGATGTGTGGGTGGTGCAGGGCAGTAGTGGGTGGTGCAGGCAGTGGTGGGTATGCAGATGTTTTGGGTGCGCAGGATGTGTGGGTGGTGCACAGTGGTGGGGGGGTGCAGGATGTGTGGGTGGTGCAGACAGTGTGGGTGGTGCAGACAGTGGGGGTAGTGCAGGATATGTGGTGGTGGCAGAATGTGTGGGTGGTGCAGTCAGTGGTGGAAAGCCAATGGTGGGTGGTGCAGGATGTGTGGGTTGCAGGCAGTGGTGGGTGGTGCAGGATGTGTGGGTGGTGCAGACAGTGATGGGTGGTGCAGGATGTGTGGGTGGTGCAGACAGTAGTGGGTGGTGCAGGATGTGTGGGTGGTGCAGGCAGTGGTGGGTGGTGCAGGATGTGTGGGTGTATCATGTGGGGTTCGAACACGTGGATAGGGTAAAGAAATACTCACGTAGGCTGGAAGTACGTATATTACGGATAGTGTGGGAAGCGCCAAACAGCCGTGACCTGCCTCCTTGCTCTCACTCTTAAGACTGACTAACCCCAGTACCCATATGTGAGGGGGGTGTTTGAAATACTGCTGTGGTCAGCACAATATGAATACAGACAGTGATTCACGCAAAGACGGTTGGAGTGAGTCATCTACTGGTACCCTGGTTACTGGTAACTGGTTACTGGTAACTGGTTACTAGGAACTGGTACTACTACTGAGAGGTGGTGCAGGATGTGTGGGTGGTGCAGGCAGTGGTGTGTGGTGCAGGATGTGTGGGCGGTGTAGGCATTGGTGGGTGGTGCAGGATGGGGTGGGTTGTGCAGGGGAGTGGTAAATGGTGCAGGAAGTGTGGGGGGTTTAGACAGTGGTGGGTGGTGCAGAATGTGTGGGTGGTGCAGGCAGTGGTGGGTGGTGCAGGATGTGTGGGTGGTGCAGACAGTGGTGAGTGGTGCAGGATGTGTGGGTGGTGCAGGCGTGGTGGTGTGCAGGATGTGTGGGTGGTGCAGCAGTGGGGGTGGTACAGGATTTTGGGGGTGCAGCCAGTGTGGGTGGTGCAGGATGTTGGGTGGTCAGACAGTGGTGGGTGGTGCAGGTTGTGGTGGTGCAGGGGGGTGGGTGGGGCAGGATGTTGTGGGTGGTGCAGACAGTGGTGGTGGTGCAGACAGTGGTGGGTGGGGCAGACAGTGGTGGGTGGTGCAGGATGTGTGGGTGGTGCAGGCAGTGGTGGGTGGTGCAGGATGTGTGGGTGGTGCAGGCAGTGGTGGGTGGTGCAGGATGTGTGGGTGGTGCAGGCAGTGGTGGGTGGTGCAGGAAGTGTGGGTGGGGCAGGCAGTGGTGGTGGGTGCAGGATGTGTGGGGGTGCAGGCAGTGGGGGTGGTGCAGGCAGTGGTGGGGGGTGCAGGCATGGAGGGGGTGGCAGGATTGTTGGGTGGTGCAGGGGAGTGGTGGGGGGTGCAGGCGTGGTGGGTTTGGGGCAGGCTGTGGTAAGTGGTGCAGGCTGTGGTGGGTGGTTACAGGCCGTGGTAGGTGGTGCAGGCTGTGGCAGGTGGTGCCCGGATTTGTGCATGGCACAGGATTTGTGGGTGGTGCCCGGATGTGTGGGTGGTGCAGGCAGTGGCCGATGATGCAGGGAGTGGTGGGTGGTGCGGGGTTGTGGGTGGTGCAGGCAGTGGTGGTTGGTGCAGGCAGTAAATGGGTGGTGCAGGCCCGTGGTGGGTGGTGCAGGCAGTGGTGGGTGGTCAGGATGTGTGGGTGGGGCAGACAGTGGTGGGTGGTGCAGGCAGTGGTGTGGTGGCAGGCAGTGGTGGGTGATGCAGGATGTGTGGGGGGTGCCAGACAGTAGTGGGTGGTGCAGGTAGTGGTGGTGTGCAGACAGTGGTAGGGAGTGCAGGATGTGTTGGTGGTGCAGGATGTGTGGGTGGGCAGACAGTGGTGGGTGGTGTAGGATATGTGGGTGGTGCAATGTGTGGGTGGTGCAGACAGTGGTGGGTGGCGCGGCAAAGGTGGGTGGTGCAGGATGTGTTTGGGGGGGCAGTGGTGGTTTGGGGCAGGGTATGGGGGTGGTGCAGGATTTGTGGGTTGGGGCAGACAGTCGGGGTGGTGCAGGATGTGTGGGGTGGGCAGACTGGTGGGTGGTGCAGGATGTGTGGGTGGGCCGACAGTGGTGGGTGGTGCAGGATGTGTGGGTGGTGCAAGGGCTTGGTGGGTGGTGCAGACAGTGGTGGGGAGTGCAGGATGTGTGGGTGGTGCAGTATGTGTGGGTGGTGCAGACAGTGGTGGGTGGTGCAGGATATGTGGGTGGTGCAGAATTGTGGGTGGTGCAGAATGTGTGGGGTGCAGTCATGGTGGGTGGGCAGGCAATGGTGGGTGGTGCAGGATGTGTGGGTGGTGCAGACAGTGGTCTGTGGTGCAGGAATGTGGGTGGTTGCAGGATGTGTGGGTGGTGCAGGATGTGGGTGGTGCAGGATGTGTGGGTGGTGCAGACAGTGGTGGGTGGTGCAGGATGTGTGGGTGGTGCAGGATGGTGGGTGGTGCAGGCAGTGGGGGTGGTGCAGGATGTGCAGACAGTGGTGGGTGGGGCAGGATGTGGTGGGGGTGGGGGCAGTGGTGGGTGGGGCAGACAGTGGGGGGTGGTGCAGGATGTGTGGGTTTGGGGCGACATGGTGGGTGGTGCAGGATATGTGGGTGGTGCAGGATGTGTGGGTGGTGCAGGCAGTGGGGGGGTGGTGCAGGATGTGTGGGTGGTGCAGGCAGTGGTGGGTGGGGCAGGGTGTGTGGAGGTGCAGGCAGTGGTGGGTGGGCAGGATGTGTGGGTGGTGCAAAGGGAGGGTGGTGGTGCCGGGTGTGTGGGTGATGCAGGCAGTGGTGGGTGGTGCAGGGTGTGTGGGTGGTGCAGGCAGGGTGGGGGGTGAAGATGTGCGGGTGGTGCAAAGGCCCGTGGTGGGTGGTGCAGGATGTGTTTGGGGGGTGCAGGCAGTGGTGGGTGGTGCAGGCAATGGTGGGTGGTGCAGGCAGTGGTGGGTGGTGCAGGATTTTGGGGGTGGTGCAGGCAGTGGTGGTTGGTGCAGACAGTGGTGGGTGGGGCAGGATGTGAGGGTGGTGCAGGCCGTGGGGGGGTGGTGCAGGCAGTGGTGGGTGGTGCGATGGGGGGTGGTGCAGGCAGTGGTGGGTGGTGCAGACAGTGGTGGTGGTGCAGGATGTGGGGGTGGTGCAGGCAGTGGTGGGTGGTGCAGACAGTGGTGGGTGGTGCAGGCAGTGGTGGATGGTGCAGACAGTGGTGGGTGGGCAGGATGTGTGGGTGGTTTCAGGATGTGTGGTGGTGCAGGATGTGTGGGTGGGGCGGCAGTGTGGGTGGTGCAGGATGTGGGTGGTGCAGGCAGTGTGGGGTGCAGGATGTTGGGTGGTTTCAGGCAGTGGTGGGGTGGTGCCGGATGTGTGGGTGGGGGGCAGGCAGTGGGGGGTGGTGCAGGATGTGCGGGTGTGGGAGGCAGTGGTGGGTGGTGCAGGATGTGTGGGTGGTGCAGGCAAATGGTGGGTGGTGCAGGATGTGTGGGTTGGGGCAGGCAGTGGTGGGTGGTGCAGGAATGTGTGGGTGGTGGGAGGCATGGTGGTGGTGCAGGAGTGTGGGTGGTGTAGGCAGTGGTGGGTGGTGCAGGTGTGCGGTGGTGCAGGCAGTGGTGGGTGGGGCAGGAGTGTGGGTGGTGCAGGCAGTGGTGGGGGTGCAGGCAATGGGGGGGTGGTGCAGACAGTGGTGGGTGGTGCAGGCAGTGGTGGGTGGTGCAGGCAGTGGTGGGTGGTGCAGACAGTGGTGGGTGGTGCAGACAGTGGTGGGTGGTGCAGGCAGTGGTGGGTGGTGTAGGATGTGGGGGTGGTGCAGGATATATAATTGTACGACATTTCATGAATGCGATACCTGAAGGATGTTACGGGGGGAGGGGGGATGTCACAGGACCCGCGGGCTGGTTCCAGACCAGACCACCTGGTAGATCAATTACTGATCATCCAGGTTGTTACTGCTTTCCGCACGCATTTCAACATAAGAACCACAGCCTGGCTCATCAAACACTGATTTGATAAAGAAGTAAAGTCGTGTCTTGAAGACGGTGTCGAGGCGAGGTAGTCACCAGGACACCTACAGGACACCAAAGTTATATACAGGTGTGTTGTAGTCGATTCCGGAGGGGATCACCGCCCCCTGCTGTAAGGTACCCAGGCCAGGAGGATGGAGTGTGTATTCGACGAGAGGAAGTGACGTTGTCGATATAATAATAATAATAATAATAATAATAATAATAATTATTATTATTATTATTATTATTATTATTATTTCTGCAGGTAATTTCTACAGGTACATGATACAACTTATACAGGCCTAGCTGACATTAATGACATAATACTATACAGAAAACCCATGGTTATGCACAGCATTTCGGGTAAATTAGATTAATTTTTTTTCCCAGGATGCGATCCCTACCAGTTGACTAACACCCAGGTACCTACCTGGAGGTTACCTGGAGGTTATTCCGGGGATCAACGCCCCCGCGGCCCGGTCCACGACCAGGCCTCCCGATGGATCAGGGCCTGATCAACCTCTTACTCTTCCTGTCCCTTCCTCCCTCACTTTTCCTCCTTATCCTTTTCTGGTTTACTCCTACTTTTCTTCCTTTTTTTCTTCTAATCCATATCCTCTTCCTCCATTTCTGCTGCTCTTTCTCTTATCTTTTCCCTCTTCTTCCTGATCTAACTTCTCGTCTTCTTCCTCCAACTCATTCACCTCCCGAGCCTCTTTTTTTTCATCCTCTTCGTCTTCAACCTCCTCCTCTTCCTCCTCCTCCTCTTCATCCCTCTCCCCCTCCTCCAGGTTTTTACCAGTGCCGTCAGAAAGCCTCACTGGGCGAGTTTTGCGACACAAAAATCAAACTCTTGCGTCCCACGTAAGGGATCTTCACACAAGTTAGTCGCACCCACTAAAATCTTTCTCAAAAAAGAAGAAAAAAGACTTTCAGATCCACGGAACTTACAGAGGAAGAAAAAGTAATTTAAAAATGAAATGAGTGATGAAATTCCAGCCGTTGACAGACCGCCTTCACACACCGCTGTTTACGGATTGCAGTTCACGGACCGCCTTGTATGGACCGTGTTTACAAATAGTTCTTACGAATCGCTGTGTCTACGGACCACTATTTTTACGTCTATGGATCGCCATTTACAAAACGCATTTTACTACTACTACTACAACCAGCATTATTACTACTACTACTACCACCATTATAACTACGACTACTGACACTACCACCACCATAAAAGACTTATCGCATTTCCACCGCGTCCCCGCTCGCCTCACTGGTGTCAACCAAATGATACCAGAGCCTCATAACCGGCGGTGGCACTCTGGTATTTATATCGTAAGGGTTCTTAAATGGAGATATCGTAGGTTGAAAGTAGACACACTTGTAGGATGGTAAATATATTGTCAGACTGAGATGAGAGATGGAGCCCGGTGCCAAGCCTGTTCACGTTTTGTAGGTCTGCCGCCGAGTGAGACCGGGACAGAGGGATCACTGCCCATGTGTATCCCTATGACGTCACACAAAGCCAAAGGCCTACGAGGGATCTCGTGTCTAAAGCACAGGGATGATACTAATATGCTATGCTATATAATACTGGGAATACAGGGATCAGCAACTATGCTGACAGCTCGGTCACGTTACGTATGTCGTCCCGACATACACTACTATCTATAGGCTGAACAGGCAGGCGGATCTGGGCTGATTCTATACAATAACAAATTCATATATATCTTAGAACTAATGGATGGTATCATAATGGACATTACATAGAGGGTGTTAACATAATGCATTACAAACTATAAGAACAATTCATTATACAATATGGATGGAATTGATCGATCGATCTGTATTCATGCACTCTACGGATTCTGAGGAAGAATAAATATATACAAAGAAGTGTTTAACAGAAAGGCAGATTCGGTGCACACAAATCTAGACTGTTAATTCTCAGAATACGGAGGGAACGTGAACACGAAAATTTCTGACAAACTGATCAGCTAATAATAAAACACACAGTTGACAAATTCATTCATCTCGGACATCTAATTATACAGACTATGTACATTTAAACCCAATTCTGCGAGGGTAAGGTTTACATATGCAGAATGGTTATCATCTCTGGGAGGATCGAATTCCTCTGCAATGGCCAACACATGCCTTGACTGAGAGAGATTTGAAGGAATATCTACAAAAGATACTTGCGGGTTTCTCATTACTTGTCGAGTACGCAAGGAGTAACGACATTCAGGTTGAGTATCTGACTGAGTATCTGAGATAGAGAGTACAGGATCAGGAGGATTGTCAGAATCTGTCACATTAGTCTGGGTAGCAATATCCTCAACATCGCATACTAATTTCATATGATCTAAATGCGATTCTTTGTATTTGCCAGTACTAATTTCTCTAACCTTATACTTATTTCCAGTGATATGTTCAACTACTCGATAAGGTCCGACAAACTTTTGATCAAGCTTTGGCATTGCAGACGTTTTGTTAAAGTTAATCAGCATAACTCTCGAACCTACTTTGATTTTAGATGGCTTTGCTCGAGTGTTTGCGACTCTTGTAAATTCTGCTGTTGATTTATGAAGTGTTTCACGGATTCTTCTAAAAACACTTTGAGCTAAGCTGTACGAGTTGCTACGAAATCATCAGGGTTGTAATTAGGTTTCGGAGTAGAATATAACAACTCATAGGGTAAACGCTTGTCTACACCATACAATGCATAATGTGGAGTATCACCTATGGAAGCATTGTAAGCAGAATTTATGGCACACTGGACATCTGGTATAACTTCATCCCAAGTTTCACTATTGGGGTTGATAGTGGCTCTCAGAACATCAAGTACTTTCTTATTTGTTCTTTCGGCTAACCCATTGCTGGCAGGATGATGAGGAACAATGCCAGGGAAGTGCCAGAAAAATTCTGAGTAGATGTTGCCAAGCTATTCTCTCAGGGGATGAGATGAAGGCTGCATCAAGTTGTTGATGTTGGAGGCTGGTGTGGTGATGATGATGATGATGATGGACGGTGGTGGCGGTGGCGGTGGTGGTGGTGTGGTGGTGGTGGTGATGGTGGTGGTGGTGGTGGTGTGGTGGTGGTGGTGGTGGTGGTGGTGGTGGTGGTGGTGGTGGTGGTGGTGGTGATGGTGGTGGTGGTGGTGGTGATGGTGGTGGTGGTGGTGGTGGTGGTGGTGGTGGTGGAGGTGGTGGCGGTGGTGGTGATGGTGGTGGTGGTAGTTTGGTGGTGGCGATGGTGGTGGTGGTGGTGGCGATGGTGGTGGTGATGGTGGTGGCGGTGGTGGTGATGGTGGTGAGGGTGATGGTGGTGGTGGTGGTGGCGATGGTGGTGGTGGTGGTGGTGGGGATGGTGGTGGTGGTGGTGGTGGTGTGGTGGTGGTGGTGGCGATGGTGGTGGTGGTGATGGTGGTGATGGTGTGATGGTGGTGATGGTGGTGGCGATGGTGGTGGTAGTGGTGGCGATGGTGGTGGTGGCGATGGGTGGTGGGTGGTGGTGGTGGTGATGGTGGTGGTGGTGGTGGTGGTGATGGTGGTGGTGGTGATGGTGGTGGTGGTGGTGATGGTGGTGGTGGTGGTGGTGGTGGTGGTGATGGTGATGGTGGTGATGGTGGTGATGGTGGTGGTGGTGGGGGCGATGGTGGTGGTAGTGGTGGCGATGGTGGTGGTGGCGATGGTGGTGGGGGGGTTGATGGTGGTGGTGATGGTTGGTGGTGGTGTGGGATGGTGGTGATGGTGGTGGTGGTGGTGGTGGTGGTGGTGGGGGTGGTGGGGTGGTGGGTGGTGGTGATGGTGGTGGTGTGGCGATGGTGGTGGTGGGGGCGTGGTGGTGGTGGCGATGGTGGTGGTGGTGATGGTGGTGGTGATGGTGGTGGTGGTGGCGATGGTGGGTGGTGGTGGTGGTGGTGGTTGGTGTGTGGTGATGGTGGTGGGGTGGTGGTGTGTGGTGGTGGTGGTGGGATGGTGGTGGTGGTGGTGGTGGTGGTGGGATGGTGGTGGTGGATGGTGGTGGTGTGTGGTGGTGCGATGGTGGGTGGTGGTGGTGTGGTGGTGGTGGTGATGGTGGTGGTGGTGGTGGTGGTGAGGTGGTGGTGTGGTGGTGGTGGTGGTGGTGATGGTGGTGGTGGTGTGGTGGTGGTGTGGTGCGTGGTGGTGGTGGTGGTGTGTGGTGGTGGTGGTGGTGGTGGTGGTGGTGGTGGTGATGGTGGTGGTGGTGGTGAGGTGGTGGCGTGGTGGTGGTGGTGGTGATGGTGGTGGTGGTGGGGATGGTGGTGGTGGTGGTGGTGGTGTGGTGGTGGTGGTGATGGTGGTGGTGATGGTGGTGGTGGTGGATGGTGGTTGGTGTGGTGGTGTGGTGTGGTGGTGGTGGTGTGGTGTGGTGGTGGTGATTTGGTGGTGTGGTGGTGGTGTTGTGGTGTGGTGGTGGTGGTGGTGGGGTGGTGGTGTGATGGTGGTGGTGGTGGTGGTGGGTGGTGGTGGTGGTGGTGGTGGTGGTGGTGGGGGGTGGCGATGGTGGTGGTGGTGGTGATGGTGGTGGTGGTGGTGGTGGTGATGGTGTGGTGATGGTGGTGGTGGTGGTGATGGTGGTGGTGGTGATGGTGGTGGTGGTGGTGGTGGTGGTGGTGGTGGTGGTGGTGGTGGTGGTGGTGGTGGTGATGGTGGTGGTGGTGGTGGTGGTGGTGGTAGTGGTGATGGTGGGGTGGTGGTGGTGGTGGTGGTGGTGATGGTGGTGGTGGTGATGGTGGTGGTGGTGGTGGTGGTGGTGGTGTGGTGGTAGTGGTGATGGTGGTGGTGGTGGTGGTGGTGGTGGTGATGGTGGTGGTGGTGATGGTGGTGGTGGTGATGGTGGTGGTGGTGGTGGTGGTGGTGGTGGTGATGGTGGTGGTGGTGGTGGTGGTGGTGATGGTGGTGGTGGTGATGGTGGTGGTGGTGGTGGTGATGGTGGTGGTGGTGATGGTGGTGGTGGTGGTGGTGGTGGTGGTGATGGTGGTGGTGGTGGTGGTGGTGGTTGATGGTGGTGGTGGTGGTGGTGGTGATGGTGGTGGTGGTGGTGGTGGTGGTGGTGGTGGTGGTGGTGATGGTGGTGGTGGTGGTGGTGGTGGTGGTGGTGGTGGTGGTGGTGGTGGCGATGGTGGTGGTGGTGGTGATGGTGGTGGTGGTGGTGGTGGTGATGTGGTGGTGATGGTGTGGTGGTGGTGATGGTGGTGGTGGCATTGGTCTTATGTTTGTATAATTCTGTTGTGTGTGTATGTGTGTAGAGTTTCGTGGTCCGGCTGTAATCTGTCATATTCTATTTATTCCTCGGTCTCGACCAAGGAACAAATATAATAGAATATGAACTGGAAAGAGGAAGAAGGAACTGATAGAAAACACACGGGAAAAAAACAGTACATACTGAATGCAAATGGAAAATATACCTGTTATTTTATGTAGTCATGAGATATTATTATTATTATTATAATCAAGGGGGAAGCGCTAAACCCGGAGGATTATACAGCGCCTGGGGGGGGGATATGTGGAAGGCATTCAGGCTTAATTCGGGGAACTGGAGCACAGATCCAATTCCCTAAATCAAGAGCCCCTCACCAACATCAAGGAACCTTCCTTGAGGGGTGTCATGAGATAAACCATACCACGAGCGGGGTTAGAACCCGCGATCAGTCTCTCAAGAGAGAGAACGGCTAGCGACTGATCCTGCCAGAGTGCAAAACTTCTGCCTCGTCTTTCACTGTGAACCCTGAATTACAGCTGTGTTGTGTAAGTTTACTATCCTTTATCTTTGATGATTTTCGAGTTTTTTACCCCGGAGCCCGGCCCTGGGTCAGGCTTGTTTGGTGATTATCTGGTCAACCAGGTTGCTGGTGGCCCATTAGCCCACATATTCATCACAGCCTGCTTGATCTGGTCTTCAGTTTCCTCTTGAACACTTGTCCCAACAGTGTTTCTGATATCTTCTGGTAAGATGTTGATTAGTGTGGGACTCGGATGTCGAGACAACGCTCTTCTATTGTGCCCATGGTGCCCCTGCTTTCCACTGGGTTTATTTTACACTTCCTCCCATATCTCTTATTCCAGTGTGTTGTTATGGCAGTGTACAGGTTTTGGACCAGACCCTCAACTACTTGCCATGCATATATTATCATACATCTCTCCTTCGTTCCAGTGGCTGAACCTACTGAGTAAGCTTATTATGATAGTGACTGAACAACCTGCTGAGTAAGCTTATTATGATAGTGACTGAACAACCTGCTGAGTAACCTTATTATGATAGTGACTGAACAACCTGCTGAGTAACCTTATTATGATAGTGACTGAACAACCTGCTGAGTAACCTTATTATGATAGTGACTGAACAACCTGCTGAGTAACCTTATTATGATAGTGACTGAACAACCTGCTGAGTAACCTTATTATGATAGTGACTGAACAACCTGCTGAGTAACCTTATTATGATAGTGGACTGAACAACCTGCTGAGTAAGCTTATTATGATAGTGACTGAACAACCTGCTGAGTAAGCTTATTATGATAGTGACTGAACAACCTGCTGAGTAAGCTTATTATGATAGTGACTGAACAACCTGCTGAGTAACCTTATTATGATAGTGACTGAACAACCTGCTGAGTAACCTTATTATGATAGTGACTGAACAACCTGCTGAGTAACCTTATTATGATAGTGACTGAACAACCTGCTGAGTAACCTTATTATGATAGTGACTGAACAACCTGCTGAGTAACCTTATTATGATAGTGACTGAACAACCTGCTGAGTAACCTTATTATGATAGTGACTGAACAACCTGCTGAGTAAGCTTATTATAATAGTGACTGAGTAACCTGCTGAGTAAGCTTACCCTGACAGTGACTAAACAACCTGCTGACAGTGATTGAACAATATATTCATTCATCTCAACTATAACGCGGTACACTGCACACTACCACCAGCCACCCTTCCTCCAACACTTCCAACTGGCTTCACCTTGTTTGTAAACACCAATCAAGTTCCGCCCCCACTCCCCTGTGAAGAAATTTCCCCTCTTGATCACTCCCTCACTGAGGTAATCACCAGCTGAGCAGTTCTGGGCGCGAGGAACCACTCATCTACCAATTAACTCCTCTTAATACGTCTTTATTGGTGGAGGAGGCCTACAGGCACCACGGGCGGGAAGGCTGGTGATTAGCTGTAAATTCCCCAGTAACGAACACCTTCGGGCGGGAAGAAGATTGGCTGAATTAGTGTTGCAGAATCTCGGGCGGGATGAGTTTTGATAGGGTGAAAGATCCGGTTAGTAAGGAGGGTGGGAAGAGCTCTGATTGGTGGGAATATTCCCTGGTAACGAACACCGCCGAGCTGGAGGACTGGTTAAGTGGCTACACTATTCTGAATAACATCAAGCGTGGATTTATGATTGGTCGAAAACCCTCCCCAGTATCAAAAATTCTACATTAAAAATAAAAATTTACCAGTAATAAAGAAAATCCTCAATACAAATCCTCCGTCATCAAAATTCCAAAGTAACGAAATTCCTCAGTAATAAACATCAAAACATTCATTGAAGAACTTATGAGTATAACAACTGACTGGCTGAGATAACCAGATATAACAGCGTGTGTGTGTGTGTGTGTGTGTGTGCGTGTGTGTGTGTGTTGGTGTGTTTGTGTGTGTGTGTGTGTGTGTGTGTGTGTGTGTGTGTGTGTGTGTTGTTGTGAGAGATAGAAGAGAGAGAAGAGAGAGAGAGAGAGAGAGAGAGAGAGAGAGAGAGAGAGAGAGAGAGAGAGAGGAGAGAGAGAGAGAGAGAGATTATGGTAGATCCCCAGGCTAGCAGGCGCTGATACCCACCATAAGACATAATTACTTGGTGCTTACCTCTATATACAAGAACATTACCAGTGTTGCCGAGGAAATACCGTGAGGGAGGGTTATTTCACACACTCACTTTTTTTTGTCCCCCATCTTTCCTCCTTCCTCACTCTCTTGAGACTCCAACATCCCACCTCCTTCTCCTCCACCTCGAAGGTCCTCCAAACCCCGCTTCTTTACCTTCTCTTTATCCTCCCACTTCAACACACCTACTACTCACACCCCCACCAGTATATTACCTCATCACAACCTCCACCAATTATGTCTCCCATGGCCATCCTCTTCACCATTCTAACATCTACAATCCTCAACGTTCCCCCTTCCATCTCCTGCACCACCTTGTTCTCCACAACGAAACCTTTGAAGCTGATGAATCTTTAATGGAATATTGACAATATCTTCATTGCCCCACTGAGTCTCCCAGCTCAGGCTGGAATATGACAGGGGAAGATCCAGCTTTTGTTCCCACTGTGTAACTATTGTTTAGAATAGAGTAACTATACACTGCTGATGTATCCAATTTTGACTAAAAAATTCTCCTTCCCTACCTCGTCTCCCACGAGGTGGAAGACTTGACAAAAGTTGGTTCCTCTCAACCTGTTTGAAAATGGTGAAGACACGTTGTAAAGCAAGCTTTATTTTCACTACTGAAAAACGCTCTATGTAGAACTTCATAATCATGATCAGGTTCTTCACAGATCGAAACGTTGTCTCAAGGTTTGCTTTACTGTCAGCGGTACTGCATTTCGATCCAGTTTGACAATATTCCGAGTATTGTTATTTTTTTTTTCAAACGCTTTTCACAAAACGGGTCCTTCACTGGACACAGCTGAATATCTGAAATTCCAGACGTAAGCAAAAATAATTTCCCCCAAATCTTCGATTCGGAATCTTCTTTCATCAAAGGAGCTTATTTGTGAGACACAAAATCTGGAATAAGTATAAGGAAAACCCTTGAGGTATTGCTCAGGTAACCTGCTGACAAGTATAATGAGTTTACGTCACGAAATTAGAAACAAGAGAGCAGCTTGGTGATAAAACTGTTGATCACGCGTGTGGGAACCAATACGTCAAGCTTACACACAGTAAGTGGGAAGATTACTGAAGTTGGGAGATGCAGCCAGCCATGAAGAGCATGTGTTTGTACTTCTACATAAGAAGCATGCTAGTGTGTGTGTGTGTGTGTGTGTACTCACCTAATTGTGGTTGCAGGGGTCGATACTCAGCTCCTGGCCCCGCCTCTTCACTGATCGCTACTAGGTCCTCTCTCTCTCTCTGCTTCCTGAGCTTTGTCATACCTCTTCTTAAAACTATGTATGGTTCCTGCCTCCACTACTTCACTTGCTAGGCTATTCCACTTCCTGACGACTCTATGACTGAAGAAATACTTCCTAACATCCCTGTGACTCATCTGAGTCTTCAACTTCCAATTGTGACCCTTTGTTTCTGTGTCCCCTCTCTGGAACTTCCTGTCTCTGTCCACCTTGTCTATTACCCGCAGTATCTTGTATGTCGTTATCATGTCTCCCCTGACCCTTCTGTCCTCCAGTGTCGTCAGTCCGATTTCCCTCAACCTTTCCTCGTACTACATTCCCCTGAGCTCTGGAACTAGCCTTGTTGCAAACCTTTGTACTTTCTCTAACTTCTTGACGTGCTTGACCAGGTGTGGGTTCCAGACTGGTGCTGCATACTTCAGTATGGGCCTAACATACACAGTGTACAGTGTCTTGAACGATTCCTTATTAAGGTATCGGAATGCTATTCTCAGGTTTGCCAGGCGCCCGTATGCTGCAGCGGTTATTTGGTTGATGTGTGCCTCCGGTGACGTGCTCGGTGTTACGGTCACCCCAAGATCTTTCTCCCTGAATGAGGTCTGTAGTCTTTGTCCACCTAGCCTATACTCTGCGGTCTTCTTTGCCCCTCCCCAATCTTCATGACTTTGCATCTGGCAGGGTTTGAATTCGAGAAGCCAGTTTCTGGACCACGTGTCCAGCCTGTCCAGGTCTCTTTGCAGTCCTGCCTCATCCTCATCCGATTTAATTCTTCTCATCAGCTTCACATCATCTGCGAATAGGGACACTTCAGAGTCTATTCCTTCCATCATGTCGTTCGCATATATCAAAAATAGCACTGGTCCTAGAATTGACCCCTGTGGGACCCCGCTCGTCATAGGCGCCCACTGTGATACCTCTTCACGTACCATGACTCGTTGTTGCCTCCCTGCCAGGTATTCCCTGATCCATTGCAGTGCCCTCCCTGTTATATGCGCCTGATCCTCCAGCTTCTGCACTAATCTCTTGTGAGGAACTGTGTCAAAGGCCTTCCTGCAGTCCAGGAAAATGCAATCAACCCACCCCTTTCTCTCGTGTCTTACTTCTGTTACCTTGTCATAAAACTCCAGAAGGTGTGTGTGTGTGTGTACTCACCAACTGCGGTTGCAGGGGTCGATTCATAGCTCCTGGCCCCGCCTCTTCACTGGTCGCTACCAGGTCACTCACTCCCTGCTCCATGAGCTTTATCATACCTCTTCTTAAAGCTATGTATGGACTCCGCCTCCACCAACACACTTTCCAGATCATTCCACTGCTTGACAACTCTGTGACTGAAGAAATACTTCCTAACATCTCAATGATTCATCTGAGTCTTCAGCTTCCAATTGTGTGTGTGTGTGTGTGTGTGTGTGTGTGTGTGTGTGTGTGTGTGTGTGTGTGTGTGTGTGTGTGTGTATTGTTATACGAAATGCAGGCTACAGAAAGCCACCCCAGTTCTGATCTGTGTTGCATTTCACAGATAATTATATCATACACCGAGGCGTGAGAGCTGACATCAAGAGCAAAATATTCATTAGATGTACCACTAAAACACGTGTCAGTGTTGCTGATGTCCACGAATTATCTGCAGCACTGGGAGCACGTGTGTGTGTACAGTGCTGTTCCATACATGGACCGAGCGTGGTTCCATACATTTACCGGCGTGGTTCCATACATGGACCGGGCGTGGTTCCATACATGGACCGGGCGTGGTTCCATTAAATGCACTAGCCGGACAAAGAAGAATGAGTGCGATAAAAATTCTTCGAAGTAGTTAAAGTAAGTAGTTAAAGAAAGCAGCTTCATCTCTCAGTGACAACTGGAAACTTTCCTTGGAAATGGTCAACAAAATTCAAGAGTGAATTATCAACTACGAACTTTTTTTGGAAGTGTTCAACAGTGTTCAAGAATGACCTTGTTAATAATCTACTCCAGCAGCACAAAATACTAAGATAACCGAGTTACATACGAAATGTTCAGTGGAATATGATCGTTATTGTATTAAAGAAGAAGCAATAAATATATAACAGTCATATACATCATGGGAACGAGAGTTAAATCAGATTTGCTTAAAAGGAAGGGAAGGATTATCATGTGGGAGTTCGAACACGTGGATTGGGTAAAGTAATACTCACGTAGGCTGGTAGTACGTATAATTACAGATAATGTGGAGAGCGCCCTTACAGCCGTACCTATCTCTCTGCTCTCTCTCGTATATCTGACTGGCCGCCCACAGTACCCATATGTGAGGGGGTCTTTGAATAGTGCTATATGTGAGGGGGTCTTTGAATAGTGCTATATGTGAGGGGGTCTTTGAATAGTGCTATGGTCAGCACAATATGAGTTCAGACAGTGACTCAGGCAGAGACGGTTGGTAGGAATCAACTACTGGTACACTGGTTACTGGTAACTGGTTACTACTACTGAGAGGATAACTCCAATTCCCTGAATCAAGAGCTCACCCCTCACCAGCACCAAGGAACCTCACTTGGTATATACAAACCACATTAAGAAAAACTGATGCTTTTTAAAATTTAGAACAAGCTGTAACTATCACACAGATTAGGTCAGCAGTACATAGATGACCGTTCCAATTTTACTATGAAAATCATGATGCCAGCTGAACGCCATCGAATTTTGCTAAATAAAAAGGATGGTGATATCTGAGGCGGCCCTCAACGATACCCCTGACACTAGTGACCCCACTAAAAGATACAGCTGGTTAATAAGCCAAGAAGGAAGTCTTGTTATTCAATGGATGGTAGATTCCCGGGCGGCAAAGGTTGTCCTTGCTGTGATGAGAAGCAGGTGTACTGGAGGCGGCCGCGCACACCACGTGCATGTTGAACACTCTCAACTGTACACCAGTCTTAAAGCTGTGTTGAACACAGCTTTATGACTGGTGTGTTGAACATATTCATCTGTGCTCCAGACTTCAAGCTGTGTTGAACACTGAACAGTACACGACCTTGCAAGCTTCTCACCTGGTCAAGTATGGTTTCTGATACACAGTAAACGCTAAATTTATGGTGATCCTGTTGGTTACCTATAGTCAAATATAGTCAATTCGGGGGTCACCGTCCCCGTAGCCCAGTCCCAGACCAGGCTTCCTGGTTGACGGCCTCATCAATCAGGCTATTGGTGCTGGTTACACACGGTCCAACGCAGGCTGATCAAGAACTTACAGATTCCCTCTTGGTAATTCCTCTTACGTATGAAAAAAGGGTGATGAGAAGTCTTGGTCCCTTTACAGTTATTGGACTGGCTCTTCAGTGTACCCATTGCACTTCTAATTTCCACTAAAGGCATTTTGCACCGTCTACCAAGCCTCTTCCTCTCGTAGGAAGTATTTCTGTGTTCAAGTTTGGGATTAGCCCCTCTAGTCTAGAATTTTTCAAGTGTAAGTTTGTGATTTATCTTTCTCGCCTACATTCCAGGGAGTACAATTCATTGGACTTCAAATACTCTCAATATTTGATTGAATTAAGACGGGCAGTGAAAGTTCCCTGTACATTCTCCAGTTCTGCAGTAATTTTCAAGTGAAGAGAGATCAAGTGATTAACAAGTGACTTAAATAGCAATCATATATAACCTGGGAATGGAAGGTAATCAGGCTTGATCAGTGGTAAAAGTAATCTAATTCCTTGGATCAAGAATCCTTCACCAGTGCAGAGCATCCTCTTGAAGGGAGGTGACACAGAAGATTCACTTGACAGGAAGACTGGACGTACATTTATTTTACAAAGTTACATACAGTCACACACGTGACCTGTGATCTATGAGTACATGTGCAGAGTTTCATTAAAAACACCATTCACTGTACAACAGTTTGGTATCTTTATTTTACATGTGACTAGGAAGGAGGGTGCCAAAATATCCGTATCGGCTAATATTGATAGTATCTGTCTCAGAATCGGTCTCAAACTTAGTATCGGTATCGGCAAAAAATCTGGTATCCTTCATCACTACCCAAGACACACTCATCCACTTGAACGGTATTGTATACCATCATGACAACGAAACTGAGGCGCCTTACTACAGAGGCCTGGCTCATAAATCGTAAGTTAGGTTAGGTAAGGTTTGTCAGGAAACAGGACAAATATTTCCTGACGCGGATCTCAGTCATATGATGACCCGCAGCTGGAGCTTTTGGTCATCTATCGTAGCAAGGACCAACTTCCCAGACGAGTCTAATGTGATGGTGGAAAAAAATAACTTAGCTATTCTGAAAAGAATCTCGCTTAGCTGGGAACCCAGGATGTCTGTTACCTGATTACAGACATTTCAGACGTCAGAGTAACTGAAAATCTGAGTGGCTTTCAGTTTCCCAATTTTTATAATCAAATCCTGAGTGGCTCATTGTTCATTGTTGTCCGTGATAATGAACCATAACTGGCACAGTAATTGTTTATTACAGTGATTACACATCTCAGACTGGTGTTACCAACAATCATGGCACCTGCGACTTGGTCTCAGACTAGTCAATATTATAGTATTAAGAACTCTTAAGAAACACAGAGGAAAGTAATGTGTGCACTGAATATGAGAATAAATGTGCAAGACTGTTATATAAGTGGACACAGATGCATCTGACGTGACATTTTATTGTGGCAGCGTTTCGGTCTCCATGAACTTTGTCAAGCCTGACAAAGCTTGGAGACCGAAACGTTGCCACAATAAAATGTCACATTAGTTGTATCTGTGTCCATTTACCTAACATTCTGTCGGTAGTTCTACCATTATTACTAATGTGCAAGACTCACCTGAAATTTATCTGTTCATATGATCAACAATACTGCCAGAGTGCAAAACGTTTAACCTCAGTTGAATGGCTGTTGTCAAGCAGCCAGTGTTATATCTCTCTCTAATATGACAAAACAACTAGCACCTCTCTGGATGGTTGCTGTCAAGCAACCTATTAACTGGATGGTATAAATGAGATACTTTTGTGATTTCTGACAGTACTGTAGCCTGTCTAGAGTACAGCAGTGTTGAAGCACAGCAGCTGTACAATGTTCATACAGCAACACACAGGTACAACACTGATGAAACAGCAGCTGTACAATGTTCATACAGCAACACACAGGTACAACACTAAGGAAACACAACAGCTGTACAATGTTCATACAGCAACACACAGGTACAACACTGAGGAAACAGCAGCTGTACAATGTTCATACAGCAACACACAGGTACAACACTGAGGAAACAGCAGCTGTACAATGTTCATACAGCAACACACAGGTACAACACTGAGGAAACAGCAGCTGTACAATGTTCATACAGCAACACACAGGTACAACACTGAGGAAACACAGTAGCTTCTCAGTGCAGACACATCACCACATATATACATCAGAGAGGTAGCACAGCAGCTGTACCATCTTGCTACAGCACCACTCAGGTAGCGGGTGCTACTGCCACGGGAACATTAAATTAACAGCTACATCCCTTGTTTCAACCTCAACGCCCACCATCAGCGTCCAATCCCAGGTAATTACAGGTATGCACCGTAATAATGCTTTTTTATACACCCATAAACTAGCAATTCCTATGCACTCTTTTCCTGAAATATCTCCTAATGTAGCACTAGAAACATTTTCATTCTTGCACGCAACTGCGTATGCAATAATTTTTATATTAAAATCAAACGAAGCAATCTTCTTCATACTCCTTTAATCGTCATGTTGAACACGGAAATTTTCTCAACTTTCCAGGAAGCTATTCAATATTTTTCACTGGTTTCTCACATAAACAGTAAAAGCGTTACACAATGTACATTTTTTAAGGGGGCTTAACATCAAGGTGGATCACGAAGCAGTTTTCATTACTTCTGTGGTCAGGATGGTTCGTCCTGAGTGAATAAGTCACATGAATCGTCCGTCTGTGACTGGGGGAGTGAAAAATTCGTGTTATTAATCCAACTGTGGGTGAAGTAATGAATTATGATCGGTGTTATTGGTGTGCGTGATTGGGCAGAATACTGTAGTAGCTTTGAGACAGTGTTAATTGCAGGAGACAGTGTTAAATGCAGGAAAGAGTGTTAACTGCAGGAGAAAGTGTTAACTGCTGGAGACAGAAAAGGAACCACCACCACCATTCCAGTCTTCCCCCCTCACCCTCTTCAAGCAGTTAACCATTCACCCTTATTTTCTTATTTCCTTCTCTATCCCTTCCTCCAATTACCTATTCCTTCACTCTCCGATTTAATTATTCATTCCTCTCTCTCTCTCTCTCTCTCTCTCTCTCTATATATATATATATATATATATATATATGAGAGTATAGTTTTACCAACGCTCTTATATGGGTGTGAAGCGTGGGTGATGAATGTTGCAGCGAGGAGAAGGCTGGAGGCAGTGGAGATGTCATGTCTGAGGGCAATGTGTGGTGTGAATATAATGCAGAGAATTCGTAGTTTGGAAGTTAAGGAGGAGGTGCGGGATTACAAAACTGTTGTCCAGAGGGCTGAGGAAGGGTTGTTGAGGTGGTTCGGACATGTAGAGAGAATGGAGCGAAACAGAATGACTTCAAGAGTGTATCAGTCTGTAGTGGAAGGAAGGCGGGGTAGGGTCGGCCTAGGAAGGGTTGGAGGGAGGGGGTAAAGGAGGTTTTGTGTGCGAGGGGCTTGGACTTCCAGCAGGCATGCGTGAGCGTGTTTGATAGGAGTGAATGGAGACAAATGGTTTTTAATACTTGACGTGCTGTTGAGTGTGAGCAAAGTAACATTTATGAAGGGATTCAGGGAAACCGGCAGGCCGGACTTGAGTCCTGGAGATGGGAAGTACAGTGCCTGCACTCTGAAGGAGGGTGTTAATGTTGCAGTTTAAAAACTGTAGTGTAAAGCACCCTTCTGGCAAGACAGTGATGGAGTGAATGATGGTGAAAGTTTTTCTTTTTCGGGCCACCCTGCCTTGGTGGGAATCGGCCGGTGTGATAATAAAAAAAAAAAATAAATATATATATATATATATATATATATATATATATATATATATATATATATATATATATGGCTGAAGGAGACTCGAACCTACGAACCTTGGAACAAGTACGCAGTGCTGGGCTCCAAGGTATTGGTCCAGTGTGAGTAGATTGGTAAAGCACTGCGTACCTTGTTCCAAGGTTCGTAGGTTCGAGTCTCCTTCAGCCAGAGATCAGTGTTTGTGTATATTTCGCCTGCCCTTGCGAATTCCTTGCATTGTTAATATCTCTAGTAAGGCTGATGCATGCAGGGGATGAGATGAAAAGCTGTAAGCCTTTTACCTGAAAGCTGGCTGCCTTGGATCAAAGTCTAGCGCAAGCTGGACTCCAAGGTATTGGTCCAGTGTGGATAGATTGGTAAAGCACTGCGTACCTTGTTCCAAGGTTCGTAGGTTCGAGTCTCCTTCAGCCAGAGATCAGTGTTTGTGTATATTTCTCCTGCTCTTGCGAATTCCTTGCATTGTTAATATATATATATATATATTGTCCAATTTTTCCCCTACATTTCTCCAATTTCCTCCAGTTATCTACGCCTCGCACCAGGGTCCTAATTTTGCCAATTAATAAAAAGTGATACTGATTTCCATTCAATAACAAAAGGAATACCTCTTCTGATCAAACTATGAACATTGATGAATTCCATAAGAAAGACTTAAAAATTAAGTTTAGACTGAGTAGCTGACATCAGTCAACACGGTCCTGTAGCTGACAACACAGTCGTGTAGCTGACAACATAGTCGTTTAGCTGACAAAACAATCGTTTACCTAACAAAACAACTGTTTAGCCGACAATACAATCGTGTAGCTGACATCACAATCCTTTTGCTGATCTCACAATCACTTAGCTGACAATGCAATCGTTTAACCGACAACACAATCGTTTAGCTGATTCTCCACAAATGTATAGCTGACCCCACAATGCTGGGTCAACCACCACCAGAACACTACAGACATCTGAGTGAGTCTGAGGGTTGGAACAAGTCTCACTGTCGCCCCAAATCACACATAACAGTTGGTCATAACACCTTGGTTACATTCCTGTCAGTACAAACAGGAATTCGACGCTAATGTGCAACAAATTATTCAATTTAGAAAGCACAGTTAGGAACCTAGATTCGACCCCCACAAACAAATCTGGGAGTATACGTTTATTATTATTATTAATCACGGAGAAGATTTTTAAACCGGCCAGTAAAATACCGCCTGGGGGCATGGAAAATAATCAAGACTGGTCAGAGAAAAGGGGAATAAATCCAGTCCCTCGAATGAAGAGCCTTTTATCAGCCTCGCGGCAACTCCCTGAAGGATGTACACGGTGAATTATAGACCATGAGGATGGGAGTCAGGCACGGGCGATGTCCTTCAAGGATATATGTTAGGATAGTAAGGTAGTATATAGCTCAGGGAATCCCCCCCCCTCTAACAGGACAAGCATCCAGTGAGATATTCTTTACATCTCTGTGGATACCCACCCTGTAAGGGATACAGGAGAGAGAGAGAGAGAGAGAGAGAGAGAGAGAGAGAGAGAGAGAGAGAGAGAGAGAGAGAGAGAGAGAATCGCAAAAATCAACAACTCCCAACAATATTCAGCACGCTCTCAGTTTAGCACACAAAACACAGTCAGAATAACAATTTACAGGTTCATCTAATGCTCTGCGTAAATCTGCACACCTCAATTTACAACAACGCATCGTGATAACACATTATGTAAACTTTACAAGGACACGCAGTAAATATACATACAAACACACACACACACATACATACACACACAATCGAAACCAGGAAAGATATTAGCGACAAGCGAAAAGGCGGGGCCAGGAGCTGAGATTCGACCCTTACAAGCACATATACGTAAGTATATACAGGTTTGCACACACACACACACACACACACACACACACATGTAGTGGATGTAGATGTAGTGGAGGCAGGATCCATACATAGCTTTAAGCAGAGGTATGATAAAGCTCACGGTTCAGGGAGAGTGACCTAGTAGCAACCAGTGAAGAGGCGGGGCCAGGAGCTTGGACTCGACCCCTGCAACCTCAACTAGGTGAGTACAACTAGGTGAGTACACACACACACATACTGTGGGTTGAAGCAAGATGCAGTCAGAAGCGGTGTCCTTCAAGGTTCTTTCTGACGACCCGCGCTGTTCCTTACTTACGTGGAGGGACTACACAAGGTGTGCGGTGCTGGTAGTACTGCTTCTCATGCCAGTGGTTCCGCCCGTTACAAAGGATGACGAAAAAACTGCATGAAGGTCCACGCTGACTACACGATTATTTGCCGTTTTACTGTCTCTACAAGGCACCAGAACTTTTTGACTACACGATTGTTCCAGCATTTAGCTGGGAACACACACACACACACACACACACACACTACCTGACCATCAAGGCGTGATATTTTGCAGGTCCCAGACGAATTCCATCGCATTGACTACAAGGACATCGCGAGGACATCTCTGATGATAATCTCATTCGTAGACAACTAAGAACACAAGGCATCACCAGCAGCCTCTCAATTTGTCAAGAAAACTGATCTTGAATGTATGTTAGAGGGAAACACAAGACTGGGCGAAGAAATAATCAAATAAGTCAGCACAGGTTACTAAGTAAATCCTTAAGACACACTATAACTATTCCTACTACTAAATCGTAATAATGCGATTGCAAACCACGGAACGGGCGCGGTTTGAACCCTGGCAAGTAAGTCATATAACGCCATGGCAGTGCATTAGCTACTCGGCCAGCTGGCTACAATAAGATTCATCCAACTAGGTATATTTATACACCATAGGGAGGTTAGCATGTGCCCCACATAGTGGAGCCCATGCTAACACCATGTTAACACCCCATGCTAACCTCCCTATGGTGTACAAGTATACCTAGTTGGATGAATCTAATTGTAGCCAGCTGGCCCAGAGGCTAATGCACTGACCTGGAGTTTTACGACTCACTCGCCATGTGTTCTAACCCTACCCGTACAGTAGTTTATTCCTGCTAGTTTTACTTTATAAATGGTATACAATACCGGTAAGTTGATGATAAGACACATGTGCAACACTTAGATACCTTTGTTTAAACGTTTCGTTTATTGAACAGGCTTCTTCAAATACAGGTGATTATACAATGAAGAAAGAAGTAAAAAAGGCAATTTTAAAAGCTATACCCCTCAGTCTTGTAAAAAATGTCTTTTCCTTTAAGTAATACATGTACACAAATCACAAATTTGGGTTGGCTAGTGGGTAGAGTCCCTAGACTACCAGGGAAGACTAGTAAGATACCAGCAAGGGGACTGACTGCAATATTTATCCCACGAAACTGGGGATTTTGGGGCCCATTAGGTCTACAAAAAATGCTTACCGAGTCATCGGGGCCAGGAAGAAGCCTGTTTTTTACACACAAGACAAAACAAAAAAACTGCCAGGGGGGAAAAGGGGGGTCACAAGAACTGTGCTTCTCAGATGAGGATTTTTCCCAAAAAATTAGTGTTTCCCTGGTTTTACCACAAAAAATAAAGCCTGATTTTTTCCACATTACCAAAGGGACATTGGGTTCCTTATTTCCCCCCACAAACCAAAATAAACATGGTGATTCCCTTACAAAAAGATACAGGGCCCCCCTGTGCTCTGCGCAACGTTAAAAAATAGGACCCCCTAGTTTTCAGACAACAAGGAGAGGCACCCGGGCCCTGTGGCCCGTCATGATAAGTATGTACAGGGCCCCCCCCCCACTACCCCCCCATCCCAGCCCCCCCATTTTGCCCTTTTACACCTTTTCCCCCCCGGCCAAAATCATAACAAGGCATTAACCTATAAGTTAGTGTCCTGCAGGGGCTGTTTTCCCGGGCTAGTCATACAAACTTCACGTTCCACCCCCCGCATTACCGGTCACAAAATCCTTAACGTTTGTTTCTCACAGGTGTAATTGCCCTAAAACAACAAAATTTTTTGGTTTTTTAACATAATCGGACCTAAAGGGAAAAAATTTTGGTGAAATACTATGCATGCTTGTAAATCGGGGGGGAATATAGGATTACCATCCCGTCAGGGCGAGGTTAAAAGAACCCACCGCAAATTTGTCAATTACACCCACCTAGGCGTTAAATCGCGGCGAATCTAACCAGGTGGATTATATACGAACTACATCAATCTCACTTTGTTGACAGATTGCCAAGATGGATGATTCGCGCGCTTCCAACTTTCCAGCCACTAAACAGATCAACATAATACTCCGGAAGACTTCTCACCAACTGAACGTGACTTTTGCCAACTGGAAGTCGACAATCTTTCATGTGATAAAAAAAAGGCTCAATAATTCGCATGAAGATACGAGACCATAAATCTGGAACCCACAAACAGACAATTCGGTGTCATAAATGACCATCTGCGCAGGTGAAGACTGAGTAAGTGTAGCCATGATGATTTGCTAACTGAACGCTGCTTTGGAAAACTATACAAAAATGTATATTCACAAACCAACAAAAATAAAACGCTTTAAACCACCATTATCAAGTAAGCGACGATAAACAAAAAACGAAATTGTCAGTTGAGTTACCGCTTTTGTTTTAACTATTAGGGTTTAAGTAATATTACAAGGACCCCAATGGAAATAAATCGCATATGTTATGTATAAATAATTTATGTAACTGTATTTATGTGTAGCTGAATAAACTTAGGAACGCTAGTTGTCTGGTTAGAAACAAGGACAAAGAATTAAGACATGTGCAACACCAGGGTATACCTATTTGACGACGTTTCGCCAACCAGTGGCTTTATTAATTCATTGATGAATTAGACTGATTACCTCATTCTCCTTCTGATCTTCACTATTCTTCTTTGTACTGGACTGATGAAGCCACTGTGTGGCGAAACGTTTCCACAATAAAGATACCCAAGTGTTGCGCATGTGTATAATTCATCAATTTGTCGGTTCTCTGAACCATTTATCTACATTAATTTATTGGCTGACGAAACGTCTTCAAATAAAAACACCTAGATATTGCGCATGTATCTAATTCCTCATCTTGCCGGCACAGTATACCTTTACTGCGACGATAAATACGGAGACAGCGCTGGGAAATATAAAAAATAAAAATCTCTAGAAACATACAAGAAAAAAAAAAAGGTCTGAACGATTCCCATGGTAGAGAGGGCAGGCAATAAATCTGGAGGCCACAAACACACAGGCTGGGATCACCATCAATCACCGGTGTAGGTGAAGACTAAGCAGCGCGGAGGCAAGAGGTCTTCAGTGACTGCGGAGGCTACACTGGGAAAAGATAAAAGTGGCTTTACGTGATTTACAGCCCCCTAAGTGGCCAGCCGCCACTTTCTTTACGGGCTATCGGGGTCGAGCCTGGGCGAGCTCACGAAAATTGAAAAAGAAGGGCAGCTCCAATTCCTTGGATCAAGAGCCCATCAACCTCAAGGCAAAATAATGCAATAAGGTAAAATAATACTAAATCAAATTTTGAGATTAAAAACGGCAAAATATCAACACGTTTCATTAAATACACCAATTTTCTACCCAACTATTGCTGGCCGAGTTAAAAGAAGAAAAATTGAAAGAGAGCAGCTCCAATCCCCTGAATCAAGAACCCTTCATCTCCACTGGGTGTGAGGGCGAGTCAATATGAATTGCGAGCCAACTCGGCTTGAATCGGCAATGTCTGATGAGAACGAGGATGAGGCGGATGAGAAGCCAAGCCAAGCCAGAACGAGCTAGATAAAACCAGGATAAACCAGGAACAGGAATATCAAACCAGTATGAGCCTAATCACTAATATGAGCCAGGCCAAATTAGGATGAGCCAGGTCAAACGAGTGAGAGCCAGGTTGAACGAAGATGAGCCAGATCAAACTAGGATCAGCCAGGTGGAACTGGAATGAACCAGGTCGGGCGACATTCGAACAAAATAAACAAGTCTGACAATTAACTGGTGTCAAAAATATTATTAAAGGTGTTAGTCGCCTCGACGAGAGGCACACACCTCGTGTTGTTGACGATGGTGTGCGAGGGTGGTGGTGGTGAGAACGATTATGGGGGTGGGAGAGGGGTAAACGATTGTGGTGGTGGTGGGGAACTGGGTAGGGAAGAAAAGGCTCTTGAGGCCTGAGCTGTCTGTAAATCTGACACAATGATTCGATCTCCCGTGTCAGTCTGTGATCTAGTGGTGGTGGTAATTCCTCTAGCAGTGTGACCTTGTGACGCAATGACCTGACCTGTGGTGTCCACTTGTGACTCAAGAATTCTGCCAGTGTTGTGGTCGTACAAAACGCCAACCACTCCAGTATTGTGGCCGTATAACACAGCAACCACGCCGGTATTGTGGCAGTACAACACAGCAACCACGCCAGTGCTGTGGCCGTACAACACAGCAACCACGTCAGTGCTGTGGTCGTACAACACAACAACCACGACAGTGATGTGGTCGTACAACACAACTACGCCAGTGCTGTGGTCGTACAACACAACAACTACGCCAGTGCTGCGGTCGTACAACACAGCAACCACGCCAGTGCTGTGGTCGTACAACACAGCAACCACGCCATTATTGTAAACGTCGCACTGCGTCCTCCTGTGCCCTGAGCTACCGATATACACAAGTTTAGTGTGGCTTGAGCAGCAACCATTACCACAAAAGCGACAACTGTCAGCTGCATCAGCAGTAAAAATAACAGCAGTAGCAGGCACAGTGTAGATAGCAGACACAGTGGCAGTAGCAGAAGCCGTAGCACTAGCACAGTGCCACTAGGAGGTCCAGTATAAAATTAGCAGGCAAAGTCTCTTCAGAAGAACCAGAATTTGCACAGTGACGGCAGCAGGTGGGAGTAAAATAGCAGGAGCAGTAGCAAGCAGAGGGCCAGTTTCTGGTTCAGCAAAATAGCATAAGCAGTATCATTTAGCAGCAATTGCGGGCTAAGTGTAATTAACAAGCACAATCCCAGTTTGGTGTAATTAGCAAGCATAATCTCAGTTGGTGTAATTAGCAAGCACAATTCCAGTTGGTGTAATTAGCAAGGGGTCCCAGTTAGTGTAATTAGCAAGGAGTCCCAGTTGGTGTAATTAGCAAGGAGTCCCAGTTGGTGTAATTAGCAAGGAGTCCCAGTTGGTGTAATTAGCAAGGAGTCCCAGTTGGTGTAATTAGCAAGGAGTCCCAGGTGGTGTAATTAGCAAGGAGTCCCAGTTGGTGTAATTAGCAAGCACAGTCCCAGTTGGTGCAATTAGCAAGCAGTTGCAAAAGCAGTAGTATTTGCAAAGCACCAGCATCAGGTAGTAGTAACACTACTAACACTGCCAATCTCTTGAATATCAGGAAGAAAAATAATACCACAGCTTTTTTGGTCGAAGGTTTGATCAACACAGTGGTTTGTCAGTTTGTGTATGACTCTTGCCACACAGTGGTTCGTCAGTTTGTGTATGACTCTTGCCACACAGTGGTTCGTCAGTTTGTGTATGACTCTTGCCACACAGTGGTTCGTCAGTTTGTGTATGTCTCTTGCCACACAGTGCTTCGTCAGTTTGTGTATGACTCTTTGCCACACAGTGCTTCGTCAGTTTGTGTATGACTCTTGCCACACAGTGCTTCGTCAGTTTGTTTTATGTCTCTTGCCACACAGTGCTTCGTCAGTTTGTGTATGACTCTTGCCACACAGTGCTTCGTCAGTTTGTGTATGACTCTTGCCACACAGTGCTTCGTCAGTTTGTGTATGACTCTTGCCACACAGTGCTTCGTCAGTTTGTGTATTGACTCTTGCCACACAGTGCTTCGTCAGTTTGTGTATGACTCTTGCCACACAGTGCTTCGTCAGTTTGTGTATGACTCTTGCCACACAGTGCTTCGTCAGTTTGTGTATGACTCTTGCCACACAGTGGGTTTGTCAGTTTGTGATGTCTCTTGCCACACAGTGCTTCGTCATTTGTGTATGACTCTTGCCAACAGTGCTTCGTCAGTTTGTGTATGTCTCTTGCCACACAGTGCTTCGTCAGTTTGTGTATGACTCTTGCCACACAGTGGTTCGTCAGTTTGTGTATGACTGTGTATGACTCTTGCCACACAGTGGTTGGTCAGTTTGTGTATGTCTCTTGCCACACAGTGGTTCGTCAGTGTGTGTATGTCTCGCTACACTTCACCTGGCAGTGAAGCAGTAACTTAGTCTAGTCTCTTTTATGTGACAAAAAATA
The DNA here is from genome assembly GCF_026875155.1 of Cherax quadricarinatus. Lineage (NCBI taxonomy): Eukaryota > Metazoa > Arthropoda > Malacostraca > Decapoda > Parastacidae > Cherax > Cherax quadricarinatus. The sequence goes on along the minus strand of NC_069426.1, from coordinate 38,004,229 downwards.
TATAAGCACAGAATTATGATTCTGTGGTTACTGAGTCAGTGTTCCTGAAGGTTTCTTGGTCTCTAAGGAATTGAAGTTACCTTCCACTTTCTCAGATCAATCCTAATTACCTACCATTACCTGGAAGCTTTAGATCCTTATGATTTTAAAAGTTATGTGATGAACATTTTAACACAAGACTAACATGACTTAAAACCACTCTTATGATGCCGCAGCTCACAATACACGATGACAAGAGCGTTATTTTGTTTTGTTTTTTGTTAACTAGCAAAAAAAAAAAAAAAAAAAAAAAAAAAAAAAAAAAAAAAAAAAAAAAGATGACCCCTCCGAAAAGCAGCATCCAGAGTGCAGGCACTGTACCCCCACCCCTCCAGAGTGCAGGCACTGTACCCCCACCCCTCCAGAGTGCAGGCACTGTACCCCCCACCCCACCAGATACAGGCACTGTAATCCCCACCCTCCCACTGCAGGCACTGTACCCCCACCCCCTCCAGAGTGCAGGCACTGTACCCCCACCCCTCCAGAGTGCAGGCACTTACCCCCACCCCTCCAGAGTGCAGGCACTGTAACCCCCCACCCTCCTTCATGCAGGCACTGTACCCCCACCCACTCCTTCAGAGTGCAGGCACTGTACCCCCCACCCCTCCTTCAGAGTGCAGGCACTGTACCTCCCGCCCCTCCTACTGAGTGCAGGCACTGTACCTCCTGCCCCTCCTTCAGAGTGCAGACACTGTACCTCCCGCCCCTCCTCCAGAGTGCTGGCACTGTACCTCCCACCCCTCTTCCAGAGTGCAGGCACTGTACCTCCCACCCCTCCTACTGAGTGCAGGCACTGTACCTCCCAGCCCTCCTCCAGAGTGCAGGCACTGTACCTCCCGCCCCTCCTTCAGAGTGCAGGCACTGTACCTCCCGCCCCTCCTTCAGAATGCAGGCACTGTACCCCCACCCCTCCTTCAGAGTGCAGGCACTGTATCTCCCGCCCCTCCTTCAGAGTGCAGACACTGTACCTCCCGCCCCTCCTACTGAGTGCAGGCACTTACCTCCTATCCCTCCTACTGAGTGCAGGCACTGTACCTCCCACCCCTCCTACTGAGTGCAGGCACTGTACCTCCCACCCCTCCTACTGAGTGCAGGCACTGTACCTCCCGCCCCTCCTACTGAGTTCAGGCACTGTACCTCCCGCCCTTCCTACTGAGTTCAGGCACTGTACCTCCCGCCCCTCCTACTGAGTGCAGGCACTGTACCTCCCGCCCCTCCTACTGAGTGCATGCACTGTACCTCCCGCCCCTCCTACTGAGTGCAGGCACTGTACCTCCAGCCCTTCCTACTGAGTGCAGGCACTGTATCTCCCGCCTCTCCTACTGAGTGCAGGCACTGTACCTCCCTCCCCTCCTACTGAGTGCAGGCACTGTACCTCCCGCCTCTCCTACTGAGTGCAGGCACTGTACCTCCCGCCCCTCCTACAGAGTGCAGGCACTGTACCTCCCACCCCTCCTACAGAGTGCAGGCACTGTACCTCCCGCCCCTCCTACTGAGTGCAGGCACTGTATCTCCCGCCCCTCCTTCATGCAGGCACTGTACCCCCACCACTCCTTCAGAGTGCAGGCACTGTACCCCCACCCCTCCTTCAGAGTGCAGGCACTGTACCCCCACCCCTCCTTCAGAGTGCAGGCACTGTACCTCCCGCCCCTCCTTCAGAGTGTAGGCACTGTACCTCCCGCCCCTCCTTCAGAGTGCAGACACTGTACCTCCCGCCCCTCCTTCAGAATGCAGGCACTGTACCCCCACCCCTCCTTCAGAGTGCAGGCACTGTAATCTCCCGCCCCTCCTTCAGAGTGCAGACACTGTACCTCCCGCCCCTCCTACTGAGTGCAGGCACTGTACCTCCAGCCCTTCCTACTGAGTGCAGGCACTGTATCTCCCGCCTCTCCTACTGAGTGCAGGCACTGTACCTCCCTCCCCTCACTACTGAGTGCCAGGCACTGTACCTCCCGCCTCTCCTACTGAGTGCAGGCACTGTACCTCCCGCCCCTCCTACAGAGTGCAGGCACTGTACCTCCCACCCCTCCTACAGAGTGCAGGCACTGTACCTCCCGCCCCTCCTACTGAGTGCAGGCACTGTATCTCCCGCCCCTCCTTCATGCAGGCACTGTACCCCACCACTCCTTCAGAGTGCAGGCACTGTACCTCCCACCCCTCCTTCAGAGTGCAGGCACTGTACCTCCCACCCCTCCTTCAGAGTGCAGGCACTGTACCTCCCGCCCCTCCTTCAGAGTGTAGGCACTGTACCTCCCGCCCCTCCTTCAGAGTGCAGACACTGTACCTCCCGCCCCTCCTCCAGAGTGCTGGCACTGTACCTCCCACCCCTCCTCCAGAGTGCAGGCACTGTACCTCCCACCTCTCCTACTGAGTGCAGGCACTGTACCTCCCAGCCCTCCTCCAGAGTGCAGGCACTGTACCTCCCGCCCCTCCTTCAGAGTGCAGGCACTGTACCTCCCGCCCCTCCTTCAGAATGCAGGCACTGTACCCCCCACCCCTCCTTCAGAGTGCAGGCACTGTATCTCCCGCCCCTCCTTCAGAGTGCAGGCACTGTACCTCCCGCCCCTCCTTCAGAATGCAGGCACTGTACCCCCCACCCCTCCTTCAGAGTGCAGGCACTGTACCCCACCCCTCCTCGAAAGTGCAGGCACTGTACCCCCACCCCTCCTCCAAAGTGCAGGCACTGTACCCCCACCCCTCCTTCACAGTGCAGGCACTCTACCCCCACCCCTCCTTCACAGTGCAGGCATTGTACTTCCCACCTTTCCTCCAGAGTGCAGGCACTGTACCTCCCACCCCTTCTTCAGAGTGCAGGCATTTTACCTCCCACCCCTCCTACAGAGTGCAGGCATTGTACCTCCCACCCCTCCTACAGAGTGCAGGCACTGTACCTCCCACCACCATGACTTTAATCCGGCTAACAGGTTTTCCTGAATTCCTTCCTAAAGGTTACCTTGCTCACACTCCAACAGCACGTAATGCCCCCCCCCCCCAAAAAAAAAACACTGGTCTCCACTCACCATATTATATATACAAGTTTTCGATCAACTGTGCTTTAGTACTGCAGTAAACCAGTCATGCACTGAATTTTGTACACCTGTGCTTAGTACATTGTTAAAAAAAGCGTTAAACCCCTATGTCATACAGTGGCATAGTCCACACTTTAAGAATTTCTGCAACAATTCCTAATATTCTTGGTAAATATGAGTGTGTAGCTAGACTCTGCCGAGTATGTGATGTCAGGTTAGTGTTGTGGTGTGCATCCTGGAGGCGGTGAGATCTCAGTACTTGCAGAGTTGGCGATGAATCACTCATCTATTTACATCTCGCAAAGTGGCTTACAACTGCATTTGTAATTACTGATTCCATCAATTTTCTCCTTAAAAATATATAGTCAGTGACAAGAACAGCAACAGAAGAGAAGTAGCAAGCAATAGAAGCAGTACTGGAAACATTAATCTACAGAGGAAACAAGTAGAAGCAGCAGATTCAGCTGTAGCATCTGTAAAGGCAGTAGCAGTGGAACTGCAGGAGGAAGAGGAGTAAAAATGGACAGGGTAGCAGGAGTGGCAAGCAGTGAGCCCTACACACCCTGAGTGCCGCCAAAGGCATAAGTTTGCTTGTACAACATTAAATGTTCCTGAATCTTTTTCCTTCACAGCTGCATCCACCCGTTGCCTTCCATACACACCCACCCACCCACCTCTCTCTCGCTCTCTCTCTCTCTCATTTACCCTCTAGTCATCTCTTAACCATTCCTCTCACACCTGCTTACCAATCCACTCTACCCTCTCTCACTTTCACATGTATCTACCCACTCTCCCATGCCCAATCTCTTACCAACTCTCTCACGTTCACCCACCCACCAACCCTCACTGTAGTACCCACCTAACCCACCCAACCTATCAATCTCGCATCCACTCACCCTCTTCTGCTCTAAGCCACCCACACACCACGCACTCTCACATTCACCCAAACTAACTTCCCCTTTTTTGAAGCACTCTAGCACACTCTCCCTACCCCTCTCCCTCTCACACTCTTGCTCTTTCGATTCTCCGACAACACGATGAAATGAGAAGAGAGAGGAAGGAGAGGAAACAGAAAAAGGAGAGACAGAGAGGTGGGGGGGGGGAGAGCAGATAAAAAAAGAGATAACTACGAACAACAAACGAACAGGGGAAAGCAAGAATATTGACGATTAACAATGGGTAAGACACACATGATAAAGAGTTGGCCAGTGGTATCCATTATGCAATAATCGCGAACAAGCAACACAAGATGCAAAACAAACATGGGAGAGAGTTGAATGATAGTTCTAGGCCTTTCGTGTTGCACTCAACACATCAGATTACATCACACTACAGGTCGTCACACTACAGGTTCACAAACTACAGGTCCTTACACTGCAGGTCGTCACACTGCAGGTCGTCACACTACAGGTCGTCACACTACAGGTCGTCACACTGCAGGTCGTCACACTACAGGTCGTCACACTGAGCGTCGTCACACCACAGGTCGTCACACTGTCAAGTGGGTTTTCGATAACATGGATGGGGTAAGAATACTCACGTAGGCTGGTAGTACGTATAATATAACGGAAAGTATGGGAAAGCATCAACAGCCGACCTGCCTCTCTCTGCTGCCTATCTTCGACTGACCCACAAGTGCCTACAGGGTGAGGGGTGTTTGAAATCCTGCTATGGTCAGCAGCAATATAAATAACAAGTCAATGATTCACGCAGACGGTTGGTAGTGAGTCATCTACTGGTACACTGGTTACTGGTAACTGGTTACTAGGAACTGGTACTACTACTGAGAACACTACAGGTCGTCACACTGCACGTCGTCACACCACAGGTCGTCACACTGAACGTCGTCACACTACAAGTCGTCACACTACAGGTCGTCACAATGCACGTCGTCACACTACAGGTCGTCACACTACAAGTCGTCACACTACAGGTCGTCACAATGCACGTCGTCACACTACAGGTCGTCACACTACAAGTCGTCACACTACAGGTCGTCACACTACAGGTCGTCACAATGCACGTCGTCACACCACAGGTCGTCACACTACAGGTCGTCACACTGTAGGTCGTCACACTACAGGTCGTCACACTGCAGGTCGTCACACTACAGGTCGTCACACTGAGCGTCGTCACACCACAGGTCGTCACACTGTCAAGTGGGTTTTCGATAACATGGATGGGGTAAGAATACTCACGTAGGCTGGTAGTACGTATAATATAACGGAAAGTATGGGAAAGCACCAACAGCCGACCTGCCTCTCTCTGCTGCCTATCTTCGACTGACCCACAAGTGCCTACAGGGTGAGGGGTGTTTGAAATCCTGCTATGGTCAGCAGCAATATAAATAACAAGTCAATGATTCACGCAGACGGTTGGTAGTGAGTCATCTACTGGTACACTGGTTACTGGTAACTGGTTACTAGGAACTGGTACTACTACTGAGAACACTACAGGTCGTCACACTGCACGTCGTCACACCACAGGTCGTCACACTGAACGTCGTCACACTACAAGTCGTCACACTACAGGTCGTCACAATGCACGTCGTCACACTACAGGTCGTCACACTACAAGTCGTCACAATACAGGTCGTCACAATGCACGTCGTCACACTACAGGTCGTCACACTACAAGTCGTCACACTACAGGTCGTCACACTACAGGTCGTCACAATGCACGTCGTCACACCACAGGTCGTCACACTACAGGTCGTCACACTGCACGTCGTCACACCACAGGTCGTCACACCACAGGTCGTCACACTACAGGTCGTCACACTACAGGTCGTCACACTGCACGTCGTCACACCACAGGTCGTCACACTACAGGTCGTCACACTACAGGTCGTCACACCACAGGTCGTCACACTACAGGTCGTCACACTACAGGTCGTCACACTGCACGTCGTCACACCACAGGTCGTCACACTACAGGTCGTCACACTACAGGTCGTCACACCACAGGTCGTCACACTACAGGTCGTCACACTGTTCCATCTTCCACCATCACATTTTTTGACAGCTTGAAAATGAAGCAACGAGCGTGATGGATCTCTCTTCCTCCCTGCCTCTCCCTGCCTCTACCTCCACATTACCCTCCCTCGCCCTTCGTCTTCCCCTCTACTCTCTTCACCTTCTCTTCTATCGCCAACCCCCTACCTCCCCAAATCTCCCTCCCACCCAATAACAGTTTCACTCCTTTCCTCCCTTCCCACCCCTCCCGCCATAAGTGAGGATTGCTAAGCACCCTGGCAAGAAGGGTGTCAACAACTGGTCAACATTCACCAGTATTTCTCCCTGTGAAAAGCCTAACTCATTTAAATTGTGCTGCACAGTTTTGGTCACCGTATTATAGAATGGATATAAATGCTCTGGAAAACATACAAAGGAGGATGACAAAGTTGATCCCATGTATCAGAAATCTACCCTATGAGGATATACTGAGGTCCTGAATCTTCACTCTCTAGAAAGGCGTAGAATTAGGGGGGATATGACTGAGGTGTATAAATGGAAGACAGGAATAAATAAAGGGGATGTAAATAACGTTCTGAAAATATCTAGCCTAGACAGGACTCGTAGCAATGGTTTTAAGTTGGAAAAATTCAGATTCAGGAAGGATATAGGAAAGCACTGGTTTGATAATAGAGTTCTGGATGAGTGGAACAAACTCCCAAGTACAGTTATTGAGGCCAAAACGTTGTGTAGTTTTAAAAATAGGTTAGATAAATACATGAGTGGGTGTGGGTAGGTGTGAGTTGGACCTGATTAGCTTGTGCTACTAGGTCAGTTGTCGTGTTCCTTCCTTAAGTGAATGTGACCTGCCCTGACTAGGTTGGGGCATTGGCTTAAGCCGGTAGGAGACTTGGACCTGCCTCGCATGGGCCAGTAGGCCTGCTGCAGTGTTCCTTCTTTCTAATGTTCTTATGTCTACCTGTACCTATGACCGGTTACGAGGGTTCTCCCCCAGCCACCCGGCCTGCAGTCATGCTTACTGGTTGACCATTTTGTGAGATCTCCAGACTGTCTCTCTATTACCTTAGGTATGTGAACAGTGTCCCAGAAATAGTAATATCTCTCTGGCCTGGTTGTGGGACGGCATTCTGGTCTCTTGGCCTGTTTCCTGTGGCAACTATCTTTATTACCCGGAAGCTATTAGGGCATGTAATAAAGTTGGTAGAATTACCGACAATATGTAAAGTAAAAGGACACAAGTGCAACTAATGTGACATTTATTGTGGCAACGTTTCGCTCTACAGGAGCTTTATCAAGCCATGATAAAGCTCCTGGAGAGCGAAACGTTGCCACAATAAATGTCACATTAGTTGCACTTGTGTCCTTTTACTTTACATATTAGGGCATAGTAAGCAACGCATTCACTTCACACACTGAGTGTCCGTGGTTCAATCCCCGGTAAGGGTGAGAACGTTGGGCGTGTTTCCTGACACCTGCTATCACTGTTCACCTAGCAGTAAGTAGGTATCTGTGCATTAGTCGACTGGTGTGGGTCGCATCCTGGGAGACAATGGAAATGAAACAGTCCTCGATAACGCACTGACTTTTTTGGGGGGGGGAGGGGGGGGGATCCTGGACGGTTAGCCCTCCCTACCACGCGTTATCCTGGGCGGCTAACCCTCTAAGTTAAAACGTTCGAACAAATCTTATCTTAGTGGCCTTTATGAGCTTAGGGGAAAGTAACTAAGAGAGTAATATAGTATCCCACTACCTGGGATACATAGCGATGCTACCTGGGATACACACATTTCCTCTTATAACGCACAGTACTGAGTAAGGTGTAGGCTGCTAGTGGAGGTGTAGGCTGCTAGTGGAGGTGTAGGCTGCTAGTGGAGGTGTAGGCTGCTAGTGGAGGTGTAGGCTGCTAGTGGAGGTGTACCCTGACTATCATCAGAACCAGTGTGTTAAGGACTATCATCAGAACCAGTGTGTTAAGGACTATCATCAGAACCAGTGTGTTAAGGACTATCATCAGAACCAGTGTGTTAAGGACTATCATCAGAACCAGTGTGTTAAGGACTATCATCAGAACCAGTGTGTTAAGGACTATCATCAGAACCAGTGTGTTAAGGACTATCATCAGAACCAATGTGTTAAGGACTATCATCAGAACCAGTGTGTTAAGGACTATCATCAGAACCAGTGTGTTAAGGACTATCATCAGAACCAGTGTGTTAAGGACTATCATCAGAACCAGTGTGTTAAGGACTATCATCAGAACCAGTGTGTTAAGGACTATCATCAGAACCAGTGTGTTAAGGACTATCATCAGAACCAGTGTGTTAAGGACTATCATCAGAACCAGTGTGTTAAGGACTATCATCAGAACCAGTGTGTTAAGGACTATCATCAGAACCAGTGTGTTAAGGACTATCATCAGAACCAGTGTGTTAAGGACTATCATCAGAACCAGTGTGTTAAGGACTATCATCAGAACCAGTGTGTTAAGGACTATCATCAGAACCAGTGTGTTAAGGACTATCATCAGAACCAGTGTGTTAAGGACTATCATCAGAACCAGTGTGTTAAGGGCTATCATCAGAACCAATGTGTTAAGGACTATCATCAGAACCAGTGTGTTAAGGACTATCATCAGAACCAGTGTGTTAAGGACTATCATCAGAACAAGTGTGTTAAGGACTATCATCAGAACCAGTGTGTTAAGGACTATCATCAGAACCACTGTGTTAAGGACTATCATCAGAACCAGTGTGTTAAGGACTATCATCAGAACCAGTGTGTTAAGGACTATCATCAGAACCAGTGTGTTAAAGACTATCATCAGAAATAGTGTGTTAATGACTATCATCAGAACCAATGTGTTAAGGACTATCATCAGAACCAGTGTGTTAAGGACTATCATCAGAACCAGTGTGTTAAGGACTATCATCAGAACCAGTGTGTTAAAGGACTATCATCAGAACCAGTGTGTTAAGGACTATCATCAGAACCAGTGTGTTAAAGACTATCATTCAAGTGTAATACAATATTTTTAAAGTAAATATGAGAGTAGAGAGGCTGTCATCTATCACCCTGGCTGTCTTCAAGACAAACCTCGGACAAATTCCTTAAATCGCTTCCTGCTCGGCTGAACTGCGAGGTACACATCGCACTGCAGCGGCGGGCACCAACAGCCTTGATCGATCAGCCCAGCAACCAGCAGGCCTGGTCTAGGACAGAGGCGCGGGGGCGGTGACCTCTGGAAGCGAGCACAGGTAACCTACAAGTTAGTGGAATTATGATGAATGATCTGGAGTGGTCTACCTGGAGGGTGTTCCGGGGTCAACGCCCGGCAGCCGAGTCCTTGACCAGGCCTCCTGGTGGATCAGGGCCTGATCAACAAGGCTGTTACTGCTGGCCGCACGTAGTCCAACGTACGAACCACAGCCCGGCTGATCTGGCACTGACTTTAGGTATCTGTCCAGCTCCTTGCTGAAGACAACCAGGAGTCTATTGGTAATTCCCCTTATGGCTGGTGGAAAGCTGTTGAACAATCTTGGGCCCCGGACATTTATGTGAAGGTGGAAAGGTTATTCATTTTAGTCGCCCTAGGTATCCCACAGGTTAGTCAACCAGGTTGTTTGTGCTAGCAGCCCGCAGGTCAGCATAGCCATTTCTATTACAAATTAAAATATAGTTGCATTTTATGGCTAAGTCTTCCTCCCTTCTCCCTCTTGTATACCCTTTCCCACTCCTTTTTCATTCCCATTCATATCCCCTCTCCCCCCCTCGCCATGGCAGTGCCAACCATCCTTTTCCCCCTCTTCGGGCAGTGACACTCACCCCCTCCCCTCCTCCAGGCGGTGCCAGTCACCCCTCTCCCCACCCAGGTGGTGCCAGTCACCCCTCTCCCACCCAGGTGGTACCAGTCACCCTCTCCCCACCCAGGTGGTGCCACTCACCCCTCCCCTCCTCCAGGCGGTGCCAGTCACCCCTCTCCCCACCCAGGTGGTGCCAGTCACCCCTCTCCCCACCCAGGTGGTGCCAGTCACCCCTCTCCCCACCCAGGTGGTGCCAGTCACCCCTCTCCCCACCCAGGTGGTGCCACTCACCGCCTCCCCTCCTCCAGGCGGTGCCAGTCACCCCTCTCCTCACCCAGGTGGTGCCAGTCACCCCTCTCCTCACCCAGGTGGTGCCAGTCACCCCTCTCCTCCACCCAGTGGTGCCAGTCACCCCTCTCCCCACCCAGGTGGTGCCCACTCACCGCCTCCCCTCCTCCAGGCGGTGCCAGTCACCCCTCTCCTCACCCAGGTGGTACCAGTCACCCCCCTCTCCCCACCCAGGTGGTGCCAGTCACCCCTCTCCCCACCCAGGTGGTGCCAGTCACCCCTCTCCCCACCCAGGTGGTGCCAGTCACCCCTCTCCCCACCCAGGTGGTACCAGTCACCCCTCTCCCCACCCAGGTGGTGCCAGTCACCCCTCTCCCCACCCAGGTGGTGCCAGTCACCCCTCTCCCCACCCAGGTGGTGCCAGTCACCCCTCTCCCCACCCAGGTGGTGCCACTCACCCCTCTCCCCACCCAGGTGGTGCCAGTCACCCCTCTCCCCACCCAGGTGGTGCCACTCACCCCTCTCCCCCACACAGGTGGTGCCACTCACCCTCTTCCCCCACCCAGGTGGTGCCAGTCACCCCTCTCCCCCACCCAGGTGGTGCCACTCACACCCTCTCCCCACCCAGGTGGTGCCACTCACCCCTCTCCCACCCAGGTGGTGCCACTCACCCCTCTCCCCACCCAGGTGGTGCACTCACCCCTCTCCCCACCCAGGTGGTGCCACTCACCCCTCTCCCCACCCAGGTGGTGCCAGTCACCCCTCTCCCCACCCAGGTGGTGCCACTCACCCCTCTCCCACCCAGGTGGTGCCACTCACCCCTCTCTCCCCACCCAGGTGGTGCCACTCACCCCTCTCCCCCACCCAGGTGGTGCCACTCACCCCTCTCCCCACCCAGGTGGTGCCACTCACCCCTCTCCCCACCCAGGTGGTGCCACTCACCCCTCTCCCCACCCAGGTGGTGCCATCACCCCCCCTCCCCCACCCAGGTGGTGCCAGTCACCCTCTCTCCCCACCCAGGTGGTGCCACTCACCCCTCTCCCCACCCAGGTGGTGCCACTCACCCCTCTCCCCACCCAGGTGGTGCCAGTCACCCCTCTCCCCACCCAGGTGGTGCCAGTCACCCCTCTCCCCACCCAGGTGGTGCCACTCACCCCTCTCCCCACCCAGGTGGTGCCAGTCACCCTCCCCCACCCGCCCCGAGGTAGGAACCAATAACATACAGCACCTTTGCCGTGGGGCTGCGTTTCATATGCAAGTTATGATGAGGGCGGCCATGTTGCAAATATTGCTTATGTTGCCTCACCTTTACCCCCGCCTTTTGATGGCCCCCCCCCATGTTTATGGCAAGGGGGGAAGGAGATAGAGGAAAGAAGCGAGGGAGGAAACAGAGAGGGGAGGGAGGGGGAGAGAGGAACAGAGGAAGGGCGAGAGGAACTAGAGACAGAGGGAGGGAAAGAGAAGACAAGGAGGAAGAAAAGGAATTCAGGGAGCAGAACATTTTAAAAGCGAAGAACTCTCACATTAAACTTATTATACACCAGAGATCAAGAGACAGCGTGTAGAGCGAAGACTGAAACATTCACACCTGGTAAAAGTATAGAAGGAACAAAACAAAAGAAGCCGTTCGGGACATTAGTTAAAATCCTAAACACGTCTTCATATATACAAAATACAAGTGAAAAATAAAACACCTCTAGAATAGGGTCACTGCTCACATGAGGCTCATACATCGATGATGGAATACTAAAAGAGCAGTGTATAGACGTCCACTGGAAGGCATGAGTGGAGGACCCAGGTACTTTCTTTATCAACTCTGCCCATCCTACGTATCATATCTCTGAGGTAAACAGAAATCCTCCAGAATTCGATAAAGAAGTAGACAATATGCCCAAACACGCAGCACCTGGACTTGATTCCTAGAACTCTCTATTTATAAAGAAGTTCAAACTACCACCAGCATGACCACTCCGTATCCTATGGATAAGGAGTGGTCATGCTTCGCAAAGGAAGAAGAGCAATGTCAGCAAGTTATAGAGCAACAGGCTTAGCATCGCACATCATAAAAATATTTGTAAAGGAGGTGAGAGGCCAAGTTGATTTTATGGAAAAGCTTGACCTACACAACCCAACTCAACGTGAATTTATTTAAGAGCAATACAAAATCACAAAGGCTTTCGAAAAAAAAGAAAAAAAAAAGAGATGTAGTCTACACGGACATTAGCAAAGGCTACAGACAAATGCGACCATGTAGTGACAGTCCATAGAATTAGGTCAACAGGTGTAAAGGGAACAGTACGAAAATGGACAGTAAATTTTCCAACAAATAGAACAAACAGTAATAATAAACAAAACATTTAGTATTAGCAAAATAAAAGGATCAGTACTCCAGGGCACCGACTTGACATCTTCAACATTTCTCATTCAGAGTGAAGACAAACAACAAGCACAACTTCGTGTTATTCTCTGCGGACGATACGAAAATCAGCAGGAAGTCGCCTTGGCGGAGGACACACAAAAATTACAGTCATTTATCAACAAAGTCTTCCAGTGAGCAGTGTAAAATAACGTGATATTTAAATGCTGAAAAAAATATTACAACTACAGCATTTAGATATGGAAAGAATGACCATAAGTATGAGTATGCACAGGACAAGCTAAAGGTCAGGGACCGTGCCCTGGACTTACATTTAGGTGTGTTGCATTAATGTCCGCAACCTTCTCGTCTAATTCATTCCTTCTCTTACCTCACCCTCAAGCCAGAAAACTTACTTCCTAGCATCCTTATGGTTCATCTATGCTTTTAATTTCTATCCAAGTCATCTGGTCCTCTGGTCCACGCAGATCTCTTCAAACGCTCTGGTTCAGTTTATGCAACATCTCTTTATAGCCTACGCCCCTCCGTTCCGGAACGTACGTGTTGTAAAACCTATGAAAATGATTTATCAAGCTGGGCTGTACGCTGGCAACTGTGTACTCTCTCTCTCTCTCTCTTCTCTCTCTCTCTCCTCTCTCTCTCTCATCTCCCTCTCTCTCTCTCTCTCTTCCCTCCCTTCAGCAACAGTAAGATCTTTTTGATGTGTTCTGCTCGTTACCAGACTATGAATAAAGTATTAACTGCCTCACCAGCATCTTCAGATACCCGGGAATGTCGGCACTAAGAGAATTTCCACCGTCTTATATTTTACTTTTCCTTTGAGGCGCGGACAGAGGCGGAGGCGGCCCAAGAGGCTGCCATACACCCGCAAGAGTAATACAGAACCCTTCTTTGTACCACCTGGCAGACGGTATACAACAGCTGTAGCTGAAAGTGAGCCCCACTGTCACCTATTGTATCTCATACTGAAGAATGACACTTGTGCATCATTTGGAAATCTTTATTGCGGAAACGTTTCGCCAGCCAGTGGCTTTCGGTACAGAGATGTAATCGTGGAAGATGAGGAGGAGTTTGAGGTAATCAGTCCCTCAGCCTGGAGTCGACGTGTTCAGCCCATAAATATTGAGACTTATGGACATTCAAGCTAAGGGACTGACTACCTCAAATTCCGCCCCGTGCTCCCTCATTCGTCTCTGTACCGGACTGAAGAAAGCCATTTGTTGGTGAAATATTTCCACAATAAAGATTCCTAAATGTTCTCGCCCTCGTTAGAGGTTTGACGTGCGACGTGTGGACGGTAGTTAGCACCTTGTGCTACTCAGCGTAAAGAACATAAGAAGGAACACTGCACTCGCTGGGTCACCAACAGGTAGGGACCCGGGCCGGCTATACTGGCGAACCTCAAGAATGAGCACGCGAGAGGCCTATTGGCCCTTGCTAGGTAAGTCCAAGTTAAAACTTGCAATATCATGGAATCTTGGTTCAAAGGACATATACATAACCTTCTTCACGGCTACTACAACTGCTACTACCACTAACCCATCCCTTGGGTATAACCTACTTACACTGGGGAATCCCGCCTACCAGTGACTATGCCCTCGTCTGCTGCCCGTCCCTATCCACCTGACGTCTATATATAAGCGCCAGCCTGCTTGTCCTGTGTTCCAGAATCTCTACAACTATTGTGCTCTTCACAACAACTCCAAGGCTGAAGGACTTATTACCTCATCTTTTGTATATAGTTCTACTGTCTTCAAGACATGTCCTAGAATCTGTATTGATAAAGCCACTGGATGGCGAAACGTCTACAATAAAGATAACCAGATGCTGCACGTGTTTAATTTTCATCTTGTCGGTACTGTATACCATTCGTGTACAAGTCCAAGTTACCCACTGGCCTAAACTAGTCAGGTCCAAGTCACATCAACTCAAGAAGGAAGGAGCACCGCACCAGACCCACCGGCTCAAGCAGTACTCTGATATATTGGTTGTTAGAGCTGAGCCCAGGATAACGAAATAACAAGCGTTTACTCTGGATATCTTAAATTAACAAATAACAGTATAAAAACAAGGGACGAAATTCTGATGAAGTCTGCTATTAAACGAAGATTTCAAGTTAACGAAGCTTAAAGTGGCCGCTTTTGTTGTCGCTGAAGTCTGAAAGTAGCTGGCAAAGTCGGAAATTACCTTCCCTAAATTAGCAGTTAGGGGGAGGGGAAACCCGGCTTAAAATTTTTCACCTTGCCCCATAACGCTTCTCTTTCTAAAAGACGAGCAAGCAATTTCTTAATTAATTTTACACGTAATTAAAATTCCAATCATTATCTGATTTTTCGTAAATATACAAAAAAAGGGAGAGAGAACTGGGTTTTAAGTCCCAAAAAATAAAATGGGGTATATCCCCAATTTTAACACAAAATGGGGAGGGGGTGCGACCCCCCCCGTGTTATAGTCAGAACAAGTACATGTTTAAGGTCTATAAGAAAAATGACAGGAATTAATGGAAAATAAAGACAAAAAATTCAAGGTCGATTTTTTTATCAGAAATCAAACTGGAAAATTCATAATAAACATACAGAAGAAGGAAGAGGAGGAGGAGGAGGAGTAGGAGGAGGGCGACGACGACGAAATAATAATAATAATATAATAATAATAATAATAAGAAGAAGAAGAGGATAACGAAACAAAAGAAAATACGGTGAGGACCAAGAAGGTAATAAGAGCAAGACTGTGAGCATCTTACAGAGACTGACAACCACCATCTTGCATCATTGTGTCTCATCTGTGAGTCATTACCAGATGAGAGACGAGGCGGGAGGCTCGACCCCCTCCCTGCCAATCATAATATCACCAGATACAAAGTAGATACAAAAAACACACACACGCACACACACACACACAAAACACATTACAAGTCTGAACTGCAAACATACAATCGCTTAAGTTTATAACAGCCATCATTCTCTCTCTCTCTCATCTCTCTCTCTCCTCTCTTCTCTCTCTCCTCTCTCTCTCTCTCTCACCGTGTGCCTCCCTCTCCTCCCTTCTCAGATTTCAAATGACAGCAGAATTTCGTACAATTATTCATGGGAGTACACTAATTTCCTTCCTGGGGATGATAAGGCGAAGTGATCCATCATTCCAAGTGTCCACTCGTGTCGTAAGGGTGAAGATAGCAGCCAAACTACCCTCGCGCCCCAGCATCTCTCTCGCAGAGAACGAGGCACTTAGCATCACCAAACGAGGTAGTTAACATATCCCCGGCAGAAGGTTGAAAAGGTAAAAAATATATATATACAGTATTAAATTTGCTCTATGCTAATATTTTACAAGAATATTGAAACATTAAACTTTCATGCCAACTAATATAAATCATCATATATTGACAATATATGTAAACAGAAGGGAGATACAGTCGTGACATACAGGATACTCAAAAGATTAGTGTTGATGGGGACATGGAAGGCCTCTGAGAAGTGAGGAGAGGGAGCCAAGAGATAAAGATGGCCGCTAAAGACGCACATGAACCAAAACAACGTTAACAAAAATTACATTTTTTCAAGTCCTTTTGATGCACACATGCAAAAAATAAACCTAACTGATAGTACTGTATGTTATGATAACTTCAAACTAGGACGCCACTCAATACGAACGTTATAACTTCAAACTAGGACGCCACTCAATACGAACGTTATAACTTCAAACTAGGACGCCACTCAATACGAACGTTATAACTTCAAACTAGGACGCCACTCAATGACGAACGTTATAACTTCAAACTAGGACGCCACTCAATACGAACGTTTAAACTTCAAACTAGGACGTCACCTCAATACGAACGTTATAACTTCAAACTAGGACGCCACTCAATACGAACGTTATAACTTCAAACTAGGACGCCACTCAATACGAACGTTATAACTTCAAACTATGACGCCACTCAATACGAACGTTATAACTTCAAACTAGGACGCCACTCAATACGAACGTTATAACTTCAAACTAGGACGCCACTCAATACGAACGTTAAACTTCAAGCTAGGACGCCACTCAATACGAACGTTATAACTTCAAACTAGGACGCCACTCAATACGAACGTTATAACTTCAAACTAGGACGTCACTCAATACGAACGTTATAACTTCAAACTAGGACGCCACTCAATACGAACGTTATAACTTCAAACTAGGACGCCACTCAATACGAACGTTATAACTTCAAACTAGGACGCCACTCAATACGAACGTTATAACTTCAAACTAGGACGTCACTCAATACGAACGTTATAACTTCAAACTAGGACGCCACTCAATACGAACGTTATAACTTCAAACTAGGACGCCACTCAATACGAACGTTATAACTTCAAACTAGGACGCCACTCAATACGAACGTTATAACTTCAAACTAGGACGCCACTCAATACGAACGTTATAACTTCAAACTAGGACGCCACTCAATACGAACGTTTATAACTTCAAACTAGGACGCCACTCAATACGAACGTTATAACTTCAAACTAGGACGCCACTCAATACGAACGTTAATAACTTCAAACTAGGACGTCACTCAATACGAACGTTATAACTTCAAACTAGGACGCCACTCAATACGAACGTTATAACTTCAAACTAGGACGCCACTCAATACGAACGTTATAACTTCAAACTAGGAGCCACTCAATACGAACGTTATAACTTCAAACTAGGACGCCACTCAATACGAACGTTATAACTTCAAACTAGGACGTCACTCAATACGAACGTTATAACTTCAAACTAGGACGCCACTCAATACGAACGTTATAACTTCAAACTAGACGCCACTCAATACGAACGTTATAACTTCAAACTAGGACGTCACTCAATACGAACGTTATAACTTCAAACTAGGACGCCACTCAATACGAACGTTATAACTTCAAACTAGGACGCCACTCAATACGAACGTTATAACTTCAAACTAGGACGCCACTCAATACGAACGTTATAACTTCAAACTAGGACGTCACTCAATACGAACGTTATAACTTCAAACTAGGACGCCACTCAATACGAACGTTATAACTTCAAACTAGGACGCCACTCAATACGAATGAACAGTTATGGAAGGACGATGGAACTGCCTACTGCCTACCTATCGTAATTTTTTTTTAGTTAGAAGTGATTCATGTTAAGCGCCAAACCCACGTGGGTTATTCAGCACAAGACGAGGTAAAGGCTTGATCCACTGTCTGCTGAGCGCCAGTCAGACGCGCTTCCTATTTGTACTCACTAAACAGTTAGAAGAGAAGAGACTTAAAATATATTGAAAACAAGAATGTGATAACCATAATTTCCCTGTGATTTACCCGTGACCGGAGTCTAGTGTTTTGCAGTCTTCCAGGCACCCATCATGAAGGTAATTTCCCTCTTATTAATGATCAATATGTTATTAATATGCATGTCTAATAAATATTTATCAACGTTCACCTCTCGACTCAATATATTCGATTCTCCATTTGCATTCACCTCTTAATTTTGCCAATTTCTGTGCCGCCTGATATACCCATTTCCACGGCCCCTCAAAATACATCTCTCTCTATTTTCTCATCTTCCATTTTATTATCTCCCCTTCCCTCTTTGCCCCACTTCTATATTTATCCCAGGCATTCCAATATAACAATTTCCACCATCCCATTTCTCAACTCAATATCCCAATTTACGCCAGATCCTTTGCCTATCAATTCCGTGCCTCGGAATGATTTCTCTCTAGCTCAGAATCCAGCCCAACCTCTGTCCTTGCATCCTGCTCGTTCCTTTTATTCTTCTCTACAAATCTCATTCCTCCTCCACCTTCCGTTCTCCATGTTCTTACCTCTCCACATCTTCTCCCCTTTCCTCTTCTTATCTCTTTTCCTTCACTTCTCCTCTTTCCTCCACCTCTTCCTTGTTCTTCCCTCCGCTCCTAGGTAGACCGGATGCGTCTTTATCAACGTCCTGGAATGTGCTCATCTCCTCATTGACTTCCAAAATAAGTGTCACTTCCCTCGTCAGCGACCCCAGAGGATGCTGCCACACCAAGCGTTCCCCCCACCCCTTCACTGATGTTATGGTAGGTCTTCCCCCCTTCACTGATGTTATGGCAGGTCTTCCCCCCCTTCACTGATGTTATGGCAGGTCTTCCCCCTCCTTCCCTTCCTTCACTGAAGTTCAAGTATGTTCCCCTTACCCCCCCCCGATGTTCAAATATGTTCCCCCTCCCTCCCTGATGTTCAAATATGTTCCCCCTCCCCTCCCTGATGTTTAAGTAGGTTCCCCCTCCCCTCAATGATGTTACAATGCATCTCTCCTCGTTTAACATAATAAGAATGAACCAGCTCTGAAGAATGAATCAGCTTGGGAAAAGATCAACTAAAACTATACTGTGAAGAGGATAGGACCAAGTGTTGACTCCTGGGAACCCCCAATGTTTACACCAAGTCACTCACAAACACCTCTTCACTGAGTACAGTAAAGCTTTCTTCGTGCATACCACCAAGTCCTATCCACTTGCTGTTAAATTTCGTGTGTCTTTTTTACGGTTGCATTTAATATATCGCATTACGTAGAGAAGTTTTTCAGGAGAACTGACTGTCTCGCTGTTCCCTGTAGGTGAGTCAGTCACATATCCAGGCATGAAGTTTGTCTCTTGTACCACGTGCTTGTATTCTGTGCATCACCTCTTCATGACATACATTAAATGAATGTAAGAAAATACGAGAGTCAAAGACTTGCAGCTTGCTACATGTAAGCATTTTGTAACTCTGTTAGTGCAGTGGTGCTGAAGGAAGCTTTCCTGCTTTACACAGTGCAACAAAGCTTTTCTGTTTTACACAGTAGAACGAAGCTTTCCTGCTTTACAAAGCTGAACAAAACTCTGATTAGTACAAGTTTAAAACCTAAGTACAGGCTCGCATTACTGAGCACAATAATAATAATAATACAATATTACTACCACTACCACCACCATCACTAATAATAATAATAATAATAATAATAATAATACGAGACAACTGTATATATAATTGTATGTTATTGTAGTATTGTGTAGAGTGAAACCTGTTACTATCAACTTATATGGGGTAGGCATACCCAGCTACATCTAGGAATTAACCCGTTGTAGCTAAAAACTGACCTATTGTAGCTAGGAATTAAGCTGTTACCCTAGGAACTGACCCCAGGTCGTACATTCCTTCATCTTCCTCCTCCCACAAACCTCCTCACCCCTTCAATCCTACATTCCTACACCTCTCCTATTTCCTTTCTTCCATTCCTCTCCCCATTTCTCTATCCCTCTCACTTCATTCCTTCCACTTTCCTGTCCCCATTACTCTCCTCTCCCTCCCTGGAGGTGGTCCAGTGTTGGTCCAGTTGACTCGTTGCTGGCCCAGCATACTGGACCATTTCCTTGTTATGATAGCTATTGTGAAGCAGGTCACAGCCGCACTCGCGTACACTATGATGCGGTAGCCTGCGGGAAGCCTGTCCGAGGAAGACAAGATGAAGACGAGAAAGACTCGACAAGAGGAAGAATGGGGAAGAAAAAAGGGGTAGACGATGAATGAATGGAGGGAGGTAAAGACGGAACCAGGAGGAAGGAAAGATAACCAGGATGGGGAAAATGTAAATAAAAGACAATACCCACGAGAAGGAAAATGTAAGGAAAAGCACAGAAACAAAAACAAAAAAAAATGAAGAAGCAAGAACACAAAGCTGAACACTGCCATAGTAATAGACTGTAAACACAGGACAAACACAGGAGTCAAGTAGCAGCAGTGAGACGAGTGATCACAGGACAAACACAGGAGTCAAGTAGCAGCAGTGAGACGAGTGATCACAGGACAAACATAGGAGTCAACTAGCAGCAGTGAGACGAGTGATCACAAGACAAACACAGGAGTCAACTAGCAGCAGTGAGACGAGTGATCACAAGACAAACACAGGAGTCAA
>NC_069426.1:37851250-37978750 GCF_026875155.1 Cherax quadricarinatus | reverse complement strand
GACCACACACCTATACTTGCTTACATACCTGTAAAAACAGAGAGCTACACTGTAATAACATGTTGATGCGTAAAGCACAAGTAAAAAAATATAACTTATAATTACATTAGCCAAAGTAACTCCCAGAGGCTTTACCAAAATATACTGAAAAGAAAAAGGTTTGGAAATAATTGTTTTGAAACAAGTAAAGGACACCACATTACTGATAAGTACCATGATTTTTTTTTTTTTGCAGTTCAAAACGAGAGATGCCAAGCCCATGATGATCCTTTTCAAATCACTTGTTCTCTCTAGGCTGGAATACTGCTGTACATTAACATCTCCATTCAAAGCAGGTGAAATCGCAGATCTAGAGAGTGTACAGAGATCCTTTACTGCACGTATAAGTTCTGTCAAGCACCTTAACTACTGGGAACGCTTGGAAGCACTTGACTTGTACTCGTTGGAACGCAGGAGGGAGAGATATATCATAATCTACACTTGGAAAATCTTGGAAGGAATGGTCCCAAATCTGCACACAGAAATCACTCCCTACGAAAGTAAAAGACTGGGCAGGCGATGCAAAATGCCCCCAATTAAAAGTAGGGGCGCCATTGGTACACTAAGAGAAAACACCATAAGTGTCCGGGGCCCAAGACTGTTCAACAGCCTCCCATCAAGCATTAGGGGAATTGCCAATAAACCCCTGGCTGCCTTCAAGAGAGAGCTGGACAGATACCTAAAGTCAGTGCCGGATCAGCCGGGCTGTGGCTCGTACGTTGGACTGCGTGCGGCCAGCAGTAACAGCCTGGTTGATCAGGCCCTGACCCACCGGGAGGCCTGGTCATGGACCGGGCCGCGGGGGCGTTGATCCCCGGAATAACCTCCAGGTAACCTCCAGATAACTTCCAGGTAACCTCCAGGTACGGGTGTAATGCTAATTCTGCACGATAATAAGGCTAGACAGAGTCAAGAGACAGCGTTACCTTGGCAGTTAGAGGAATACCCTTGACAGTAAGACGCAGACTGCACCTTTGGCTTCAACACATATTTTACCTAATATTTTACTGAGTATACACTCAAAAGAGTGTCTTAACCTGCATTACTTCACTTCAGAAGAACCCAGAACCCCAACATTAGCAGCCAGCCACACTTCTTAAACGAAATATAATAAAACTAAACGCTCGAAGAACAACGAGATATTTACAAATGCTCTTCCACACTAAATTAAAAACGCAACAAGACGTCCCAGAAGACTAGAAACACGGTCAACACATCCTGGGGAACAGATAACGTGTTGGAAACTGGAAGATAACCATTGGATTACGTAGTTACCCTATGTCGCATGATCTCTCCCGTTCAGTAACTGGGTACACGAAACGAGGGATAGGCAGGCAGGCAGGCAGGCAGGCAGGCAGGCAGGCAGGCAGGCAGGCAGGCAGGCAGGCAGGCAAGCAGGCAAGCAGGCAGGCAGGCAGGCAGGCAGGCAGGCAGGCAGGCAGGCAGACAGGTAGGCAGGCAGACAGGCAGGCAGGCAGGCAGACAGACAGGCAGACAGGCAAGAAGATAGGTAGGTATGTAGACTTCAGTGGTTTGCCATAACTAACATCAATAATACTGGATACCATTGTAGTACCTTGACGAACTAATTTAATCAATGGTACTACAAATTTACAAACTTTTCTCACTTGAGAATTTGAAGCGTTGCACAAGGATAGAAAATGCGACTATATTTATATAGATTCCTTTACCAAAGTCTAATCCAAGTTTTCGCAATAACCGGCAAGAACACAAAACAAGACTGGAACCACACAGTTTTGGAAGAGTCTCACCAACGATGACGGAGACGAGAGTGACTGAGAGACAACAAGAGGAAGCTAGAATGGTTAAGAAAGACAGGTGAGGAAACACTTCTACATATTTACTAGAAAACGCTTCGTCCTGGGACCTTGATTTCTCCATGAAGTGATCTAGGTTTCAGGACTGAAAAGTTTTGTAATAAATATGTCCTAGCATTTGCTTAGGTGTCTATCTAAATCAATTTGTCGGTATCAATTACCAAGGTTAGGTTAGGTTTGTCAGGAAACAGGACAAGTGTTTCCTAACGTGGGTCTTTCATATGATGACCAGCCGTTGGAGTTTTGGCCATCCGACCGAGGTCTTCCGCTGGCTTACCGGTCCACCCCTTTAAACAATGAGGTTATAAGTATCTATTACCAAGATTTATACCACAGTAACCTGGTGGCCTGGTGGTTAACGCTCTCGCTTCACACGGTGAGGGCCTGGGTTCGATTCCCAGCCAGAGTAGAAACATTGGACGTGTTTCTTTCCACCTGTTGTCTATGTTCCCCATCAGTAAAATGGGTACCTGGGTGTTAGTCGACTGGTGTGGGTCGCATCCTGGGACACTGACCTAAGGAGGCCTGGTCACAGACCGGGCCGCGGGGGCGTTGACCCCCGGAACTCTCTCCAGATAAACTCCAGTCTACCTGCAATCTACCTCCAGGTAGTCTGTAGGTATAAGGGGAGTAAATGAAGATGAGTCACAAGAACAGCCTTACAGTATTGTTTACTGCTTGCATAAATGACCTCGAAGAAATAAAGACTTCTGATACAATATTTACTCTGAGATAACACTAACGAGCTCCTGGGAGCTGGGAAAGTTAGTGTGGTAGTCTGAAACGACATTCATAAAGTCATGGGAGATGGAAAAGTTAACGTGGTAGTCTGAGACGACATTAAAGAAGTCCTGGGAGATGGAAAAGTTAATGTGGTAGTCTGAGACGACATTAAAGAAGTCCTGGGAGATGGAAAAGTTAATGTGGTAGTCTGAGAGGACATTAAAGAACACCTGGGTGCTGAGAAAGTTGATGCAGTAGTCAGACAGGTGGCAGATACTGTGTTCAGCGGACGTATGTAATGCATTTATCCTGGGAAAGAGAGAATAATTTCAGAATTTACACACTAAGTGGTAGTCAGCTCATCTAGACTTTGAAAGAAAATTCACAACCTATAATTAGCAGAACTCTAGAAGAGAAGGAAAGAGTTAGTGAGTACTAACAAATCTAGACGTATAAGAAAATCCCTAAAGCTATACAACAAATCTAGGCGCATATAGTTGGCAAGTCTGTTTATTAATCAGCAGACGGAGGCTCAAGCCTACAAAACTCACTCCCTGAATGATCCGTATTGGTTTAGCGCTCCACACTACACTTCGACAAGTGAACTACAGAAGTAATTATGCAATCCAGAGCAAGAAGGTTACCTAAGAGTCACATCGGCAATTGTAACACAAGTGTCATGTATAAAACATGTGCCAATTTGCACATGTGTCTTGCTTATACGGGTGCCAAGGTTGTACAACAGCTTTATCAAACACCGTCACTAAAGCAAATAAAAGAATACATTCTTTCACAGGCTCTTTTGAGAGAGAGAGAGAGAGAGAGAGAGAGAGAGAGAGAGAGAGAGAGAGAGAGGAGAGAGAGAGAGAGAGAGAGAGAGAGAGAGAGAGAGAGAGAGAGAATGACTTGAGTCTGGAACACGTATAGCATAATATCAACGAAATAAAGTCAATTGATAAAATGAAATTGATGGCTCCAACTTCATCCTCTTCCATATTTGTATGTCTCATAGTAATAAAAAAAATGCTTTCAAATGAGCTGATGTAGGTAACAGCTCTTAGTTTATAACTAAAGTTAGAAACCGTTACCTTAACCTTGTAAAAGCCTGAGTAAGAGAGAGAGAGAGAGAGAGAGAGAGAGAGAGAGAGAGAGAGAGAGAGAGAGAGAGAGAGAGAGAGAGAGAGAGAGAGAGAGAGAGAGAGAGAGCAAAATTAATAATAAAAATATAAGATGCCTTGCTGCAGGTTTTTTGAAGAGTAAAATTCTATTAAAAACTCATCGAGAATTTGAAAAAGCCGTAGCGGGTGAGATGACTTGCTGAGCCAGAGTTTTGATACCAGTTGATGGCTCATTTTCTCTCTTCAAAGACCACTATTAACCTAAGGTAAAACAACCCAACCAAGTTTTATGCTTTTTATAGCTGAGAGAGAGAGAGAGAGAGAGAGAGAGAGAGAGAGAGAGAGAGAGAGAGAGAGAGAGAGAGAGAGAGAGAGAGAGAGAGAAGCATGTATAATAATGAACGGAACAAGCAGCAGCCTTTCTGTCTCTTTCACTCTGTCTCACCATCTTCCTGCCTGTGTCTCACTCCTTTTCTGTCTTACTGTCTCATCCTCTTTATGTCTGTCTCTCTGCCTGTCTCACTCTGTCTCTCTGTCAGTCTCTTTCACACACAAAAGCCAGTGAAATACGACGAAAAAATAACAAATGGCTTTTATTATTTATCTTTTGAGAAGGCAGATGAAAGACTTAGAAGGTTCCTACATATTAATGTGCCAGGAAACACAGGAATCCTCCCTTCCTTCTTTCCTTCCTTCCTTCCTTCATCTCCATCCTTCACTCTCTACTTCAAGCCTGTACCTGGAGTCCATGTTCACTCCCTCCATGCTTCTTTCACCTTCTTCAACACGCATCAAATTCAACACAACAAAACACACGCCAAAATTAACACACAAAACGGAACGCATTATGCTGATCGTAACGCACTAAAATGAACGTACGAAACTGAACACGCAATAATAAATGAACGAAACCGAACACACAATGAATGCACGAAACTGAACGCATTCAATAATAAATGTACGAAACTGAACACGATAATAAATGCACGAAACTGAACACAACAATAAATGCACTAAACTGAACACACAATAATAAACACATGAAACTGAAAAAACTACTGAACGCAATAAAATGAAAGCAGGACGTGAATAAAGACCTCTGCATATTTCGGAACATTATTAAAGGGAAAGTTTCGCCACGAGTGACGCCCTCAAAAAATTGAGATATTAAAAAGCTTGTATACACTCCTCCCTGGGGGTGTACTGTACTGAGAGAGCGTGAAACAAGCTTTTATGCCACAAGACGGGCAGAAAGCAGCAACTTCACTCTGGCTGTACCCTTCTCCAGAACTTCACTCCATCTGAGATCATACATACCCAGGATGACTCGAGTATGGAACATATTCGTACAGCATAATGATGTCAACGAGATAAAGTCAGTTGATCAAATGAAAATGCTGGCCCACAGATGGCTCCAACTTCATCCTGTTCCCTACTTGTATGTCTCATAACAATAAAATGCTTTCAAATGAGCTGATGTAGGTAACAGCTCTTAGCTTGCCAATAAAGTTAGGAATCCTTAACCTGTAAATAGCTGTCAATAAAGCTAGGGATCCTTAACCTTGTCAAACCCTGTGTAAAAAAAAAAAAAAAAGAGAGAGAGAGAAAAGAGAGAGAGAGGAGAGAAGACAGACAGACAGACAGACAGACAGAGAGAGAGACAGAGAGAAAACAGAGAGAGACAGGAGAGAGAGAGAGACAGAGAGAGAGACAGAGAGAGAGAGAGAGACAGAGAGAGAGAGAGACAGAGAGAGAGAGAGACAGAAGAGAGAGAGAAGAGAAGAGAGAGAGAGAGAGAGGAGAGGAGAGAGAAAAGAGAGAGAGAGAGAGAGAGAGAGAGAGAGAGAGAGAGAGAGAGAGAGAAAGATATCCCAACAGAACGAGGTGAGAAGTCCACACGCACAACCTGGCTATGGGAAAGAGGTAATTGGCCAGCCCTTTGCTCTGAGCTCGCCACCACCGATTGGAATGCTCTTCTCCAAGGGGATGTTGACAACCAAGTGAAAGCCTTCACTGGACACATCCTTAATCTACAACAAGAACAAATTCCTCACCGGCAATATGTGACGAAGCCTACAGATCAGCCTTGGTTTGGCTTTCGTTGTAGAGAGGCTGCTACTGCTAAGTACAAAACATGGCGAAGGTATAAGAGACATCCTACCACCTATAACAGGAACTTGCACACGCAAGCCTGTAGGCATATGGGTGACGTTCAAAAGTGGGCCATTGCTAAATGGGAGGTGGACACTAAAAGAAAGTTAGCATCAGGTAGGGTAGGCTCCAAAACCTGGTGGTCCCTGGTCAAGGACAGACAAGGTTATCTGCCTGATGAACTCATCCCACCTCTAAATCGACAGGATGGGACCACCTCTACTAGTAGTCAAGAGAAGGCGGACCTCTTTGCTGAACACTTTGCTACCAAAATGCAAGTTCCTGATCCAGCAAGAGACCCTCCTTGGCTAGCTGCAAGAACTGTGTCAAAACTGTCAGTGGTGACAATAAGGCAGGAGGAGGTGCATTTCCTTCTTAAATCACTTGACCAAGAAAAGGCTGTGGGCCCAGACAAGTTGAGCCCAAGATTGCTGAGAAGATGTGCAGACCAGCTAGCAGCACCTCTAACTCGCATCTTTCAGCACTGCCTAGTACAGTGTAAATGGCCCTCTCTATGGAAAGAGGCAAATGTAGTCCCTGTTCACAAAAAGAAGAGCAGAACAGAAATCAGCAACTACAGGCCAGTGTCACTCCTGTCAATCACTGGTAAGATCCTTGAGACAATAATCTCAAGGCAAATGACAGAGTTTTTTGACTACCACTCACTACTTTGTGATCGTCAATATGGCTTCAGGAAAGGTTACTCTGCTGCTGATCTGTTGTTAAACCTCTCCACTAAGTGGCACCAGTCACTGGATGAATCAAAGTCAGCTGTGTGGTAGCACTGGACATTGCTGGCGCTTTCGACCGGGTGTGGCACCAGGGCCTCTTAGCAAATCTTCAAGCACTGGGAATTGCAGGCTCTACGCTATGTCTCCTCAGTGATTACCTTCATGGTAGATCTCTAAGTGTAGTTCTCAATGGAACGGAATCAGCAAGACATCCTATTGGGGCAAGTGTTCCACAAGGAAGCGTGCTGGGTCCATTGTTATGGAATGTCTACTTCAACGACCTTCTTCATCTCATCCCAGAATCACATGCATATGCAGACGACTGTACACTGACATTCACTTATCCAAGAGAAGAAATGCCAGCTGCTCTAAGCTACATCAATCACCAGCTGAGAGCTATATCAGCTTGGGGAAATAGATGGCAAGTAACATTTGCACCTGAGAAAACGCAAATGATGATCGTAATGCTGGTGCAGTAGTAAGGATGAATGGAAGGGTGTTGGCACCTGGAGAAGAAGTTGATAGCACTTCGCCGTATCTCACATCTGCTTGACAGTAGGGGTTGCAAGATCCTGTACGAGGCACAAGTACGCTCACACCTTGAGTATGCTCCACTTTCTTGGTTTGCTTGCCCCCCCCTTCTCATCTGCGACTGCTTGACAGAGTAGAGAACAGAGCAAGACGTCTCATCTCTAGCCTGGACCCATCCTGGATAGATCTGTCATTTCAGCAGAGCCTTCAACATAGGAGGGATGTGGGTGGCCTTATTGTTATGTACAAGGCCAATATTGTCAAAATACCACACTTGGATCCACTTCGAGGACAGCGTGAAACAAGCTTTTATGCCACAAGACGGGCAAAAAGCAGCAACTTCACTCTGGCTGTACCCTTCTCCAGAACACACTCCATCTGAGATCATACATACCCAGGTTTGACTCGAGTATGGAACACATTCGTACAGCATAATGATGTCAACGAGATAAAGTCAGTTGATCAAATGAAAATGCTGGTCCACAGATGGCTCCAACTTCATCCTGTTCCCTATTTGTATGTCTCATAACAATAAAAATGCCTTCAAATGAGCTGATGTAGGTAACAGCTCTTAGCTTGCCAATAAAGTTAGGAATCCTTAACCTGTAAATAGCTTGTCAATAAAGCTAGGGATCCTTAACCTTGTCAAACCCTGTGTAAAGAGAGAGAGAGAGAGAGAGAGAGAGAGAGAGAGAGAGAGAGAGAGAGAGAGAGAGAGAGAGAGAGAGAGAGAGGGAGAGAGAGAGGAATGGGAGTGAGAGGGGCGTCAGCTGTACAGGTAAACAGAGAGAAAGAGATGATCTGTTCTTAAACCTCTTCACTAAATGGCACCAGTCACTAGACGAATCCAAAGTCAGCTGTGTGGTAGCACTGGACATTGCTGGTTCTTTCGACCGACTGTTGCACCAGGGCCTCTTGGAAAAACCGCAAGTACTAGGAATTGAAGGCTCTACACTATGTCTCCTCGGTGATTACCTTCATGGTAGATCTCTAAGGGTAGTTCTCAATGGAACAGTATCAGCAAGACATCCTACTGGGGTAAGTGTTCCACAAGGAAGTGTGCTTGGGCCATTGTTATTGAATGTCTACTTTAATGACCTTCATCTCATCCCAGATTCCCATGCATACGCAGAAGATTGTACTTTGACATCTACTTGTCCAAGAGAAGAAATGCCAGCTGCTCTAAGCTACATCAATTGCAAGCTAAGAGCTATATCTGTTTGGGGAAACCGATAGCAGGTAACATTTGCACCTGAGAAAAGACAAGTGATGATGGTCTCTAGGCACCGTGATGGTAATGCCGAAGCAGTAGTAAGTATGAATGGGAGAGTGTTGGTACCTGGGGAAGAAGCTCATATCCTTGGGTTGAAATTTGACTCCAAAATGACCATGAAAACCTAGGTTGTAAATTTTGCTAACAAGGCAGCCAGGAAGCTTACAGCACCTCCCCGTATCTCGCATCTGCTTGACAGTAGGGGTTGCAAGATTCTGTATGAGGCACAAGTACGCTCACACCTTGAGTATGCTCCACTTTCTTGGTTTGTCTTCCCCTCCCCCCCCCCACCTCATCTGCGACTGCTGGACAGAGTAGAGAACAGAGCAAGAAGTCTCATTTCTCGCCTGGACCCATCCTAGATAGATCTGTCATTTCAGGAGAGCCTTTAACAAAGGAGGGATGTGGGCGGCCTTACTGTTATGTACAAAGCCAACATTGTCAAAGTACCACACTTGGATCCACTTCGAGGACAGCGAGAAGCAAGCTTCCATACCACAAGACGGGCAGAAAGCAGCAACTTCACTCTGGCTGTACCCTTCTCCAGAACATCACTTCATCTGAAATCGTTTATCCCCAGGATGACTCGAGTCTGGAACACATTCGTACAGCATTATGATGTCAACGAGATAAAGTCAGTTGATCAAATGAAAATGCTGGCCCACAGATGGCTCCAATTTCATCCTGTTCCCTACTTGTATGTTTCATAACAAAAATGCTTTCATATGAGGTGAAGTAGGTAACAGCTCTTAGCTTGTCAATAAAGTTAGGAATCCTCAACTTGTCAATAGCCTGTCAATAAAGTTAGGGATCTTTAACATAATCTTGTCAAACCCTGTGTAAAAAAAAAAGGGGGCGTCAGCTATACAGGTAAACAGAGAGAGAGAGAAGGAGAGAGAGATGAATGGGAGTGAGAGGGGCAGGTAAACAAACTAGTACTATAACAACTGGGTCATTAAACCCTCGAGATGAACAGTACACCAGAGACGCACCAGATCTTTCTCAACGGAGGCGCATGGCCAGGCTAATGATCTTACGGGTGAAAGTCTTTCTTGATTTTCATGAAACATTGAGCAAGGTATTACGAGACGACATAAAAAATATGGTTAGAGGCGGTAGAAGAGGGTGAGTGGGGTCAGGTCACGATGCTGACAAGCCTACCACTCTCTACCTGCAGGTCAGGGCAGTGGAAGGGCAGCATTAGGACTTGAGGGAGGAGAAGAGTTGATTTTGATAGAGACAGATTAGTTGATCAATAAGACACCTGTGCCCCACTTAGGTGTCTTTACTGCCGAATCGTTTCGCCTGTACAGCAGGATTCTTCAGTCGAAACAGCTAATATAATACGACACAGTGGAAGAAGTAATTCTGAGGCGATCAGTCCCTCAACTAGAGTGTTTGACATGTGTTTTCTTCATCAACTTGTCGGTACTGTAGACCGTCATAGTTGAAGTTAGAGAAGGAGGAAGAGTGAACTGATAGCAAAGGAGTAGTAGAAAGGATATGATGATGGTAGAAAGGAAGACGAGGAGGAGGAAGATTAGGCAGTGGACTAAGAAAATCAGGATTAGAAGGACAATTAGAAAGATGTCATCTGTATACCTGATAGACAGGAGGAGACTTAGGATGAGGATCAGGACTGTTAGGAAGATTGGAAGGAATATGATACAAAGGAGAGAAAGAGGAAGGGGAGGAAAAATAATAAGATGAGGTGAAAGACAAATGGAATAAGCTTACCACACCTGGTGTACCCTGGGCTCACACCACACCTGGTGTACCCTGGGCTCACACCACACCTGGTGTACCCTGGGCTCACACCACACCTGGTGTACCCTGGGCTCACACCACACCTGGTGTACCCTGGGCTCACACCACACCTGGTGTACCCTGGGCTCACAACACACCTGGTGTACCCTGGGCTCACACCACACCTGGTGTACCCTGGGCTCACATCACACCTGGTGCACCCTGATCTCACCACCTAGGAAGTATCCCAGGGATCTTAGAGCACCATACAGGAAGATGTCACAATGAAGCATCACAATAGTGTTACTATCACAACCACAAGGAAAACAATAGACTGGATAACTAGAACCTTCATAGTCCTCTCAATACATGATAGTCCTTAAGACACGTATAATCTCTAGCAAGCCAATCCCTAAACCTGGAAAATTAGAACCTAAGAATGGTGGAACACTGCAGCTGGCCTACTGGCCCATTTAAGACAGGTCCTTATTATACCCAAACCCACGATCAAAAATATTTGTCCAACCCATATTCAGTTTTAGCTAAGAGATAAGCTTCGATAACCCTATTAACGCATGTGCAAGACCCACTTATATCCAACCCCTTTCACTCAAAAACACAAGAGGAACACTACAGAGAAAGGAACACTACAGAGAAAGGAACACTACAGAGAAAGGAACACTACAGAGAAAGGAATACTGCAGAAAAATGAACACTGCAGGAAAGGAGGAACAGTGCAAGGAAAGGAGGACATTGGTTCTCAATCAGCATACTGAAGTAACTGGTTGTGGTGTACAGTGTGATCAGGTTGTAGTTGCAACCTTGGACTGCGAGCTACAGGCACCAACAGCTGAACTGGCCAGGCCGACATGTAGTAAGCTTTATCATTTTCACTCTTGCACACACCTAGGGGATACGTGTTGAAGAGTCTTGGTCCCTTCACACTTACTGAATTTTCACTCAGTGTAGGCAACGCACACCTGCCTTACACAGCAGATATTTTGCATCGTCTGCCAAGTTTGCTTTTCTTGAAATTTCACTGAACTAAAATGTAAATTGAACAGAAGCATGAAGTGAGGGGGTCACGTAACACTTGTTGATTATTGAAAGACAGGGACCAAGAGCTGGAACACGATACTGTCACACACATATACATTGCTGAGACTCGACCCCTGCAACTAAAATAGATGAGTGCACGCTCCCCCACACACGCACGCGCACACGCACACACACACCTTTATGGAATTTGTCCTGCAAGTCCCTTTGTGTGTGGTGATGCACTCTGAGGAGACAGGATGGGGAGGAAGCAAAGAATGTGGGAGGAAAGAATGTGAGAGGAAAGAATGTGGGAGAAAGAATGTGGAAGGAATGTGGGAGGAAAGAAAAGTGGAATGTGGAAGGGAAAACTTGGAAGGAAGGAAAGTGGAAAGGGAAATGAGGGAGGAAAGAATGTGGGAGGGAAGGATGTGACAGGGAGGGATTTGAGAGGGAAGGATGTAACAGGGCAGGATGTAGCAAGGAAGAATATAACAGGGCAGGATGTAGCAAGGAAGGATGTAACAGGGCAGGATGTAGCAAGGATGTAACAGGGCAGGATGTAGCAAGGAAGGATGTAACAGGACAGGACGTAGCAAGGAAGGATGCAACAGGGCAGAATGTAGCAAGGAAGGATATAACAGGGCAGGATGTAGCAAGGAAGGATTAACAGGGCAGGATGTAGCAAGAGGGGTTTTAAACAGGGCAGGATGTAGCAAGGATGTAACAGGGCAGGATGTAGCAAGAAGGATGTAACAGGCAGGATGTAGCAAGGATGTAACAGGGCAGAAAGTGCAGGATGTAACGGGCAGGATTTTAGCAAGGAATGTAACAGAGCAGGATGTAGCAAGGATGTAACAGGGCAGGATGTAGCAAGGATGTAACAGGGCAGGATGTAGCAAGGATGTAACAGGGCAGGATGTAGCAAGGATGTAACAGGGCAGGATGTAGCAAGCAAGGATGCAACAGGGCAGGATGTAGCAAGGATGTAACAGGGCAGGATGTATCAAGGATGTAACAAACACAATGTAGCAAGGAAGATTAACAGGGCAAGGATGTACAAGAAAGATGTTTCAACGGGCGGATGTAACAAGGAAGATTAAAAAGGCAGGATGTAGCAAGGAGGATGTAACAGGCTTGTAGCAAGAAGGATTTTAACAGGCAGGATGTAGCAAGATGTAACAGGGCAAGGATTAGCAAAGGGAAAAATGTAACAGGGCCAGGTGTAGCAAGGAAGATGTAACAGGGCAGATGTAACAGGAAGGATTTTACAGGCAGATGTAGCCAAGGAGATTTTACAGGGCAAAGTGGAGCAAAAGGGAAGATGTAACAAGGCAGAATGTAGTAAGGAAAGGGTGTAACGGGCAGAATGTAGCAAGGAAGGATTAAACAGGGCAGGATGTAGCAAGGAATGATGTAACAGGGCGGATGTAGGGAAGATGTACAGGCAGAATGTAGCAAGGAAGGTGAACAGGGCAGGATGTACAAGGAAGGATTAAAAAGGGGAGCATGTAGCAAGGAAGGATGTAAAAGGGCAGGATGAACAGGATGTTTAAAGGGCAGGATGTAGCAAGGAAGGATTTTAAACAGGGCAGGATGTAGCAAGGATGTAACAAGGCAGATGTAGACAAGGAAGGAAAAGTAACAGGGGCAGGATTTTACAAGGAAGGGTGTAACAGGGCAGGATGTAGCAAGGAAGGGTGTAACAGGGCAGGATGTAGCAAGGATGTAACAGGGCAGGATGTAGCAAAAAGGGTGTAACAGGGCAGGATGTACAAGGGCAAGTTGCAAGGAAGGATTTTACAGGCAGGATGTAGCAGGAAAGATGTAAAAAGGGATGTAACATGAAAGGGGGATTCCGGGGATTAACAGGGCGGGTAGCCAGGGGTGAACAGAGGCCCGATATACGAAAGGTGTTAAAAGGGCGAGTAGCAAGAAAAGAAACAGGCGGTGACCGGAAGATTTAGGGCAGTTCGAAGGGGAAAAAGGGCAGGGTACTGATTTAGGGGGTGGCAAGGGAAATGAACAGGCTTTGGAACCCGGAATTAACTGTGTTTCCAAGGTGTACAGGGCGGGTACTATGTAAAGGGAGGATGTGCAAGGTTCACTTTTGCCAAAAAAATTAGTTTTTAAAAGTGGGGAAATTTCTGGGGGGTACAAATTAAAGGGGGGAATTCAGGTCCCTCCAGGAATCTCAGGTGTAGATTATAATTAATTCTCTCGGGGGCCTGCGCTCTAGGGTTGGGGAAATACAAGGTCCCAAGGCTGTCCAGGGTTTGTGGGGTTTCCCGGAAATAGTCAAGGATTTGTTTAAAAATTTTTTGGAACTTTATACGGGTGCAAGTTTTTTTTAAAGGGTCTTTCTATTACAATTTTTTCTGTTTGGTTTTTGCAATTTCACCTGCCTTGAAAATTTTTGGTTTGAAAAAGTTAATGTACCCAAACAATATTTACCCGAGGCCTAAGAGGAATTTCAAGTTGATTTAAAAAATTGCTCAAAAAAACACCCGGCTCGGCATCTCTTGTCTTGAATGTTCTCATTATCCAGCCTATCAGTTTCCTAGCATCGCAGAATATAGCAGGGAAGAATATAACAGGGCAAGATATGGCAGGAAAAGCTGAGAATGACTCGCAATATATCGCTACCTCATACTTTAAAAAGCTAGTCCTTACCTAACTGTTAAATGGCCAACCCTAACGCATTACTTAAATAAACTAACTGTAAATAATTAACCCTTACTTAAAACCCATTACCTAATGATCTTTGGTAGTGGGTGAAACGTCCCCAAGAATCTGATGGGGAAGTCCTCCTACCACCGCCATTTTTAAATTTTATTTCCAAACTATGGATAATTTCTAAAACAAATTTATGAAAAATATGAACAACGAGTGCATAATTTGCATACAGGAAGCATGAATAATTCAAGGCTGTAAGGAGAGGAGAGGAGAGGAGAGGAGAGGAGAGGAGAGAGAGAGAGAGAGAGAGAGAGAGAGAGAGAGAGAGAGAGAGAGAGAGAGAGCGAGCAGTGCAACAAATCATAGTCCACCCTCCCAGGTACCTAGGCAGTGCTCTCGCTGTCACCAGAGGGGGCACACCGCTAACAACTGCCTGTGAGATACTAGGTGCAATTACTGCTACAAGAAAGGACATCAGGAGGACCAGTGTCGGAAGAAAAAGGAACTTGACAGACAAGACCACCTGTTTAGAGACCTGTTCTCGAAACAAACCAGCAGGATCTCTGAATTGGTGAACACTCTCACACATCACCCACTCAGCTACTCCTATCTCAGCCCAGCAGGTGGTATTGTGCCTTATACAAGACCACAGACCTACATCCCTGCAGCTGCCTCAGTACCCTACCTCTCTCAAGGGCAGGCACCTTACATTCCCTATACACCCACCACCTCAAGCTGACCACATCATGAGGAGCCAGTATATCAGCATCCTGTCATCCAACATTAGAGGTTTCATTACTAATGTTGGAGAGTTCACACATAGTTTTGTGAACATTCGATATCCCGACATGATAACTGGTGTTGAAACATTTTTGGACGACAGGACTCCAGAAAATTTTGCAAGAATTGCTGGCTACGCCTCATGGATGAGAAGAGACAGGCAAGGGCAAGGAGGAGGTGTTGTTGTGTGCTTCTCTAAAAGTGTTCATGCCCAGCACATTGATGTTGCCACCCCTACTCATCTTGAAATGATATTCTTCAAGCTCTGCATAAATACTCGTACCTCTGTACTAGCATGTGCAATGTACAGACCTCAGTGGCAACATGCAGACCCCCATCAACTTCCTAATGGAAAATATGGACTCCCTTTTGCTACAACACAACTGTCAATATATCATAATTGTTGGTGACTTCAACCAACATCCTATACAGAGGGACTTTGATGATCTTGCAGTATTTAACATGAGAAGCTTTGTTGATTTCCCTACTCACATCTCTGGCTCCTCCCCTGACCCAGTAGTGAGTGATCTGGCAGGTATAGTCCTTGTCAACCCCTCGGCTACGTTGGATCATCTGACCACAAGGCTGTTTTTACGACACTTAAGATTCCAACAGAACGAGGTGAGGAGTCCACACGCACAACCTGGCTATGGGAAAGAGGTAATTGGCCAGCCCTTTGCTCTGAGCTCGCCACCACCGATTGGAATGCTCTTCTCCAAGGGGATGTTGACAACCAAGTGAAAGCCTTCACTGGACACATCCTCAATCTACATCAAGAACACATTCCTCACCGGCAATATGTGACGAAGCTTACAGATCAGCCTTGGTTTGGCTTTCGTTGTAGAGAGGCTGCTACTGCTAAGTACAAAGCATGGCGAAGGTATAAGAGACATCCTACCATCTATAACAGGAACTTGCACAGGCAAGTCTGTAGGCATATGGGTGACATTCAAGAGTGGGCCATTGCTAAATGGGAGGTGGACACAAAAAAGAAAGCTAGCATCAGGTAGGGTAGGCTCTAAAACCTGGTGGTCCCAGGTCAAGGACAGACAAGGTTATATCTGCCTAATGAACTCATTCCACTTCTAAATCGACAGGATGGGACCACCTCTACTAGTAGTCAAGAGAAGGCGGACCTCTTTGCTGAACACTTTGCTACCAAAATGCAAGTTCCTGATCCAGCAAGAGACCCTCCTTGGCTAGCTGCAAGAACTGTGTCAAAACTGTCAGTGGTAACAATAAGGCAGGAGGAGGTGCATTTCCTTCTTAAATCGCTTGACCAAGAAAAAGGGTGTGGGTCCAGACAAGTTGAGCCCAAGATTGCTGAGAAGATGTGCAGACCAGCTAAAACAGCACCTCTAACTCGCATCTTTCAGCACTGCCTAGTACAGTGTAAATGGCCCTCTCTGTGGAAAGAGGCAAATGAAGTCCCTGTTCACAAAAAGAAGAGCAGAGCAGAAATCAGCAACTACAGACCAGTGTCACCCTGTCAATCACTGGTAAGATCCTTGAGACAATAATCTCAAGACAAATGACAGAGTGTTTTGACTACCACTCACTACTTTGTGGCCGTCAATATGGCTTCAGGAAAGATTATTCTGCTGCTGATCTGTTAAACCTCTCCGCTAAGTGGCACCAGTCACTGGATGAATCCAAAGTCAGCTGTGTGGTAGCACTGGACATTGCTGGTGCTTTCGACCGGATGTGGCACCAGGGCCTCTTAGCAAAACTTCAAGCACTGGGAATTGCAGGCTCTATGCTATGTCTCCTCAGTGATTACCTTCATGGTAGATCTCTAAGGGTAGTTCTCGATGGAACGGAATCAGCAAGACATCCTATTGGGGCAAGTGTTCCACAAGGAAGCGTGCTGGGACAGTTGTTATGGAATGTCTACTTCAATGACCTTCATCTCATCCCAGAATCCCATGCATATGCAGACGACTATATACTGACATTCACTTATCCAAGAGAAGAAATGCCAGCTGCTCTGAACTACATCAATCACCAGCTAAGAGCTATATCAGCTTGGGAAATAGATGGCAAGTAACATTTGCACCTGAGAAAACGCAAATGATGATGGTCTCCAGGCACCATGATGGCAATGCTGGTGCAGTAGTAAGGATGAATGGGAGGGTGTTGGCACCTGGGGAAGAAGTTGATATCCTTGGGGTGAAATTTGACTCCAAACTGACCATGAAGAACCATGTTGTAAATCTTGCAAACAAGGCAGCCAGGAAGCTTACAGCACTTCGCCGTATCTCGCATCTGCTTGACAGTAGGGGTTGCAAGATTCTGTACGAGGCACAAGTGCGCTCACACCTTGAGTATGCTCCACTTTCTTGGTTTGCCTGCCCTCCCCCCTTTCATCTGCGACTGCTTGACAGAGTAGAGAGCAAAACAAGACGTCTCATCTCTCGCCAGGACCAATCCTGGATAGATCTGTCATTTCAACAGAGCCTTCAACACAGGAGGGATGTGGTTGGCCTTACTGTTATGTACAAGGTCAATATTGTCAAAGTACCAAACTTGGATCCACTTTGAGGACAGCGTGAAACAAGCTTTTATACCACAAGACGGGCAGAAAGCAGCAACTTCACTCTGGCTGTACCCTTCTCCAGAACATCACTCCATCTGAGATCATATATACCCAGGATGACTCGAGTATGGAACACATTCGTACAGCATAATTATGTCAACGAGATAAAGTCAGTTGATCAAATGAAAATGCTGGCCCACAGATGGCTCCAACTTCATCCTGTTCCCTATTTGTATGTCTCATAACAATAAAAATGCCTTCAAATGAGCTGATGTAGGTAACAGCTCTTAGCTTGTCAATAAAGTTAGGAATCCTTAACCTGTGAATAGCTTGTCAATAAAGCTAGGGATCCTTAACCTTGTCAAACCCTGTGTAAAAGAGAGAGAGGAGAGAAGATGAGAGAGAGAGAGAGAGAAGAGAGAGAGAGAGAGAGAGAGAGAGAAGAGAGAGAGAGAAGAGAAGAGAGAGAGAGAGAAGAGAAGAAAGAGAGGAAGAGAGAGAGAAGGAGAGAGAGAGAGAGAGAGAGAGAGAGAGAGAGAGAGAGAGAGAGAGAGAGAGAGAGAGAGAGAGAGAGAGAGAGAGAGAGAGAGAGAGAGAGAGAGTTCAAATTCAAACTTTATTCTCTATAAGTATTACAATGCTGAGTTTACAGAATTTGGTTATTGTGTGGTTTACATGTAGTAAAATAATAATTACAGAGTGTACCACTAGAACGCTAGAGAGAGAAGGAAGCAGGCGTGAAAGATGCATCACTTACAATAAAAGGCTGGGCAGAAGGTGGAAAACAGCCTCAACAAGTAAGAGTGCCAGGAGTACATTAAGCGACAGTGTAAAAATTCCAAAACGTTTCAATATCCTGCTTTCATACATAAAGGGGATCACCAACAGAACCCTGGTTGTTAAAAGAGAGCTTGTTAACTTCCTGGTATTAGTTCCTGATCATCCGGGCTGTCGTTCATACAGCTGCCAGCAGTAACAGCCTGGTTAATCAGGCCTTGATCCGGATATAAGGACACTAGCAGCAGAAAATCCTTTTAAAGGATTAAAAGCATTCTCTATTACCAGTGTGTTTATTCCCACTGGTCGACTTTTGTCCGTGTTTACCCTCCAGGCCCTGATCCACCAGGATGCCTGGTCTGAGAGCGGGTCGCAGGGGCATTAATACCCTCCAGGCCCTGAGCCACCATCAGGCCTGGTCTGGGAGCGGGTCTCAGGGGCGTTAATACCCTCCAGGCCCTGATCCACCAGGAGGTCTGGTCTGGGAGCGGGTCGCAGGGGCGTTAATACCTTCCAGGCCCTGATCCACCAGGAGGTCTGGTCTGGGAGCTGGTCGCAGGCGCGTTAATACTCTCCAGACCCTGATCCACCAGGAGGCCTGGTATGGGAGTGGGTCGCAGGGGCATTAATACCCTCCAGGCCCTGAGCCACCAGGAGACCTGGTATGGGAGCGGGTCGCAGGAGCGTTAATACTCTTCAGGCCCTGATCCACCAGGAGGTCTTGGTCTGTGAGCGGGTCTAAGGGGCGTTAATACCCTCCAGGCCCTGATCCATCAGGAGGCCTGGTCTGGGAGCGGGTGGCAGGGGCGTTAATGCCCTCCAGGCCCTGATCCACCAGGAGGTCTGGTCTGGGAGACGGGTCGCAGGGGCGTTAACTCCCGAAAACATCCTTCAGGTATCCTTCTGGCATTTTTAGCCATTTTCTTTATCTGTCCTAGCAAGAATCCTACATACTGTCCTAACCTCGAGAGTTCCTCTTACTGTGGAGGCGTCCCACTGGGGACTATGAAGGGGCGTGACTGTAATAGTGTGATAGGGGAGAGTGGGGAATGGGAAAGGGTGGAAAGGAGAAAAAGGGGAAAAGGTGGGAAGGACATAAAGGGGGAAAGCGTAGGGAAGGGGAGAAAGGGGGAAAGCGTAGGGAAGGGGAGGGGAGAGAAGGTCGTGTCGCTGGTGGTACTTCAGCACCTGACGCAGCTGCACCCAGTCACGACTTAGGGGTGAGTACGTGGTCTTCTCCCCACACACCTCCAATTCCACACCCACCCCACGCCCCCTACCACTCCCCTCACGAGCTTACCTAACCCAAGCCCACTCTCATCCTCAGCTACCTTCACGACGCCCTCAACCCCCTAATTAACCAACCCCCTTAGCCCCCCCTTACACACATCTCCCACACACTCACCCCTCACCCACCAGCCCATTAACTGGATGGGTGATCCACCCATTGAAACCTCAATAGATTAAAACACACACACACACACACACACACACCCCCCACACACACACACACACACACACCACACACACACCCCACACACACACACACACACACACACACACACACACACACACACACACACACACAGCACTCATGTGGAGATAACTTTCATTCATGAATCTTTCAACCTTCATTCATGAGTTTCAACCTTCATTCATGAGTTTCAACCTTCATTCATGAGTTTCAACCTTCATTCATGAGTTTCAACCTTCATTCATGAGTTTCAACCTTCATTCATGAGTCTCAACCTTCATTCATGAGTTTTAACCTTCATTCATGAGTTTCAACCTTCATTCATGAGTCTTAACCTTCATTCATGAGTTTCAACCTTCATTCATGAGTTTCAACCTTCATTCATGAGTCTCAACCTTCATTCATGAGTTTCAACCTTCATTCATGAGTCTCAACCTTCATTCATGAGTTTCAACCTTCATTCATGAGTCTCAACCTTCATTCATGAGTCTTAACCTTCATTCATGAGTTCAACCTTCATTCATGAGTCTAACCTTCATTCATGAGTCTTCAACCTTCATTCATGAGTCTTAACCTTCATTCATGAGTCTCAACCTTCATTCATGAGTCTACCTTCATTCATGAGTCTAACCTTCATTCATGAGTCTAACTTCATTCATGAGTCTCAACCTTCATTCATGAGTCTCAACCTTCATTCATGAGTCTCAACCTTCATTCATGAGTCTCAACCTTCATTCATGAGTCTTAACCTTCATTCATGAGTCTCAACCTTCATTCATGAGTCTCAACCTTCATTCATGAGTCTCAACCTTCATTCATGAGTCTCAACCTTCATTCATGAGTCTCAACCTTCATTCATGAGTCTAACCTTCATTCATGAGTCTTAACCTTCATTCATGAGTCTCAACCTTCATTCATGAGTCTCAACCTTCATTCATGAGTCTCAACCTTCATTCATGAGTCTTAACCTTCATTCATGAGTCTCAACCTTCATTCATGAGTTCAACCTTATTCATGCTCTCACTTCATCTGAGTCTCAACCTTCATTCATGAGTCTCAACCTTCATTCATGAGTCTAACCTTCATTCATGAGTCTCAACCTTCATTCATGAGTCTCAACCTTCATTCATGAGTCTCAACCTTCATTCATGAGTCTCAACCTTCATTCATGAGTCTCAACCTTCATTCATGAGTCTCAACCTTCATTCATGAGTCTTAACCTTCATTCATGAGTCTCAACCTTCATTCATGAGTCTTAACCTTCATTCATGAGTCTCAACCTTCATTCATGAGTCTTAACCTTCATTCATGAGTCTCAACCTTCATTCATGAGTCTCAACCTTCATTCATGAGTCTCAACCTTCATTCATGAGTCTCAACCTTCATTCATGAGTCTTAACCTTCATTCATGAGTCTCAACCTTCATTCATGAGTCTCAACCTTCATTCATGAGTCTCAACCTTCATTCATGAGTCTTAACCTTCATTCATGAGTCTCAACCTTCATTCATGAGTCTCAACCTTCATTCATGAGTCTCAACCTTCATTCATGAGTCTTAACCTTCATTCATGAGTCTCAACCTTCATTCATGAGTCCAACCTTCATTCATGAGTCTCAACCTTCATTCATGAGTCTCAACCTTCATTCATGAGTCTCAACCTTCATTCATGAGTCTCAACCTTCATTCATGAGTCTTAACCTTCATTCATGAGTCTCAACCTTCATTCATGAGTCTTAACCTTCATTCATGAGTCTTAACCTTCATTCTGATCTTAATCTATGAGTCTCAACCTTCATTCATGAGTCTTAACCTTCATTCATGAGTCTTAACCTTCATTCATGAGTCTCAACCTTCATTCATGAGTCTTAGCCCTCATAAGACTTCGTACGCTTCACTCATAAGTGTTTTTATTCTTCATTCATAAGTTTACAAGTCTCTTAAAATTCCTTCCGTACACTTCCTTCAGAATTCATAAATAAACGCAAGTGGTGGTGGTAGGAGTAATAGTAGTAGTAGTATTACCAGTAATAGTAGCACCAATAGTAGTAGTAAAAGTCGTATAATAATAATAATAATAATAATAATAATAATAATAATAATAATATAGTAATAATAACAGCAGCAGTGATGGTAATTATTACTTTCTTTTAACCACTGTCATATATATTTATTCATAAATAACTTAGAAGCAGCAACATCGACGACCATCAAGACTATCCAGACTACCCACGGTAATCTTTCCAGCAGGATAGTTTGCCTTGGTGGGGAGAACATGAGGATCACACTAAGGGATATAAGGGTCTGACAGCGAGGTATAACAATTTAAGGGGGTTAGGTAAGGGAGGAGAGGTAAAGGAAGGGAAGTACAATAAGGAAGGACGTGAGAAGAAAAGGGTAAGGGATTTAGAGACAGGATTAAGGAAGAACTTGAAACCCTATTTGATGTGGTTAAATCCTTTTTAAAGGACGACTAAAGGGTATAAATTCCCAAGACCCTTTAAGCTATACCATATCTAGTCCAGTGTAAAAGGCTCCAAGACTCGTACATTTGAGAGGACTCAAAAGCACATTTAAGTTATTTAAAAAGGTATCTAATCTCCTTTAAATAGGTTTAACAAAATAGCAACAACACTGTTTTAAAACACTAAAGAAGGAAATAGGGAGTCTTTACAGGGCTTTAAAGTATTTTAAAATATATAAGGAAAAAAGTAATGTTTAGAGGCGCAAGGTGTTAAAAATAAAGCGCCTTTATTTCGCAGCTCCGACGCCATCAACACAACACAGACGACGGGGTAAACAAAGGAGAATTTATTACCAGTCATAAATTCCCGGGAGTTTGTGGAGTCTGTTTATAGCCAGCCAGGGTTCCGGTACTAGTGAAGGAGTTGGCACTATATGGCACTAGGGAGGGAAGTGGCACTACAAGGAGCTGGTACTAGTGATTAATAACTGGCACTAGTATGGTGAATGAGATGCTCGTACAACATTTGGGTACCTTCACTGTTTCACCTCACCTGTCTGCAGTATATAAGCCACTTCTCCCATCACATGCCGTACTTTTATCAAGATCAATGGACTGAACATATTGGTTGAGGGACTGATTACCTCAAACTCTTCCTCATCTTCCACCATTCTTCTCTGTACTGGACTGATGAAGTCACTGGCTGGCGAAACGTTTCCACAAGAAAGATAAGCACCTATCCGTTTTCTAAACCATTTACACAGTGGCACTATTATGTTTGAAACTGTAAGGTGAGTGGGCACTCGTGGAGCGGGCACTCATGGAGCGGGCACTATTATTGACCTGTCAGTAACAGGTGGCATTCATAAGTCCACCTGCTGATGGTTCCAGGGGGTTATCGCCCCCGCCTCCTGATCCTAAACCAGGTCTCCAAGTGCGATTTTCACAGCAATCACAGAAACTGGTCGATCAGACTGTCGATACTTACGGCACCCATTCCAGCAGAAGCAGTGTAAACTTGCATGAACTTTCTAAAGTTCCTTTCTTCATAGACACTTAAACATTTTTAGAAAGAAACTTGATATATTTTTTCCCCAGGCGTCTGATTGGTTATGTGAGCCTGCGAGCCGCTAACACCAACAGCCTGGGTCAACAGGGTAAACTAGGAACAGGGTTGATTAATGGTATTTTAATCTTATCGGTTGCACATAACCTGTTTACCACCAGACAAGAATACTTTAACCCCCAAAACAGCGATAAAAGTACTCCTAGCATATACACACTAAGGTACATCCTGTACACTTTACGGTATATAAATCCTGTGTAGGAACAAGTATGATAAATTAGACACATGTGCAACTCTTGGGTATCTTTATTGAGGAAACGTTTCGCCACACAGTGGCTTCATCAGTCCATACAAAGGAGAATCTTGAAGAACAGGAGGAGAATGAGGTAATCAGTCCCTCAACCTTGAGTCGATGTGGTCAGTCCATCAATCTGTTCTTCAAGATTCTCCTTTGTATGGACTGATGAAGCCACTGTGTGGCGAAACGTTTCCTCAATAAAGATACCCAAGAGTTGCACATGTGTCTAATTTATCAACATGTCGGTTCTCTGAACTATTCATCTACAAAGGAACAAGTATACCACAGGTGTTGAAATTTTTGAGCCTCCTGCATTTACTGAGTTATCTCTATGAAGTTACACAAATAATCCGCACACAGGAGAGAGAATTATTATTATTATTATAATCAAGGGGGAAGCGCTAAACCCGGAGGATTATACAGCGCCTAGGGGGGGGGATGTGGAAGGCATTCAGGCTTA
The DNA here is from genome assembly GCF_026875155.1 of Cherax quadricarinatus. NCBI lineage: Eukaryota > Metazoa > Arthropoda > Malacostraca > Decapoda > Parastacidae > Cherax > Cherax quadricarinatus. Next base: position 37,955,036 of record NC_069426.1, on the reverse strand, counting down.
ATTCGGGGAACTGGAGCACAGATCCAATTCCCTAAATCAAGAGCCCCTCACCAACATCAAGGAACCTTCCTTGAGGCGGGCACAGGAGAGAGAAGCTTATGACGACGTTTTAGTCCGACGCGGACCTTTTACTGGCTCCCTCACCGTCGTGTGTTTGTGTCTTATACATGGTCCAAATCGGACCGAAACGTCGTTATAAGCTTCTCTCTCTTACGTGCGGGTTATCTGTGTATTGTTCCAGTCACGGTATTGTATCTTTTTGTTCTTTAGGTAAAGTTCTGGTTCGGGTGGCTCTGGCTGCCCTATTCTGCGCCTCACGCTCTCCTAAAGAGTTAGCTTAGTGTGCAAATTTGAACCAGTCTATCCAGTATTTTTCTCCAGAGTAAATTATGACATACTCTTCTCGTGCTCCAGGGAGTGCTGCTTGAGAGACTGCAGGCGCTACCTAGAATTTGCTCTCTCCAGGCTGTCAATTTAATTTACTTTAAAAGGACCAATCTGAGTACAGTAATATTGCAGTGTAGACGGTACAAGTGTAGTGACTGTAGTGGAAGTTCTTTTGTTATTCCCATCTATCTGGTCTATGTTCACATGAATGAACATGGCCTCTGTGTTCTCTGGTAACACCCTGGGTGTACTGGAGTGTGGGTGTACTGGAGTGTGGGTGTACTGGAGTGTGGGTGTACTGGAGTGTGGGTGTACGTGGGGAAGGGAGCAGAGGTGATCATTCTACAGTTAAGTTACATTACGAGGCAAGGACATGCTATAATTTCTAACCAGAACTACCTGCAGGTATGTCTAGTCCTCCCTAAACCAATCTAGAACTGTTTTACACTAGCCCCAGTCACCTTAAACCAACCACCTTAAACTATATTCAACCAGTTACACTCACCTTAAACCAACCTTAAACTACCTTCAACTAATTCGTCACTTTAAATCAACCCTAAAACTACCTTCAATCAGTTACATTTTTAAACCAACCCCCGACTACCTTCAACAAGTAGACGAGTAAGTTACGTGTTAAAGAGTTGGATATCTTTATTGTTGAAACGTTTCGCCTGCTGTGTAGGCGAAACGTTTCAACACATGTGACTTATCTGCTTGTTGGTAGTGAATACCACAACTACCTTCAACAACCACAACTACCTTCAACAACCACAAATACCTTCAACCACAAATACCGTCAACCACAACTACCTTCAACAACCACAACTACCTTCAACAACCACAACTACCTTCAACAACCACAACTACCTTCAACCACAAATACCTTCAACCACAACAACCACAACAACCTTCAACAACCACAACTACCTTCAACCACAAATACCTTCAACCACAACTACCTTCAACAACCACAATTACCTTAAAAAAACAAATACCTTCAACAACCAAAATTACATTTAACAACCAAAAATACCTTCAACAACCACAAATGCCTCCAACAACCACAACCACCTACAGCAACCACAACAACCCAGCTATCTCAACAACCCCAAATACCTCCAACAACCTTAACTACTACCTCCAACAACCACAACCACCTACAGCAACCATAACAACCCCAGCTACCTCCAGCAACCGTAACTACCTCCAACAACAACCACCACCTCCAGCAACCACAACAACCCAGCTACCCCAACCACAACAACTCCAGCTACCCCTAACAACCACAACCCCAGCTACCCCCAATAAAAACAACAACCCCAGCTACCCCTAACAGCAACAACAACCCCAGCTATCACTAACAACCGCAACAACCCCAGCTACCCCAACCACAACAATCCCAGCTACCCCTATCAACCACAATCCCAGCTACCCCCAATCACAACAACCCCAGTTACCCCTAACACCCACAACAACCCCAGCTATCACTTACAACCACAACAACCTCAGCTACCCCTAGCAACCAGAACCCCAGCTACCCCCAATCACACCAACTCCAGTTACCCCTAACAACCACAACAACCCTAGCTACCCACAACAATCACAACCCCAGGTACTCCAACAACCTCATCTACCCCCCAACAATCTCAACCCCAGCTACCCCCAACGATCACAACCCCAGTTACCCCTAACAACCACAACCTCAGCTACCCCAACAATCTCAACAACTCCAGCTACCCAACAACCACAACCCCAGCTACCCCTAACAACCACAACAACCCAGCTACCCCCAACAACCACAACAACCCCAGCTACCCCTAACAACCACAACAACCCCAGCTACCCCCAACAACCACAACAACCCCAGCTACCCCCAACAATCTCAACAACTCCAGCTACCCAACAACCACAACAACCCCAGCTACCCCTAACAACCACAACAACCCCAGCTACCCCCAACAACCACAACAACCCCAGCTACCCCCAACAATCACAACAACCCCAGCTACCCCCAACAATCACAACAACCCCAGCTACCCCCAACAATCACAACTACCCCCAACAATCACAACAACCCCAGCTACCCCCAACAATCACAACAACCCCAGCTACCCCCAACAATCACAACTACCCCCAACAATCACAACTACCCCAGCTACCCCCAACAATCACAACTACCCCCCTCCCTTCCCAGTCTTCGTAATCTCCCTAATATTCCATCCAAACCACAGAATCCAAGAAATAATTGCCATTTAAATTTCATTCGAGGCAGATAAAAGGACGGCTGCCTCAGCAAACTAAAGGCAAATGGTTCTTACGTAAATAATAAATGAGGTAAATTCAACGTAAAATTGGTATTTATGTTAATTAAGAGTTAAGAAGTAGTGTGTGTGTGTGTGTGTGTGTGTGTGTGTGTGTGTGTGTGTGTGTGTGTGTGTGTGTGTGTGTGTGTGTGTGTGTGTGTGTGTGTGTGTGTGTGTGTGTGTGTGTGTGTGTGTGTGTGTGTGTGTGTGTGTGTGTGTGTATATATATATATATATATATATATATATATATATATATATATATATATATATATATATATATATTATAAAATATAGAGAGGTACCACCTCTAGAACTGTTATAGGGACCCTCATCCTCAGAGAAAAGAATAAACTTGCGTCAGGGAAAACTCAAGGTTCTCCCTGAAGCTGTTTGAGAATTTTCTCCTACCACCCCCTATATTTTATATATATTTTATTTAAAGACAAAATACATTGAGAAAACATTCACAAAAATACGATAGAAAGTAAAACAACATAGGTAACTCAGAGCTACATCTCGAATACTTCGTCCAGCTCCCCGGCGGTGGGCCGCGTGCCCAGAATGCTGCAGGCATTTCCTCTCTGGATCGCAACACTGAGTCTCTGAAAGAGGAAGCTGGTCGCCCTGTGTTCCTTGGTTTCTATGATGAGTTTTTCACCCAGCTCTATTAGGAACTTTAGAGCACACTTGCCCCATGCTCCAAGGGTCTCCGACCCTATTGGGATGAAGTTATAGCAAGGGGGAAAGTCTTCATATTTGCGGATCTTCTGGGTCTCCCTGTGGCTGGCAGCTCCACCCCCTTCCACTACGGAGTATGGCAAGTAGGTGTCTGCCAATGTGGCAGCACAGGTGTAGTCCCAGGCAATCTGCTTTCCATCCTTCCAAGGTAGCATAGTGGCTCCATCAGGACGCTTTTGACTTCCGTCAGACCTCTGCACTTGGGGTTCCCGTTGAGCTGGGCAACTGGCTGTGGCGAGGCTTCTCTTTATGATGTCACTGACCTCCTCATGCCTGGCGTACTTCCCTTCTGCTGTGTGACACACGAGACCATGAAGTCCGAATACACACACACACACACACAAATGTCCAGAAAATCCTACTTAACATGTTAGTAAAAGAATGTTTCCAACAAGGGAAAAGTAACGGAACGGAGCAATGAGAAGGTGCTCGACGGGACAACGAGAAGCTATTCAAGAGAGAATTCTCAGAATGTATAAGAAGGAAAGTACACAGAATAGTTGGGATGGGGGTAACAGGCAACTGATTATGGTATCGGTATCATAAAGAATTTTGGTATCGTCCCGTCGCTAATTAAGAATTAACAGCTCCAAGCATGAAAAATTCATATACTATTTTAGGCTGACGTGAATGATAACCACTGATAAGAACGATAACCACTGATAAGAACGATAACCACTGACAAGAACGATAACCACTGAAAAGGACGCCACTTGAGGATGAACCAGAAAGATATAAACCCCGATGGTTTCCGGGTCAGCGACTTACCTTGTCTCTCCGGGGATAAAAATCTGCCGGATAATTCACACATCCATGATAATCCAGCCCCGTGAACCTAGCTAAAATTATCCGTGGAACGGTGAGTGGAGAAATGATGTTGAAGTCAATTAAAGTTGATGAAAATACAAGGTATAACCAATAATCGTAGATAAATGGGTCGTAATAGCAAGTAATAGTTCTAAATTTGTTAAATAGTAATAATCTGTCTGTAAGAAATAGCATACTATTTTATACACTATAGTATCGTATTACTGGTGGTACACAACACCGACGAGTTGATGAACAATACACAGATAACCCGCACATCGGAGAGGCTTACGACATTTCGGTCAGACTTTGTAAATGATCCAAGTCGGACCGAAACGTCGTCGTAAGCTTCTCTTTCTTATGTGCGGGTTATCCTTGTATTGTTCCAGTCACGGTATTGTGTCGTTTTTGTTTGTTAACTTGATGAATAGACACGTGTGCAACACTTGCGTATCTTTATTGCAAAACATGTCAATAAAGATACCTCAGGTGTTGCACATGTGTCTTATTCAGCACCACAGTATGTTGACAGTTATTGCATGATGACAAGAACAAGATGAAGAGACACTCACCTGAGCCTCGGGGAGAGAGAGGAGAGATGAGGGAGTGAAGGGAGAGGCAGGAGAGTGTACGCTCCAGACTCAGCATGGCTGCCAGTGTACATTGTGGCCTCCCACTGGTCAACAAGCCTCGAGGACGACCTCTACTACCTCCTCTCAAAAGTAGAATGCCTCAACTGGAGAGTTTCTCGTCCTTCAAGTCGCACTCCAGTATCAATGGAGAGAATATTTTCTAGATCACTTTCTCACAAGGAGAATCTCCTCAAAGTACAATTTTATCTTAAATTGCAGATTTATATCACAAACAGTTTTTATGTTCTTCGTCTATGGCAGTGAGGTAATTTGTTCCCTTCTTAGACAATCCACAGGGAAGGAGAAGAACATCTAGAGAGCCGACATGGATTTCCTAACAACACAGATCGTGGTAAATAGTATATACACAACTTCTACAAGTGTGGAATTCAGGATATGAAAACTGTCTGTAGAATACTGTATTTAAGGTAATATTTTTTGAAGTCTATATCATTTAGAATATCCCCTTATTTAAAATAATGAAAGGGGCCGTATGAGTGCAACAACTAGAAGGCTTTTACCGAGTCTACACCATCCAGTCACTTTTCAGTCTACAACATCCAAGCACCATTGGATCTACAACATCCAGTCACCCTCCAGTCTTCAACATCCATGGAAAGACCTCTTCACCCCTGCAACAGGCAACGAGCCCCCTGTACGACTACAACTTCCACTGGAGCATTCTCAGAGTTTGCAACAACCATCACCCCATTCTCCTGTCTGCAACACTCATTTGCCCTCCCGTCTGCAACATCTCGAAAATACCCTCTCCACGACTGCAACAGGCAACGCCCTCTCCACTACTTGAGCTTGCAGAGGAAGCCCTCTCAGCCTCTGCAACAGGCAGTACGACTCTCTCTCCATTAGTACAACTTGGCTAAGCAACCCTCTCAGCTTCTGCAACAGGCAATAAGACACTCTCCATTAGCGCAACTTGCAGAAAGAAACCCTCTCAGCGTCTGCAACAGGCAATGCATCCCCTCTCCATTAGTACAACCTGGCGAGGCAGTCTTCCCCCCCCCCTCAGCATCTGCAACACCCAAGGCCACCTCAGCAATCCCCAGCGTCACCTCCTCGAGCAGAACATCAAGGAGGTACTCAGCAACCTGCTGCACTCTAGCCTTGATAACCAGACGCAGCTTCCAGAGTGGAGTGTCTTCAGTGAGGCTGGTGGCTATTGTCACCTGTCTCCCTCAGACTGCTTCTGGGTTGCACCCACACACTCTACACCGCGTCTTCTACTCACCATTAACTCAACTTTCTCCCATGGATTTCTACGGCTACTAGAAATATAGTAACACGGCTACTAGCAATATAGTAACACGGCTACTAGCAATATAGTAACACGGCTACTAGCAATATAGTAACACGGCTACTAGCAATGAAGTTAATATGGCTACTAGGCATTAAATGAAAACGGCTACTAGCAATAAAGTAAATTTATTGCTTAATTTGTCCGAGTGTTACAATAGGCTAATTTAATTAATAAAAATGAAAATCAATAAAGTATATCTCATGTTTACACTTAATAAAATGAAAAATAAGGTGTATTTCTTTACTTTTCCCTATATCACAAACAGCAGTGCTTAATACGAAACAAACAAAATACATCAAAACATTTAGGTATATTTACTGTAGACGTTTCGCCATCCTTGAATTTGTATCCATAAAGCCACTGGAGGGGAAAACGTCTACAAATAAAGATACCCAGATGTTGCACGTGTCTAATTTTTCGTCTTGTCGGTACTATTTACCATACATGCACAAAATATATTAAAATTTTGTATCATCTATTATTCTCCTATTACACCTCTGACTACAGTGTGTTTATATTACATATGATACCGCAGACAATGTCTGGGAAATATCTCCGAGTATTTGTCGCTATATAACAAGGAAATAAATATTCTAATGTTTTTGGTCGTTTGCTTTAAGTGTGATCTTCCAAATATTAGGTAAGAGAGAGAGAGAGAGAGAGAGAGAGAGAGAGAGAGAGAGAGAGAGAGAGAGAGAGAGAGAGAGAGAGAGAGAGAGAGAGAGAGAGAATGATCACGGTGTACAGAGGATGGCACGAGCCCTCCCTGAAAACATAGAAAACGGGATTTAAGACCTAATTACCCTCGTATGGAATGGGAAAAAAAATACCGAGTTTGGGAGGACCCTGGGAGTGGTTGGGGAAGGGGGTCCCCTGGGGCAAGACAGAGAGGAGAGAGAGATAGAGAGAGAGAGAGAGAGAGGCAGGCCTGGGTGTCGGAGGAGAGTGATGTGGGGGGGGGGGGAGAAAGGACCCAACGCTGAAGGAGTGGAAGAGGGAAGAGTATACGAGGACCTCAGCTGGTGAAGCTGATGAACACATTGTCTCTGCGGAGGGGGAGAGGGAGGAGGAGGAGGGGAGGGGCGGGAGAAAAGAGAGGGGGAGGGGGTTAGTTGGGGAGGAAACACTGGGGATTAACTCCAACGGTGGGGGACATTCTTTATTTTCAAGAAAGCTGGTAACACTGGCAGTGTGCTGCTGCGTTATTCTATATGGTAGTTACGCAGTGGAGAACAAACACTATGTTCCATTGTCATTTTTCATCATTTTAACCTAACAAACTGATCTAACCTAACATAATCTAATATAAATCAAAGTAATCTAACTTAATCTAATCTAACCAAATTTAACCTTAACTAATCTAACCTAACAATCTAATCTAACCAAATTTAACCTTAACTAATCTAACCTAACAATCTAATCTAACCAAATTTAACGTAACCTGTCTAAATTACTCAAATCAGTTCCTGAACAGCCGGTTTGTGATGCATAAGTTGTGCTGCGGCCACTAACAGTTTGATCCGTCAAGCCAGCAACCAGAACTGACTCACGAACTCGTAATGACACGATTGCAAACAAACCATACCACGGGCGGGGGTTCAATCCGCGCCCGTGGTATGGTTTAACCAGGAGGAGGCTCGGTCTGGGATCGCGCCGCGGGGGCGGTCACTCCAAAAACTACTACAGGTAACGTAACCCAATCTAACCTAGCTTAACCAACCTAAGTTAGCTAGACCTGTATGCAACACACTTAAACCCACTTGTCGTTGAATATAAAACTATCAAATACCTAAACCTAAGTGTTTAATACACAAAATTTATTTCCAATCATTTCAAAATAATAATAATAATAATAATAATAATAATAATAATAATAATAATAATAATAATAATAATAAAGTTCGTAGAATTACCGACAATATGTAAAGTAAAAGGACACAAGTGTCCTTTTACTTTAATAATAATAATAACTAAACTTATAATAATATTTAATAATAATAATAATAATAATAATAATAATAATAATAATAATAATAACAAAAGACTACAGCCTATCGTAAAAAAACACAAAAAATCACAATCTTTTACGAAACACAACGTGAACAGCGACACGTCTCTTCAACGCCACAATAAATTCTGAACACAATAAGGCTTAACGAAACTCCCCCCCCCCTTTCCCTTCCCTACCATCCTAGTTTTAAAATATAAAACAATCTTGCTTCGGGACATAAAACGTTTTAAAGGACAATGAAGATTAAAACACGTGTTCCACCCGACACAGTTGTTTCATCACGCTGGGGGAAAATATCTGATGCTGCTGCCTTTATGCGCAAGGAAAACTTGTTTTTTTGTGTTGTTGTTTTTGTCCTCTCCCCCCCCCCCCCGCTGCACGAGGAGGAAAACAAAAAAAAATATCTCTTGTGTCCTCACGCTGAATGATGAGTTTCTCTTCTCCAGTCTCTTCTCGCTAGTTTTACTCTCTCCTCTACATGTGGACAGCAGTATCTGCCTCGTTGATCAGGTTCTGATCCACCAGGAGGCCTGGTCATGGACCGGGCCGCGGGGGCGTTGATCCCCAGAATAACCTCCAGGTGGATTCCAGGTAGACACCCTCAGTGCAGTTTCCTCCTCCTCTTCCTCCTCTACACCAACACATATATCGTTCACTCCCATTCTACAGCATCAACACAATAACATTTCTCTCCCTCTCTTCACCAACACAATGTTTCTCTCCCTCTCTTCACAAACACAATGTTTCTCTCTTTCTCTTCACCATCAAACGTTTAAAACGATAAACTCTCTAACGGATGAAACGTTGTCTCAGCAGAATGCCATAAACCACATAATGCATCTTAACAAGTACGCGACGGCTACAAGGACCAGCGGGCCGTTAACAGGTGCTGGTTACGTGGACTAAACGGGCTGCTGACATCAACAGCCTGGTTGAACAAAGCTGTACTACTCTTCCAGGTTTGTATACATTGCTCGGGCTATATAAATTCGTCCAGGGTGAGTTAAATTGGCCAAGAACAGCCAAAATCAACTCATTAACCAGTTGGATTGGTCTGGAACCAGCCCGCGGGGGGCGAACACCCCCGAAATCATCTCCAAGCAACCTTCCTACTGGATGTTTTGTAATCTGGTATGTGCGTTGCTTTCTTCATGATCTAAGCAACGGGGAAACGGTGCCTGTTTGCGTTATTATAAATTACGATACATGAAATTACAGGCAGCCATCGCTAAGCACATTATATCAATGGGAGAGTTACCTCTGGCAGCGGGGTTATACTGTCGTAGCTTAAATCGTTGAAACTCACACGTTTGTTAGGTACGGTGCATAAATTAGTGAGGCCTTCCACACCACTACAATAATCAAACTACCGGTGACAGCACCACCATAATAACCACCACTACCGGTACTAACACCATCATAATAACCATCACTACCGATACTAGCACCACCACAATCACCACTACCGGTGATGGCACCATCACAACCACCACTACCGGTGCTAGCACCACAACCATTACTACCGGTACTAGCACCACCACACTACCAAAATAACCACCACTACCAGTACTAGCACCAGCATACCATCACCACACTACCACAATAACCACCACTAGCACATTACCAACACTAATATTTGCAGCAGCACATGTACTAGCAGCAGCACAGATACCAGTAACAGCTCCAACAGCAACACAGGTACAACCAGCAGCACTACACCAGTATCAGCAGCAGCACAGGTACCAGTAACAGCACCAACAGCAGCAACACCAACAGTAGCACAGGTACCAGTAACAGTACCACCAGCAGCAGCACAGGTACCAGTAACAGTACCACCAGCAGCAGCACAGGTACCAGTAACAGTACCACCAGCAGCAGCACAGGTACCAGTAACAGCACCACCAGCAGCAGCACAGGTACCAGTAACAGTACCACCAGCAGCAGCACAGGTACCAGTAACAGTACCAGCAGCAGCACAGGTACCAGTAACAGTACCAGCAGCAGCACAGGTACCAGCAGCAGCACCAACACGCAAGCAGCAACTAGTAAGATCGTGGCGGAGCTTACAAACTAAGTTAACGTGCGCTCTACTCGTTCGAATAATAACTTCCGGCGAATAGAAGAGGAAAAGAGGAGAAGAGAAGGAGGGGAAATGGATGAGGAAAGGGGCAGGGGGAAGAGGAAAGGGAGGGGAGCAAGGGAGATGTCGCCGACCCAAAAAGTCTTTCCAAGTCCCTGAGTGTACACACACACACACACACAACACACACACACACACACACACACACACACACACACGCTAAAGCTCATGAAGCAGGGAGAGAGTGGATATAGATGAAACACTGTAACAAGTAGATGAAACACTGTAACAAGTAGATGAAACACTAACAAGTAGATGAAACACTGTAACAAGTAGATGAAACACTGTAACAAGTAGATGAAACACTAACAAGTAGATGAAACACTGTAACAAGTAGATGAAACACTAACAAGTAGATGAAACACTGTAACAAGTAGATGAAACACTGTAACAAGTAGATGAAACACTAACAAGTAGATGAAACACTGTAACAAGTAGATGAAACACTGTAACAAGTAGATGAAACACTAACAAGTAGATGAAACACTGTAACAAGTAGATGAAACACTAACAAGTAGATGAAACACTGTAACAAGTAGATGAAACACTGTAACAAGTAGATGAAACACTAACAAGTAGATGAAACACTGTAACAAGTAGATGAAACACTAACAAGTAGATGAAACACTGTAACAAGTAGATGAACCACTGTAACAAGTAGATGAAACACTGTAACAAGTAGATGAAACACTGTAACAAGTAGATGAAACACTGTAACAAGTAGATGAAACACTGTAACAAGTAGATGAAACACTGTAACAAGTAGATGAACCACTGTAACAAGTAGATGAAACACTGTAACAAGTAGATGAAACACTGTAACAAGTAGATGAAACACTGTAACAAGTAGATGAAACACTGTAACAAGTAGATGAAACACTGTAACAAGTAGATGAAACACTGTAACAAGTAGATGAAACACTGTAACAAGTAGATGAAACACTGTAACAAGTAGATGAAACACTGTAACAAGTAGATGAACCACTGTAACAAGTAGATGAACCACTGTAACAAGTAGATGAAACACTGTAACAAGTAGATGGACCACTGTAACAAGTAGATGAAACACTGTAACAAGTAGATGAACCACTGTAACAAGTAGATGAACCACTGTAACAAGTAGATGAACCACTGTAACAAGTAGATGAAACACTGTAACAAGTAGATGAACCACTGTAACAAGTAGATGAAACACTGTAACAAGTAGATGAAACACTGTAACAAGTAGATGAAACACTGTAACAAGTAGATGAAACACTGTAACAAGTAGATGAACCACTGTAACAAGTAGATGAACCACTGTAACAAGTAGATGAAACACTGTAACAAGTAGATGAAACACTGTAACAAGTAGATGGACCACTGTAACAAGTAGATGGACCACTGTAACAAGTAGATGAAACACTGTAACAAGTAGATGGACCACTGTAACAAGTAGATGAAACACTGTAACAAGTAGATGGACCACTGTAACACAGTAGATGAAACACTGTAAACAAGTAGATGAATCACTGTAACAAGTAGATGAAACACTGTAACAAGTAGATGAAACACTGTAACAAGTAGATGAAACACTGTAACAAGTAGATGAAACACTGTAACAAGTAGATGAAACACTGTAACAAGTAGATGAAACACTGTAACAAGTAGATGGACCACTGTAACAAGTAGATGAAACACTGTAACAAGTAGATGAAACACTGTAACAAGTAGATGAAACACTGTAACAAGTAGATGAACCATAACAAGTAGATGAATCACTGTAGATGAAACAAAGCTGAGACACATATATGGAAAATATGGGAATGTAAGACGAAATAACTGGGACAAGCAAAGGAAACAGGTGAAACAAGTTTATAAAGCAACTGGCACTGGTAGAGGACAGATAAACAAGGTGTAGCAAGTTAAGCAACGGTGCCATGAGTCACAGTGCCAGTGATGACAGACGACCATGGACCATATGCTAATGGCCCTTCCTAACTCACTCTCTCTCATGGTGATTGTGACATATGCCAGGGTGTGTACTCACCTATTTGTGATTGCTGGGGTCGAGTCACAGCTCCTGGCCCCGCCTCTTCGCTGATCGCTACTAGGTCCTCTCTCTGCTCCATGAGCTTTATCAAACCTCGTCTTAAAACTATATATGGTTCCTGCCTCCACTACGTCACTTGCCAGACTATTCCACTTTCTGACAAGTCTATGACTAAAGAAATACTTCCTAACATCTCTGACTCATCTGAGTCTTCAACTTCCGAGTGTGACCTCATGTTTCTGTGTTCCATCTCTGGAACATCCTGTCTCTGTCCACCTTGTCAATTCCTAGCAGTATTTTATAGTGTGTGTGTGTGTGTGTGTGTGTGTGTGTGTGCGGGAAGGGGAGGGGGAAAGAGATCGACAAGAAAAACTACTAAGCTTTATTAGTAAATAAAACAGAATTACGTTTGTTAGGCAGTTTCCCTCAGCAAATTAGAGTATAACGAGATGCAATAAATTACTTCGAACACCATAATGGCGTTTGTGGATTGTAGTCTTTCCAGTTGTGGCAATTGTTAAGCCTCCGTTATCACTTGTAAAGACTTGTAAAGCCAATTTTGGTGATATACAAGCTGGCGTCAGGCATACTCGGGGGAGAACCTGTCCACGAGACCAGAGCAGTGCATCACACTAGTGAATAACACCAGGGAGGGAAGTGTCTCAGGTGATGATTTTCTCTTTGCTGGAGGAAGGTTGCCAAGAGTCGCGCTCTTCACACACACACACATACAGGTGTATTACCTCTAAATTAAGCACACAGGATACATACACACAGAGGGATATCTCGCTTAAGACCACAGCGTATACACAGAGAGGTATATCTCTCAATTACGCACACAAGATATATAGAGATATCTATCAATCTCATAGAATGTACACACCGAGGTGTGCATCAGTGCGCATACACCGAGAGCTTAATCCTTATTTTAGGGATTAAACTCTAGCTGCTGTAATCCCCATTTTAAGGATTAAAGCCTCAATGGCCCACATGCAGTCGATAGGCTTCAAACCAAGCAAACTGCTGAGGGTTAGTGGTGGTATAGGGGTTCTTAAATGTATAAGGGTTCCCACACTAGCACGTGTTGAACCTCCCACACATACACAACAAGTTGGTGTCCCTACGTGGAAAAGGGCCCTTTCCCTCTAGTCTATCCTCACCTCTCTCTCACTCCCCCCCACACACACACACACACACACAATACATCACACAGCAAACAAGGGATCACAATAGAAGTTAAAAAGTCAAAGAGTCACAGGGATATTGGAAAGTTTTTTCGTATAGGTTGCGGGAAAAGTGGAAAAATCTGGAGAGTGATGTAGTGGAGGCCAAGATCCAATACATTTTTAAGAAGAGGGTATGACAAGGCCTTGGGAGGGGGGAGAGAATGACCTAGTTGAACAAACGAAGACGCGGAGCCAAGAGCTTGATCGACCCCGCACCCACTATAGGTGCTAAGAACTCTTCGAGTATCCGAATTGGTGGAGGCTATCTTCCAAAAAGAAATTCAACGAACAGAAGAACGAATTTTTCAACATCCTAAACTATGTAAACAAGTGAACAACATCAACGAACATAAAAATTATAACTTCCAAACACAAACTGCCAAACAGGTTTTTAAAACAATATAAATTTTTAACGAAAAAGGGATTCCCTTCAAGAGTAACCAGGTGATAGAAGCAGGGAGTACCCCTTCTCAGCACTTCAAGAGCAAACCAGGGGTAGAGGCACGGGATCCCTACCTTCCTCAGCCCTTCAAGAGCAACCATGGTTAGGGGGGGAGGGTACCTACCTTCCCTCAGCCCCTTTCAAGAGAAAACCATGGTGGTAGAGGCACGGAGTTACCTCCCTTCCCCAGCCCCTTTAAAGAGCAACCATGGTAGTGGAGGCACAGGTACCTACCTTCCTCGCACCTTCAAGAGCAACCATGGTGGTGGGGCACGGGTACTACCTTCCTCACCCCTTAAGAGCAACATGGTGGGGGGAGGCACGGAGAAAACCTCCCTTTCCTCCACCTTCAAGAGAACCAGGGGGTTGGAGGCACGGGTCCCACCTTCCTCAGCCCCTTTCAAAGAACGGGTGGGGGAGGCAGGAGTACCTCCCTTTCCCTCAGAAACTTCAAGAGAACCATGGGGGTGGGGGCCGGGGGAAACCTACCTTCCTCACACCTTAAAGGGCAACCATGTGGTGGGGGCACGGATCCCTCCCTTCCTCTGCCCCTTTCAAGAGTCCAGGGGGTGGGGACGGATCCCTCCCTTCCTCAGCACCTTCAGAGCAACCGGGTAGGGGAGGCAGGGGAGTACTCCCTTTCCCTCACCCTTCAAGAGCAACCCACGGTGGGGGGAGGCCAGGAGTAATTTTATTCCTCAGCCCCTTCAAGAGTAACCAGGTGGTGGAGGCACGGATACCTCCCTTCCTCAGCCCTTTCAAGAGCAACCAGGGTGGGGGGGCACAGAGTCCTCCTTTCCCTCACCCTTTAAAGAGCAACCAGGGTGGGGGGGCACAGAGTACCTACCTTCCTCAGCACCTTCAAGAGAAAACCATGGGGGGTGGGGGCACAGGTACCTACCTTCCTCGCACCTTAAGAGCAACCTGGTGGTGGAGGCAGGGATACCTACCTTTCCTCGAACCTTCAAGAGAAACCATGGTGGGGAGGCACGGGTACCTCCCTTCCTCGCACCTTCAAGGCAACCATGGGGGTGGGGGAACAGAGTACCTCCCTTCTCAGCCCTTCAAGGAAACCATGGGGTGGAGGCCGTACCTCCCTTTCCCTCGCCCCTTAAAGAGAACCCAAAGGGGGGGGAGGCACGAGTACCCCCTTTCCTTAGCACCTTAAGAGCAACCAGGGTGGGGGGGAACAGAGTACTTCCCTTCCTCAGCACCTTAAAAGAGAAACCCATGGTG
Organism: Cherax quadricarinatus; assembly: GCF_026875155.1. Taxonomy (NCBI): domain Eukaryota; kingdom Metazoa; phylum Arthropoda; class Malacostraca; order Decapoda; family Parastacidae; genus Cherax; species Cherax quadricarinatus. The sequence continues at coordinate 37,939,764 of NC_069426.1, read as the reverse complement.
GTGGGGAACAGAGTACCTACCTTCCTCAGCACTTCAAAGCAACCATGGTGGTGGAGGCAAGATACCTACCTTCCTCAGCCCCTTCAAGAGAAACATGGTGGTGGGGGGAACAGAGTACCCCCTTTCCCCTAAACCCCTTTAAAGAGCAACCATGGTGGTGGAGGAACAGAGTCCCCTCCCTTCCCCAAACCCCTTTCAAGAGCACATGGTGGTGGGGAACAGAGTACCTACCTTCCTCAGCACCTTCAAAGAAACCATGGTGGTGGGGAAAAGGATACCTCCCTTTCCCTCAGCCCTTCAAGAGCAACCATGGTGGTGGGGGAAAAAAGTACCTACCTTTCCCTAGCACCTTAAAAGAGCAACCTGGGGGTGGAGGAACAGAGTACCTACTTCCTCACCCACCTTAAGAGCAACCATGGTGGTGGGGGAAACAGAGTACCCCCTTCCTTCCATCAAAGCACCATGGTGGTGGAGGAAAGAGTCCTCCTTTCCCTAACTTAAGAGCAACCATGGTGGTGGGGGAACAGAGTACCTCCCTTTCCTCAGCCCCTTTATGGGGCAACCAGGGGGTGGAGGAACAGAGTACCCACCTTCCTCCAGCACCTTCAAGAGAAACCCATGGGGGTGGGGGAACGGGTACCTCCTTTCAGTCTTCATGGAGCAACCATGGTGGTGGGGGAAAACGGGATTACCTTCCTCCCCGCATATTTCTATATGGAGTTACTCTTAAAGGGATATCCAAAGGATGCTTTAAAAGGTCAACCCCCCCCCACGGCCCGGGTCCCAGATCGTTTCCAGTGGACAAGATGACGAGTGTCTCTCTGCATAATCATATTTATTTAATACCAGACGGACACACCCCTTCCCTTAAGAATCCATGATTTCAAAATATTTTTAGGGAAAAGAAGAAAAGTTTGTGAACAAGATGAACAACTCTTTCCTAAACTTTTGTGATTCACCCACACAAAGAGTCGTGGGTATGGGGAAGTCATTGAAAATTTTTTAGCTATGTGTTACGGTTAGAGGAAGGAGTGAAGTGGGTAGTGGTAGCGTAGCTACCCGAGGTTACCTAGGTTATTCCGGGATCAACGCCCCCGCGGCCCCTCCTGACCAGGCCTCCGATGGATCAGGGCCTGATCAAATAGGCTGTTATGCTGGCCGCACGCAGTCCAAAAGTACGAGCCCCAGCCCGGGGACCGGACTGCTTTAGGTATCTGTCCCGCTCTCCTTTAAGGCAGCCCGGGTTTATTTTCAATTCCCTAATGCTTTATGGGAGGGGTGTTTTAACAGTTTTGGGCCCCCCGGGCACTTAGGTGTTTTTTTAGTGTACCAAAGGGCCCTACTTTTTATTTGGGGGGATTTTTCATCGCCCGCCCAGTTTTTACTTTGTAGGGAGTGATTTCTGTGTGCAGATTTGGGACCATTCCTTCCAAGATTTTCCAAGTGTAGATTATGATATATCTCTCCCTCCTGCGTTCCAACGAGTACAAGTCAAGTGCTTCCAAGCGTTCCCAGTAGTTAAGGTGCTTGACAGAACTTATACGTGCAGTAAAGGATCTCTGTACACTCTCTAGATCTGCGATTTCACCTGCTTTGAATGGAGATGTTAATGTACAGCAGTGTTCCAGCCTAGAGAGAACAAGTGATTTGAAAAGGATCATCATTGGCTTGGCATCTCTCGTTTTGAAAGTTATCATTATACATGATATCATTTTCTTTGCACGTGCGATCGTGGCACTGTTGTGATCCTTGAAAGTGAGATCCTCAGACATCACTACTCCCAGGTCCCTTACATTATTTTTCCGCTCTATTGTATGGCCGGAGTCAGTAGTATACTCTGTTCTAGTTATTTTCTCCAGTTTTCCATAACGGAGTAGTTGGAATTTGTCCTCATTGAACATCATATTGTTTACCGTTGCCCACTGGAAAACTTTGTTTATATCTTCTTGGAGGTTAACCGCGTCCTCAGCAGATGACAGCCTCATGCAGATCCTAGTATCATCCGCAAAGGATGATACGGTGCTGTGGTGTATATCTCTGTTTATGTCTGATATGAGGATAAGGAATAAGATGGGGGCGAGTACTGTGCCTTGTGGAACAGAGCTCATCACTATGGCAGCCTCCGATTTAACTCTGTTGACCACTACTCTTTGTGTTCGATTTGTTAGGAAGTTGAAGATCCATCTCCCCACTTTCCCAGTTATTCCTTTAGCACGTATTTTATGGGCTATTACGCCATGATCGCATTTGTCAAATGCTTTTGCAAAGTCTGTGTATATTACATCTGCATTCTGATTTTCTTCCGGTGCATCCAAGGCCTGTCATAGTGATCCAGAAAGTTGTGAGAGGCAGGAGCGACCTGCCCTGAACCCATGTTGCCCTGGATTGTGCAGATTTTGGGAATCCAGGTGATTTGCAATCCTGCTTCTTAGCACTCTTTCAAAGATTTTTATGATGTGGGACGTCAGAGCTATTGGTCTATAGTTCTTAGCTAATGCTTTGCTGCCACCCTTTATGGAGTGGGGCTATATCCGTTGTTTTAAGTGACTGTGGAATTTCACCCATGTCCAAGCTCCTCCTCCATAGTGTACTTAGGGCACGCGAGAGGGGTTTCTTGCAGTTCTTAATGAAAACAGAGTTCCACGAGTCTGGGCCCGGGGCTGAGTGCATAGGCATGTTGTCAATGACTTTTCGAAATCTATCGGAGTTAGGGTAATGTCGGAAATCTGGCATACATTTATGGAGTTTTGAGGCTCATTCATGAAGAAATCATTTGGGTCGTCGATCCTCAGACCGATTAGTGGTTTCACTAAACACAGAGTCGTACTGGGATTTCAATATTTCACTCATTTCCTTGTTGTCATCTGTGTAAGTCCCATCCTGTCTGAGTAAGGGCCCGATACTAGATTTGGTATTTGCCTTGTTTTTGGCATATGAAAAGAAATATTTTGAATTTCTTTCAATTTCACTAATAGCTTTAAGCTCCTCCTGCCTCTCCTGGTTCCTGTAAGAGTCATTTAGCTTAAGTTCGATAGTTTCCACTTCCCTGGTCAGCACCTCCTTTCGTGTATCAGATATTCTAGCACTCCTGAGGAGCTCAGTGACTCTTCGTCGTCTTCTGTAGAGGGAGGTCTTTTTCTCTCCAGTTTACTCCTGCCTTCTTCTTTCTTAGGGGAATATGCCTAGAACATGCTTCGGCTACCAGGAAGTTGATCCTTTCAAGGCACTGGTTTGGATCCATGTCATTTAAGACATCTTCCCAACATGTTTCGTTTAGGACATGGTTTACCTGGTCCCAGTTGATGTTCTTGTTGTTGAAGTTGTATTTTGTGAAGACACCTTCACAGGTACATGCATTCTGCTGATCAGTACCCCTATGCATGTACGTCTGGACTTCGATTAGGTTGTGATCGGAATTAGTTGTTTTTGATATTCTTATGTCTCTTATCAGGTCCTCATTATTTGTGAAGATAAGGTCAAGTGTATTTTCTAGTCTTGTTGGCTCCACTATCTGCTGGCTTAAGGTGTGTTTTTTGCAGAGACTTAGTAGCTCATTGTGTGTGTGACCTTTCATCTGCGCTACCTCCGGGGATTGTTTCAGCTATAACATTATTTGCTACATTCTTCCATTTTGTATGCCTTAGGTTGAAATTTCCAAGCAGTAAGATGTTTGGGGATGAGCTGGAAGGTTTTTCCAAACAGTAATCAATTTTCAGTAGCTGTTCCTTGAACTGTTGTGAGGTTGCATCTGGTGGCTTGTATACAACCACAATGACTAGGTTTTGGTTCTCGATCTTTATTGATAGAACTTCAACTACCTCATTTGTGGTGTTCAGCAACTCCGTGCAGATAAGGGACTCTTTGACATACAGGCCAACCCCCCCTTGTTGCCTGTTTTTTTCTGTCCCATCTAAAAAGGTTGTAACCACTTATCCATATTTCACTGTCAAAGTGATCTTTTGTGTGAGTCTCTGTGAAGGCTGCAAACATTGCATTAGACTCCTCTAGAAGTCCACTGATAAAAGGTATTTTGTTGTTGGTGGATGGCTTAAGGCCCTGTATATTAGCAAATATGAACGAGGTTGTATTCTGTGTTTGTTGGGGGGATTTTGTTATTGGGCTCTGACTGGCATCGTTAGTGCAGGTCGAGTGTTGTGTTGACCGGTCTGGTAAACAGATGGAGGACGTATGTAATGGTTATAATCATAGCCATGATTTTTAAAGGGGTGGACCGGTAAGTCAGCGGAAGGCCTTTGTCAGATGACTAAAAGCTCCAGCTGCAGATTATTACATAACTAAGACCTGCGTCAGGAAACACTGCACACTGCGCCCTGTTTCCTGACAAACCTTACCTAGCCTAACAGACGTGAGTGAGGGTGAGTCAGAACTGACTGTCGCTATGTTAGAGACTGTGTACAGACTCGGGTTGTCCTGGATTTTTTCTCTGGTATTACTTTCCCCGTCGACAATACCAGCCCCTTCCCTGATACAGTATAATTTTAATATCTGTAAGAGAATTAATAAATACCAAAAAAGATTAAAAAGTGTAACTGTTATGTAATTTTTGTATTATAGTATTTTGGTGCTTCAATCTCGTTACCTCAGTAAATTACTATAATTTTTATACTACTATTACTATTAATAATAATAATAATAGTTACTGGCGTGGTAACCCCTCTGGCCTAACACAGGGTTACATAAGCAGCTTTACACTAAGGTACACACATTTATCTGTCAAAATAAATTTCACAAATTTTATATTCTCCATTTGTTTTTATTATGGCATTCATTAATTAAAAGTAGTACTGAGAATACAGTACATGAAGGAGGAGAGGAAATGAAGAGGAAGTGTAAGAGGAAAAAGTGAAAGATGGGAAGGGCAAAGGGAAAATAGGCAGGTGAAAAAAATAGGGATAAATGAGAGGGAGATATAAAATCGAGAAGTGGAGAAGACAGAGGAAGGTGAAAGGAAGAGGAGGAGGGGGAGGGGAAATAAGAATGGAGGGGAAAAGGGAAACACTGCGTCCAAGTCTTTCCAAATAATTTAAGAGTAGGAGGGAGCAGAGAGAGGGAGCCATGCATCAGTGAGGGGAATATAGGGGAAGAGGAGAGGAGGTGGAAGAAGGAACCTCACACACTCTACTCTCAAGAATACCAGGAGAAACTCAACACCTCAGTACTCCTTAGTATAGACTCTCTCGTAAACATCCTTTAATTTATTACCTGTCCAGTTCTCACTTCAGTGCCATCCAGCTTTCACTCGAGACGTCATTCTTTTCACTCTAGAGTGCTATAAACAACCCCCCCCCCACCCTGATTACTTTTAGTTATTTTTTCCTTGTCATTTTTTTCTTTCACAGCATTAATGAGCTTTCTGTTTCACTCCTCATATCTCATAGCACTCTCTCTCTCTCTCTCTCTCCTGGTGATTTGTTCCATCTTTGTTCTCAGCTTGCACTTTCTCTTTCCCCCCTTCCATAATCTTACTCCTCTCTCATTGTTCAAGTTAAATTACCACTCTAAGGTTCAACAGGATATGGATGGGAATTTCTGCTATGCTACTGTTGTGGTTGTTGTTGTACTTCGCCAGTTGCTGTTGTTGATTCTACTGCTGCTGCTGCTGCTGTTGTACTTCACCTGTTGTTGTTATTACCAATGTACTTCAGCTGAGGTAGGATAACAGCTCTCAACCTGTAAAACTGACGTATAAAATATAAATTCTCATCCTCTTCAACATCCCCATCCTCCTCATTCTCTTCTTCCTCACATCGCACTCTTATTGCCCACCTCCTCATTTTTCATTTCGCCTCTCCATGCTCCCCATTTTCCCTCGCCACGCTCCTTCTTCTCTCCAATTTCCATTTCACTTCACTCGCCTCAACCCCTCCATTTTAACAGTCGAGTGGGTGTCCGGCATGCCATGAAATCCTCCCCAGGAAGATCCCCGGCCACATGTGAAGCATGGATAAAGGTGAGCTTACTATCCATCACATAATGGTCGCTCACAAGTTGGGATTCCAGGCCAATCGAATAATGTTTTCACCCCCGCTGATCTGGGCCGAAGAGGATGGCCAGGCTTTGGAATGGCATCGTGGAACCTGGACTGTCGCGGAAGAGGCGAAGAAAGCCGAGTTAGCGAAACTGCGCGGGATTGTGTATAAAGACTTGCTGGACATTCTGGAAGGTCAGCAAAGTGGACAACTCTCAGAATTTTTGGGGGGATTCTTGCCAATGTTACCTCACTTTACCTATGTAAGATTCGAGAAACTTTCAAAACTCCCGGAACACCATGGGCCAGGTCGTCTGGTGCTAGTCTGGTCAACCTGGCTGGTGGCTAAGATGGCCATGCCAAGGGACTCCTGAAGCTTAAAGAATACGCTGAAGGACAGGCTGCTTTCAGTTTCTTGTTCTAAGTACTTCAGCCTTCTACATGAACATTACTGGAAAAAAAACGCTATGGTTGTAACATACATCTGAACCCTCTCCGGTAGTAATACTCCAGCGTAGGTGACCTGATAAGCGAAAAGTTTGCCAATAAAGTCTGGGTAGAATGCTTAGTAGGAAAACCTCAAAGCAATCACAGCATTCACCATGATGGAAGGTGTTGATGGTGGGGGGTTTATGTGGGTGGTTGAAGACTTGCTGATGGAGTGGTACTTGCAAACCCAGCTAAACACTCCTGAGACATTCATTCATTTTTCCTGGGTTAAGGAAATGCCCCAAAAATCACGTTTGAATCCCTGAAATCAGAGTTGAGAATTGTACAACACGCCCTAAATTCCTCGTAGTAATTTGGTAATTCGTTACGACAGCTCGTTACAATGCGTCGACCACCTCCGTGACAGTGAAACAGCCTTCCCCCGTTAATGTGTAGAATTCCTTCGTTGGTGACGTTAGATCCTCAGTCGATGATTCGTTCATTACCATCCGCTGAAGGATGGGACTTGAATCTTCGTAGAAGAGGGAGCTGATTCCTCCTCTAGGATGCAGCTGATTTTCACTCTGACACGATGAGGTGTTTCATACTTGCTTCCTGCAAGAACCAGCCGAAACTCAAGCCTGGCACGAACAATATTCAAGAAAAATATAAAAAGAATGTGTGTGTGGTGTGGTGATGGTGGTGTGTGTTAGTGGTGTGTGGTGTATGTGGTGTGTGTGGGTGTGTGTAGTGATGTGTTGGTGTGTGTGGTGTGTGTGTTGGAAGTGTGAAATACGAACATACTTGTGAAGCGTGTTACTGCATGTGCAGAGTATTGAACGTAGAAGACTACTGTGTAGGCGAAACGTTTCATAAAAATGATACCTAACGTTGCTATGTCCTTACCTAACAACACAGTGCAAATGAAATACTGAAAGACATTAATAATAAATGTAGAAATGTGTATAGTAAATAATTCAAGCACTAATAAATTTGTGTATAAGTATGACAATACAAGTTAGGGATTTTTGGTCCGGAGATTTAAAGCACAGTAAGATGGGGTTTCAAGAGTTCTAATGCGTTGGGTGTTAGTTTTTTGCTGCTCTGCTAGTTGTGTCTAGCATTGAGAGAGAAGAGAGAGAGGAGAGAAGGTGAGAGAGAGAGAGAGTAGAGTGGAGAGACGAGAGAGAGACATAATAATGAGAGGAAGAGAAGAGAGAGAAGAGAGAATGAGTTCTTCAGTCGTGATGTAGGCGACACAACTATTAAGAATGAGGAGTGTGGATGAGGTAGGAGAGGTTATAGGAAGAGGTCTAGTAAGGGAAGGAGAAAGTGAGGGAAAGGTGTGGAGCAGGAAAAAGAGAGAGTGAGGGAGGAAAGGACGCTCATAGGCAGAGTGTTGACGTCCATTGTAGAAGGTGAAGGCGAGAGACGGTCTCATCCCCTCAACACACATGTAAAATCCCACCCCAACACAACACCACACACACACACACACACACACACACAGTCTGGCAAGTGACGTAGTGGAGGCAGGAACCATACATAGTTTTAAGATGAGGTATGATAAAGTTCATGGAGCAGGGAGAGAGAGGACCTAGTAGTGATCAGTGAAGAGGCGGGGCCAGAAGCTATGTCTCGACCCCTGCAACCACAAATAGGTGAGTACACACACACACAAGTGTAACAAGAAAACAGTCTGCCCAGAATGTGGTACTCAGACGTATATGAAGTCAAGGAAGAAAAAGTATAAGAGGACAACCCTGATATTGTGGCTATCACAGAGATCTAACTCTCTGTAGTAATAAATGAGATATGCCCAGAGGGCTACCAAATAGTAAGAAAAGAAAGGACAAGAAAAGGAGGAGGGGAAGGAGGAGTGATGGTTCGAAGCACTGAGATTTGCGGAGGCTAGAAAACCTGGATAGAGAAGATTTCAGGGATTATATGGCAGGTCCTGTAATGTTCGAAAACAATGAAAGTAATAGTGGCAGTGATATATAATCCAGCACCAAACAATACGAGGCCATGGAAGGAACATCACCAGAATCACAGGACAAGTAGTCATATATTGGAAACAGTGGCAGTGAGAGCAAGAAGCAACAAAGCTAAACTCCTGGAGTGATAAATTAGACACATGTGCAACACTTGGGCTGCAACTGTGTCTAAATTATTAACATGTCGGTTCTCTGAACCGCTAATCTAAACTCTCAGAACTGAAGATCTCAATCATTAATAAATTAATTGGGAAGAGAACCGGGGACTCCCACGTAGAACCATCGGAAGTAGTAAAGAAGAACTTCACAAGTCAACTTGTATAAAATAACGACAATGTAATCAGTCCATCACCCTTTCAGCTTCTGCTAATTCTCCTGTATTCGACTGAAGAAGCCTACTGTGTACGCGAAACGTTTCAGAATAAAGATACCTAACTGTTGCACATGTGTCTTACTTACCATAAGTGAAAATGCCCAGTTACTGTTGTAAGTTTATAATTATAGTAAGTTGTTACATCATGTATATGGACTATTGACTCTTGTGATTATTGTGTCATTGGGGGGGGGGACCCTCACAGTACCTGTAGTCCAGGACCCTCACAGTACCTGTAGTCCAGGAGCCTCACAGTACCTGTAGTCCAGGGGCCTCACAGTACCTGTAGTCCAGGACCCTCACAGTACCTGTAGTCCAGGAGCCTCACAGTACCTGTAGTCCAGGAGCCTCACAGTACATGTAGTCCAGGACCCTCACAGTACCTGTAGTCCAGGACCCTCACAGTACCTGTAGTCCAGGACCCTCACAGACCTGTAGTCCAGGGCCTCACAGTACCTGTAGTCCAGGAGCCTCACAGTACCTGTAGCCCAGGCCTCACAGTACCTTAGTCCAGGGCCTCACAGTACCTGTAGTCCAGGAGCCTCACAGTACCTGTAGTCCAGGGGCCTCACAGTACCTGTAGTCCAGGGGCCTCACAGTACCTGTAGTCCAGGGGCCTCAGAGTACCTGTAGTCCAGGACCCTCACAGTACCTGTAGTCCAGGGGCCTCACAGTACCTGTAGTCCAGGGGCCTCACAGTACCTGTAGTCCAGGGGCCCTCACAGTACCTGTAGTCCAGGGGCCTCACAGTACCTTAGTCCAGGCCCTCACAGTACCTGTAGTCCAGGAGCCTCACAGTACCTGTAGTACCAGGGGCCTCACAGTACCTGTAGTCCAGGACCCTCACAGTACCTGTAGTCCAGGAGTCACAGTACCTGTAGTCCAGGGGCCTCACAGTACCTGTAGTCCAGGACCCTCACAGTACCTGTAGTCCAGGAGCCTCACAGTACCTGTAGTCCAGGGCCTCACAGTACCTGTAGTCCAGGGCCCTCACAGTACCTGTAGTCCAGGGCCCCACAGTACCTGTAGTCCAGGGCCCTCACAGTACCTGTAGTCCAGGGCCTCACAGTACCTGTAGTCCAGGGCCCTCACAGTACCTGTAGTCCAGGGGCCCCCCAGTACCTGTAGTCCAGGGGCCTCACAGTACCTGTAGTCCAGGACCCTCACAGTACCTGTAGTCCAGGGCCTCACAGTACCTGTAGTCCAGGGGCCTCACAGTACCTGTAGTCAGGCCTCACAGTAACCTGTAGTCCAGGGCCTCACAGTACCTGTAGTCCAGGGCCTCACAGTACCTGTATCCAGGAGCCTCACAGTACTGTAGTCCAGGGCCTCACAGTACATGTAGTCCAGGGGCCTCACAGTACCTGTAGTCCAGGGGCCTCACAGTACCTGTAGTCCAGGGGCCTCACAGTACCTGTAGTCAGGGCCTCACAGTACCTGTAGTCCAGGGGCCTCACAGTACCTGTAGTCCAGGGGCCTCACAGTACCTGTAGTCCAGGGGCTCACAGTACCTGTAGTCCAGGGGCCTCACAGTACCTGTAGTCCAGGGCCTCACAGTACCTGTAGTCCAGGGGCCTCACAGTACCGTAGCCCAGGGGCCTCACAGTACCTGTAACCAGGGCCTCACAGTACCTGTAGTCCAGGGGCCTCACAGTACCTGTAGTCCAGGGGCCTCACAGTACCTGTAGTCCAGGGCCTCACAGTACCTGTAGGCCAGGGGCCTCACAGTACCTGTAGCCAGGGGTCTCACAGTACCTGTAGGCCAGGGGCCTCACAGTACTGTAGTCCAGGGGCCTCCAGTACCTGTAGTCCAGGGCCTCACAGTACCTGTAGGCCAGGGGACCCACAGTACCTGTAGGCCAGGGGCCTCACAGTACCTGTAGTCCAGGGGCCTCACAGTACCTGTAGTCCCAGGGCCTCACAGTACCTGTAGTCCAGGGCCTCACATACCTGTAGTCCAGGGGCCTCACAGTACCTGTAGTCCAGGGCCTCACAGTACCTGTAGCCCAGGAGCCTCACAGTACCTGTAGTCCAGGGGCCTCACAGTACCTGTAGTCCAGGGGCCTCACAGTACCTGTAGTCCAGGGCCTCACAGTACCTGTAGGCCAGGGGCCTCACAGTACCTGTAGGCCAGGGGCCTCACAGTACCTGTAGTCCAGGGACCTCACAGTACCTGTAGTCCAGGAACCTCACAGTACCTGTAGTGCAGGAACCTCACAGTACCTGTAGTCCAGGGGCCTCACAGTACCTGTAGTCCAGGGACCTCACAGTACCTGTAGTCCAAGGAACCTCACAGTACCTGTAGTCCAGAACCTCACAGTACCTGTAGTCCAGGGCCTCACAGTACTTAGTCCCAGGGCCTCACAGTACTGTAGTCCCAAGAGCCTCACATACTGTAGTCCAGGGGCCTCACAGCACCTGTAGTCCAGGGCCTCACGTACCTTACTGAGTCCAGGGCTCACGTCCTGTAGCCCAGGCCTCACAATACCTGCAAGTCAGGGGCACTCACAGTCCTGTAACCTAGGAACCTCACAGTACCTAGTAGCCCAGGGGCTCAACAGTCCCTGTTCCAGGGGCCTCACAGTACTGTAGCCTAGGAACCCCACGTACCTGTACCAGGGCCTACACTACTGTAGTCCCAGGCTCACAGTACTGTAGCCCAGGGGCCTCACAGTATCTGTAATCCCAGGGCCTTACACCTAACCTGTAGGAGGCCTCGCAGTACTGAGCCCAGGAACTCACAGTACCTGTAGGCCAGGGCCTCACTTTTGTCCTGCACGCCTGGGGCCTCACAGTACCTGTAGCCAGGGGCCTCATAGTACTGTGTCATGAAGCCTCACAATACCTGTAGTCAGGGCCTCACAGTGCCTGTATCCAGGTACCTCACAGTATCTATAGCCAGGACCTCACAGTAGCCTTAGTCCAGAAGATCTCAAACAGTACCTGTAGTCCAGGCTCCACAGTACCTGTAGTCCAGGACCTCAGTACCTGTAGTCATGACCTCACAGCATCTACAGCCCTGGGACGCACAGTATCAGTCCAGAGGACCTCACAGAACCTGTAGTCAGACGGCCTCGACAGTACCTAAATCAGGGGCTCACAGTACCTGTAGTCCAGGGGCATCACAGTACCTGTAGTCCAGGGACCTCACAGTATCTACAGCCCAGGGACCTCACAGTACCTGTAGTCCAGAGACCTCACAGTATCTATAGCCCAGGGACCTCACAGTATCTATAGCCCAGGGACCTCACAGTACCTGTAGCCCAAGGGCCTCACAATACCTGTGGTCCAGGGACCTCACGGTACCTGTAGCCCAAGGGCCTCACGGTACCTTAGCCCAAGGGCCTCACTCCAAGAGCCTATAAAATCTTAATTCGGCCCTGCGAATAACTAAGTGCAAACGATCATATGGCACTAAGTTTTCTGTGCCAGGAGGAGATGGCAAGATGCAGAAATGGTATATCAAGAAAGAGTGGCGTACGGCGGGATCAGGATGACATAAGAAATTTTCAAGAGTGCAGCGGGAGAGAACTAGAGGACAAAGTTGTACAAGAAACGTGGAGGTAACAAGTCCAAGGTCACAAGAAGCGAAGTAGATTCATAACAACAATGAAGAAAGAAAGAGGAATGACAGAGAGAGAGAGAGCAAGAGAGCGGAAAGAGAGAGAGGAGATAAGAGAGAGAGAGATCGAAGAGATTTAGAGAGAGAGATGAGAGAGAGAATCTGGCTTAATCTGAAAGCGAGGCAAAGGGGTGCATGAGGCACTGGAAGAAATACAGATCGGAATTCAAACCGCAAAAATGGGAACACGAAAGTGGAGGGAGGGTGAAGAGTGGCAGAGAAGAGATGGAAGAGGTGGATAAGCTCTATCCACTTTGATGCTGAAAATCAATGAAACAGACGACGAGGCTTTGTCCTCGTTATTACATGTCTGCATTTAGCTTGTACACACACACGCACTAGCGCACAACACGCCTACAAGACTCATTCTCCCTATACCTGACTGATTAACCAGCAACAGTCGACTGTTATCATCACAGGAAGAGCTTAACCGTAAGCTCTTTTAATAGGAGGTGCCGCTGATTACCTATGATAAGTTTCGAGAATCTTCTACTCTTCGAGCCGGCTATTGTCCAGGCTCGTTGTTTAGCTGGTCAAACCCGGCTGTTTTCTGCTGAGGCCGCTGCCCCAAAATCCTCACATCCTGGCTGATCTGTTGATCAGGTTCAATCCAAAGAAAGGAGATCACAGCGCCTCACCCAAAAATATTTTTTACTACTACGACTATTATTACACTACATATTACTACTAAATATTTTTACGACCCTTTTTACAAAAATATTATGCTATTTCCACGACTATTTCCCACCATAACAATTACCACTACAACTAAACTTTACACTAGATATTGTTACTACTAATACTACTACGACTATTAGTACACGATTACTACAACATTATAAAACTTTATTCTACACAACTATTACTATACCCTATTACTATTAAAAACTACTATTTCCCACTACACTGCGCCTTCCTTTTTTCAAGGGTTCTGCTACTACTATTACTAGTACTACTATTACAAATGCTACTCTTCCTTTAATTTAGGACTGTTACTACTACTAGGATGACCATCACTAATCTAAAACGTCGTCTGGTATGAGTGTACCGGTCCAGAGGTTCAAAGAAGCGGTCCATCAAAGGACTAATGGAGGTAGGCGATGAGAGTTGCACCTCGGTCATGGAACACTCCCACACACACAACTGCTCACGCACCAACAAACTCTTCACCTCCCACCACACACTACACTTACTCCCCTGGGAAAAACCTCGATGCGAAAAATATCAGGTGGAAGCGATGGAGGCAGATCGAGTGATCATGATCAATGTCTCCGCTAGCTGGCAGTGGTCGCTATCTGAGGGAGATGTTAAAATGACGGGAACTATCGCAAACCAAGATGTCTGTCTCTGTTATTTTTACACAGGGTTCGACAAAGTTGGGTTAAGGTTCCTAACTTTATTTACAAGCTAAGAGCTGTTATTTACATCAGCTCATATGAAAGCCACTTTATTGTTGTGAGACATAAAAATATGAACCAGGATGAAGTTGAAGGCAGGTGTGGGCCAGAAATTTCTTTCTCTTTCTCTCTCTGCCAGCAGGAAGGGGGGTTAACCACTTTTCATGATAAAATATGGAATTAATACTGAATTTCCAGACGCAAGGACAGGAGAAGACAAACTTAGAATCATGAAAGCATTCACATTAAGCAAGAATAAACTAAATACTGCGCTTTGTAAGAAGAAAGCTATACATTCACTTAATTGTTCACTCAATCACACATACAAACACCCATCACTCATCTGCTGGACATGTTTGTAGGCTGGCAGGACAAGCCACCCACCAGGCACACGTACCTGCTCCGCCCACATCACGCCCACTTCCGGCACACCCACACTTGCTCAGCCATTTATACCCACACCAACCTCGCCCACGCCCATACCTTCCAATCAAATATACATGTTCATTGGTGCAGTTAGTCCCATGTGTGGGGCATAGCAAGTAAGAACCACTGGTCTGCCCTGTGTGGTGTGTGTGTGGTGTGTGTGTGGTGTGTGTGTGGTGTGTGTGTGGTGTGTGTGTGGTGTGTGTGTGGTGTGTGGTGTGTGTGTGGTGTGTGGTGCGTGTGGTGTGTGTGTGGTGTGTGTACTCACCTAATTGTGGTGTGTGTGTGTGTGTGTGTGTGTGTCTTCTGTAAAAATATGCGAAACAGGATGCCGGGTATGAAACAAACACAAGATGGCGGAACCCATGCGCGTCACACGCACGAACGCGCACGCACGCACACACACACACACACACACACACACACACACACACACACACACACACACACACACACACACACACACACACACACACACACGACACTGTACATCGTGTACGTCAGGCCCATATTAGAGTATGCAGCACTAATTTGGAACCCACACTTGGTTAAACACGTCAAGACATTACAGAAAGTGCAAATGTTTGCAACAAGACTAGTCCCGGAGCTAAGGGGTATGTCCTATGAGGAGAGGCTAAGGAAAATCAATCTGACGAAACTGGAGGCCAGGAGGAATAGGGGGCACATAACGACATATAAAATACTGAGAGGAACTGACAAGGTGGATAGGGACAGAATGTTTCAGAGATGGGACACAGCAACAAGGGTTCACAGCTCGAAGATGAAAACTCAGAAGAATGACTGGGATGTTAGAAAGTATTTCTTCAGTCATAGAGTTGTCAGGGAGTGGAATAGTCTGCAGTGATGAAGTGAAGGCGGGATCCATACATAGCTTTAAGAAGAAGTACGATAAAGCTCATGGAGCAGGGAGAGAGTGGACCTAGTAGCGACCAGTGAAGAGGCGGGGCCAGGAGCTATGAATCGACCCCTGCAACGACAAATAGGTGAGTACATACACAGGATCCAACTTCATATGTAAGAGAAGATAATGGCGCAAACCATACCACGGGCGGGATTTGAACCCGCGGTCAGAGAGTCTCAAAACTCCAGACCGTCGCGTTAGCCACTGGACCGCGGGTTCAAATCCCGCCCGTGGTATGGTTTGTTTGCAATCGTGTCATTACGATTTCGTGAGTCATGTTGACGGCAGTGAGGGGACTTGAGCTAGAGTTCGTCACGGCCACGCTAGCTGGAGATTCGTCTGTAAAAACTTGCATTTGTGGTCACAGTGGTGCCTGTGCTAACCTTCCTATGGTGTAGAAATATACCTAGTTGGACGAATCTTATTGTGGCTAGCTGGTCCAGTGGCTAACGCGACGGTCTGGAGTTTTGAGACTCTCTGACCGCGGGTTCAACTCCCGCCCGTGGTATGGTTTGTTTGCAATCGTGTCATTACGATTTCGTGAGTCATAATGGCGCAACGTAGTAGACACGTATACATGGTGGAAGAATGAGAGTGTGAGATACATACAGTATAGAGGGCATTGCACTGGTTACAAAATCGGCCATAATACATCCAATTACAAGGAGCAGCCTACTGCAGTATTATCTGTACCAACGACCACTGTCAGTGAGCACCCACCAGGCCATGCTTTATGACCCACATAGTGTACGGCTTTACGGCCACCCGTGTATATGGCCCTCCTACACACGTACACACGGTGGCATCGGAGTCATACATGGCGGCATCGGAACTACAGCAGACGAACGTGAACGGAAGAGAACTGCATTAACACTGGATTGGATGCAGTCGTATCCATATCTCACACAGACAGACACAAACACACACACACACACACACACACACACACACACCATAATTTACCCATATGGTTCTTGAAAGACAACAGCATTAAAAATTATTTAATGTTTATACTACACTGTAATACAACAAACGGAAAATTATCTGATCAAAGAGTTACCCATGACACTAAAGTTACCCATGACACTAAAGTTACCCATGACACTAAAGTTACCCATGACACTAAAGTTACCCATGACACTAAAGTTACCCATGACATCAAAGAGTTACCCACGACACCAAAGTTACCCATGACATCAAAGAGTTACCCACGACACCAAAGTTACCCATGACATCAAAGAGTTACCTACCACATTAGGAAGTAAATATGTCACTACACTTTTCAAAGTTTTCACCATATACCACTAATCACTTATACTGGCACCTGTTGGTGTGACACGGAAAAGTAGTGTGACACAGAAAAGTACAGTGTGACACAGAAAAGTACAGTGTGACACAGAAAAGTACAGTGTGACACAGAAAAGTACAGTGTGACGCAGAAAAGTACAGTGTGACACGCAAAAGTACAGTGTGATGACAGAATCGTCAAGTATTGTTGGCACAACATAAGAAAGGTGATGTAATTTTGGTAGTTTCTCAGCATAGCTACACATCAAAAGTCAACACACAGGAAGCGTCAAAATCTACACCTTGTTTATCTTGAGTCAAGCCACGAGAAAGGGAAATATATGTTAACGTACTAGATGAGAAAGAAGGTAGACAAGCAGCCAGGCAGAGAGAAACAGACTAGCATTCAAGCAGGAACGAGGGCAGGAAGGGAAGCAGAGAGGCAGGCATCTCTCATGGAGGTCCTGGAACATATGATGGGCAGGAAAGTCAGTGTAACTGAACGTCTACAGCACTGGCCAGTGGGGTAGACTGTGTTGACACCATACAACTCACGCTCACCTCAAAACAATGGAACAAAATTCGTCTCAGCTTCTCACCAAGGATACACGTTCAGTATTCAACAGCTGATAAACAGTAGCAGCAGCTGATAAACAGTAGCAGCAGCTGATTCCCTAACTGTACTCAGCAGCCTCATTCCAGGCGTATCACTACCGGTTTTTATAACCTGCTTTTATATGGTTAAAAACACTTTTTTTCTAGGTTAATGTGACCTAACCAACCTGGCATAATTTAACCCAATTTAAAGCAAAGAAAATCGCATTTGAGAAATAATAGGAAGTTTAAAAAAAAATGACGTCGATCAATTTAAAGCAAAGAAAATCGCATTTGAGAAATAATAGGAAGTTTAAAAAAAAATGACGTCGATCAACACGTTGAAAATTTAACGTAATAGAATGGAAATGAGTTACAACACAGAAATTAGGAACTCTGAGGGTGAAAGGTCACCTAGTGTTCTGTACGACAGACGCTAACAAACACAATACCGTCCCCTTCCCCAACACACATTGAATTGTAAATATACGAACTGCACCTCCATTAAAAAATGTCACTGAGGTGCCTACAGAAGCCCAGTTGATTATAAATCTCACGCGTGGTCTAGACCACGTTATTAAAACATTTATTACAAAGGTACACTGAAAGCTGCAGAGAAGAGAGAGAGAGAGAGAGAGAGAGAGAGAGAGAAGAGAGAGAGAGAGAGAGAGAGAGAGAGAGAGAGAGAGAGAGAGAGAGAGAGAGAGGGGAGAGGAGGAGGAGAGAGAGAGAGAGAGAGAGAGAGAGAGAGAGAGAGAGAGAGAGAGAGAGAGAGAGAGAGAGAGAGAGAGAGAGAGAGAGAGAGATTATTATTATTATTATAATCAAAAAGAAGCGCTAAGCCACAAGGACTATACAACGACGAGAGAGTGAGTGAAAGATATGCAAGGTGTGTCCCATCTTCAGTCTTCAGAGAGTCATCTCACTGTAAGGATTACCGTGGAGTGAGGACCAGACACAGACCTCCTGGTGAACCGCTTTAAACCTTGGAATCACAGGAATTTTATCAAATTGCGTTTAAAAATTATTTATCTTTGCTTTTAAAGTAATATAGAAAACTATAGCTAATAAATATTAAAAATTCGCGATTTTATAGCGTTTTTAAGTTTCAAGGGTTGAGCTTGTACGACTTAATGAATTAGGCACATTAGTGAAGTTACCCAAGTGTTGCACACATGTCTTATTCATCAGTAGAGATACCCAAGTGTTGAACACATGTCTTATTCATCAGTAGAGATACCCAAGTGTTGCACACATGTCTTATTCATCAGTAGAGATACCCAAGTGTTGAACACATGTCTTATTCATCAGTAGAGATACCCAAGTGTTGCACACATGTCTTATTCATCAGTAGAGATACCCAAGTGTTGAACACATGTCTTATTCATCAGTAGAGATACCCAAGTGTTGAACACATGTCTTATTCATCAGTAGAGATACCCAAGTGTTGAACACATGTCTTATTCATCAGTAGAGATACCCAAGTGTTGCACACATGTCTTATTCATCAGTAGAGATACCCAAGTGTTGCACACATGTCTTATTCATCAGTAGAGATACCCAAGTGTTGCACACATGTCTTATTCATCAGTAGAGATACCCAAGTGTTGCACACATGTCTTATTCATCAGTAGAGATACCCAAGTGTTGCACACATGTCTTATTCATCAGTAGAGATACCCAAGTGTTGCACACATGTCTTATTCATCAGTAGAGATACCCAAGTGTTGCACACATGTCTTATTCATCAGCTTGTCTGCAGTGTTGTTGTACCAGACGTAGAAGTGACACACTTATTACCCTCGGTAGAGTTAATTAGTAGTTGCATTTGGTACTCCACTTAGGATCGACACCTCGGAAACCCACTTAAGTTACCAAAGGGTGTGAAAAAAACTTCTTACCACTTAGTAAGTGGGTAAGGAGACTGCAAGGTGAGTTAAACAGAAGCCTTAGTATGTATGTCAAGTGTGTTAGGCAGCTGCTCGGAAATAAGTGTCTGCGACCGTAAAAGGTAGTCTCATGACATCTCTGCGTCAGCACTATATAAGCACGAACAGAGAGAGAGAGAGAGAAAAGAAGAAGAGGCTTTTCCATATACGTTGTTGTATATTCACACGTTGGTTGTTTGCTGGCAGTACCTGCATTACATACATTAAGTGGAAGAAAGCAAGTAATTTCCCTAGGGTTGGGTATATGCTCGATACTTTCCAGAGAAGCTTACAACATAGAGACAGGAAGGAAAGAGGAAGAGAGGAAAACAATGGAAGAAGACGTACCGAGAGGGATAAGGAAGAAAGGAAGATGAGAGTAGTAGCCATAGTGATGATCAATCTCTGACAGCCTTCACAAAGTGCATTCACGGTAGTAAAGGAGCTATCTTCACAACAGGTGTAGTTCGTGTTGCTGGAGCGCTACTCTTCTTTCTTCCAGGAATGTCGTTAATATTCCTAACAATGGGTTTGATGGTTTGATATTATTTTGTGTTTAGAAGGCAAAGCAGTCTATGACCAGTTCTCAAGCAAAGAGATCCACAAACAGCAGCCATCATAACAATAAAAATGCTTTCAAATGAGCTGATGTAGGTAACAGCTCTTAGCTTGTCAATAAAGTTAGGAATCCTTAACCTGTAAATAGCTTGTCAATAAAGCTAGGGATCCTTAACCTAACCTTGTCAAACCCTGTGTAAAAGAGAGAGAGGGAGAGAGAGAGAGAGAGAGAGAGAGAGAGAGAGAGAGAGAGAGAGAGAGAGAGAGAGAGAGAGAGAGAGAGAGAGAGAGAGAGAGAGAGAGGTGACAAGCGGAAGGACATATCTGGCATGCAACCAGTGAGAGCAAGAGTGGATGAGAGGTGAAGGGGTCAAGGCAGAGGCGTCTACTCTGCATTACCATAACAAATGTTGTCATTACGCTCTAGCTCTCTACCTCTCATCTCTACCTTCTTTCCTGCCCCCCCCCTCTCTCTCTCTCTCTCTCTCTCTCTCTCTCTCTCTGTACACCCCCCCTCCCATGGGCTGCCTGAGGTGGAGGAGGGAAGCATAAATACCACAATGTATTTGTCAGTGGACACTGGATCCCTGGCTTTAGCTTATGGCCTATACAGGGAAGCGACAGAAGCAGCAGCAGCAACAGCAGAGAAGCAGCAGCAACATCGACAGCAGCAACAGCAGCGAAGGAGCAGTAGCAGCAGCAAAAAATAAAAAGTCCACTTTCTCTTTATGACATTCACACGCATTTTTCCAATGCGTTATGGTAATTCTCTTCGCGTAATTCATGAACCCTCCAGCGCGACCGGAGGGAGTAGAGGGTGGGCAGAGAGCCTTCTGCTATACCAACCTAACCGCACCTGTCTAGATATAAGTAGAGATAGCAAGACTGTATAGCTCTTCTCCGAACATAACATCGATAAGGCCCTTGTTATTTCTTTCGCCCCCCCCCCTCCTCTCTCTCTCTCTCTCTCTCTCTCTCCCTCTCTCTCTCACCTTCCCGCGTCCACTATTCTCCCTAGCGTGTTCTTTTAACATTTAATGTTCTTGACAGTGTGAAATTTAACATCTAGCACAGTTAACAATCAACGTCTAAATTTAACGAAATTACTAATTGACATTTAACGCAGCTAAAATTGATAATTAGCATTTAACACAGTTAACATGGTGAACATCTCCAATCGATGGTGCGCTGACTGGCACTAGTTGAAGCTTGGCTGTTGATCCTGGGTGGATCCTGGTTGCACCTGGTGGAGCCCCCTAGAGCCTAATCGAACCTGGAGGAGCCTGGTAGAGCCTCGTAGAGTCTGCAAGAGCTTCGTGGAGCCTTGACGAACCTGGTAGAGCCTGGTGGAGCCTGGACGAATCTGGTCGGGCTTGGTAGAGCCTTTGTAGATAAATGGTTCAGAGAACCGACATGTTGATAAATTAGACACATGTGCAACTCTTGGGTATCTTTATTGAGGAAACGTTTCGCCACACAGTGGCTTCATCAATCCATACAAAGGAGAATCTTGAAGAACAGGAGGAGAATGAGGTAATCAGTCCCTCAACCTTGAGTCGATGTGGTCAGTCCATCAATCTATTCAAGATTGATGGACTGATTACCTCATTCTCCTCCTGTTCTTCAAGATTCTCCTTTGTATGGATTGATGAAGCCACTGTGTGGCGAAACGTTTCCTCAATAAAGATACCCAAGAGTTGCACATGTGTCTAATTTATCATTGGTAGAGCCTGCTGGAGCCGTGATTAGATGCAAGAACCTGCTACAGTGTCATGAATTTCTTAAGAGTCATGAATTTCTTAAGAGTAACTGTATTCATACAATACTGCATTGCTGTATTCACTCTCTTTCTTGGGGTCAGTATATTACTGTAGTTGTAAACTGGTTGATGAGACCCTGATCCACCAGGAGACCTGGTCAGGGACCGGGCTGCGGGGGCGCTGACCACCCCGGAACCGTCTTTCTGGTAGACTTGTCAATATCGTGTGGGAGAGAGTGGGAGGGTGGGAGAGACGTAGTGAAGGAGTGAAGTCAAGATGGGAGATACGTAGTGAAGTCAAGGTGGGAGATACGTAGTGAAGGAGTGAAGTCAAGGTGGGAGAGATGTAATGAAGGAGTGAAGTCAAGGTGGGAGATACGTAGTGAAGGAGTGAAGTTAAGGTGGGAGAGATGTAGTGAAGGAGTGAAGTCAAGGTGGGAGATACGTAGTGAAGGAGTGAAGTTAAGGTGGGAGAGATGTAGTGAAGGAGTGAAGTCAAGGTGGGAGATACGTAGTGAAGGAGTGAAGTTAAGGTGGGAGAGATGTAGTGAAGGAGTGAAGTCAGGTGGGAGATACGTAGTGAAGGAGTGAAGCCAAGGTGGGAGAGATGTAGTGAAGGAGTGAAGTCAAGGTGGGAGATACGTAGTGAAGGAGTGAAGTCAAGGTGGGAGATACGTAGTGAAGTCAAGGTGGGAGATACGTAGTGAAGGAGTGAAGTCAAGATGGGAGATACGTAGTGAAGTCAAGGTGGGAGATACGTAGTGAAATAGTGAAGTCAAGATGGGAGATACGTAGTGAAGGAGTGAAGTCAAGGTGGGAGAGATGTAATGAAGGAGTGAAGTCAAGGTGGGAGATACGTAGTGAAGGAGTGAAGTTAAGGTGGGAGAGGCGTAGTGAAGGAGTGAAGTCAAGGTGGGAGAGGCGTAGTGAAGGAGTGAAGTCAAGGTGGGAGAGGCGTAGTGAAGGAGTGAAGTCAAGGTGGGAGAGGCGTAGTGAAGGAGTGAAGTCAAGGTGGGAGAGGCGTAGTGAAGGAGTGAAGTCAAGGTGGGAGAGGCGTAGTGAAGGAGTGAAGTCAAGGTGGGAGAGGCGTAGTGAAGGAGTGAAGTCAAGGTGGGAGATACGTAGTGAAGGAGTGAAGTCAAGGTGGGAGAGGCGTAGTGAAGGAGTGAAGTCAAGGTGGGAGAGGCGTAGTGAAGGAGAGAAATCAGGGTGGGAGAGACGTAGTGAAGGAGTGAAATCAAGGTGGGAGAGGCGTAGTGAAGGAGTGAAGTCAAGGTGGGAGATACGTAGTGAAGGAGTGAAGTCAAGGTGGGAGAGACGTAGTGAAGGAGTGAAGTCAAGGTGGGAGAGACGTAGTGAAGGAGAGAAATCAGGGTGGGAGAGACGTAGTGAAGGAGTGAAGTCAAGGTGGGAGAGACGTAGTGAAGGAGTGAAGTCAAGGTGGGAGATACGTAGTGAAGGAGTGAAGTCAAGGTGGGAGAGACGTAGTGAAGGAGTGAAAAGGTGGGAGAGACGTAGTGAAGGAGAGAAGTCAGGGTGGGAGAGACATAGTGAAGGAGAGAAGTCAGGGTGGGGAGAGACGTAGTGAAGGAGTGAAGTCAAGGTGGGAGAGGACGTAGTGAAGGAGTGAAAAGGTGGGAGAGACGTAGTGAAGGAGAGAAGTCAGGGTGGGAGAGACATAGTGAAGGAGAGAAGTCAGGGTGGGAGAGACGTAGTGAAGGAGTGAAGTCAAGGTGGGAGAGACGTAGTGAAGGAGAGAAGTCAGGGTGGGAGAGACATAGTGAAGGAGTGAAGTCAAGGTGGGAGAGACGTAGTGAAGGAGTGAAGTCAAGGTGGGAGAGACGTAGTGAAGGAGAGAAGTCAGGGTGGGAGAGACGTAGTGAAGGAGTGAAGTCAAGGTGGGAGAGGCGAAGTGAAGGAGTGAAGTCAAGGTGGGAGAGATGTAGTGAAGTCAAGGTGGGAGATACGTAGTGAAGGAGTGAAGTCAAGGTGGGAGAGACGTAGTGAAGGAGAGAAGTCAAGGTGGGAGATACATAGTGAAGGAGTGAAGTCAAGGTGGGAGATACGTAGTGAAGGAGTGAAGTTAAGGTGGGAGAGATGTAGTGAAGGAGTGAAGTCAAGGTGGGAGAGATGTAGTGAAGTCAAGGTGGGAGAGGCGTAGTGAAGGAGTGAAGTCAAGGTGGGAGAGGGCGTAGTGAAGGAGTGAAGTCAAGGTGGGAGAGATGTAGTGAAGGAGTGAAGTCAAGGTGGGAGAGATGTAGTGAAGGAGTGAAGTCAAGGTGGGAGAGGCGTAGTGAAGGAGTGAAGTCAAGGTGGGAGATACGTAGTGAAGGAGTGAAGTCAAGGTGGGAGAGGCGTAGTGAAGGAGTGAAGTCAAGGTGGGAGAGGCGTAGTGAAGGAGTGAAGTCAAGGTGGGAGAGATGTAGTGAAGGAGTGAAGTCAAGGTGGGAGAGGCGTAGTGAAGGAGTGAAGTCAAGGTGGGAGAGGCGTTGTGAAGGAGTGAAGTCAAGGTGGGAGAGATGTAGTGAAGGAGTGAAGTCAAGGTGGGAGAGACATAGTGAAGGAGTGAAGTCAAGGTGGGAGAGACGTAGTGAAGTCAAGGTGGGAGAGACGTAGTGAAGGAGAGAAGTCAGGGTGGGAGAGACGTAGTGAAGAAGTGAAGTCAGGGTGGGAGAGACGGGGTGAAGGAGTGAAGTCAGGGTGGGAGAGACATAGTGAAGGAGTGAAGTCAAGGTTCGAGAGACGTAGTGAAGGAGTGAAGTCAAGGTGGGAGAGACGTAGTGAAGTCAGGGTGGGAGAGACGTAGTGAAGGAGTGAAGTCAGGGTGGGAGAGACGTAGTGAAGGAGTGAAGTCAGGGTGGGAGAGACATAGTGAAGGAGTGAAGTCAGGAGTGAAGACAATGTGTGAATGAAGCAGTTAAGGAGTGAAGTCAGGCTGTAAACGAGGTAGTTTAAGGAATGGGGGAGGGAGGGGGTGGGGAGGGAAGGGGAGAGGGAGGGGTGGGGAGGGAAGGGGAGAGGGAGGGGGGAGTGGTTGCAGGAATATTGCATGACCAAGCGATGGTCCTCCAGGCGCCAGTCTGTCTGTGATCCTGTGATCAATAGTCAGTCAGGTGCCTCTGTCACCACCACCACTACCACCATCATCACCACCACTATCATTATCACTACTACCATCACCACCACCACTACCATTATCACTACTACCATCACCACCACCACCACTGCTACCACTACCACCACCAAGGCCACCACACAGTTAACCACGCCTGCAGCACGTTAATGCACCTCCCAACAACATACTCTCTACCACAATCTTCTCTACCACAATCCTCTCCACCATCATGTTCTCTACCACAATCCTCTTCACCACAATCTTCTCTACCACAATCCTCTCCACCATCATGTTCTCTACCACAATCCTCTCCACCATCATGTTCTCTACCACAATCCTCTCCACCACAATCTTCTCTACCATAATCCCTCCCTTCGAGGATGGGATACTTTATATCACAGCAAGAACTCGTGGTCCAAGGAATTGGAGCTACCCCTCCCACTGGATCAAACCTCATTGCCTCCCATTCCCCAGGCGCTTTATGACCCCTACGGGTTTAATGCTTCGCCATGAATAATTGACGTGATTAGGGAAAGGAGGATCGAACCTTAATGAATTATGGCGCTGATTAAACCATACGGGTTTATACCATGACCTAAACAACAACAACAACAACAATAATATAATTAATAATAATAATAATAATAATAATAATAATAATAATAATAATTTTATAATTATAAAAATAAAAACTATTATAAAATTATTATTATTATTATTATTATTATTATTATTATTATTATTATTATTATTATTATTATCGTTATATTAAGATAATTGTCTATTAAGTCTTCCTGTCAACTCAATCATGTCTATCTGTCCTCCTGTCCATTTAGATCCTGTCTGCTGTCTTCTACAGTTTCATTCACTCCCCCCAAAAAACCACTCCCTCACCCTCACTTCGTTCTTTTTCTCTCTCACAACCCCCTCCCTTTATTTGTGCGCCCTTCCCTTCCTCTGTACCTCCGATCTCGCCCCTTCCTCTCTTCCTCTGTTCCCTGCTTCTCTCATTTCATTACTCCCTCCACTTACTCCCTCCCATCATTATATCACTCCCTCAATCGCTCCATTACTCCCTCCACTTCCTCGTGGATACCTGGATACCCTAATTCCATCCCCCCCCTCGTTCCTGCCTCCTCCCTCGCTCCTTTCCTTCCTCCCTCCCTCGTTCCCTGCCTCCCTCCTCGTTCCTTTCCTTCCTCTCTCCCTCGTTCCCTACCTCCCTCCTTCGTTCCCCGCCTCCCTCCCTCGTTCCCTTCCTTCCTTCCTCCTCCTCGTTCCCTGCCTCCTCCCTCCCTCGTTCCCTGCCTTCCTTCCTCCCTGCTTCCCTGCCTCCCTGGTTCCCTGCCTCCCTGGTTCCCTGCCTCCCTGGTTCCCTGCCTCCCTGGTTCCCTGCCTCCCTGGTTCCCTGCCTCCCTGGTTCCCTGCCCCCCTGGTTCCCTGGTTCCCTGCCTCCCTGGTTCCGCCTCCCTGGTTCCCGTGCCTCCCTGGTTCCCTCCCTCCCTGGTTCCCTGCCCCCCTGGTTCCTTGCCTCCCTGGTTCCCTCCCCCCCTGGTTCCCTCCCCCCCTAGTTCCCCCCCCCGGTTCCCTGCCTCCCGGGTCCTGCCCCCCGGGTTTTCCCTGCCCCCCCGGGTTCCCCCTCCCTGGTTCCCCCTCCCGGTTTTCCCTGCCCCCTTTTTTCCCTGCCTCCCGGGCCCCCTTGCCCCCCGGTTCCCTGCCTCCCGGGTTTCCCCTGCCCCCGGTTTCCCCCTGCCTCCCGGGGTTCCTCCCTCCCTATTCCCCGGGTTCCCCTGCCTCCCGGGTTTTCCCTGCCTCCCTGGTTTCCCCGGGTTTCCCCTGCCCCCCTGTTCCCCTGCCTCCCCGGGTTCCCCGCCTCCCTGGTTCCCTGCCCCCGGGTTTCCCGGGTTCCCTGCCTCCCGGTTCCCTGCCCCCGGGTTTTCCCGGGTTTCCCTCCCCCCGGGGTTCCCGGGTTCCCCCCCCCGGGTTTCCCTGCCTCCCGGGTTCCCCGGGTTTCCCCCCCCCCTGGTTCCCTGCCTCCCGCCCCCCTGCACAGGAGTCACCAGGTCTAGGGGGTAAACTACCTACTCCCAACATATTTACAGCTTTTCCCTTTTAATCCTGTTTTTATTCACTCTTTTCCTATTTTTGCTTTATATTTTCCCATTAAAAAAATTTTCCTTTTGAATATCCCCACACATTTCAATGTCTGGATATTACTCTTAAATTTATTCTAATCACAACGAAAGGCCGGGGTTCAACCCCCGGGGCGGGGAAAGAGATATCCTTACCCCCTGTATCCATCTTCAAAAAAAAAGTGGCAAGTATCTTCACCAGGTGCCAGATCAACCAGGGTGATGGAATGTGGTGCAGGGGCCCCAAACAGCTGGTTGACAGGCAGCACCAACAAGCTGGCCCATGACCGGACTCCAAAGGGAAAAAACTTGGGAACTCATCAAAGGCATAAAAAGGGTACAAGCATCGTAGGTGTACCTGCATACCAGGGCGACAACGGTTTGCGAGTTCACCCGGGGGAAAAGCAGGACCTCTAAAAAGACACACTACCTTTTTTGATGATGGGGCCCGGCCCAGACCCGGGCTCCTGTGATGGTAAAACCCATAAGACCAAGTATGTCGAGGTTTTGTGGTTACCAGGTGTTATGCTTTTGACAGGACAACACTGAGAGTGACGACACTGCTTCAAACTACCCGGCTTACTTACCATTTAACAGAGTACAGTACACCCCAAATTTCTCACTTCTAAGCCACTGCCTCACACACGGGGTACCAAACGTGTTCACATGCCTAAAAAACGGGGACACGTGTTTACCTGCTCACACACGGGGGGACACGTTAAAAAATGCCTATAAACGGGGTACACGTTTACATGCCTCAAAACAGGGTACACGTTAAAACTGCCTCATCACGGGGGGAACGTGTTACACTGCCTCACACAAAGAGGTACATTGTTCACACGCCTCACACACGAGGGACCGTTTCAAATGCCCCACACCGGGGTAACGTGTTTCCCCTGCTTCACACGGGGGTACACGGTTCACACTGCCCCCCACCGGGTACACGTTAAAAATGCCTCATACACGGGGTACAGTGTTACCTGCCTCATACACGGGGTACATGTGTTCACATGCCTCAACACGGGGGTACATTTTGTTCACACTGCCTCCACACGGGGGACAATTACATGTCACACCGGGTACACGTGTTCACCCTGCCCCACAACGGGGGGACACGTGTTACACGCCCCCACACACGAGGTACATGTTCACATGCCTCACACAGGGGGTACACGTGTTTCACACTGCCTCACACACAAGGTACACGTGTTCACACTGGGCCCCACACACGGGTACGCGGTTCACACTGCCTCACACACGGGGTACACGTGTTCACACTGCCTCACACACAGGGTACACGTGTTCACACTGCCTCACACACAGGGTACACGTGTTCACACTGCCTCACACACGGGGTACACGTGTTCACACTGCCTCCACACACGGGGGGTTCACTGTTCACACGCCTCACACACGGGTACACGTGTTTACCTGCCCACACGGGGGACACGAGCCTGCCATCAGGTAATTACAGGTAAGAGCACACCTCTCCCAAATAATCTTCCCACCTGTTCCATAATTAAAACTAATCCAGTTTAATTAAATAATTACTTACACTGTTTTTAAAAAATTAAACCAAAATTTTTTAAAATTTTTACTTTTTTTTTATTTCCTTTCATTTTATTTTTTAAAATTATAATTCTTTTTAAACCTTTTTTTTTTTTAAAAAAATTATTTACGTATTGATTTATAATTTTTAATTTACGTATAAATTATTTAGTATTGATTTTAATTCTTAATTTATTATAATTATTAACTTAATTTTGACGTATATTCTCGGGTGTATAATCTTTAATTGGTAAAACATGTTTTAATATAAAACAGCTTCCTGTCATAAAATTTTTTTAAATTAAAATCAAAATTTCAACAGCAGCCACTGCACCAGGTTTTACCACACACAAAAACCGAAATAAAATGAAATTACTATTATTTTGTTCTAATTGGGGCAGCCCCCTGGTATATATATATATATATATATATATATATATATATATATATATATTTTATATATATATATATATATATATTTATATATATTTATATATATATATATATATATATATATGTATATATAATATATATATATGCATATTATATATATATATGCATTATAATATATATATATATTTTATATATATATATATATATATATATATATATATATATATTATATATATTTATATGTCTTTGCCGAATACGTACGTTAGGTTCAGAATTATTTTTTTTGTGCGAAATTATTTCATACACAATTTTTCGCTTGCCTTATTCGGCAAGAAGTACGTTGCTATTAAACCCAAAATTTAAATAGGAAAAGTTGAGACAATTATGAAAGATTTTATAATTGAAAATAACAATCTGGAAAGGAAAACTGACAAAGAGATATAACTATAATAATAATAATAATGATAAAATATATCTTTCGTTTTTTAGATCACCTGCCTCGGTGGCATACGGCCAGTGAGTTAAAAAATATTATTATTATTATTACGTATTATTATTTTTATGAATGTAAAGCGATAAAATCGTAGGGATCAAAGAAGCTTTTTCCACGGTGAACCTGGACCAGTACAAAGGCGAGGGCCTCCTTGAAGCATGTGATAAACCTGGGCGGACTTCTTGGTCTCATGAACGCACTGAACACCATCAATCTCTGGGCTCCCACCAACCACTAACAGACCGAACACCAGCAGTCTCTGGACTCCCACCCTCATGCCCAGCATACTCCCCCTCATGCCCAGCATACTCACCCTCATGCTCAGCATACTCACCCTCATGCCCAAAATACTCACCTTAATACCCAGCATACTTACCCTCATACCTGGAGGTTATTCCGGGGATCAACGCCCCCGCGGCCCTGTCCATGACCAGGCCTCCCGATGGATCAGGGCCTGATCAACTAGGCTGTTACTGCTGGCCGCACGCAGTCCAACGTACGAGCCACAGCCCGGCTGATCCGGCACTGACTTTAGGTATCTGTCCAGCTCTCTCTTGAAGGCAGCCAGGGGTTTATTGGCAATTCCCCTAATGCTTGATGGGAGGCTGTTGAACAGTTTTGGGCCCCGGACACTTATGGTGTTTTCTCTTAGTGTACCAATGGCGCCCCTACTTTTTATTGGCGGCATTTTGCATCGCCTGCCCAGTCTTTTACTTTCGTAGGGAGTGATTTCTGTGTGCAGATTTGGGACCACTCCTTCCAAGATTTTCCAAGTGTAGATTATGATATATATGTCCCTCCTGCGTTCCAACGAGTACAAGTCAAGTGCTTCCAAGCGTTCCCAGTAGTTAAGGTGCTTGACAGAACTTATACGTGCAGTAAAGGATCTCTGTACACTCTCTAGATCTGCGATTTCACCTGCTTTGAATGGAGATATTAATGTACAGCATGCCCAGAATTCTCAACTACTTGCCCAGCATACGTACCTTCATACCCAACATATTCACCCTTATGCCCAGAATACTCACCTTCATGCCCAGCATACTCCCCCTCATGCCCAGCATACTCACCCTCATACCCACCCGCCCAAATGACCAGCGACTAGTCTTTAAACCCACCCATGTTGAAACCTAAACATTCTGGGAGGTGGAGTGGGGGGGGGTCTGGAGTCCATTAGTCAGCAGTTCGACATCAAAGTGGAAACGTAATTGAATCGTCGATGATACGGGGTTCGTCCAGGCTGTTATTATCTCCTCTGATTCTAATTCAGCTTTGATGGTCATCCCCTGGCCAAAAATGAGTCTCCAATCTCCCCTCCCCCTTCTTCCCCACCCCTTCCCATCCCAGCGCCTCCGCCTCCTCCCGCCCGCTATCCCCTCTCGAAAAAATACGAAATGTAAAATGCGTGTGTACAGTCTATGTATCTGTGTATGTATGTGTGTGTGTGTGTGTGTCTGTGTGTGTGTGTGATGTGTGTGTGTGTGTATGTGTGTGTGTGTGTGTGTGTGTGTGGTGTGTGTGTGTGTGTGTGTGTGTGTGTGTGTGTGTGTGTGTGTGTGTGTGTGGTGTGTGTGTGTGCATGAATTTAGGTGTGTTTGTGTAGACTTGTGTGGTCAAAATAAGTGGAAGGCCCAATAATAATAGACCCCGGCCACACACACACACACACACACACACACACACACACACACACACACACACAAAAAATACCTGGAGGTTATTCCGGGGATCAACGCCCCCGCGGCCCGGTCCATGACCAGGCCTCCCGATGGATCAGGGCCTGATCAACTAGGCTGTTACTGCTGGCCGCACGCAGTCCAACGTACGAGCCACAGCCCGGCTGATCCGGCACTGACTTTAGGTATCTGTCCAGCTCTCTCTTGAAGGCAGCCAGGGGTTTATTGGCAATTCCCCTAATGCTTGATGGGAGGCTGTTGAACAGTTTTGGGCCCCGGACACTTATGGTGTTTTCTCTTAGTGTACCAAAGCTTTTAAAACATGTGTACATGCTTTTAAAAGCAAAATAACACGAAAACAAGAAACCAGACTAGCAAACACTACACCTTGCTTCAGAGAACACTAGAACAGGTTACAAAGAACACGAGAACAAAACCTTTCAGAACAAGATAACACATTTTCAACTGAACGTAATGGAAGTCCAGGTTCCAATCATATAGTTGTCTCTGTGCTCGTCGAATTCTTTCATCTATCGAACACTCTACTCGTCTATTGATACGTGTGACGACATTGACGATGATGATGATGATAATAATGATGATACCAAAAATAACAATGACAGCAAATTATAACAATGTTCATAACAGCGAAATAAACGAGAGAAAAACGCAGAAAATACACAACAAAAACACACGAAAAACATTAACACCATCGACAAAAAAAAAAAACCATTTCCCCGCAATCACTATTTAAAAACATATATGTATATATATTTTTAGTAAGGCTTTCAATTTGCGGTCGGCTGTTGACTAACGGAATTTTCTACACTCGTGGACATCAAAACAGCGGAGGAACAAGTGGACGTTCAGCCCAACCATTTGTGTATGAAAACGTGATGGTTCCGCACAGCAAGGAACAGAGCGGAACGCCCGCTGGGTACACGGAACGGAACACCCGCTGGGTGCAAGGAACAGAACACCCGCTGGGTGCAAGCAAGGAACGGAACGTCCGCTGGGTACACGGAACGGAACACCCGCTGGGTACAAGGAACGGAACGTTACAAATGGTATGGTGATAGCAACAAACTATGGAAAATGACACTTGTGTACAGTTCACGATACGTATTAATTCAAGGAAACATTTCGCCCCTCGTGGCGAAACAGAACGGAAGGTCCACTAGATGCGAGGCAGGTAACACAGACCAACATGCAGGTTACATAGCTTCTTTATCAATGTATGAAATACATCACGAATGAGTCCTAATGCAGTGTTTCTTCTTGGATCTGCCTAGCATTCTGCAGTGCTCCTTTCTTATGTTGTTCATGGCAAATTTCTCAGAGAATAGATCAGCTGCTCCTCCCTGGCTAGTTTTATTAGCTACACGAGTACTGAAGTTAAGCCACATAGTGAGTGTTGGAGCCCAGCCCCACCACCATTATCACCCCAGTTAATGGCACCCACAGTGTAAATAAACTGCAGACAGGAGGGTGTTATCGCTGTGGGAGACCACCGTGAAATTTTTGTGGGAGGGGGAGGGGTGGCAGGAGGGTGTTAGGTGCTGGAGAGAGAGGGGGGGAGATGTGGAAGGGGTAGGTTGGGATAAGGTGATGGAGGCGTGAGGTGGAAGGGAAGGGTTGGAGGTGGTACTGGAGAGGTGGAAGGGGAGGGCTGGAGGTAATATTGGAGGAGGGAGGTGGAAGGGGAGAGCTGAGGTAGTAATGGAGGGGGAGGGTTGGGAGGTGGTGTTGGAGATGTGGCCTCCACCATGCTAGCGTTGTAGGTAGTAGGGGTTTGAGGTTTGTTTTATTTCGTCAGGAAAATGTCTCCTGACGTGGGTTTGATTTAAGCACCGCTGATGTACCCTACACAGTCTAGACTGTCGCGTTAGCCACTGGACCAGCCAGCTACAAATAAGATTCGTCCAACTAGGTACATTTCTACACCTATGGTGTAGAAATATACCTAGTTGGATGAATCTTATTGTGGCTAGCTGGTCCAGTGGCTAACGCGACGGTCTGGAGTTTTGAGACTCTCTGATCGCGGGTTCTATCCCCACCCGTGGTATGGTTTAGTATGTCATTGATGTCAGCTATGTAGGCCTTGTACATGCACTTGTAGAAATAAAGATATTACTATTATATAGTGAGGTCATCCAGGACACAGGCCTTTCAGTTTCCTGGTGATAACTTGGGAAATCCTCTTCTAGTCGGCTTCACGATTACACCAGTTTCTGGATCATTTTGTAGTTTTTAACATTGTGAAGCGTTCCACGGAATAACAGTACCAAGTATTACCAAATCTCAGTGTGCTATTACCCATCTTCATCCATTCAAACACACACACACACACACACACACACATATATATATAATATTATATATATATATTATATATATATAAAATTTTATATATATCAGGTAGTATAGCAGGTAGCTATAATAGGTAGCTATAGCAGGTCATAGCAGTGGTAATGCTTCCCATGCGTACTGCTGCTGTCTTTCACATAGTTGAGAGAAATGCGTTGAAATACTGAGACGATGCTAAAGGAAAAGGGCAAAGCGCTATGGTAAATGGCTGAACGTTTTTGATATGTATACAGAGTGAC
Organism: Cherax quadricarinatus; assembly: GCF_026875155.1. NCBI lineage: Eukaryota > Metazoa > Arthropoda > Malacostraca > Decapoda > Parastacidae > Cherax > Cherax quadricarinatus. Next base: position 37,906,520 of record NC_069426.1, on the reverse strand, counting down.
ATGCAGACACTCGGAGTTTTTTTTTTTATTATTAATAGGCAGATCAGAGTTGTTGATTATTTATTTATCTTGTGAATATGATGTCAGATCTACCAAACGTCGTGAAAATTTACGTCAGAGACTGCGTTTTTATGGTGCCGTGGATTTCTTGAGTCTATCACGCTAACAGAGCACCAACTTTGTTAGCGTGATAGACACTGCTGATATGTTTACCTCGCTCACACCAGACATAGATAAAAAAACATCATTCACAGTTCTGTATCATCATTTACAAGTGACACTAAAATAAACATAAAAGTCACTACGGTAGAAAACACTGAAAATTTGCAGGAAGATATAAGCAGTGTTTGCCAGTGGGCAGTGGAAAGCAACATGACGTTGTTCAGTGGTGATGAGCTCAAGCTGTATAGGTATGGTAATGGGTGGATGTGCTAGATGTGGTAGGTAATGGGGGGATGTGTTGGATATAGTAGGTAATGTGTGGGTGTGATGGATGTGGAAGGTAATGGGTGGATGTGTTGGATGTTGAACAACATTTACTGCACAACAAAGGTTAAAAATCATCTCGCTCAACACTCAAGACTCCATCCCCATTTTCAGCTTTTACAAATGTCACTTGACTTGTTTCGTTGTTTAACTTATCCAAAAATTATTATTTTAATTTGCTCTTTTAAAAAATGTGCAAGAAAATAAAAAGTTACCTCACAGCCTTGTCGTTGTGTTTAACGGTGTGGGCTGTCCTCGTCCACCTGCTGAAGGAGAGGGTGAGGGAGATGGAGTATGTCCTGGAGATGTCCTTGAAGCCAAGTTTCCTCCAGGTGGTCCTGAGCTACACACCAGGCATAGGGCACTGGTTCAACCCCACCAGGTTCCTAATAGTTGAGCCTATCGAGTTGGACTTGATACCTATCATCGGCTCCGGCCTGAGTGCCCTGCACCGTATGACAGTACTGAGCAACGTTCTGCAACACTCTAACCCTACTGTGTTCTGGGTGATGGTCAGCATACTCCTCCCGGTGTGCGGCATCTTGGTGATCCTGTTCGTTATTGAGGTCCTCAATGTCTTTTGCAGCAGACTGCTGAAGAGACGGGAGGAGGCAACACTTGTCGACGCCCCTATAGAAGACCAGAGGAGACACCTGTCTCTGCCCTCATTCCTCGAGCACATACTTGTGCTTAAGGGATGTGGCGACCATGCAGAGGCTGCTGCCTCCGGAGACCTTACAGAGGCTGCTGCCTCCGGAGACCTTACAGAGGCTGCTGCCTCCGGAGACCTTACAGAGGCCGCTGCCTCCGGAGACCTTACAGAGGCCGCTGCCTCCGGAGACCTTACAGAGGCTGCTGCCTCTGGTAACCATTCATGGGACACCTGTCGTGACCATGCAGAGGACACCAACCTACGCGTGCTGAGAGTTAAAATCGCAACGGCAATCACGAAGCCTGAGGGAATCTCCCGTATATTGTTTAACTTAGGGCGACTCTTTACACACTCTAAACAGTCGCCCTCTCCCTCTGATGAGCTAGAATACAGTCGCAATGTTCATGTGGTAGGACCACTAGGGAACTCACGGTACGAAATAAATATTAAAATAACGTGCTCAGATGAAGCCCAGGGGAAGAGAGTGACGTGCTGGATTTCAGTGGACACAGATCAGAGGTCTCCGAAAAGGGAAGAGGTGGATTAACTCGCACTCTGGCTGATGGACTGCGTTACCTGCCAAAATTATTCTGAAAAAGACATTACTGAGCATTTGAAAACAGAGCTAATAAGTTACTACGAGTGGGCCGTACGAACTATACTCGGCTGCCCAGCATTCACTATTCTCTTCGACCAACCTTCCTCCAAGGATACCAGTGTGGAGGTGGACCCTGCAGAGGTATACAGGAAGCTTTATTCTGCCCAGCATGGCAGGAAGCCTTATGTCGCTGAGCTGTACAGAAAGCCTAATAATACCAGCAATCATGAGACGTCGTCTGATGACACCACGAAGCAGGACACAAAGTCGTCTGACGACACCACCGAACCTGACTTCGTCCTGCGTATCAGGAAGCCTGACTTCGTCATGCAGGCCAAGAACCGTGATGCCGACCTGCATGACAGGGGCCCCGACTTCGAAATGCGTATCAGGAAGCAGCATGAGAAGCCAGAGGTCACCCAGCATGAGAAGCCAGAAGCTGGCCAGTATGAGAAAAAACCAGAGGCCGCCCAGCATGAGAGGAAGCCAGAGGTTACCCAGCACGAGAAGAAGCCAGAAGTTGTAAAAGACGAGAAGCCAGAGGTCACCCAGCACGAGAAGAAGCCGAAGTTCACCCACCACGAGAAGAAGCCAGAGGTCATCCAGCACGAGAAGAAGCCGAAGTTCACCCACCATGAGAAGAAGCCAGAGGTCACCCAAACCTGAGAAGAAGCCGAGGGTCACCCAGCACGAGAAGCCAGAACCGGCCCAGCACGAGAAGAAGCCAGAACCTCCCACACGAGAAAAGCCGAAGGCTGCCAGCACGTGAAGAACCCAGAACAGCTGCCCAGACGTGAAAAGCCAAACCCCCCAGCCGAGAAGCCAGAGGCTCCCCAGTTTACGACGAGAACGAGGTCGCCCCAGCATGACGTAAACCTAAACCCAGATTTTTTACCTGGGGATGTCCCAACATACGTGTCGGGTTTCGAACAAAGCCCCATACAAGCTGCTGATAAAGCCGAATCCCCCACTACGTGTTCCTTGACACCAAAAAAATCACCATGGACTTAAATTTCGGGAGAGTTGTCCCCCACAAAGGGGAAAAAAATGACGATATATTAAAAAATCTGACCCCACTCTGCTAACACCCTCGTTGCCACAAAGACATGGAACGAAGAAATTTTCGGGAAAACCATCAATTCCTCATGTTCCAGCTTTTCCCTGGGTATCAGCAAATTATACCAAAATTTATGTCGTTCCTCACTGAAAAAAGAAGTTCAATTTACACGTGTGATGAAACTAAATAAAAAATTATCATTGTACTAGTTTTTTTCTTTGGTCAGAGATTTATCATTAATGCTATTCAAAGGGGTACATTTCATGAGTGTTAAAGCGGAGGTACATTCCAGTGAGTTTTCGTTTGGGTATTCATTTTGCTTTTGAAGATTTTTTGCTTACTGCTAGGGATTAAAGGGAAAGGGAGTCAAGCCACAAGAAACGTGTTGTTAAAAAAGGGGGTGGTTTTTTCAGGCCACGGTTTTCCCGTGCCGGTGGATAAACTTAGCTCTCGTTTCACATGGGAGGGCCGGGTTCGTTTTCCCAGCACGGGTCAAATTGGGCGTGTTTCCTTCACCGTTTCTATGTTCACCCTTGAGTAAAAGGGGAAACCTGGGTGTCAGTCGACGGGTGGAGTCGCCCGGGAAAAAAACTGACCTAATTTGCCCAAATGCAAATTATTATGTCTTGACTCACGAAATCAAAATACCATTGCAAAAAAACCATACCGGGGGCGGGGAAAAACCCCGCGATCAGAGAGCTCAAAACTCTACACACACAATAACATTAAGTATATAAATCGATCTCTTTACAGAGAGATTCTCCCCTCAAGCACATACAAGACCTTTTGGCAGGGATATTAAAGACCACTAATCACAAAATCACAATTTCTCTCATTTTACGTAAGAAAATAAATACTCAACGCATTAAAATTTGTGTCGCTTTGCGTCGCTGGCTTGCGAAAATCTTATTCTTACAAACAAGATTTTTATACATGGGGGGAGATGTTGCTGCTACTAATCTTCTTATATGGGGTTTTACATAAGGGAAAAAAAAGCCACCATGTTTCCATTTATAGTCCCTGACACCATCTTAAATGCATCATTATGAAATCTGAATACCGTAGCTCGGGGGGGGGTGGTGTGGGGGGGGGGGGGGTTATGGAGGGTTACCTGCTGGGGGGTGAGGAAATAACTTGCAGATTTGGGATATCGTCCCCCAGCGAGAGGGGTCCAAAATTCTTAAATTTTAGCCCAGCGTCGTCTCCTGCTCTAGCAATAAAATAAAAAAATATTCATTCTGTATTAACGTTATAGAATAAAATTTCCCGACAATTGTTAGGAAAAATGACACAAGTGCAACTATTGTGATATTTTACGTGGCAAGTTTCGCTCTCCGAGCTCTTCAAGCCTTTTAAACGGCTTAAAGTCCCTGGAGAGCGAAACGTTCCCACAGTAAAATATCAAATAGTTCACTTGTGTTTTTTTACCTAACTATTGTCGGTAATTCTATTCTAAAAACGTTAATACAGAAGAATAAAATAAAAATAATAATGTCAGATCTCCCAAACGTGGAAAATTTGCAGAGACTGCGTTTTTATGGTCCCCGTGGATTTCTGAGTCTATCACGCTAACAGAGCCCAATTTTGTTAGCGTGTAGACACTGCTGTTTTGTTTACCTCGCTCACACCAAATAGATAAAAAAAAATCATTACAGTTCTGTACATCATTTACAATGACACTAAAATAAACATGAAAGTCACTACGGTAAAAACACTAAAAAATTTGCAGAAAAATTAAGCAGTTTTTTGCCGTGGCATGGAAAGCAACATGACGTTGCGGGGATGAGCTCAAGCTGTATGTATGGTAAGGGGTGGATGTGCAGATGTGGTGGGAAATGGGGGGTGTGTTGGATATAGTAGGTAATTTTTGGGGGGGTGGATGGGGAAGGTAGGGGTGGATGTTTTTGGATGTTGAACAACATTTACTGCAAAACCAAAGGTTAAAAACATCTCGCTCAACCTCAAGCTCCATCCCCATTTTCAGCTTTACAAATGTCACTTGACTTGTTTCGTTTGTTTAATTTATCCAAAAATTTTTTATTTTAATTTGCTTTTTTTAAAAAATTGCAAGAAAATAAAAAAGTACCTAAAGCCTTGTCGTTGTGTTTAACGTGTGGGCTGCCCTCGCCACCGCTGAAGGAGGGGGTTGGAGGGAGAGGAGTATGCCGGGAGTTTCCCTTTGAACCAATTTCCTCCAGGGGGTCCTAGCTACACACCGGCTGGGCACTGGTTCAACCCCACCAGGTTCCTAATAGTTTGAGCCTATCGGTTGGACTTGATACCTATCTGGGGCTCCGGCCTGGTGCCCTGCACCGATGACATACTGAGCAACGTTTTTCAACACTCAAACCCCTACTGTGTTCGGGGTGATGGCGGGGGGATACTCCTCCCGGTTGCGGCATCTTGGTGTCCTGTTCGTTTTGAGGCCTCAAGACTTTTGCAGTAACGCGAAGAGACGAGGGGGCAACACTTGTCGACCCCCCTATAAAGACCACAGGAGACACCTGTCCTCTGCCCCTTTCCCTCGAGCACATACTTGTGCTTAAGGGATTGGCGACCATGCAGAGGCTGCTGCCTCTGGAGCCCTTACAGAGGCTGCTGCCTCGGAAACCCTTTTAAAAAGAGGCTGCTGCCTCCGGAAACCTTACAGGGCTGCTCCCCCTCCGGAGACCTTACGGGCGCTCCCCCGGAGACCTTACAGAGGCTGCTGCCCCGGAGCCTTCAGAGGTGCCCCTCTGGTAACCATTCAGGGGACACCTTCGTGACCATGCAGAGGACCCCAAACCTACGGTGCTGAGATTTTAAAATCGCAACGGCAATCACGAACCTGGGGGAATCTCCCGTAATTTTTAATTGGGGGCACTCTTTTACACACCTAAACAGTCGCCTCTCCCTCTGATGACTAGAATACAGTCGCAATGTTCATGTGGTAGGCCACTAGGGAACTCAGGTAGAATAAATTATTAAAATAACGTGCTCAGATGAAGGCCAGAGGAAGAGAGTGGGCGTGCTGATTTCAGTGGGGCACAGATCAGATCTCCGAAAAGGGAAGAGTGGATTAACTCGCACTCTGGCTGATGGAGCGTTACCTGCCAAAATTATTCTGAAAAAGACATTACTGACATTGGAAACAGAGCTAATAAGTTACTACGAGTGGGGCCCTACGAACTATACTTTGGGGTGCCCACTTCATATCTCTTCGCCAACCTTCCTCCAAGGATACCAGTGTGGAGCTGGACCCTGCAGAGGTATACAGGAAGCTTTATTCTGCCCAGCATGGCAGGAAGCCTTATGTCGCTGAGCTGTACAGAAAGCCTAATAATACCAGCAATCATGAGACGTCGTCTGATGACACCACGAAGCAGGACACAAAGTCGTCTGACGACACCACCGAACCTGACTTCGTCCTGGGTATCAGGAAGCAGCATGAGAAGCCAGAGGTCACCCAGCATGAGAAGCCAGAAGCTGGCCAGTATGAGAAAAAACCAGAGGCCGCCCAGCACGAGAAGAAGCCAGAGGTTACCCAGCACGAGAAGAAGCCAGAAGTTGCCAAAGACGAGAAGAAGCCAGAGGTCACCCAGCACGAGAAGAAGCCGAAGTTCACCCACCACGAGAAGAAGCCAGAGGTCATCCAGCACGAGAAGCCAGAGGTCATCCAGCACGAGAAGCCAGAGGTCATCCAGCACGAGAAGAAGCCGAAGTTCACCCACCATGAGAAGAAGCCAGAGGTCACCCACCATGAGAAGAAGCCAGAGGTCACCCAGCACGAGAAGAAGCCAGAGGTCACCCAGCACGAGAAGCCAGAACCTGCCCAGCACGAGAAGAAGCCAGAACCTGCCCAGCACGAGAAGAAGCCAAAGGCTGCCCAGCACGAGAAGAAGCCACAGGCTGCCCAGCACGTGAAGAAGCCAGAAGCAGCTGCCCAGCACGAGAAGAAGCCAGAGGCTGCCCAGCTTACGACGAGACACGAGGTCGCCCAGCATGACAGTAAACCTAAGGACCCAGACTTTTACCTCGGAGTGTCCAACATACGGTGTCGAGGTGTCGAACAAAGTTCCCAGTACAAGCTGCTGATAGAAGCCGAGATCACCCACTACGTGTTCCCTGACACCAAAATAATCACCATGAACTTAAATTTCAGCGAGAGTTGTCCCACAACAGAGGATATTGACGATATATTAATAAATCTGACCCGCACTCTGCATAACACCCTCGTTGCCACACAAGACGAGTGGAACGAAGAAGATTTTCAGGAGAAACTCATCAATTCTCTCATGTTCCAGCTCTTCCCTGGGTATACAGCAGAATTATACCGAAATTATGTCGATTCCTCACTGAAAAATGAAGTGTCATGATACACGGTGTGTTGTATCTAAATAATACATTGTACTAGCTTTTCTTTGGTCAGAGATGTTATCATTAAGTGCTATTCAAGCAGGAGGTCACATTCTCAGTGAGTGTTCAAGCAGGAGGTCACATTCTCAGTGAGTGTGCGCTCTGGTATTCATTTTGCTTTTGAAGAGTTTCTTGCTTACTGCTAGAGGATTAAAGGAAGGAGTCAATGCCACACAGGAAACGTGTTGTTATAAAGGAGGTGGTTCAGGCCACGGTGTTCCGTGGCCTGGTGGATAAACTTAGCTCTCGCTTCACATGGTGAGGGTCCGGGTTCGATTCCCAGCACGGGTGCAACATTGGGCGTGTTTCCTTACACCGGTTGTCTATGTTCACCCTTGAGTAAAATGGGTACCTGGGTGTCAGTCGACTGGTGTGAGTCGCATCCTGGAACAAAACTGACCTAATTTGCCCGAAATGCAAATTAGTATGTCATTGACTCACGAAATCGTAATGACACGATTGCAAACAAACCATACCACGGGCGGGGATAGAACCCGCGATCAGAGAGTCTCAAAACTCTACACACACACATATACATTAAGTATATGAAAGTCGATCTCATTACAGAGGAGACTTCTCCCTCAAGCACATACAAGACCAGTTGGCACGGATATTAAAGACCACGTAATCACATAATCACAATTTCTCTCATTTTACGTAAGAAAATAAATGACTCAACGCATTAAATATTTGTGTCTGCGTTGCGTGCGCTGGCTTGCGAAAATCTTCATTCTTACTAAACAAGATTTTTATACATCAGGGGAGATGTTGCTGCTACTAATCTTCTCTATATGAGAGTTACATAATGGGAACAAAAGCCACCTATGTTTCCAATGTTATAGTCCCTGACACCATCTTAAATGCATCAGGTGATGAAATCTGTAATACCGTAGCTGCTGCGGGGATGGTGTGTGTGTGTGTGGGGGGGGGGGGGTTATGGAGGTTACCTGCTGGTGGGTGAGGAAATAACTTGCAGATTTGGGATATCGTCTTCCAGCGAGAGGTGGTCCAAAATTCTTAAATTTTAGACCAGCTGTCGTCTCCTGCTCTAGCAATAAAATAAATAATATTCATTCTGTATTAACGTTAGTAGAATAGAATTACCGACAATATGTTAGGTAAAATGACACAAGTGCAACTATTGTGATATTTTACTGTGGCAACGTTTCGCTCTCCATGAGCTCTGTCAAGCCGTTAACGGCTTGAGCTCCTGGAGAGCGAAATGTTGCCACAATAAAATGTCACGTTAGTTACACCTGTGTCCTTTTACCTACTATTCATCTTGCTGGACTTCCCTTCCTTGCAGCCTCCTCCTTGGCTCACAAGCGTAAGTGTCAAGTACTCAGCTTACTTCCCACAGCTCCTAAGTCCTATCCTCTGCTTCTTCAAGTAGCGAGCTGTCGCAGTTGGCCCTTCATTCAACAAGGTCCTCTCGTCCAGCATGGCACTAATGTAACAAGGTCCTTTTATCAAACATTACAACCCTCTCGCTCCAACATATCACATAGAACTTATAGCCTATTTAACATATTCCTTTTATCAAAATGGCTTTCTAGCAGATAAAACAGTAATCAAGAGGCTATCTTCCCTAACGTGGCCCTTTAAAAACTTAATTTTTCCTCACTTAAAATCGCATCCTCCAATATGGTTGTTTCTTTCCCTAACATGGCACTTTCTATAGACCCCCACCATGCACCCATTGCCCTAGTATGTGCCTTTCTATAGGTCACCACCATGGCTCTCTGTGTCTCCATCATGGTAATATTCACTGACATAAACTCGGCCCTCCTTTCTATAACTGTTGGATGACATCCGTGATAGCTCTCTTACAAACGTCACTATGACAGAGATCCTTCACTGTTGTTCCTCTCTATACGAGTTCATTTACAAACATTCCTCTATAACAGTTCTTCAAGAAATGCTTCTTGACAAGACTCGTGTTTCTCTGCAAGAGTAATTTCCACGAATGCTTCTACAGTACGCAATGGTTCCTTCACAAGTGTCCCTGAGCAGCAGCAGATACTTAACAGATACATCTGTCACAGGGTGTTAAAACATACCAAACCCGCCCTCCATACCTGCTCCAAATTACTAATCTTTATCATATATATATATGCCGTGCAGAAGAGGTAAAATTTGCGATTGTGTCTTAAACAGCAACACTCTTCTTGCCGAATAAGGCAAGAGAAAATTTGTGTATGCAATAATTTCGCAGAAATAATTCTTAACCTAACGAAAAAAAATAGATTTCATTGTGTTTGTTTATTATTAAATTACTGTAAACTTATCTAAAATATTTAATTGGATTAGGATAAATTAAAATGTACTTGTTACAATAAGGTTAGGTAAGTTTTCTAAGGCTCTTTTGGTACGAAATTATTAATTTTTACATTAACATTAATGAAAAAAAATCTTTAAACATATAAGAATTTTTTTTTGAAAGGACTTAATTTTAAATGTATGTGTGTATGTGTGTGTGTGTGTGTGTGTGTGTGTGTGTGTGTGTGTGTGTGTGTGTGTGTTGTGTGTGTGTGTGTGTACTCACCTAGCTGAGGTTGCAGGGGTCGAGTCCTAGCTCCTGGCCCCGCCTCTTCACTGGTCGCTACAAGATCACTCTCCCTGAACCGTGAGCTTTATCATACCTCTGCTACATCGCTTCCCAAACTATTCCACTTCCTGACTACTCTGTAGCTGAAGAAATACTTCCTAACATCCCTGTGATTCATCTGTGTCTTCAACTTCCAACTGTGTCCCCTTGTTGCTGTGTCCCATCTCTGGAACATCCTGTCTTTGTCCACCTTGTCAATTCCTCTCAGTATTTTGTATGTCGTTATCATGTCCCCCCTATCTCTCCTGTCCTCCATTGTCGTCAGGTCCAGGTCCAGGTCCAGTGTGTACTCACCTAATTGTGGTTGCAGGGGTGTGTGTGTGTGTGTGTGTGTGTGTGTGTGTGTGTGTGTGTGTGTGTGTGTGTGTGTGTGTGTGTGTGTGTGTGTGTGTGTGTGTGTAGTGAACTGGTTTGTAAGTATAAAATTTCCTGCAACACACACATTAAAGAGACGAACATCTTTATCAGGAGAAACGGATCCACACATTCTATCAGCAAGACGGGAACTCTGCTTCAATGGAGAGTATAATGTGATGACAAAATGCACCTCCAGAAGGCCATCTCTTTGTCTCTGTCTATGTCTGTCTCTCTCTGTCTCTGTCTCTCTGTCTCTCATCACATGCACACACAACACCCGCTAAAACTTCCATTCCTGCGTACTTATCGAACCAGGCTGTGTTACCTATGTGGGCCTGCGGGGCGCTTACAGTTACAGCCTAGTTGAACATGCAGTCAGGTTGGCCTCAGACCGAAGGAGAGTCAAGCGATGATCGAGACCAGTCACAGGTATGTCACGAGTGAATTATATAGGTATACAGGTGACCCTCTTGTATTTTCTCAGTCAGGTATTGCTGGAAACTAATTACTTTAGCAATTAACTGTTACCGTGGTATTAGAGTAAGTTGCTCAAAGCTCTATACAGCACAATCATGTTAGATAGCTCACTTCCTCTAGAACTCTACGAGCTATCACATCACCATAGAGCTTTACCTTCCTGAAGCTCTTCATGTTATCACGAAAGAGCTCTTTCCATAACTACACAAACAGCCATGTCTACAGAGTTTTCTTCACGTTTTCACCACAGCTTATCTGTCTGAAGCTCTACACACAGCAGCCACTACAGAGCTTCAATGTTCTCAAGCTCTATCCATCAGAATCACATCCTCAGGAAGCTCTATTTTCTAAACCACCTAGTGTTCATCACCACAGAGCTTTACCTTTCTAAAGCTCCACACACACATTACCATCACTACAGAAATGCATGTCAGCACCTCTACACACCTCCATCACATTAACGAGAAATCCCGTCAGTGTCATTCAAGTTACTTGCTTCTGTAAAAAAGTCTGTCAACACGTTCCGGTACACACAGGCCAGTCCGACACTCATACTGTCCCAAATATTCTTCCATGAAATGAACTCAGTTTCAAACGTGTTTGAACTGCCTCAGCGCGTTTTCAGTGAATTTTTCTAGTTCTGACAGTAACTGGGGGAGAACTAGACGTAATAATCACGCCATCTGCTCCCACAAGTGTTTTTTGTTAAAATGCAATTTTAAACCACGAGAAACACTGCATCATTCTGTTATCGTGGCTGAATCACGGAGAGGACGGACACTCGCCTTGTGGATAATATCCAGCGCTACAATGAAACAATGTATACGCTGTTACATACATGCGTGAAATTTACACTTAATTGCAGTAGCGGAAACTATGGGTGGCCACAGAGCATAAACATATAAATGTTCGAAATTATTACATATTTTGAGATCAGAGATTAAAGTGACGCACATGTAGTGGTTAGGCTTTCAAGGGTAACAAACAAAGGTTGCCACTAAGTTGCGAAGCAGGGCGAGGCAGCTATCGAACTGCGGCCTAGAGGAGAGGGAAGAGTGATGCCTGGTACCCAGGCAGCCTCGCTTGGGACACTGCGCCCCTGACAAGTGGTGTACCCTGGGGCTGCTCTCTGAGTCCTCTTGTGTTCATCGCACTCATCCCTCTCTCTCTCTCTCGCTCTCTTTCTTTCTTTCCTGCCCTAATCTCAACCACTTGTCCTATTAACGCTATTATGAACCATATACCATACCTTTGAAGGGTTTGGAGAGTTTTCCTGCTGCCGCAGCCTGGCCCTGGGCTAGGCTTATCTAGTGTTTGCCTGGTCAACCCAGGCTGTTGCTGCTGGCGGCTCGCTGGACCACATATACATCGGTACAAGTGGTAATGCTTCACAGTAATGATTTACGAGAGTTCCTGGTTCCTGATGAAGGAAACTTAGCGTAAGGTATCACAACTATTTTTCCCTTAGATCAAACCAAATATCCTTCCAGTCCCCGTCAACATACACACACACACACACACACACACACACACACACACACACACACACACACACACACACACACCCACACACACACACACATACATACACACACACACACACATATATATATATATATATATATATATATATATATTATATATATATATATATATATATATATATATATATATCAAAAAGAAGGGCTAAACTACAAGGGCTAATAATTAATAATGCTAGTGGAAAGGAAGGAATTGCGAGGCTACAGTTAGGTTGTTGTAATGTGTCACAAGTCTTCAAGGATGGTAGTAGTCTGCAGGACGGATATAAAGCTGAGTTGCTTGCTGACAACATTACTCATTGATCCTAATCATTACCACCCACTTCACCTCTTCCAACTATCCGCCCTCCACCATGAACCATAATTATACACAGACACTGCAGGAGATTAAGATAAAAAACAAAAAGTTAGTGACCTTCCTGTGGCATCATCACAGCACCGCTGCATTAATAAAAATAATAATTAATATAAAGAACAGAGAAGCACCTAACGTACGTTATGAGATTTCCCAGGCATAAATCCAGGTAAGTCCTAACACCCAAACATTTCGGGCCTGTTTACTTGCATGTACTCAGTGTTCCGGGGATCACTGGGACCTTCACCAGACCCCCCCCGGGTTGATGGTCTGATCAATCAGGCTGTTGGTGCTAGTCGCATGGAGTCCCAAGTATGCAACATAGCCTGGCTAATCAAGACTTTAGAAACTTAAAAACTTCCCTCTAAAAGACACTCTAGGGTTCTGCTGTAAATTCTCCTTATGTATAAAAGAATGGTGTTGAAGAGTCTTGGTCCCTTTACACCTACTGAGTTATTTTTTTAGCACACTCATTGTACCTTTGCTTTTCAATTTGGACATTTTGCATCATTTGCCATGCCTCTCACTCTCGTAGGGAGTGACTTCGATGTGCAGATTTGGAACCAATCTCTCCAGAATTTTCCAGGAGAAAATTATGAAGCATCTTTCTCGCCTACGTTCTAGAGAATATAGTTTGAAGCACTTCAAATATTCTCAATAATTTAGGTGCTTGATTGAATTTATACGCGCAGTGAAGATCTGCGAGGTAAATGTAGAGCAATATTCCAGTTCAGAGTAAAAACAGGTAAATGATCGTTCTTGTTCATTCAGTCGAGCATGAATCCTATGAAAGTGTTATCCTATAACAATCCCGCCCGGGGTCTCCGTCTCCTGCGTCCACTTGAGTGGACGCAAGAGACGCAATAACGAGCAGCTGAGTATGAGGTCCTCTGCTGCCACTTGGGAGCACACAAGCAGCGTCATCAGAGACTTCATTTAGAGAGCAGCACAAGGCAGACACCCCCCTCTCCACCCTGTCCCCTTGTTCCTACAGCAACACCCCCCTCTCCACCATGTCCCCTTGTTCCTACAGCAGGCACCCCCCTCTCCACCATGTCCCCTTGTTCCTAGACCAGACACCCCCTCTCCACCCTGTCCCCTTGTTCCTACAGCAGACACCCCCCTCTCCACCCTGTCCCCTTGTTCCTACAGCAGACACCCCCCTCTCCACCCTGTCCCCTTGTTCCTACAGCAGACACCCCCCCTCCTCTCTGTCCCTTGTTTACAGCGACACCCCCCTCTCCACCCTGCCCCCTTGTCCTAAAACAACACCCCCTCTCCACCCTGTCCCTTGCTCCTACAGCAGACACCCCCTCTCCATCCTGTCCCCTTGTCCAACAGCAGACCCCCCCTCTCCACCTGTCCCCTTGTTCCACAGCAGACACCCCCTCTCCACTCTGTCCCCTTGTCCTACGCAGACACCCCCTCTCCACCCTGTCCCCTTGTTCCTACAGCAGACACCCCACTCTCACCTGTCCCCTTGTTCTACAGCAGACACCCCCTCTCCACTCTGTCCCCTTGTTCCTACAGAAAGACACCCCCCCTCCACTCTGTCCCCTTGTTCCTACAGCAACCCCCCCTCTCCACCCATTCCCCTTGTTCCTACAGCAGACACCCCCTCTCCACTCTGCCCCCTTGTTCCTACAGCAAACACCCCCTCTCCCCCTGTCCCCTTGTTCCACAGGACACCCCCCTCTCCACCTGTCCCTTGTTCCTACAGCAGACACCCCCCTCTCCACCTTCCCCTTGTTCCTACAGAAACCCCACCCCCCCTCCACCCCCCTTCCCCGTGTTCCTACAGCAGACCCCAAACTTCCCACTCTGTCCCCTTGTTCCTACAGCAGACACCCCTCTCCACCCTGCCCCTTTTTCCCTACAGAGACACCCCCCTCTCCACCTGTCCCCTGTTCCTACAGCAGACACCCCCTCCCCTCCCCGTGTTCCTACAGCAGAAAACTCCCTCCCCCCTTTCCCCTTGTTCCTACAGCAGAAAACCCCTTCTCCACTCTGTCCCTTGTTCCTACAGAAACACCCTCTCCCCACCCTTCCCCTTGTTCCTACAGCAGACACCCCCCTCTCAACAACCCCTGTCCCCCGTTTTTCTACAGCAGACACCCCCTCCTCCACCCTGCCCCCCTTGTTCCTACAGCAGACACCCCCCTCTCCACCTGTCCCCTGTTCTACAGCAGACACCCCCTCTCACACCCTGTCCCCTTGTTCCTACAGCAGCAACCCCCTCCACCCTGTCCCCTGTTCCTACAGCAGACCCCCTCCCACCTGTCCCTTGTTCCTACAGAGACACCCCCCTCTCCACCCTGTCCCCGTGTCCTACAGCAGACACCCCCCTCTCCACCCTGTCCCCGTGTTCCTACAGCAGACCCCCCTTTCTCCACCCTGTCCCGTGTTCCTACAGCAGACACCCCTCTCCACCCGGGTCCCCCTGTTCCTACAGCAGACACCCCCCTCTCCACCCTGTTCCCCATGTTCCTACACAGAAAACCCCCTCTCCACCCGGGCCCCTTGTCCTACAGCAACACCCCCCACCCTGTCCCCGTTTCCTAAAAGCAGAAAACCCCCTCTCCACCCTGCCCCCGTGTTCCTACAGCAGACCCCCCCCCTCTCCACCTGTCCCGTGTTCCTACAGCAGACACACCCCCTCCCCACCCTGTCCCCGTGTTCCTACAGCAGACACCCCCCTCTCCACCCTGTCCCCGTGTTCCTACAGCAGACACCCCCCTCTCCACCCTGTCCCTGTGTTCCTACAGCAGACACCCCCTCTCCACCCTGTCCCCGTGTTCCTACAGCAGATACCCCCCTTTCCACCTGTCCCCGTGTTCCTACAGCAGCGCCCCCTCTCCACCCTGCCCCCGTGTTCCTACAGCAGACCCCCCCCCTCTCACCCTTCCCCGGTTCCTACAGCAGACACCCCCTCCCCACTCTGTCCCGTGTTCCTACAGCAGACACCCCCTCTCCACCTGTCCCCGTGTTCCTACAGCAGACACCCCCTCTCCCCCTTCCCCGTGTTCCAACAGCAACACCCCCCTCTCCCCTGTCCCCTTTGTTCCTACAGCAGACCCCCTCTCCACCCTGTCCCCGTGTTCCTACAGCAGACACCCCCTCTCCTCTCTGTCCCCTGTTCCTACAGCAGACACCCCCTCCCCACCCTGTCCCCGTGTTCCTACAGCAAAACCCCCCCCTCTCCTCTTGTCCCCTTTGTTCCTACAGCAGACACCCCCTCTCCCTCTGTCCCCGTGTTCCCACAGCAGACACCCCCTCCCCCTTGTCCCCTGGTTCCTACAGCAACACCCCCTCTCCACTCGTTCCCGTGTTCCTACAGCAGACCCCCCCCCTCCCCCTCTCTGTCCCGTGTTCCTACAGCAGACACCCACTCTCCACCTGTCCCCGTGTTCTACAGCAGACACCCCCTTTTCCACCTGTCCCCTGGTCCTAAGCAGACACCCCCTTCCCTGTCCCTGTCCTACAGCAGACACCCCCTCTCCCTCTGTCCCCGTGTTCCTACAGCAGACACCCCTCTCCACCCTGCCCCCCGTGTTCTTACAGCAGACACCCCCTCTCCCCCCTTTCCCCCCGTGTTCCTACAGCCCCCACCCCCCCCAAACCCTGTCCCCTTGCTCCTACAGCAGCACCCCCCTCTCCACCCTTCCCCTTGTTCCTACAGCAGACACCCCCCTCACCCTGTCCCCGTGTTCTACAGAGACAACCCCCTCTCCACCCTGTCCCCGTGTTCCTACAGCAACACCCCCCTCTCCACCCTGTCCCCGGTTCCTACAGAAACCACCCCCCTCTCCACCTGTCCCCGTTTTCCCTACAGCAGACACCCCCCTCTCACCCTTTTCCCCCCCGTTTCCTACAGCAGACTCCCCTCCACCCTGTCCCCGTGTTCCTACAGAAGCACCCCCCTCTCCACCCTGTCCCGTTTCCCTACAGCAGACAACCCCCTCTCCACTCCTGCCCCCGTGTTCCTACAGCAGACACCCCTCTCCATTTGTCCCCTGTTCCTACAGCAGACACCCCTCTCCACCCTGTCCCCATGTTCCTACAGCAGACACCCCCCTCTCCACCCTGTCCCCTTGTTCCTACAGCAGACCACCCTCTCCCCCCTGTCCCCGTGTTCCTACAGCAGACACCCCCCCCCCTCCTCTGTCCCCTGTTCCAAACAGAGACACCCCCCTCCACTCTGTCCCGTGTTCCTACAGCAGACACCCCCTCTCCTCTCTGTCCCCGTGTTCCTACAGCAGACACCCCTCTCCCCCTGTCCCCTGTTCCTACAGCAGACACCCCCCTCTCCTCTGTCCCCGTGTTCCTACAGCAGACACCCCCTCTCCTCTCTGTCCCCGTGTTCCTACAGCAGACACCCCCTCTCCCTCTGTCCCGTTTTTCCTACAGCAGACACCCCCTCTCCACTGTCCCCTGTTCCTACAGCAGACACCCCCCTCTCCCTCTGTCCCGTGTTCCTACAGCAGACCCCCCCTCTCCTCTCTGTCCCCGTGTTCCTACAGCAACCCCCCTCTCCCCTGTCCCCGTGTTCTACAGCAGACACCCCCTCTCCCCCTTCCCCGGGGTTCCTACAGCAACACCCCCTTTTCCTCTGTTCCCTGTTCCTACAGCAGAAAACCCCCCTCTCCCCTCTTCCCCTGTTCCTACACAGACACCCCCCTCTCCACCCTGTCCTTTTCCCTACAGCAGACACCCCCTCCCCCACCCTCTCCCGTGTTCCTACAGCAGCACCCCCTCTAAACCCTGTCCCTTGTCCTACAGCAGACACCCCCCTCTCCACCCTTCCCTTTCCTACAGCAGACACCCCCCTCTCCACCCTGTCTCCCGTGTTCTACAGCAGACACCCCCCTCCCCCTGTCCCGTGTTCCTACAGCAACACCCCCTCTCCACCTGTCCCGTGTTTCCTACAGCAGCCACCCCCTCTCCACCCTGTCCCGTGTCCTACGGGCAGACACCCCCTCTCCACCTGTCCCCGTTTCTACACAACGTCCCCCTCCCCCTGTCCCCGTGTTCCTACAGCAGACACCCCCTCTCCACCTGTCCCGGTTTCCTACAGCAGACCCCCCCCTCTCCACTGCCCCCCGTGTTCCTACAGCAGACACCCCTCCCCACCTGCCCCCTGTTCCTACAGCAGACACCCCCTCTCCACCTGTCCCCCGGGTTTCCCTACAGCAGACACCCCCTCTCCACCTGTCCCCGTGTTCCTACAGCAGACCCCCCTCTCCACCCTGTCCCGTTTCCTACAGCAGACACCCCCCTCTCCTCTCTGTCCCCATGTTCCTACAGTAACACCCCCTCTCCCTCTGTCCCCGTGTTCCTACAGCAGACACCCCTCTCCTCTGTCCCCGTTTTCCTACAGCAGACACCCCCTCTCCACTCTGTCCCGTGTTCCTACAGCAGAAAACCCCCCTCTCCTTTTCCCGTGTTCCTAAGCAGACACCCCCTCTCCTCCTGTCCCGTGTTCCTACAGAAGACACCCCCTCTCCTCTCTGTCCCCGTGTTTCCTAAGCAGACACCCCCTCTCCTCTGTCCCGTTTTCCCTACAGCAACACCCCCTCCCTCGTCCCCGTGTTCCAAAGGGCAGACACCCCTTCCACTCTGTCCCCGGTTCCTCAGAAAGACACCCCCTCTCCCCTCTGTCCCCGTTTTTCAACAGCAGACACCCCCTCCCTCTCTGTCAACGTGTTCCTACAGCAGACACCCCCCTCCCTCTGTCCCCTGTTCCTACAGCAACACCCCCTCTCCCTCTGTCCCCTTTTCCCTACAGCAGACACCCCCTCTCCTCTTGTCCGTGTTCCTACAGCAGACCCCCCCCTCTCACTCTGTCCCCGTTTTCCCTACAGCAACACCCCTCTCCCTCTGTCCCCGTGTTCCTACAGCAGACACCCCCCTCTCCTCTCTGTCCCCGTGTTCCTACAGCAGACACCCCCTCTCCTCTCTGTCCCCGTGTTCCTACAGCAGACACCCCCTCTCCACTCTGTCCCCGTGTTCCTACAGCAGACACCCCCTCTCCTCTCTGTCCCCTGTTCCTACAGAGACACCCCCTCTCCACTCTGTCCCCGTGTTCCTACAGCGGGAACCCCCCCTCTCCTCTCTGTCCCCTTTCCTACAGCAGACAACCCCTCTCCTCTGTCCCCGTGTTCCTACAGCAGACACCCCCTCTCCTCTTGTCAACGTGTTCTACAGCAGACCCCCCCTCTCCACTCTGTCCCGTGTTCCTACAGCAGACACCCCCTCTCCTCTCTGTCCTTTTTTCCTACAGCAGACACCCCCTCTCCCTCTGTCCCCGTTTTCCTACAGCAGCCCCCCCTCTCCTCTCTGTCCGTTTCCTACAGCAGACACCCCCTCTCCATCTGTCCCGTGTTCCTACAGCAGACACCCCTCTCCTCTCTTTTCCCGTTTTCCCTACAGCAGACACCCCTCTCCTCTCTGTCCCCGTGTTCCACAGCAGACACCCCTCTCCTCTCTTTTCCCGTGTCTACAGCAACACCCCCTTCCTCTCTGTCCCCGTTTTCCCTTACAGCAAAAACCCCCTCTCCTCTCTGTCCTTTTCCCTACAGCAGACACCCCCCTCTCCTCTCGTCCCCGTGTTCCTACAGCAGACACCCCCTCTCCTCTCTGTCCCTGTGTTTCCTACAGCAGACACCCCCTTTCTCCTCTCTGTCCGTTTTCCCTACAGCAGACCCCCCCTCTCCTCTGTCCCGTGTTCCTACAGCAGACACCCCCCTCTCCTCTCTGCCCCCGTGTTCCTACAGCAGACACCCCCTCTCCCTCTGTCCCCTGTTCCTACAGCAGACACCCCCTCTCCACTGTCCCCGTGTTCCTACACGGGACAACCCCCTCTCCCTCTGTCCCCGTGTCCTACAGCAGACACCCCCTCTCCTCTCTGTCCCCGTGTTCCTACAGCAGACACCCCCTCTCCACTCTGTCCCCGTTCCTACAGCAGACCCCCCCCTCCCCCTCTCTGTCCCCTGTTCCTACAGCAGACACCCCCTCTCCTCTCTGTTCCCCGTGTTCCTACAGCAGACACCCCTCTCCCTCTGTCCCGTGTTCCTACAGCAGAAACCCCCCTCTCCACTCTGTCCCCGTGTTTCCTACAGCAGACACCCCCCTCCCCCTCTGTCCCGTGTTCCTACAGCAGACACCCCCTCCCCCTCTCTGTCCCCGTGTTCCTACAGCAGACACCCCCTCTCCACTCTGTCCCCGTGTTCCTACAGCAGACACCCCCTCTCCACTCTGTCCCCGTGTTCCTACAGCAGACACCCCCCTCTCCTCTCTGTCCCCGTTTTCCACAGCAGACACCCCCTCTCCCCCCGTCCCCGTGTTCCTACAGCAGACACCCCCTCTCCCTCTGTCCCCTGTTCCTACAGCAGACACCCCTCCCCACTTTTGTCCCCGTGTTCCTACAGCAGACACCCCCTCTCCCCCCTTTTCCCCGTGTTCCTACAGCAGACACCCCCTCTCCTCCGTCCCCGTGTTCCTACAGCAACACCCCCTCTCCCTCTGTCCCGTGTTCCTACAGCAGACACCCCTCCCACTCTGTCCCCGTGTTCTACAGCAGACACCCCCCTCCCACTCTTCCCCGTGTTCCTACAGCAGAAAACCCCCCTCTCCCTCTGTCCCCGTTTTTCCTACAGCAGACACCCCCTCTCCACTCTGTCCCGTGTTCCTACAGCAACACCCCCTCTCTCTCTGTCCCCGTGTTCCTACAGCAGACACCCCCTCTCCACTCTGTCCCCGTGTTCCTACAGCAGACACCCCCCTCTCCCTCTGCCCCCGTTTTTCTACAGCAGACACCCCCTCTCCCTCTGTCCCCGTGTTCCTACAGCAGACACCCCCTCTCACTCCTGTCCCCGTGTTCCTACAGCAGACACCCTTCTCCACTCTGCCCCCGTGTTCCTACAGAGACACCCCCTCTCCACTCGCCCCCTTTTTCCCTACAGCAGACACCCCTCCCCTCTGTCCCCGGTCCTACACACACCCCCTCTCCTCTGCCCCCGGTTCCTAGCAGACACCCCCCTCCCCCTGTCCCCTTTGTTCCTACACAACACCCCCTCCAACCTCTGTCCCGTGTTCCTACAGCAGAACACCCCCTCTCCACTCTCCCCGTGTTCCTACAGCAGAAAACCCCCTCTCCACTCTTCCCGTGTTCTACACAGACTAACCCACTCTCCACCTCCCCTTCCATGTCTACAGAAACCTTAAAACCTTATTTAACATTATTATAACAAACGCAATTTAATTTAGCTTAATCCAACTAAATATATTTTAGATAAGTTTACAATAATTTAATAATAAACACACACAATGAAATATATTTTTATCGTTAGGTTCAGAAGGATTTTTGCGAAATTATTACATACACAAATTTTCGCTTGCTTTATTCGGCAAGAAAAGCATTGCTATTTAAGGCAAAATCGCAAATTATCATAATTATCATATAACTATTATATAGCAGGGTAACTGCACATTGCAGGGTGTTTCTGCACTTTATCACAGGGTAGACCAGCACGGGGTTTCCACACCCTAAATGCCATACAGAAGGTCTAGCCAATTTTAAAGGAGAAAAATGACAAGAAAACAAACACTGAAGAATACAGTAACACTGCCTCATTCCTCCGTGTTTGTGTGTGTTTCATGACTGATATCCTGGCACTGAAATATATCCCTGGGGGACGCCACCCCGGGACACCCCACGTTCGATGCAAGCCGCTGTTTACTGTCACTGACACCACCACCCATGACACCCTGACCCCTGGAGTGTTACCTCTGACCCCTGGAGTGTGACCTGTGTACGTGGTGCGGGATGAGAGAATTTATTTTACCCTCAGCTGTTAAGACACATCTTCTCACTTCTCTCTCCTTGCAACGAGAGGTGTCCATTTGCATTACCCTACACATCTGCATTACCCTACACATTCAGATCACTGTCTCAGATATAAAGCTAATATCTTAAATTTTACAACAGATAAGAGAAATTAAGAAAATAAATCAATATATACTCCTGTCTACCTACCTAGTCTACCTGGAGGGCATTCCGGGGATCAACGCCCCCGCGGCCCGGTCCATGACCAGGCGCAGCCATGGCCACCCATGGCCCTCCAGAATTACAACTACTGATACCAATAACAAAATCCCCCCAACAAACACAGAATACAACCTCGTTCATATTTGCTAATATACAGGGCCTTAAGCCATCCACCAACAACAAAATACCTTTTATCAGTGGACTTCTAGTGGAGTCTAATGCAATGTTTGCAGCCTTCACAGAGACTCACACAAAAGATCACTTTGACAGTGAAATATGGATAAGTGGTTACAACCTTTTTAGATGCGACAGAAAAAACAGGCAACAAGGGGGGGTTGGCCTGTATGTCAAAGACCCCCTTATCTGCACGGAGTTGCTGAACCCACAAATGAGGTAGTTGAAGTTCTCCCCCAATAAAGATCGAAACCCAAAAAACCTTTCATTGTGTTGTTACAAGCCCCCAGATGCAACCTAAAACCGGTTTAAAGGGAACAGCAAATAAAAATTGATTACTTTTTGGGAAAACCCTTTCCCGGGCCCATCCCCCCAAACACCTTATGCGGGTGATTTCAACCTAAGGCATAAAAAAATGGAAGAATGAAAGCAAAAAAAGTTATAGCTGAAAAAAAAATCCCCGAGGTAGCGCAGATAAAAGGGTCACAAAACACATGAGTAAAAACCCCTCGGGAAAAAAACACCCCTTAAACCAGTAGATAGTGGGGGCCCAACAAGACTAGAAAACACCATTAAACCTTTCTTCAAAAATAATGAGGCCCTGATAAGAACATAAAAAATATCAAAAAAACAAAACCGATCAAAACCCTAATCAAATCCAGAGGGACTTTCAGGGGGGCCCTGATCAGCGAATGCGTACCTGTAAAGGGTTCTTCAAAAAATACAACTTCAACAACAAGAACATAAAACTGGGACCGGATTTAAAACCCATGTCCAATACGAAACATTTTTGGGGAAAGATGTCTTAAATGACAGGGGACCCAAAAACAGTCCCTTGGGGAAAAGGATCAACTTCCTGGCAGCCAAACATGTTCTAGGCATATTCCCCTAAAAAAGAGCAGGAGAAAACTGGGAGGGGGGAAAGACCCCCCCTTACAAAAGACACGAAGAGTTTTGAGCCCCTTCAGGAGTGCTAAAAATACCCCTAAATACACAAAAGGGGCGTTGCCCGGGGAAATTGGGGAAAACTATCAAATTTAATTTTAAATGACTCTTACAAACCAGGAAAAGGCAGGAGGAGCTTAAAGCTATTAGTGAAATTGAAAAAAATTTCCCAAAATATTTTTTTTTTCATATCCCAAAAAAACAAGGAAAAATCCCAAAATCTAGTATGGGGGCCCTTTTACTCAACGGGATGGGACTTTACACAGTTTTTGACAACAAGGAAATGAGGAAATATTAAAAATTCCCTTTTGCGACCGTTTTTAGTGAACCACAAATTTGGTCTGAGGATCAAACGCCCCCAAATGATTTCTTCTAAAATGGGGCCTAAAATTCCATAAATGTATCCCAATTTTCCGACATTCCCCTTTAACCCCGGAAGCCAAAAAAAGCAATTGACAACATGCCCATGGCACTCGGGCCCGGGGGCCCGACTCCGGAACTCTGTTTTCTTTAAAGAACTCCCAAGAAACCCCTCTGCGCCCCCCAAAATTACACTATGGAGGAGGAGTTTGGGGGAAGGGGAAAAAAAAATTCCCATCATTTAAAAAACAAGGAAATATAGCCCCACCCCAAAAAGGGGGCCCACAAAGCAACCCAAGAAATATAGACCAATAGCTCGACGTCCCACATCAAAAAAAAATTTTTGAAAAAAGTGCAAAGGGAACAGGATTGGGGGCAAATACCTGGATTCCCAAAAATCTGCACAATCCAGGGCAAAAATGGGTTCAGGGGGAGGGCGCCCTGCCTTTTCAAAATAAATGGATCACTATGACATGGGGCCCTTGGGGTGCACTGGAAGAAAATCCCCGAATGCAGTGTAAAATACAAGAATTTGAAAAAGCATTTGAAAAAATGCGGGTCATGGCGTTAAAAAGCCCCAAAAATACGTGCAAAAGGGAAAAACTGGGGAAAAATGGGGGGGGATGGATCTTCAACTTCCTAACAAATCGAACCCCAAAGTAAATGGGCAACAGATTAAATCGGAGGCTGCCAAATGAAGACTTGTTCCCCAAGGCCCCAGTACTCGCCCCCCCCTCTTATTCCTTATCCTCATATCAACATAACAGAGGAAAACACCCCCAGCACCGTATATCCTTTTCGGATTTATACTAGGATCTGCATGAGGCTGTCCCCTCTGCTGAGGGCGCGGGGTTTAAAATCCAAGAAAAATATAAACAAAGTTTTCCAGTGGGCAACGGGAAACAATATGATGTCAATGAGGACAAAAATTTAAAATACCCCCGATGGGAAAAAATGGAGGAGATAATAAAATGAACAAAAGTATAATTAAAGATCCCGGGGGATACAATAGAGCGGAAAAAAAATGTAAGGGACCTGGGAAATGTGGGTGTCTGAGGATCCCACTTTCAAGGACCAACAGTGCCACGATGCACATGCAAAAAAATGATTGGGGGATAATGGAACTTTTAAAAAAGAGAGAAGCCAAGCCAAAGATTTATTTTCCCTTTTTAAAATTTACTTGTTCTCTCAAAGGCGGGAAAACTGCTGTACATTAACATCTCCATTCAAAGGGAGGTGAAAAAAGCAGATTAGGAGTGGGCAGAGATCCTTTACTGCCGTATAAGTTTTTTGCCCGCAACCCTTTAAATACTGGGTAAAGTTTTTAAGGGACTTGACTTGTACCGTTGGAACGCAGGAGGGGGGATATATCATAAACTACACTTGGGGGGAAAACTTTGGGAAGGGAAAGGTCCCAAATCTGCACACAGAAATCACTCCCCCACAAAAATAAAAGGACCCGGGGGAGGGGATGCAAAATTTTCCCCCAATAAAAAAATAGGGGCGCCATTTGGAAAACTAAGGGAAAACACCCCTAAGTGTCCGGGGGCCCCCAAAAAATGTTCAACAGCCTCCCACCCAAACATTAGGGGAAATTTCCAAAATAAGCCCCCGGCTGCCCTTTAAAAGAGAGCTGGGCAGATACCTAAAGGGCCGTGCCGGGGAACGCCGGACTGTGGCTGTACTTGGGCCGCGTGCGGCCAGCAAATAAAAGCCTAGTTTTATCAGGCCCTGATTTCCTCGGGGGGCCTGGTCTTGGACCCGGGGCCCCGGGGGGCGTTGATCCCCGGGAAAACCTCCAGGTATCCCGGTAAGGCCTTTTATGGGATCAGGGGTTTATCAGCGAGGCTGTTACTGCTGGGCCGGGACGTAGGGCCAACGTTTCGGGAACCCCCAGCCCGGCTGCCCCGGCCCCTTCTTTAGGGATCGGGCCAGTTCCCCCTTTTAAGACAAAACCCGAGGTCTATTGGTAATTTTCCCCTTTTGGCTGGTGGGAAAACTGTTGAAAAAGTACTGGCCCCTGTTAACCTTTTTTGAGGCCTATTCCCAGGCCTTTTGTGTATCCACTGTCCCACAGGAAGAGAGTGCTCAAAAATTGCCCCATTAAACCCTCCTTTCGATGGGTAGTGGGGTTTCACAAAAAAACCCGCCGTTAAGGGGTAAAAATCTATGTTTCCCAAAAGTCCGTAAAAGTTGGCCCCCGCTGGGAAAACTGTTTACAGAAACATAAACAAGCGTCCCCAAAAGGCCCTTTGGGTTTTGTGAAAACCCCCGGCCCAAAACCCATTTAAGTTTAAACGTCGTTTTCCCTGCCCCAGCAACCACCCTAGTGCAGCCCAAAGGCCCGGGCCCGGGACCCGGGTTTCGGGGCCCAATTTACCCCCCCCCCCGAAGCGGAAAGGGTCGGGGGGTTCGATTCCCGGGCCCCCTGCAGTAAAGTTTTTGCTTAAAAAAACCCCTCGTTCGTGAATCATTAAAATATTTCAAAGCACACACCCCGCACACGCAAGGGCGCACACGCGCACAAAACAACCACACAAAAAAAAATAAAAACACAGAGTTGAATGATTTCTCAAGGGGTTTCCGGGGGGTTGCAATCAACACAAAAAAGGGGCTTTTCAAGTTGCAGAAATGAGTAAAAGATTTTCAGCAAAATTCTTCAGAGAGACGCCCATTGTTTAAAAAATCTTTGCTAAGATATACCTTTTTTTGATTTCAATTTTCACTCCCGGGTCCGGGCCCTGGGGGAAAATTCATCTGGTGTAGAAATAATCAACCAGGCTGTTTTCTGCTGGGTGCCCCTTGCCCCCCCCATATGTAACAGCCCCCGGGATCCGGCACCTGGGGAAGAAACTTGCCCGTTTCCTCTTGAAGACTTCTACACTTGTTCCAGCAGGTAGATCATGTCGCTATGTTGCGCAAACGATAGATTTCCGTACGCGAGTCGCCCTCGCATCCCAAACTCGCGGTTCGTGATACCTGAGGTGACAGGAGAGGAACAATTCATCGTGACCTCCCGCGGCAACCTTCATGACCCGCGGTCACGGGGTGACGTCGCGAAGGTCACACCACAGGCGGGGCCGCAGTTTACGCTGTTACCCGAGCTCCGCTAATAAGCATAATCACAGGTGTTACCACACCATACCTCACCTGTCTAATGTTGCCACACTCGCGTGCAATACATAGGGCGTTTTTGCGTTTGGATATTGGTACGACTGTCACCGCCTTTCCGTCTCGCTCTATCAGTATGACTGTCACTGTCTGTCTCGCTCTATCTCTTTCGTTGGTTTATGGGAGTTTAAACCCTATCGACTACACGAGGGTCATTAAGGCTGCATGTAACCTGTATACCATCATAGTTACTTTAATCACTAAAACAGAGATTAAAATAAACTCTCATCAGCATATATACCGTATTTTCCGGCATATAAGGCGCACAACAAGTGTCATAACGGTAAATAAATAACAAAAAGGCACAATACCGTGACTGGAACGATACACAAATAACCCGGGTTATTTGTGTGTCATAACGGTAAATCAGTAATTATATTCAAGTGTTAATTACCCTCTTACTTTACGCTTATATGCCGTAAAATACAGTACGCCGCTACAACATCTCTCTGTGTATATACCAATCGTGAGATGGAATTATTTTCACAGCGATACGATACAGCTCATGACACAGGGAGAGAGTGGACCTCGTAGCGACCAGTGAAGAGGCGGGGCCTAGGAGCTGTGACTCGACCCCTGCAACCACTGAGTACAAATAGCTGAGTACGCGTGTGTAAATGATTTCCAGTGGAAAGTTGCGGAGGGTTCACCGCCCCGGGGGTCCCAGACCAAGAATTCTGGTTCCTCCACTCATCCAAACATTACTTAACTGTACAATAATAAATCGCAAAAAAATGTACAAGGAAAACGATTTACAAAGACCATCTCCTTTTATAAGACCACCTCCATTTACACGACCTCCATTTACAAGACAACATCCGTTTACAAGACCACATCCATTTACAAGACCACCTCCGTTTACAAGACCACCTCCATTTACAAGACAACATCCGTTTACAAGACCACCTCCATTTACAAGACCACTTCCATTTACAAGACCACCTCCATTTACAAGACCACCTCCATTTACAAGATCACCTCAGTTTACAAGACCACCTCCATTTACAAGATCACCTCAGTTTACAAGACCACCTCCATTTACAGACCACCTCCGTTTACAAGACCTCCGTTTACAAGACCACCTCCATTTACAAGACCACCTCCATTTACAAGACCACCTCAGTTTACAAGACCACCTCCATTTACAAGGCCACCTCAGTTTACAAGACCACCTCCATTTACAAGGCCACCTCCGTTTACAAGACCACCTCCGTTTACAAGACCACCTCCGTTTACAAGACCACCTCCATTTACAAGACCACCTCCGTTTACAAGACCACCTCCATTTACAAGACCACCTCCGTTTACAAGACCACCTCCGTTTACAAGACCACCTCCATTTACAAGACCACCTCCGTTTACAAGACCACCTCCGTTTACAAGACCACCTCCGTTTACAAGACCTCCGTTTACATGACCACCTCCATTTACAAGACCACCTCCATTTACAAGACCACCTCAGTTTACAAGACCGCCTCCATTTACAAGACCACCTCCATTTACAAGACCACCTCCATTTACAAGACCGCCTCCATTTACAAGACCACCTCCATTTACACGACCACCTCCATTTACAAGACCGCCTCCATTTACAAGACCACCTCCATTTACAAGACCACCTCCATTTCTTCTTCTTATTATTATTATTATTATTATTATTAATATTATTCTTGAAGACAAGGGTGTGTTGGTAACTCCCTTGACAATGAAATATGGCAAACAAGCAACGTTAGTGCACCACTTGCACACTTCCCTCTACCTGAGAAAAGGACTGCCTCTGGCAGGTGTCCTTGTTCTTGCACAAAGACAGTCCTGGGAACATCAAAACAAATAGAGAGCTCCTGGCCACATTCGATGATCAAGGTGCTATTGTGGTGACCACACTCCCACAGTGTGGCAAGGTCACACACACAAATGGGTAGACTCCCTCACACACGTACTATCAACTCTCACCCAGGCCTGGTTCCTAGACCTTCTCTGTATATGTATGCTCATGCGCTACCCTCCACAGGATGGATAGAGAGTGCACAATAAATCAGCAACTTCGGTGGCAAAATCTAATCTAATCATCACCACTGCCACCCAAACTACAAACCATACTGCCACCACCCAGTGCTACCCACATTGCCACCACCTACCCTGCTACCACCCACACTGCCACCACCAACCCTGCTACCACCCACACTGCCACCACCCAGTGCTACTCACACTGCCACCACCCACCCCGCTACCACCCACACTGCCACTACCCAGTGCTACCCACACTGCCACCACCCACCCTGCTCCCACCCACACTGCCACCACCCACAATGCTACCCATACTGCCACCACCCACACTGCTACCCACACTACCACCCACACTGCCACCCACACTACCACCCACACTGCCACCTACACAAACCATCCACACTCCCACCCACATTGCCACCTACACTACCACCCACACTGCCACCTACACTCCCATCCCACTACCACCCACACTGCCACCTACACTACCACCCACACTACCACCTACATTGCCAACACCCCACACTGCTACCCACACCACCACCCATACTGCCACCACCCACATTGCTACCATCCACATTGCCACCTACACTACCATGCACACTGCCACCCACACTGCCACCTACACTACCTTTCCACACTGCCACCACATTGCCACCTACACTACCACCCACACTGCCACCTACACTACCATCCAAACACTACCACCCACACTGCCACCTACACTACCACCCACACTACCACCTACCACCTACATGCCAACACCCACACTGCTACCCACACCACCACCCATACTGCCACCACCCACATTGCTACCATCCACATTGCCACCTACACTACCATGCACACTGCCACCCACAGTGCCACCTACACTACCACCACAGTACCATCACCCACACTACCACCACCCACACTGTTACCCACACTACCACCCACACTGCCACCTACACTACCACCCACACTGTCACTTACACTACCACCCACACTGCCACCTACACTGCCACCCACGCTACCACCCACACTGCCACCTACACTACCACCCACGCTACCACCCACACTGCCACCCACACTGCCACCTACACTACAACCCACACTACCACCCACACTGCCACCTACACTACCACCCACACGGGTCACTTACACTACCACCCACACTGCCACCTACACTGCCACCCATGCAAACCACCCACACTGCCACTCCCACTAACCACCCACACTGCCACCCACACTGCCACCTACACTACCACCCACACTACCACCCACACTGCCACCTACACTACCACCTACACTGCCACCCAAAACTGCCACCCACACTGCCACTCCCACTACCACCCACACTGCTACCCACACTGCCACCTACACTACCATCCATACTGCCACCTACACTACCACCCACACTGCCACCTACACTGCCACCCACGCTACCACCCACACTGCCACCTACACTACCACCCACACTGCCACCCACACTGCCACACACACTACCACCCACACTGCCACCCACACTACCACGCACACTGCCACCTACACTACCACCCACACTGCCACCCACACTACCACCCACACTGCCACTCACACTGTCACCCACACTGCCACCCTGTTACAAAACACGCGATTTCTAATAAGCATAGAGATCTCCAGTGAATACTAGAAAGGACTGCCTTTCTAGCATCCAGCCTGTTATGAGTTTTCGTAACAATTAGTCAGTATCCTGGTCCAATTATCCATTAGAATTCAATAAGAATTATTAGTGTTTCAGGA
This sequence comes from Cherax quadricarinatus, assembly GCF_026875155.1. Lineage (NCBI taxonomy): Eukaryota > Metazoa > Arthropoda > Malacostraca > Decapoda > Parastacidae > Cherax > Cherax quadricarinatus. The sequence goes on along the minus strand of NC_069426.1, from coordinate 37,876,530 downwards.
TTACAACTAGTAGGCTACTAACTAGAGAAATTAAAATTTAATAAATTTATTAACAACAAAGTCTAGAGGTATAAGATCAAAGTAAATTAAATTAATCAATTGAATATAATATAGGATACAAGTTGCTACACTTCTCTCGTGTACAGTAGTATTGTGCTGAAGGTACACATCACATTTATACGTCTTAAGTACCGTCTGGTACATTAACATTTAATAATCCAAATATATACAAATAAGTTTGTGTGTATGTGTGTAAGTACTCTAAGTAGTTCGCTATGTCTCAAAACTCAACTAGACTTAACTAGTGACTAAGTCCTCACATTAATTAAGTTCTTGACCACCTGGCAATCAGAACTTGCTTGAACAATGAAACGACTGCTAAGCCCAATAGCAATGCAACAAGCAACTGCGACACAGAATCAGGATCAAGGAGATAATATAACGACATTAAGTAGGGACCATCAGCAGATCCTCCACAAAAGTCACAAAACTCCCATACTACTGAATCTAAGTTCAGCATAAGAAAATCCCCGACTGTGACAGTACACAGATACTAGTACAATTTAGGTCAGAAGCTACAGCTCAGGACCTGAGTTTCTCAGAGTGTCTATGCGACACACAACCTCAGTACAACTTCGAAAATCACTAAGTCTAGACAATGTTATGTGAACAGAGTTCTACAGAACCAACAAGAAAGCGACAGAGACGATCTTCCAACAAGGGCCAATAAGGGAGAGTTAGGCACGTCTTGTCAGGAATACGTCCAACCACCAAGAGAGTCTAGCCCAGACTGACTACTCCAGGCGAAGTGTGAACACCCCCCTTCTGATCACGTGATAGCTCTGTGGACAGTTGCTGCCCAGCAACACCGAGAAGCCGGCAGGGAAACGAGCAACGAGCTATAATTACAGTAGTTAGACAATCAAGACTTGAACTATGAGCACTGAATATATATAAATGTTACATCCTACCTAATAAAAGTAACTAAGTCAAATAATAATATAAAGCAATATATTTACGATTTAGCTATTATCGCAAATATAAGCAATATAAAATTATATGAAAAGGTAATATACATTATATACATTGTGACCCATTCAGGGGTCGCAATACACCCACACTGCCACCCAAACTACCACCCACACTGCCACCTACACTACCATCCACACTGCCACCTACACTACCACCCACACTGCCACCCACTACCACCTACACTACCATCCACACTGCCACCTACACTACCACCCACACTGCCACCCACACTACCACCCACACTACCACCCACATTGCCACCTACACTACAACCCACACTGCCACCTACACTACCACCCACACTGCCACCTACACTACCACCCACACTGCCACCTACACTACAACCCACACTGCCACCTACACTACCACCCACACTGCCACATACACTACCACCCACACTGCCATGTATACTACCACCCACACTGCCACAAACATACCACCCACACTGCCACCTACACTACCACCCACACTGCCACCCACACTACCACCTACACTACCATCCACACTGCCACCTACACTACCACACACACTACCACCCCACACTGCCCCCCACACTACCACCCACACTACCACCTACACTACACCCCCACTGCACCCCACACTACCACCCACCACACCTACACTACCACCCACCTGCCACCCACACTTCACCCACACTACCACCTACACTACCCCCACACTGCCACCTACACTCACCAAAACTGCCACCTACACTACCACCCACACTACCACCACACTACCACCTACACTACCACCCACACTGCCACCCACACTGCCACCCACACTGCCCCCCCACACTACCGCCACACTACCACCCACACTACCACCCACACTTCCACCTACACTACCACCCACACTGCCACCCCACACTGCCACCCACTCTGCCACCACTCCTCCAGTGTTTTAAAACAATCTGAGATAGCTTAAAAATTTTCTTCACACTTTGTTCAAAAACTTCTTCCCGGTTTGTCCCTCACACTACATCCTTCCTCTTATTCCTTCGTTCCCCTTCTATATTACCTTCCTCCCTCCTTCTATGTTACTCTCTTCTATACTTCTATGTTACTTACTTTCCACTCTTCTACCCTAACACTTGCACAATGATACGTTGTAAAATGTAGCAAGAAGCACACAGCATTTCGTGACCACACTTGCCAAGGTCACTTCGTTGCCCTGACCATTTTTGTTTACGTCACGTCACGTTCCCTTCATTCACGTTATGACCGTCATGCGGAATAACATTCAACACATTTCTTGTTACTTCTTTCCTTCCTTCCCTCACTCCCTCTTTTCTTCCCCGTCCCGTCTTCCAGAGTGTGCATATAGAAAAAGATGAGGTGGGCCGCCTCCCATAACAGTCTGATGGCTCAGGCTATGAGCCAGAAGAGCTGGTCTGGGACCGAGTTGCGGAGGCGATGACCCCAGAGACACCAGTCGCAAATTCTTTAAACGTTGTAAGTAAAACCCGGTTTGTTGTGATGTTCATGTGACACACCCCAGGATCACCCACAACCATCGACTAACACTCGAGTACCTATTTACTACTAGGTGAGCTGAGAGTGAGGGAGGGAGGGATGGAGAGGGAGAATGTCGGGATGGAGGGTGAGGGAGGAGGTCGGGATGGAGGGTGAGGGAGGAGGTCGGGATGGAGGGTGAGGGAGGAGGTCGGGATGGAGGGTGAGGAGGAGGTTCGGATGGAGGTGAGGGAGGAGGTCATGGTTAGGTGAGGAGGTGGGGATGGAGGTGAGGGAGGAGGTCGGGATGGAGGGTGAGGGAGGAGGTCGGGATGGAGGGTGAGGGAGGAGGTCGGGATGGAGGGTGAGGGAGGAGGTCGGGATGGAGGGTGAGGGAGGAGGTCGGGATGGAGGGTGAATGAAGAGGTCGGGAGTAATTAACCTAAATAAATCCACTGAAAATCAGGAACGCTGTGGACACAATAAGGGAACACTGTATCAACATCCGTGGTTAACATGTTACCACAAGATATCAGAAACACTGCTGGTACAAGTGTAGAAGTCTTCAAGAGAAAACTGGACATGTATCTTCACCAGGTGCAATATCAACCAGGCTGTGATGGATATGTGGACCAGCGGGCCACCAGTAGCAACATCCTGGTTGGCCAGACAAACACAAGATGAGCCTGGCCCAAGGCCGGGCTCAGGGAGTAGGAAAACTCTGGGAACTCAAAGGTATGACGATATAACCTACCTGAGAACACCTGAGTAGACCACAGCCCCTCAACCTACCTGAAACACAAGAACATAAATATAAAACATTGTCCTCAACATTAAAACATTGACCTCAACATTAAAACATTGTCCTCAACATTAAAACATTGTCCTCAACATTAAAACATTGTCCTCAACATTAAAACATTGTCCTCAACATTAAAACATTGTCCTCAACATTAAAACATTGTCCTCACATTAAAACATTGTCCTCAACATTAAAAATTGTCCTCAACATTAAACATTGTCCTCAACATTAAAACATTGTCCTCAACATTAAACATTGCCCTCAACATAAAAATAAGTCCTCAACATTAAAACATTGTCCTCAACATTAAAACATTGCCCTCAACATTAAAACATTGCCCTCAACATAAAAATATTGTCCTCAACATTAAAACATTGTCCTCAACATTAAAACATTGCCCTCAACATTAAAACATTGCCCTCAACATAAAAATATTGCCCTCAACATTAAAACATTGCCCTCAACATTAAAACATTGCCCTCAACATAAAAATATTGTCCTCAACATTAAAACAATGTCCTCAACAATAAAATAATATCGTCAACATTAAAATATTGTCCTCGGCGTTAAAACGTGATCCTCAGTATTAAATTATCAATACTGTATCCGGCAAATCCTTTACAAAAACCTTAGTTAAGTCAGATGAATAGTTTGTGCAAAACAAAACACATTTCTTCAAATAATAAAATGATGATGTTAATAATAATAACAATAATAATTAAGTTATTATTGAAAGAATTAAGAGTAAGACGGATTGTAGGATAGCAGATGAACAAGGAGGCTTTAGGAAAGACAGGGGGTGTGTAGACCAAGTGTTTACAGTGAGACGTATAGGTGAACAGCATATAGATAAGGGTAAACAGGTTTTTGTGGCATTTATGGATTTGGAAAAGGCGTATGATAGGGTGGATAGGCGGGCAGTGTGGCAGATATGCAAATGTATGAAATAGGAGGTAGGTTATTGAAAGCAGTGAAGAGTCTTTACGAGGATAGTGAGGCTCAGGTCCGAGTATGTAGGAGAGAGGGAGATTATTTCCCAGTAAAAGTAGGCCTTAGACAAGGATGTGTGACGTCACCATGGTTGTTCAATATATTTATAGATGGAGTTGTAAGAGAAGTGAATGTTCGGATGTTGGGTTAAAAGATAAAGAATCTAACACAAAGGGGGAGTTGTCGTAGACTTTTGGGAGATTCTGAAGAGAAATCGCAGAGGTTGGTGGATAAGTTTGGTAGGGTATGTAAAAGAAGAAAATTAAAAGTGAATATAGGAAAGAGTAAGGCGATGAGGATAACAAAAAAAAAATAGGTAACGAAAGACTGGATATCAGATTGAAGGGAGAGAGGATGGAGGAGGTGAATGTATTCAGATATTTAGGAGTGGACATGTCAGCAGATGGGTCTATGAAAGATGAGGTGAATCATAGAATTGATGAGGGGGGGGAGGTGAGTGGTGCACTTAGGAGTCTGTGGAGACAAAGAACTTTGTCCATGGAAGCAAAGATGGGACTGTATAAGAGTATAGTTATACCAACGCTCTTATATGGGTGTGAAGCATGGGTGGTGAATGTTGTAACAAGGAGAAGGCAGGAGGCAGTGGAGATGTCATGTCTGAGGGCAATGCGTGGTGTGAATATAATGCAGAGAAATCGTAGTTTGGAAATTAGGAGGTGTGGAATTAATAAAACTATTATCCAGAGGGCTGAGTGTATAAATCTGTAGTGGATTGTCGGCGGGGTAGGGGTCGGCCTAGGAAAGGTTGGATGGACGGGGTAAGGGAGGTTTTGTGTGAGAAGGGCTTGGATTTCCAGCAAGCGTGAGCGTGTTCGATAGGAGCGAATGGAGGCATGTGGTTTTTAGGACTTGACATGCTGTTGGAGTGAGAGCAGGGTAACATTTATGAAGGGTGAATATTCAGGGGAAACCGGCAGGCCGGACTTGAGTCCTGAAGATGGGAAGTACAGTACCGGCACTATGAAGGAGGGGTGTTAATGTTGCAGTTTTATAACTGTCGTGTAAGTGCGCCTCTGGCAAGACAGTGATGGAGTGAATGATGGTGAAAGTTTTTCTTTCTCGGGCCCCCCTACCTTGGTGGGAGACGGCCGGTGTGTTATAAAAAAAATTAATACGTACTGAGTAGCAGCAGCAGCACACCCATAGTAGTGGGGATGGCAATAAATGTAATAATTAACTATTAATAATACAGGTACTACTGCTTTCGCCTTAAAGGGTAATAATAACAATCATGAGAGAGTGATGTTATGGACAGAATGTGAGAAGGATGGGTGAAAGGAAGCCACAATGGAACAGTTACGTGTTAGGCTTCTCATGAACCACCAGGGAGAACTAAGTTAGGTCAACTTAGATTAGCTTGCTCTAAACTCAACTTTACATCTGTGTTTGCCACTGGTCAACGAAGCGGTTAATATCGACAACCACACCACCACCACTCCAGTAGCAGCAACTGAGGTAACAGGGCAACAAGAGGGGATAACTAGAGAAAAGGTATTTCTTTCGTTAGTTATAAGTTATGTGTATTATAAGGCTTAAGATAAACTAAGATTAGCTCTCAGAAATCTGAACATCAGTGTTTCACGCTATACGTCAGGCCCATCTTGGAGTATGCATCATCACCTTGGAACCTTCCCTCACCTGGTTGAGCATGTCAACAAACTGCTTAAAGTGCAGAGGTTTGCAAGGAGACTAGTCCTGAAGCTAGAGATAATGAGCTGTGAGATAAGAACATAAGAACACAAGAAAGAAGGAACACTGCAACAGGCCTACTGACCCATGAGGAGCAGGTCCATGTCCAACCCCCCCGGGTTAGCCCAATGGCCCACCAAGTCTGGTCACTTCCACTTAAGGAAAGAGCACGGCATCAGACCTAGTAGCACAAGCTAGTCAGGTCCAACTTACACCCACCCACACCCACTCATGTATTTATCTAACCTATTTTTAAAACTACACAATGTTTTAGCCTCTATAACTGTACTCGGGAGTTTGTTCCACTTATCCACAACTCTATTACCAAACCAGTGCTTTCCTATATCCTTCCTGACTCTGAATTTTTCCAACTTGAAACCATTGCTGCGAGTCCTGTCTTGGCTGGAAATTTTCAGCACGCTACTTACATCCCCTTTATTTATTCCTGTTTTCCATTCATATCCCTCGATCATATCCCCCCTAATTCTACCCCTTTGGAGAGAGTGCAGATTCAGGGCCCTGAGTCTTTCTTCATAGGGAAGATTTCTGATACATGTGATCAACTTTGTCATCCTCCTCTGTTCGTTTTCCAGAGCATTTATATCCATTCTGTAATACGGTGACCAGAACTGTGCAGCATAATCTAAATGAGGCCTAACCAAGGATATATAGAGTTGAAGAACAACTTGAGTACTTCTGTTATCTATACTTCTAGATATGAAGCCAAGAATTCTGTTCGCTTTATTGCGAACACTAATGCACTGTTGTCTTGGTTTTAGATTACTGCTAACCAGAACTCCTAAATCCTTTTCGCAATCAGTAGCATTAAGATCTACACAGAGAGAAGGAACTGAACCTTATCACATAAGATAGAAAAACCAGGGAAGATATAACTTAGTAGGATGGACAGTGATAGACTTCCAAAGGCGGGAAACAGATATATTAAAGACAAAAATGAGTCGCAGGGTTGTCAGGATGCAGGGCCAGGAGCTGAGATTCGACCCCTGCAACCATAAATATATGAGAGCACATACATACATACACACACACACATGCACGCACGCACGCACGCACACGCGCACGCACACGCGCGCGCACACACACACACACACACATACGGAGGACATGATAACGACATATAAAATACTGAGATGAATTGACAAGATGAGCAGGGACAGAATGTCCCAGAGATGGGACACAACAACAAGGGGTCACAGTTGGAAACTGAAGACACAGATGAATCACAGGGATGTTAGGAAGTATTTCTTGAGTCACAGAGTAGTCAAGAAGTGGAATAGTTTGGGAAGTGATGTAGTGGAGGCAGGATCCATACATAGCTATAAAGCTCACGGTGCAGGGAGAGTGACCCAGTAGCGGCCAGTGAAGAGGCGGGGCCAGGAGCTTTGACTCGACCCCTGCAACCACAAATAGGCGGGTACACGCGCGCACGCACGCACATACACACACACACACACACACACACACGCACGCACACACACATACATACACACACACACACACACACTCGTGGAGGAGTCACGCGGTTTGAAGCTCGTGTTTTGGTGGTAATTTCTGACTGTGCCGTAAGGAATAGAGTGTGGGATATAGGTGTGTGTGCACGCATAAGAGTGCATATAATCACTTAAGCCCCGAAAACAGGAAATATAAGTGATCACAGAAAAGAAAACGAAGGAAATTAGTGGCTGAGTGTTATTGGGGGCCGTTGGAAGGGTGAACGGTTGTGTCAGGCCTAAATAGTGTTGCCATAATAACGCAGTGGGGTATTTGAAGAATAAGTGCGACTCAAGACCAGGGAGATAAGAGATATGTATAGATGTGTCAGTAAATACAGTGAGTGAGTGAAAAAATTAGAAGAGTAGAGACTATAGTGCATACAGGAAGTTAAGTGGAAAAATTACCGAGAAGCATCAAACATCAACTTCTGGGAGACAGGACAGACCAGCAACGTTACTACACTGCCAGCCGCAAGTAATATTCACCTAGTTTGAGTTGCATGGGGTCAATAGTACCTGTCCTCTAGCTGGAATGGGGGTCACTCTCCTCGAGCTATCTGAATTAGAATAAGCAACATTTACTGGTATATAATAGAATTTAGAGGGTAGCGGCATGTAGGCGAAGCCTAGTGTATTTATTTTTTGAACGTAATTTTAAACATAAGAGTACAGTGGGAACCAAGAGATTGGGTACATATACAATACACTATGTAGTACATACATGGGAAAATAAGGACTATTTACATAAACTATATCCACACACACTTGGTGAGAACAACTCTGCTGTTAGGCAATTGAATAGCTGTAGCACCACCCCACACACACACACACACAACACACCACACACACACACACACACACAAACAGAAACACACATATATACAGGATTTCACACCTTCCTGTGAAGTGACACTATAACCCTTCCTTTCCCCCCCTCTCTCTCTCCTCTCTCTCTCTCCTCTCCTCTCTCTCTCTCTCTATCTCATCCTCTCTCTCCCTTTCTCTCATCCTCTCTCTCTCCTCTCCCTCTCTCTCTTCCTCTTCTTTCTCTCTCTCCTCCTCTTGTCACTCCCCCCTCTCTCTTACCTTTTCCCTCTCTCTCACTTTCTCCCCTTTTTACACTTCTTTTCCCCTCCTTCTAGGCTCCCCTTCCTTCTCTCTCCCTCTCTCACTCTCCCCCTTTTTTCCTTTTTTTTTCTTTCTCTTTCTTTCACTAAAAAAAAAATGGTTGGGACTCGCAGGAACTCAGGGATCAGAGGACAATGGTACTGGTAGGGAGGAATGGATTGGATGGAACAGTGGAATAGGATAGAGCAAGAATGGGAGAGAAAATTAGGAGAGCGTTTCTGAAAAAATGGAGAAAGAGCTCTCTGTGAAATGGGAAAAAGAGGTTGGAGAAGGAGACGAAGAATTGGGAGGCACAAGTCGAAACTGCAGTAGCCAGGGTAAAGGTTCTAGAATTTGAGGTAAACAGGCTGAAGCAAGTTCAGGGGTAGTAACCAGAGAAGACATACCATACGAAGCTGAGAGGCTGAACAGGAAGGAAGGAGATTTGAATTATGCTAAGGTCATATCAGCCTGCAAAAGAAGGGCCAGGGAGTGAAAGGGAAGAGCAGATGGGTGCAGATGGAGAGGGAGATAGGTTGAATGCTGAGGCACAACCATGCTACCAAGAGCCAATGGAAAAATCAAGGGAGAAAATTGACCACATACAGGCAGGAACCAGAGTCACAGAGGGAGAGGCAATGGGAGAGGAAAGGGCAAAATCAGTGATATCATGGGCTTCAGGGAGAGAGGAAAGGACACACACTGAAATACGGCAGAGAAGAAAGAAAGGAGATTGAGAAAATCATCACAGGAAATAGGGGGAGAAGACATGGATGAGAGATTTGTAAATTTTCAGAGAATAGGGGGTACTTGAAGGGAGAAAACCGACCGATCAAGCTGATTCTCAGGACAGAAGCAGTGCGGAAACAGGATCCTCCAAGAGAAACCACGGTTGAAAAGCTCGGAAGAGTACAAGAAGGTGTTCCTAGACAGAGACAGAACATGAACAGAGAGACAGCAGCTGAGGGAGAGGACAAAAAGCGAATGGAGCTAGGAAAGGAGACAAGGTTGGAACCAGCAGAGGTCATCAGAGCAGAACAGAGCAGCAAGGGCAAGCACGCACAACAACTATCCTCAGAAACCCACAACCTATCACACCATCCAACACACAATACAATCCATACCACATCTTTCCACCCAACCCCCAACCATAGAATCCCACAGTATGCTACCAGGTCTCCCACCCCACAGGCCCCCCAAACCACAGTGTTGGAAAGGAAACTGAAGGTATGGTACACAAACGCTGATGGAATAACAAACAAGTGGAGGAGTGGCACGAAAGAGTCAAAGAGGCATCACCAGACATCATAGCAGATCACAGAAACCAAGCTTACAGGTTATGATAACAGATGCCATCTTTCCAGCGGGATACCAGATCCTGAGAAAAGACAGAAGGAACAGGGGGGGTGGAGGAGTGGCATTGCTGATCAAACACCGATGGAATTTTGATGAGCTGGAGAGAGAAGACAGCGAGAAGAAAGTGATTACATAGCGGGAACGCTTCACTCTGGTGGTCCCAAGGTGATAATTGCAGTGATGTATAACCACCACAGAACAGCAGGAGGCCAAGGCAAGAGTATGACGAGAGCAATAGAGCGATGGTTGACACACTGGCTGCAGTGGCCAGAAGAGCTCATGCATGCAGGGCAAAGCTACTGATCATGGGTGACTTTAACCACAAGGAGATCGACTGGGAGAACTTGGAGCCACATGGGGGCCAAGATACATGGAGGGCTAAGATATGGAGGTGGTATTGGAAAACTTCATGTACCAACACGTAAGGGACACTACAAGAGAGAGAGGAGAGGATGAACCAGCAAGACTGGACTTAGTATTCACCTTGAGTAGTGCAGATATTGAGGACATCACATATGAAAGACCCCTTGGGGCCAGCGATCATGTGGTTTTGAGCTTCGAATACACAGTAGAGCTACAAGTGGAGGGGAAGCAGGAAGGCCAGGACAAATGAAACCAAAGTACAGGAAAGGGACTACACAGGAATGAGGAACTTCCTGAATGAGGTTCAGTGGGACAGAGAACTGGCAGGAAGCCAGTTAATGAGATGATGGAATATGTAGCAACAATGTGCAAGGAGGCTGAGGAGAGGTTTATACCCAAGGGTAACAGGAATAATGAAAAAGCCAGGATGAGCCCATGGTTCACCCAAAGATGCAAGGAGGCAAAAACCAAGTGTGCTAGGGAATGGAAGAAATATAGAAGGCAAAGGACCCAGGAGAATAAGGAGAGCAGTCGTAGAGCCAGAAACGAATATGCACAGTAAGAAGGGAGGCCCAGCGTCAATATGAAAACGACATAGCAGCAAAGCCAAATCTGACCCAAAGCTGTTATACAGCCACATCAGGAAGAAAACAACCGTCAAGGACCAGGTAATCAGGCTAAGGAAGGAAGGAGAGAGACAACAAGAAATGACCGTGAAGTATTGAGGAACTCAACAAGGATTCAAAGAAGTGTTCACAGAGGAGACAGAAGGGGCTCCAGAAAGACAGAGAGGTGGGGTACACCACCATGTGCTGGACACAGTAACACACAACCGAGGAAGAAGTGAAGAGGCTTCTGAGTGAGCTAGATACCTCAAAGGCAATGGGGCCAGATAACATCTCTCCATGGGTCCTGAGAGAGGGAGCAGAGTGCTATGTGTACCCCTAACAACAATATTCAATACATCTATCGAAACAGGGAGATTGCCTGAGGCATGGAAGACAGCAAATGTGGTCCCAATCTTTAAAAAATGGAGGACAGACATGAAGCACTAAACTACAGACCATGTCACTGACATGTATAGCATGCAAAATCATGGAAAAGATTGTCAGGAGAAGAATGGTGGAACATCTAGAAAGGAATGATCTCATCACCAGCAGACAACATGGTTTCAGAGACGGGAAATCCTGTGTCACAAACCTACTGGAGTTCTATGACATGGTGACAGCAGTAAGACAAGAGAGAGAGGGGTGGGTGGATTGCATTTTCTTGGACTGCAAGAAGGCGTTTGACACAGTACCACACAAGAGATTAGTGCAAAAACTGGAGGACCAAGCAGGATAACAGGGAAGGCACTGCAATGGATCAGGGAATACTTGTCAGGAAGACAGCAGCGAGTAATGGTACGTGGCGAGGTGTCAAAGTGGGCACCTGTGACCAGCGGGGTCCCACAGGGGTCAGTACTAGGACCAGTGCTGTTTTCTGGTATTTGTGAACGACATGACGGAAGGAATAAACTCCGGTGTCCCTGTTTGCAGATGAACGTGAAGTTGATGAGAAGAGTTCAGTCGATCGAAGACCAGGCAGAACTACAAAGGGATCTGGATAGGCTGCAGACCTGGTCCAGCAACTGCTCCTGGAGTTCAATCCCACCAAGCTGCAAGAGTCATGAGGATGGGGAAGGCAAAGAAGACCGCAGACGGAGTACAGTCTAGGGGGCCAGAGACACAAACCATCACTCAAGGAATAAAGACTTGGGGGCAGGTATAACACCAGGCACATCTCCTGACAGCGCACATATCAACCAATAACTGCTGCATGCATATGGGCACCTGGCAACCTCAGAACAGCATTCCGACATCTAGTAAGGAATCGTTTCAGGACCCTTGTGACGACTGTACGTTAGGCCCATATTGGAGTATGCGCACCAGTTTGACCACACTACCAAGATTAAAGAAACATACGAAGAAAGTGCAAAGGTTTGCAACGCAAAGATGGTCCCTGAGTTAGAGGTCTACCATGAGGAGAGGTTAAGGGAAATCAATGAGACATTGGAGACAGGAGAGCATAGGGGGACATGATAACGACTTACAAAATACTGAAGGAATTGACAGGTGGACAAAGACAGATGTTCCATGAACTGGACACAGCATAACTGGAGGCACAGTTGGAAGCTGAAGACCAGGATGACTCAAGGGATGATTTAGAAGTAATTTCACCACCACGAGTAGTCAGGAATTGGAATAAGTTTGGAAGCGATGTAGTGGAGGCAATTCCATACATAGCTTTAAGCAGAGGTACTGATATAGTCATGGTTCAGGGAATGACCTAGTAGCGACCATGAAGAGGCAGGCCAGGAGCAGGACTCACCCATGTAACACTAACAGGTGAGTAAACTAGGTGATGACACACACACAACAAGACATACGAACACACACACACACACACACACACACTACGCGCGCACGCACAACTAGAACACACACACCACCACACACCACACACACAAACCACACACACACGCACACGCACGCACGCACGCACGCACGCACGCACACACACACACACACTAACACCTTGTTTCTCACTGTCCATCACTTCACTTACGGCAGTTCCCGATCAACCATACCGTGACGTTTACGTTGGGCTGCGTGCGACTAACACCAACAGCCTGCACACTAATACCAAGCTTGCACCAGCAGCCTGGTGCGGGGTTCGTAAACTCTGTATAGACTCCGGGTAGGCAGGTACACCATCGTCATCATCATTACCACCACCATCATCATCACCACCACCATTACCAGCATCACCACCATTACCAGCACCTCCAACATTGTCACCACCATTACTATCACATAATTATTCTTATCACTGCTAGATATCTCTGTTTACCATGATTTATTACTGAGATAAGTTGACCCTGTTTTCCCTGAAACCCCCAAGAACACTAACTTAATAACTTTTATCTAACTTTATAAACTAAAACTCTAACCTCAAGATAAATACAACTAATAGTCTTGTATGAGCAACTGCAAGCAACTTTACGTGCGTGTGTGTGTGTGTGTGTGTGTGTGTGTGTGTGTGTGTGTGTGTGTGTGTGTGTGTGTGTGTGTGTGTGTGTGTGTGTGTATGTGTGTGTGAGGAGAGAGAGAGAGAGAGAGAGAGAGGAGAGAGAGTAATAAGATGGGCCAAGTTTTGCTATATTGGTCCCTTGATCTAACTAGCTATCTGGTCTCTGTCTAGCTGTTGACCTAATCTAAAATACCAGTCCATTTTACAAAGAAGAAGAAGAAGAACAACAACAACAATATTAATAATAATAATAATAATAATAATAATAATAATAATAATAATAATAATAATAATCTAAGATACACCAAGTTTAACTACAATAAACTGGTTATTCAGAAGTCTTGCTCCCTGGGACACTGTCTAGATCTGTTGATTAGTCTTAGACTAAGATCTACTATTTTGGCCCCTTGGAAGCCTCGTTATCTTGGCTGAGTACAGCCCTGGTGCTTAACTTTCAGACAGGTCTCGCTATCTTCTCAACGGTTGGTCCTGTTCCTCTGTCTCCATGCTACCGGGGCGTCCATCTACTCTTGCTTTCCTGGTCTGTCACGTCTCCTGTTAGTTTGGTCTCCTGCAATCCCTACTGTTCTACAGTCTCTTTCCCATCTCACTCCTTATATCACGATGGGTCGGCTACTGGCCCCGTCTTCCCACTGTCAGGCCTGGAGCCCTATACGTGACCACGATAACAAAAATTCATTTGCATACCATAAAGACGGCTCTCTGGACATGCAAGCTCTGGCATAAATTAGGAAGTTTATATATATATATATGTTATGTGTACGTGTGCGTCTATTGTATATAGTATACATGCAATGCAATTTGAATGTTGGTGAAAACAACAGCGGCAGAAAAATCAGCATGAGCAGCAACAGCAGCAGTATCAGCAGCAGACAGAAAAAGTAGCATCAGCAGCAGAGACAACAACAGCAGCAGTATCAGCAGCAACAAAAACACAACACTAGCAGTAGCCGCAACATGGGTAGTACGCGCAGCTGCAGAAGCAACAACAACAAGAGCAATAACTATGTGACAAAATGGTTCACAGAGAGTAAGGTAAACTTAGGTTTACATTATTTACATCAGTGCTAAAACAGACTTCAGTATCGTATTTTATTATTATTATTATTGTTATTATTACTGCTGTTTTTACTGCCTTTACTGCTACTGTTATTACCCAGTTATACTCCTCTTGACAAACATTCACTCACTTTAATAAATGTCTGCTGTTGCTACCTAAACACACAAACACACACACACACACACACACACACACACACACACACACACACACACACACACACACACACACACACACACAGAGTTGTCAGGAAGTGGAACAATCTGAAGAGTGATGTCGTGGAGGCAGAATGTATATATAGCTTCAAGAAGAGGTATGATAAAGCTCTTTGGAGCAGTGAGTGGACCTAGTAGCGATCAGCGAAGAGGCGGGGCCGGGAGCTGTGAATCATCCTTGCAACCACAAATAGGCGAGTACACACACAGAGGAAGCAGTGTTCACTCCCCCCTTCCACCAACCACTAACACAGTGTATAAAACATCACGTGGTGAGTGAATAAGAAGCTTCATGTTAATTAATATTTACGACCTCGTGATTGTGGTAAATAATGGGAAAGTCTGAGTGTGTGTTTACAACCACCGGAAAGTAATTATTTTTTTAATTCAATCAATGACCACAGTATATAACAGAAAAAGCAAGTGTCCTAACAACATAAGGAGGGTCATATATATATATATATATATATATATATATATATATATATATATATATATATATTATATATATATATATATATATATATATATATATATATATATATATATATATAATATATATATATATATATATATATTATATATATATATATATATGTGTGTGTGTGTGTGTGTGTGTGTGTGTGTATTCAGTAACACACTGCGGCTAGCCATGGAATCGAACCCGTGTTGTTTTAGCCCGCCTCGTGGGAAGCGAGTCAAAATTCACGACGCTCTAAACCAGGGAGTAGAATGAAAATAACTCTGAAGCAACCACACCATCGTATGTCCTCGCAACATGAAGCAAGCCTAGTTCACTAGGATCATGTTTGTAGGATTGTATGGTCAAGTGGTTTAGAACGTCGTGAACTTTAGCTCTCTTCCCACGAGGCGAGCTAAACCAACACGGGTTCGATCCCCCGGCTAGCCGCAGTGTTGCTATTGATTAATTACCAGTTAACTTGGTATATAAAATATAAGCACAAAAACTTAACCTTGAAACGTAATATAAGTTTACTGGATTTCACCTAATATAATTTATCTTAGTCCTCCCCAACCTTCGTATTGTTTAGTTAATATTATCAAACATCAATGAAAGCTAATTTCATGATGTTCAGACTCATTTGAGATGTTCCCTTAATCATCTCCATTGCAAGTCATTCCCTGCTATAACGGTCTTAACAGAGGAACTGTTGGTACTCTGTCCCAGCGCCCGTTTCTTGGTCCAACACACCCAACACAACAGACGTCTCCTGTTACTGCAACAGAGAAGTACAGTTACCACACGGAGGCTCCATACCTCTCCACTTCTTGTTCGGACTGACCCATACGGATTTAGCGGCTCACATAAACATACACGTAGCAGCAGCCGCAAAGTTACGACACCCCGCAAAATCACTTTTGCCTTTCGCCACACCTATCGTAACCTCACACAGATCACTCGTACAAAAATCGCAACACTTGTACATCAATATATACAATCAGGTGACATATACCCGTGCGAGTGGATATAATGAGAGGAAATAACCTCGAGAAATCGTAGGAGAGTACTCAGGACTGTGGAAGACAGACACGGGGAATCTGGCCAATCTGGAGGTGATTATTTTAGGTGTAAGAAAGGGGAGATTATCTTGTATACAGGAGTGGTGAATGTGTCAATTGGTGAGAAGGAAGGTTACTGGGGTGGCAGTCTTGTGGCATAGTGGGGAGAAGGAAGAGAAGGGGAGGTTATGGAGGAAGAGAAGAGAATATGAAGGAAGGGAAGAGAAAGGAAGAGTAACGAGGAGGATGAAGAAGAAAAGGTGAGGGTAAGGAAATGGAAGAGAAAGATAAGAATAAGGAGAGAGGGAGGGAAGGAGGGGCGATATTAATATATAATATATATATATATATATATATATATATATATTTATATATAAAATATATATATTATATAGAGAGAGAGAGAGAGAGAGAGAGAGAGGAGAGAGAGAGAAAGAGAGAGAGAGAGAGCAAAGAGGGATTTCAACATTTCTGTGTCAGTTGCCAAAAACATATTAAGGTAGCAAATTACACTTAGAGGGGAAAAAACTCTGCCTTGCTTCCACCCACTGGTGTTAAGTTGCTCTCATTGTGTGTGGCACTTAGTCTCTCTCTCTCTCTCTCTCATTTATATATATATATATATATATATAATTATATATATATATATATATATATATATATATATATATAGATATATTAATTATATATATATATAAAATATATATATATATATATATATAATTTTATTATCACACTGGCCGATTCCCACCAAGGCAGGGTGGCCCGAAAAAGAAAAACTTTCACCATCATTCACTCCATCACTGTCTTGCCAGAAGGGTGCTTTACACTACAGTTTTTAAACTGCAACATTAACACCCCTCCTTCAAGTGCAGGCACTGTACTTCCCATCTCCAGGACTCAAGTCCGGCCTGCCGGTTTCCTGAATCCCTTCAAAAATGTTACTTTGCTCACACTCCAACAGCACGTCAAGTATTAAAAACCATTTGTCTCCATTCACTCCTATCAAACACGCTCACGCATGCCTGCTGGAAGTCCAAGCCCCTCGCACACAAAACCTCCTTTACCCCCTCCCTCCAACCCTTCCTAGGCCGACCCCTACCCCGCCTTCCTTCCCACTACAGACTGATACACTCTTGAAGTCATTCTGTTTCGCTCCATTCTCTCTACATGTCCGAACCACCTCAACAACCCTTCCTCAGCCCTCTGGACAACATTTTGGTAATCCCGCACCTCCTCCTAACTTCCAAACAAACGAATTCTCTGCATTATATTCACACCACACATTGCCCTCAGACTGACATCCCCAAACTCCCTCCAGCCTTCTCCTCGCTGCAACATTCATCACCCACGCTTCACACCCATATAAGAGCGTTGGTAAAACTATACTCTCATACATTCCCCTCTTTGCCTCCAAGGACAAAGTTCTTTGTCTCCACAGACTCCTAAGTGTACCACCACTCTTTTTCCCTCATCAATTCTATGATTCACCTCATCTTTTATAGACCCATCCGCTGACACGTCCACTCCCAAATATCTGAATACGTTCACCTCCTCCATACTCTCTCCCCCCAATCTGATATTCAATCTTTCATCATCTAATCTTTTTGTTATCCTCATAACCTTACTCTTTTCCTGTATTCACCTTTAATTTTCTTCTTTTGCACACCCTACCAAATTCATCCACCAATCTCTGCAGCTTCTCTTCAGAATCTCCCAAGAGCACAGTGTCATCAGCAAAGAGCAGCTGTGACAACTCCCACTTTGTGTGTGATTCTTTATCTTTTAACTCCACGCCTCTTGCCAAGACCCCCGCATTTACTTCTCTTACAACCCCATCTATAAATATTATTAAACAACCACGGGGACACACACATCCTTGTCTAAGGCCTACTTTTACTGGGAAAAAATTTCCCTCTTTTTCCCACATACTCTAACTTGAGCCTCACATCTTCGTAAAAACTCTTCACTGCTTTAGTAACCTACTCCACACCATACACTTGAACATCTGCCACATTCCCCCCCTACCACCCTTAAAAGCCTTTTCCAAATCCATAAATGCCACAAAGACCCTTTCCCTTTAATCTAAATCTGTTCACTTATATTTTCACTTTTAAAAAACCGGGTCCACACCCCCCCTACCTTTTCCCAAAACCCTCCTTTGTTCATCTGCTTCCATTCTCCCGTTTTCCCTTTTAATTTTTTCATTAAAAACTCTCCCATACACTTTACCAGGTACACCAACAGACTATCCCCCTATTTTTTTTGCACTCTCTTTTACCCCTTTGCCTTTATAAAAAGGAATATGCATGCTCTCCCCAATCCCGGTACCTTCCCTCTTCCCCATACATTTTTTAAAATAATTGCCCCAAACCACTCCAAAACTATTCCCCCCCTGCTTCAAACATTTCTATCTTTACCCCATCAATCCGGCTGCTTACCCCCTTTCATTTTTCTACTGCCCACGAAATTCCCCCACACTCACAAACTGGCTCTTCCCCATCCCACAAGATTTTTTCCTCCTTGCCCTTACAGAAATCACAGTTCCCTTCTTCAATTTTAACAATCCTCAAAATATTCCCTCCATTTCCCCCAAAACCTCTAACCCCCATTTAATAACTCTCCTCTCCCCATTTTTAACTGAAAATCCATTTGTTTTCTAGGGTTTCTTAACTTGTTAACTCACTCCAAAACTTTTTCTTATTTTTAACAAAATTTTTTGATAACATCTACCCACTCTCTATTTGCTCTCTTTTTTTCTGCTTCACCACTTCTTAACCTCTCTCTTTTTCTCCAATACTCTTCCCTCCTTGATCACTTCTATTTTTAAAAACTTCTTATGCTAACTTTTTCTCCCTTATACCTCTTTACATCATCATTCCACCAACGCTCTTCTTCCCCCCCCCTGCACCCCCTTTCCGTAACCCAAATTTTGCTGAACACTCAACCACATTTTTTTAAACCCCACCCCCCTACCTCTTTGACCCCATTGCCCATGCTTCCCTTACCCATCTATCCTCCAAAAGCTGTTTTTTATCTTACCCT
The DNA here is from genome assembly GCF_026875155.1 of Cherax quadricarinatus. Classification (NCBI taxonomy): domain Eukaryota; kingdom Metazoa; phylum Arthropoda; class Malacostraca; order Decapoda; family Parastacidae; genus Cherax; species Cherax quadricarinatus. The sequence goes on along the minus strand of NC_069426.1, from coordinate 37,857,268 downwards.
AACTGCCTCCTCTTTTAGTTTATAAACCTTCCCCCTCTCTTCCCTGATGCTTCTATTCTCCTTGTATCCCATCTACCTTTTACTCTCAGTGTAGCTACAACTAGAAAGTGTTTCTGATATATCTGTGGCCCCTCTATAAACATGTACATCCTGAAGTCTACTCAACAGTCTTTTATCTACCAATACATAATCCAACAAACTACTGTCATTTCCCCCTACATCATATCGTGTATACTTATTTATCCTCTTTTTCTTAAAATATGTATTACCTATAACTAAACCCCTTCTACAAAGTTCAATCAAAGGCTCCATTATCATTTACACCTGGCACCCCAAACTTACCTACCACACCCTCTCTAAAAGTTTCTCCTACTTTAGCATTCAGGTCCCCTACCACAATTACTCTCTCACTTGGTTCAAAGGCTCCTATACATTCACTTAAATCTCCCAAAATCTCTCTCTCTCCTCTGCATTCCTCTCTTCTCCAGGTGCATACACGCTTATTATGACCCACTTCTCGCATCCAACCTTTACTTTAATCCACATAATTCTTGAATTTACACATTCATATTCTCTTTTCTCCTTCCATAACTGATCATTTAACATTACTGCTACACCTTCCTTTGCTCTAACTCTCTCAGATACTCCAGATTTTAATCCCATTTTTTTCCCCCCCCACTGAAACTCTCCTACCCCCTTCAGCTTTGTTTCGCTTAGAGCCAGGACATCCAACTTCTTTTCATTCATAACATCAGCAATCATCTGTTTCTTGTCATCCGCACTACACCCACGCACATTTAAGCATCCCAGTTTTATAAAGTTTTTCTTCTTTTTCTTTTTAGTAAATGTATACGGGAGAAGGGGTTACTAGCCCATTGCTCCCGGCATTTTAGTCGCCTCATACGACACGCATGGCTTACGGAGGAAAGATTCTTTTCCACTTCCCCATGGACAATAGAAGAAATAAAAAAGAACAAGAGCTATTTAGAAAAAGGAGAAAAACCTAGATGTATGTATATATATATGCATGTGCGTGTCTGTGAAGTGTGACCAAAGTGTAAGTAGGAGAAGCAAGATATCCCTGTTTATCTAGCGTGTTTATGAGACAGAAAAAGAAACCAGCAATCCTACATCATGCAAAACAGTTACAGGTTTTTTTTTTCACAGTCCCTTTGGCAGGACGGTAGTACTTCCCTGGGTGGTTGCTGTCTACCAACCTACTATATATATATATATATATATATATATATATATATATATATATATATATATATATATATATATATATATATATATATTATATATATATATATAAAATATAAATGAGAGAGAGAGAGAGAGGAGAGAGAGGGAGAGAGACTAAGTGCCACACACAATGAGAGCAACTTAACACGTGGGTGGAAGCAAGGCAGAGTGTTTCCCCTCTAAGTGTAATTTGCTACCTTAATATGTGTTGGCAACTGACACAGAAATGTTGAAATCTCTCTTTGCTCTCTCTCTCTCTCTCTCTCTCTCTCTCTCTCTCTCTCTATATATATATAATATAATATATATATATATATATATATATATATATATATATATATATATATATATATATATATATATATATCATCTATCTCTCTGTTTCTTCCCCATACTTTCTAAAAATATTTTTCTTAGTAAATTTACCTCATTTGTATTTCCATTTCTGCTCTTCCCTCCAGTGAAAGAAAAACACTGGGACCTTGAAACACACACACACACACACACACACACACACACACACACACACACACACACACACACACACACACACACACACACACACACACACACACACAGGTTAAGGGAACTCAACCTGACAACACTGGAGGACAGGAGGGATAGCGGGGACATGATTACGACATATAAAATACTGATAGGGAGAGAATGTTCCAGAGATGTGACACAACAACAGAAGGTCACAACTGGAAGTTAAAAACTCAAATGAGTCACAGGATTGTTAGAATGTACTTCTTCAGCCTTAGAGTTGTCAGGAAATGGAAAAATCTAGAGTGAAGTAGTGGAGGCAGGATCCATATACAGCTTTAAGAAAAGAAACGATAAGGCCCTTGGAGTAAGGAAAGAGTGAATCAGGTAGCGACCAGCGAAGAGGCGGGGCCAAGAGCTAGGACTCAACCCCTCCAGGCAAAAATAGGTGAGTACACGCACACACCAACACACCCACATCCACACCCCTAAACCCCATACACCACACTCGTCACATACATCCACGCCCCTATACACTTCACACACCCACACACTTTACAATACTCCCTCTCGTAAACCCTTCCACACGTCGACACCACTCCATAACAACCCCCACCTGCTGAGAACCTCTCATTCCCTCCCCCCCTTTCACTCAACTTTCCAAAAGTATCACACACTAATAAAAGCCACTTAAACTGCTGCCACGTATAAATTGACGTAATGCTGTTCTCCTCTTTACCTTTTCAAGCATATGTCGGGAAAGTGTCTTTTTAAGCGCTGGTAATCACACCAACTCACTCTAACCTATAATTCAATTACTTTGCAATTTTTTGGAGGGGAGGGGAGAGGGAAGACGTGATGAGGGAGAGGTGGAGGGGAGGCGGGGGTGTAAGTTTATTTCGGTAAAGGTACACATAAATACAGTTACACAAATTATCATATACAGTATCATTTCTGTAAATTACCTTGGGCCCCCCCCCCACTCAAAAAAAAAAGTCAAGGTGACTTGTTTCCATTGGGGTCCTTGTAATATCTTATTATTTAAACCTTAAAAGTTAAAACAGTTAAGTAACTCAACTGTGTATAGGTTGAAAGAAGTGTTTCTCCTGGCCCGTCCACATTACAGAGATCGCTATGACAAGCGGAACAACTACTTCTACGACAGACAGCTGCGTCGGCGGGGCTGTCCCGTGATTGGTCGAATATGTGTACTTTTTGGTAGGAGAGAGGTAGGGAGGAGGAAGGGTAATTGGGGAGGAAGAAAGGAAAAGGAGGGGAAAAAAAGTATGGCGGGAGGGACGGAGGGAGGTAGTTAAGTAATTATGGTGGACGTTACAACCTGCCCCGCTGGCCAATATATCACATCCAAAACGAGAAGCAGCTGTTTATATTTTGCAAAATCACCAGCTTGTGTACACGTCTTCTGTCTGGCTGTTGTGTTGACAGCAAGCACGGCCGCCTAGTGGCCGCTGGCTGGTGTGAAAGCTATCCCTGATTGGCAGCTAGAGTCACACTTCACGGTGATTGGTGACTGGCTCAAGGAGGGCGATGACTGGCTGCCACTGGAACCTAATATAGGCGTTCCTCACAGTGGCTGCCACGCCTCCCCTCCCCCCTTCGTTCCTTCTACCCGGAACTCAGGAGTTATGACTAAGTAGCTGTGGAGAGTTAGTGGAGTCTTAGTGCTTTTATCAGAGGTCCATAGTACACGCCTTGAGGGGGCCCCAGCGGCAGTCACCGTAGCAGGCAATCACAGATCCCCTAGTTTCAATCATGGAGCCCATAGCTTCATTCACAGAGCCCCAGCTGCAATCACACGAGCCCCTAGCGTATTCACAGAGAACCTAGCAGCAAGCCGGTAATAACATTTACAGAGCGCCCAACAGATTTCACAAGGCTCCTAGTAGCAGTCACACGACCACCAGAGGCCCAAGGTGGAAAAAGAGAGGGAGGAAAGGAGGGAGGGACGAAAGAGAAGAAAATGATACAGAAGAATACCCACAAGTTTTAGCTTATCCCTTGACAAACAAAACCCACAGTGAAGATAGTGAAGCAACAACACAGTGGTGGTCCAAAGACAGATAGTCGTGGTCCAACACTCTGTTGAGGTACAACTGATGTGAGGACAGTAAGGAGGAGCCAGCCACATGGACAAGGCTCTACTGGGGATACACTATCCCTCTCCATCCAGCAACACTCCTTCTCGTTTCCCATCTCATATCCACAACATCAACTGCTTAACCTATCCCTTCAAAGGACAGCAGGTACCTTGATGCTGGTGAGGGGCTCTTCAATCAAAGAAGCGAAGATACCTTTTCCCCTTCCTTGATTCAAACCTAATTATCTCCCATTACTCTAACATTCATGTACCTATTACTGTGATCTGATCTTCTCTTTAATGTTAATGTAAATAACTCAGTATACCTTATTCCTTTTATTGTAACTGCTTTTTAACACAGACGAGTCGCTTACCTATTTTAACTTCTGAGGTCTAAATAATAAGATATTAGAAGTAACCCGATGGAAATAAGTCACTTTGTCTGACTTTCTTGGGTTATACTAGGTAATCTACACATATGCTGCTATGTATGATAATTTATGTAACTGTATTTATGTGCACCTATACCTGAATAAATTTCCTTCCCCATCCCCTCACTCCTGGATCACGGTGCTTCACTGGTATCAAAGCATTCTTGCATAAGTAACCAGAGTAGCCCTTACGAAAGCATTCCTACCCCCCCCCCTAGTAGGCCTCTGAGGAAGCACGGTAGGCTTGCAGTGTACGCTCCTAAAATGTCCAGCCATCCCGAGGGAGTCGTGGTCAGGTCATTGGGTAAGGTCGTTCACTGACTTTTAACTACCCTCAACTACCCTGGCTCTCTGGTAAACGAGACCACCGCACGCGAGCCCTCGTTAAGCGGATTAAATCTCGATACAGGTAAACGATTAGAGAAACGAATTACCTGGGATACTCTGAAACGTTGTCTGCCGTCTATCCCAGACAACGTTTTACTTTGTGTAGAGCTTTATCAAGCTTAGACTGAGACGTTTTACTCTGTGTACAGCTATATCAAGCTTGGACTGAGATGTTTTGTTCTGTGTAGAGCTTTAGTAAGCTTGGACTAAGACGTTTTCCTCTGTGTAGAGCCTTATCAAGCTTGGACTGTGACGTTTTACTCTGAGTAAAGCTTTACTAAGCTTGAACTGAGATGTTTTATTGTGTACAGCTTTATCAAGCTTAGACTGATTTTTTGCTATGTAGAGCTTTATCAAGCTTTTACTGAGACAACTAATTTTTCGCTGTGTGAAGCGCTAAACCAATAAGGATCATACAGTGTTTCCTTGTTGAAGAGTGTAAAAATCTGACAAACTACAGTGAAAACTGTCGTAACTGGCCGTGGCACTGTTGTGCACGTTTATCACACACACACACACACACACACACACACACACACACACACACACACACACACACACACACACACACACACACACATACACACACACACGCACACACACACACACACACACACACACACATACACACACACACACACACACACACACACACACACACACACACACACACACACACACACACACACACACACACACACACACAAGGAATACTAAAGTTTTGTGTAATTTGTGAGAGACACTTTGAATGTTCTAGAAGAAAGTCTCTGGGAACGGGAGGTTGGGGAGGAACGGAGGGGTGTTTGGTGTGGGGTTTTGGGGAGGGAGGGGATTGGTGAGGGGAGGTTTAGGGAGGAGGAGGACTGGAGGAGGGGGAATTGAAAAAGTTGGACTGTGTGATAACGAGGGAATACTTTCCTTAGCGAGTCCCTGAGATGTTTCCTAAAGGAGGCATAGTAGCGTCCTGCAGGAGAGAGAGAGAGAGAGAGAGAGAGAGAGAGAGAGAGAGAGAGAGAGAGAGAGAGAGAGAGAAGAGTGAGTGAAGGGCGCGTGTGAAAGGGTTACGAAGGCGTAATTGATCAAGGAGAAATGTGGCAGTGTGAATGATGGAGAGGGTGAAGAGGAGAGGGATGAGGAGAGGTCAGGAGGAGGAGTGGGTCGGGAGGTGGAGAGGGTGGACAGCAGGAGAGGGGTGGGAGGAGAGATAGGAGAAAAGAGGAGGGGAGGAGAGAACGTAGTGTTATCGCCCCTCTGAGCAGGTGAGAGGTTCGTGTAAGTTTTATATGCATTACCTGCAAGATGGCCGAACTGACACCGAGGGGGAGGGGGTACACCCCCACTACAACCCCCTTTACAACACCCGCCACACCA
>NC_069426.1:37727434-37850750 GCF_026875155.1 Cherax quadricarinatus | reverse complement strand
GAAGTTTGGGGGAAGGACAAAAAAAACCCGAGACGGGTCAGTCTAAGGGGGGCAGAGACTACAAACCTCACTCAAAGAAAAGGACCTTGGGGTGAGTATAACACAGGACACATCTGAGGCGCACATCAACTAAATACCTGCGGAACCTTATGGGCACCTAGCAAACTTAAGAACAGCATTCCGACATCTTAATAAGGAAAAATTCAGGACCCTGTACACTGTGTACGTTAGGCCCATATTGGAATACGCAGAACCAGTTTGGAACCCACACCTATTAATAAAATTCACACACAATATAGAATATAGGGGGTGGTAGGAGAAGAAATTATTCAATGAGCTCCAGGGAGAACCTTGAGTTTTCCGAGGTACGCTTATTGTCTTCTCTGAGGATGAGCCCAGTAAAGTTCTAGAGGTGTGTGTGTGTTTTGTGCCGAATAGGTAAAACTGCTATTTTGGCTTAAATAGCAACGCTCTTCTTGCCGAGTAAGGCAAGCGAAAAATTTATGTATGCAATAATTTTCGTTGGGTTTATTCTGAACCTAACGAAAAAATATATTTCATTGTGTTTGTTTATTAAATTATTGTAAACTTTATCTAAAATATGTTTAGTTAGAGTAGGCTAAATTAAATTGCGCTTGTTACAATAAGGTCAGGTAAGTTTTCTAAGGTTCTTTTGGTACAAAACTGTTAAATTTTACATTAACATAAATTAAGAAAATGTATATCTTTAAAAGTGTAAGATAAAATTTTAGAAAGAACTAAATTTTAAATGAGTTCTTGCTAATTGACGAGTTTTACCTATTCGGCACGACACACACACACACACACTACACACACACACACACACACACACACACACACACACACACACACATACACATCATCACAATATATATATATATATATATATATATATATATATATACACATACGTACAGTGTAGTGTATCAGCAGTGAATATAACGAACATTGTCCACATATAACAACCGTTGCCCGAATATATAGTATACCAAATTCATGTCCCATTAAGCCGACAGATACACGAGTTTAATACTAATTTATCGATCATTCACATAAATACACAATGATATACAACCCTGAAATTGTACACATCACGTACAACCGTGAAGCAGCGTAGCTCCGGCTCTCCTACACTAACTACCCACAACAACCCCGGCTCCACATTATTCACCCCGCGTTAGGAAATACACGCTTCAGATGTTACGATACATTGGCCGTTGCTAACATCTTGGAATCCTGACCGAGAGAGTTCTTCTAGAACTATAACTTACTGGTATGACCTAGTTGCCCTAGTGGACTCTACTGCCCAATGACAGTATAACAATATTTCAAGATATCTTATCAATAAAAATAAGATACCAGCTATATTAAGCAAATTCTCCAACATTTCTTTTAAATTCCAGAAGCGTTTCAAGCTCGTTAAATAAAGCACGCTCTATGAAGACCAGGAGACCAGAGTGTACACACACACACACGGCGGGGCCAGGAGCTGTGAATCGACCCCTGCAACCACAAATAGGTAAGTACACACACACTGAAGCTGGTGTATAACCTGGAGTTAACGACACCGGATTCATTTTTGCTTTCATAAATCTCAGAGCGATCAGATGGTAGGGCGGTACTGACAGGTGGCGGCGTGCTGGAACATTATACTGACGTGCACCAACGTTGAAGACGACGCCGTGCTGGCGTGCAACGTTAAAATACGCCACGCTGACGTGCAGCAACGTCAAACACAATGCCATATTGACGTGTAAGGTCAAACACGACGCCAAGCTCACATGTCGATGATATGAACCTATTAAGACAGTATGGGGAAATTAGTCAAATTTTGAGGACTGGGAGACGAGTGGTGGTGGTGATGGTGGTGGTGATGGTGGTAGTGATGGTGGTGGTGGTGGGGTGGGGTGGGGGTGATGATGATGGTGGTGGTGGTGGTGGGTGGTGGTGGTGGTGGTGGTGGTGGTGGTGGTGATGGTGGGTGGTGGGGTGGGTGGTGGTGGTGATGTGAGGGTGGTGGTGGTGGTGGTGGTGGTGGTGTGGTGGTGGTGGTGTGTGGTGGGATGGGTGTGTGGTGTGGTGGGTGATGGGATGGTGGTGGTGGTTACAAAATAACACGATTCTAAAAGCTTAGAGATCTCCAGTGAATACTAGAAAGGACTGCCCTTCTAGCATCCAGCCTGTTACTGGGTTTTCGTAACAAGTAGTCAGTATCCTTGTCCAATTACCCATTAGAATTCAATATGATTCAATAGTGCTTCAGGATTAAAACTGGTAGGCTACTAACTAGAGAAATTAAAATTTAATAAATTTATTAAGTCTAGAGGTATATCAAATTAAATTAAATTATTCACAATAATTAAAATATCACTTCTCTCGAGTACAATATTATTGTGCTGAAAGCACATATCACATTTATAATTCTTAAGTACCGTCTGGTACATTAACATTTAATAAGATATTACAAATATGTACAAGTAAGTTTGTGTATGTGTGTAAGTGCTCTAAGTAGTTCGCTATGTCTCACGACTCGACTAGACTTAAACAAGTGACTGACAAAGTCCTCAAATAAACTAACTTCTTAACCAACTGGCAATCAGAACAGTCTGCTTGAACAACAAAAAGAATGCTAAGCCCAATAGCAATATAACAAGCGACTGCGACACAGAATCAGGAACAAGGAGATAATATAACGACACTAAGTAGGGACCATCTGCAGATCCTCCACAAAAGTCACAAAACTCCCATACTACTGAATCTAAGTTCAGCATAAGAAAATCCCCGACTGTGACAGTACACAGATACCAGTACAAATTAGGTCAGAAGCTATAGTTCAGGACCTGAGTTGCTCAGAGTGTCTATGAGACACACAACCTCAGTACAACGTCGAAAATCACTAAGTCTATACAATGTTCTGTGAACAGAGTTCTACAGAACTAACAAGAATAATGAGACAGACAATCTGTCCAACCACCAAGCGAGTCTAGACCAGACTGAATACTTCAGGCGAGGTGAGGATACCCCCCCCCCTCGATCACGTGATAGCTCCGTGGGTTGCTGCCCAGCAACAACGAGAAGCCGGCAGTCAAACGAGCCAAAAGCGATAATTACAGTAGTTAGACAATCAAGACTTGAACTGAGCACATAATATGTTACATCCTACCTCACAAAATTTAGCTAAGTCAAATAATAATAATATAAAGCAATATATTTACGATTTAGCTATTATCGCAAATATAAGCAATATAAAATTATATGAAAAGGTAATAATTATATATATACATAATAATCATTGCAACCCATTCAGGGGTTGCAATAGTGGTGATAGTGGTGGTGGTTGTGGTGATGGGTGGTGGTGGTGGTAAAGGGTGGTGGTGATGGTGGTGGTGATGGTGGTGGTGGTGGTGGTGGTGGTGATGGTGGTGGGGGTGGTGGTGGTGGTGTGGTGGTGGTGGTGGGGTGGTGGTGATGATGATATGATGATGATGATGATGATGATGATGATGGGTGGTGGTGGTGATGGTGGTGGTGAGGTGATATGGTGGGGGGTGATGGTGGTGATGTGGTGGTGGTGGTGATGTTGGTGGTGGTGAGGTGGTCGGGGGTGGTGGTTGGGGTGGTTTTGGCGGTGATGGTGGTGGGGTGGTGGTGAGAGTGAGTGTGGGGAAGGGGATATGGTGGGAAGAGAGATAGAGAAAAGGAGTGACGAGGGAAGCCATGAGGGAGGGAGTAAAAAAAAAGATTTAGGAAAAGGAAGCCAAGGGAAAACTGCATGGAGATAGAGAGAGAAGAAGGGAGAGGGGAGAGCGGGGAGGGGGGGAGAGACGGGGAAAGGGGGGGAGAGACGGGGAGGTGGGGAGAGATGAGGAGGGAGGGAGATACCGGGAAGGGGAGAGAGAGAGATGTAGCTCTAGAACTGCTGAAGAACAAAAAAAAAAAAAAGGGGGGTAGAGAGGGGGAAAAACAAAACGGTAAGTTGAAAGGGGGGAGTAGAAAGAAAAGAACGTTGATATTAAGGATAAAGGAAGAAAAACGTGGGAAAAGGGAAAAAGGCAAAGAAAGCGGGGGAGAGGGTAAGAGAAAAGTGGTTCAAAGAAAACAGGTACGAGGGAGAAAGAATGAAGGTTTGAAAGGGGGTTAACTTTAGAGAGGGGGGGGGGTAAGAGGAGGAGAGGAAAGAAAGGGGTGAGAGAGGGGAAGGAAGAGAGTGGTAAAGAACCAACACTGACCAGGGAATTTACTGCTAAACGCCCGCCTGGCATAGTTGGCTTTAAATTTTGGGAATCTGGGTGGGAATGACGGTCGTTTGGAGAGGGGCGGAGGGGTGAGAGAGGGGCGAAGGTGGTGGAGAGGGGGTGGTGGGGAGGGGTCGGGGTGACGAGAAGGGCTGGATGGGGGTCACAAAGGGTAGGGTGGTGGTGAAAGGGGTCGAGGTGGATGATAGAGGAGAGGGGGCTGTGAGAGGGAACAGCGGTGTAAGAGGGGATGGGAGTGACGGTGTGCTGTCAGTAAGAAGAGACGGGGAAAGACGGTAAAGAAGAATGAATGAAGTAAGAAGGAAGGAAATCTTTTATCAAAAAACTTGAAAATATCCATCATGTACTACAATTTCTTACAATTTTACTTCTGAAGGGTTCCCAGAGTTTTCTACTCTGGAAGCCCAGCCCTGGGCCAGGCTTGTCTGCTGCCTGGTCAATTAGGTGTTACTGCAGGCACCCCGCTGGCCCACACATCCATCACAGCCTGGCTGATTGGCGTAGGAAATTGTCTAGTTTCCAGCTGAAGACTTCCACACTTGCTCTGGCAGTGTTTCTGATACCTTCTGGGAACACAGTGTTGTTGCAATATTTACTTAGTGTGCCCACGGCGCCCCTGCATTTCAAGGGGTTTATTCTACACATTCTCAAATATCTCCCCGTCCAGTGACTGTGTACAAGTTTGGGACTAGGTCCTCAAGTACATTCCGATTATATATTATGTATCTTTCTCTCCTCTGCTTCAGCGGGTACAAATTTAAGACTCCGAAGAGCTCCAGGTACTGTACTGTTTCTATTCAGAATGATGGCTGAATCTGTTGCAGCTCTGATATGTCTCCTGCCCTGAATAGAGCTATCAACACCGAACAGTAAGCAAGAGAGCACAAGCGAACTGAAAAGTGTCAACAGTGGCACAACTTCTCTTGTTTTCAAAGTCCTCGTTATCCACACACAATACTCCAGTATTGTGTGTGGATAATGATGACATTCTTACATAGGATAAGACACTCCAGCAGGTGCTGGAGTGCCTTACATAAGACCAGAGCGCCTTCTTATGTAGGATGACATTCCAGCAGGTACTGGAGTTTGTTACACAGGACATAACATTCCAGCAGGTACTGGAGTTTTTAACACATTATTCCCCTGAATGCTACCCACAAAAGTCTGTTAATACCCTGGTACCTATTTTTTACCACTAGGTGGACAGTGGCAGCAATGGACGAAGGAAACAGGACCCCATGCCAGGGGATCGAACCTGGGTCCTTGCAACTGAAAGGACTAACAGTTGAACGGTCTTGCTGGTGAAACACATAGTACTGTAGTCACCAACAGTGACTGATCAATCAGACTGTGAAATTCATATATATAATAACTGTGAACAATGTTCAACTATTCATATGAATAATTCTATTTCTGTTTTATTTTATAATTCAGACATTGAGAATGTCGGATTATAATAATTCAGTATAATGTTATATTTAAACAGTCATAAACGGCGTGTTAAACGGTGATATAAATGGCGATAGGTTACTAAAGGAGTACTAAGAACTTTCACATACAACATATATATATATATATATATATATATATATATATATATATATATATATATATATATATATATATATATATATATATATATATATACATACATACATATACATGAGAAAGCGAGAAGCTTACAGCACTCCTCTGCATCTCGCATCTGCTTGATAGTAGGGGTTGCAATATCCTGTACGAGGCACAAGTACGCTCACACCTTGAGTATGCTCCACTTTCTTGGTTTGCCTGCCCCCCCTCTCATCTGCGACTGCTTGACAGAGTAGAGAACAGAGCAAGACGTCTCATTTCTCGCCTGGACCCATCCTGGATAGATCTGTCATTTCAGCAGAGCCTTCAACACAGGAGGGATGTGGGTGGCCTTACTGTTATGTACAAGGCCAACATTGATAAATTAGACACATGTGCAACTCTTGGGTATCTTTATTGAGGAAACGTTTCGCCACACAGTGGATTCATCAGTCCATACAAAGGAGAATCTTGAAGAACAGGAGGAGAATGAGGTAATCAGTCCCTCAACCTTGAGTCGATGTGGTCAGTCCATCAATCTTGAATAGAATACGGCATACGTGCGGAGAAGGAGCTTATAAACCGTTTGTAGGAGAGGAGTAGCAGTCATAGGCGGTGTCACATTTGTTCAATGTGGAAGTAGGTCGTGCCCAAGAATTAGGCAAGCGAAGAATTCCCAAGTATTAAGATCCCAAGAAGTTGCAGTGTCTGACAGGTTTGTAAATGAATGGTTCAGAGAACCGACATGTTGATAAATTAGACACATGTGCAACTCTTGGGTATCTTTATTGAGGAAACGTTTCGCCACACAGTGGCTTCATCAGTCCATACAAAGGAGAATCTTGAAGAACAGGAGGAGAATGAGGTAATCAGTCCCTCAACCTTGAGTCGATGTGGTCAGTCCATCAATCTTGAATAGAATACGGCATACGTGCGGAGAAGGAGCTTATGTGTCTAATTTATCAACATGTCGGTTCTCTGAACCATTCATTTACAAACCTGTCAGACACTGCAACTTCTTGGGATCTTAATACTTGGGAATTCTTCGCTTGCCTAATTCTTGGGCACGACCTACTTCCACACTGAACAAATGTGACACCGCCTATGACTGCTGCCCCTCTCCTACAAACGGTTTATAAGCTCCTTCTCCGCACGTATGCCGTATTTTATTCAAGATTGATGGACTGACCACATCGACTCAAGGTTGAGGGACTGATTACTTCATTCTCCTCCTGTTCTTCAAGATTCTCCTTTGTATGGACTGATGAAGCCACTGTGTGGCGAAACGTTTCCTCAATAAAGATACCCAAGAGTTGCACATGTGTCTAATTTATCAACATATCGGTTCTCTGAACCATTCATTTACAAAGGCCAACATTGTCAAAGAACCACACTTGGATCCACTTCGAGGACAACGTGAAACAAGCTTCTATACCACAAGACGGGCAGAAAGCAGCAACTTCACTCTGGCTGTACCCTTCTCCAGAACATCACTCCATCTGAGATCATATATACCCAGGATGACTCGAGTCTAGAACACATTCGTACAGCATAATGATGTCAACGAGATAAAGTCAGTTGATCAAATGAAAATGCTGGCCCACAGATGGGTCCAACTTCATCCTGTTCCCTACTTGTATGTTTCATAACAATAAAAATATTTTCAAATGAGCTGATGTAGGTAACAGCTCTTAGCTTGTCAATAAAGTTAGGAATCCTTAACCTGTAAATAGCTTGTCAATAAAGCTAGGGATCCTTAACCTAATCTTGTCAAACCTTGTGTAAAAGAGAGGAGAGAGAGAGAGAGAGAGAGAGAGAGAGAGAGAGAGAGGGGCACTCTCTCTCTCTCTCTCATTCCTTACATCGTCTCTGCCATGTTAGCTAAATTGAAAAAGGCTATTTCGTAAAGTGCCGTGAAAAATCTCCGATACTTAGGCATCTGTCCCGTCTGGCGTGGTTGTTTAGCGCCGTGGTTGGGACGTAGATGGCATGGTTCTTGGAGCGGATAGCGTGGTTGTAGAGTTGGCATGGTTGCCAGTGTGGTTAAGATGTTGATGATATGACTGATGAGGCAGGGAGCAACTTATTGGAGGGTGGTGGTTTGTGCGTGGTTGGGGCTTTGGTTGGTCTGTAAGATGGTGGCTTATGTATGGCTGGCAAATCACGGACAATAACTGACGAAAGGCAGTGATTGGTACGTCCTGCCACTGGTTTATAGGATAATAGATAGTGTCGACAAGTATGGTAGACAACCCAGGTCTAAACAATGGCTTTCTAGAAAAGTGGTTGACAGGTGATAGTTGTAGGAATGGTGGTTAGTATTATGATTAGCAAGATGGGAGCTGGTTCATGAAAGAGGGTGGTTGGGGGGGAGTGATGGGGAGTTGTTGGGGAGTGGTTGGGGGGTTGGTACGTACCTAGGACGGCAGGGAACTGGTTGCAAAAGAAAGGGTGGAGATAAGATTCTCCCATACTAGTTCCTGGAGATTCTCCTTCACTAGTTCCTGGAGATTATTCTCCTTCACTATTTCCTGGAAATTCTCCTTCACTAGTTCCTGGATATTCTCCTTCACTAGTTCTGGATTTCTCCTCACTAGTTCCTGGAGATTCTCCCACACTAGTTTCTGGAGATTCTCCTTCACTATTTCCTGGAAATTCTCCTTCACTATTTCCTGGATATTCTCCTTCACTAGTTCCTGGAGATTCTCCCACACTAGTTTCTGGAGATTCTCCCACACTATTCCCTGGAGATTCTCCCATACTAGTCCCTGGAGATTTTCGCAAATTAGTTCCTGGACATTCTCCAATACTAGTTCCTGGTGCTCCCACATCATTCAGTGCATCTCTGTCATCATCACAAGACACAAAATATGAACCTTGCAGAACACCTTGACATACAGGGTCATAAAGAGCTGTTGAACCCCTCGAGGGAGGTTCCAAAAAATAAAAATTGATGTAACTATAACCATAATTTTTAAAGAGGTGGACCGGTAAGCCAGCGGAAGGCCTCGGTCAGAGAATCAAAGCTCCTGTGGCGGGTCGTCATATTACTAAGACCAGCGTCAGGAAACACTTGTCCTGTTTCCTGACAAACCTAACCTAACCCAGGGAGGTTTCTTGGTGGTGAGGGGCTCTTGATCTAGGGAACTGGATCTGTGCTCCAGTTCCCTGAATTAAGCCTGAATACCTTCCATCCCCCCAGGTGTTGTATAATTCCTACGGGTTTAGCACTCACTCAAGGTAATAATAATAATAATAATAATAATAATAATAATAAAATAACCACCTAACACTAGCCTTAAAAAACTAAACTTTAAACCTAAAAAAAAACACCAAGCCAGGATAAAACACACAAAAAGGGATAAAACACAAAAACCAGGATAAAACATGAAAACGATAAAACAAACAAACAAACAAAAAAATACCAGAGAAAGTTAAAACAGGTGGTGTCATCGTGATGACAATAGCGTCACTGTGGCACCACCGGCAACACTGCCAATCGCCGATAACCACGCCGGCACCACCAGCCAGCCGATCCAGCGCAAATTGGCCGGCGGTAAACAGCGAAGAAAGGCGGCGTTTTGGAGCGATTCGATTAGTTACCGAGGATCTGACAGTATGAGTGGCACCCGTCGACAAGTTAGACGAGGATCTGACAGTATGAGTGGCACCCGTCGACAAGTTAGACGAGGATCTGACAGTATGAGTGGCACCCGTCCACAAGTTAGACGAGGATCTAACAGTATGAGTGGCACCCGTCGACAAGTTAGACGAGGATCTGACAGTATGAGTGGCACCCATCCACAAGTTAGACGAGGATCTGGGCAGTATGAGTGGCCCCCCGTCGACAAGTTAGACGAGATCTGACAGTATGAGTGGCAACCGTCCACAAGTTTTGACGAGGATTAACATGTAGAGTGGCCCCGTCGACAAGTTAGACGAGGATCTGACAGTATGAGTGGCACCCGTCCACAAGTTAGACGAGGATCTGGCAGTATGAGTGGCACCCATCCACAAGTTAGACGAGGAAACTGACAGTATGAGTGGCACCCGTCCCCAAGTTAGACGAGGATCTGACAGTATGAGTGGCACCCGTCCACAAGTTAGACGAGGATCTGACAGTATGAGTGGCACCCGTCCACAAGTTAGACGAGGATCTGACAGTATGAAATGGCACCCCGTCCACAAGTTAGACGAGGATCTGACAGTATGAGTGGCACCCGTCCACAAGTTAGACGAGGATCTGACAGTATGAGTGGCACCCGTCCACAAGTTAGACGAGGATCTGACAGTATGAGTGGCACCCGTCCACAAGTTAGACGAGGATCTGACAGTATGAGTGGCACCCGTCCACAAGTTAGACGAGGATCTGACAGTATGAGTGGCACCCGTCCACAAGTTAGACGAGGATCTGACAGTATGAGTGGCACCTGTCCACAAGTTAGACGAGGATCTGACAGTATGAGTGGCACCCGTCGACAAGTTAGACGAGGATCTGACAGTATGAGTGGCACCCATCCACAAGTTAGACGAGGATCTGACAGTATGAGTGGCACCCGTCGACAAGTTAGACGAGGATTTCTGCAGTATGAGTGGCCCCCGTCCACAAGTTAGACGAGGATCTGACAGTATGAGTGGCAACGTCCACAAGTTAGACGAGGATCTGACAGTATGAGTGGCACCCGTCCACAAGTTAGACGAGGATCTGACAGTATGAGTGGCACCCGTCCACAAGTTAGACGAGGATCTGACAGTATGAGTGGCACCCGTCGACAAGTTAGACGAGGATCTGACAGTATGAGTGGCAACCATCCACAAGTTTAGAGAGGATCTGACAGTAAGGTGGCCCCGCACAAGTTAACGAGGTCTGCAGTTGAGTGGCACCCGTCCACAAGTTTGACGAGGATCTGACAGTATGAGTGGGGACCCCGTCCACAAGTTGACGGGGTTGACAGTATGGGGGCACCCTCCACAAGTTAGACGAGGGTTGACAGATGAGTGGGACCCTTCACAAATTAACGAGGGTCACAGTATGAGTGGCACCCCTCGACAAGTTAACGAGGAAATTTACAGTGGTGGCACCCCTCCCACAAGTTAGACGAAGTCGACAGTATATGGCCCCCTCACAAGTTAGACGAGGTCTGACAGTGGGGGCACCCCTCACAAGTTTGCGAAAGATTTTACGTATGGGACCCCGTCCACAAATTGACGAGGGTCTTACGTATGAGTGGCACCCGTGACAAGTTAGACGAGGATTGACAGTATAGTGGCACCCTCCACAGTTTGACGGGATCTGAGTATGAGTGGCACCCGTCGACAAGTTAGACGAGGATCTGACAGTAGGAGTGGCACCCGTCCACAAGTTAGACGAGGATGAGACAGTAAGAGTAGCACTCGTAGACAAGTTAGACGAGCATCCGACAGTAAGAGCGACACACGTCGACGGAGCCACAATAGGCAACTGAAAATAACCCCCAGAGTTATTTTTAAAGAGGTGGACCGGTAAGCCAGCGGAAGGCCTCGGTCAGATGACCAAAAGCTCCAGCGGCGGGTCACATGACTAAGACCCGCGTCAGGATACACTTGTCCTGTTTCCTGACGATTCTTACCTAACCTAACCCCTGAGTTACTCAACTGATGGACTTCAGGAGGGTGAACCCTCAAGGAAGGTTCCCTGATGTTGGTGAGGGGCTCTTGATTTAGGGAATTGGATCTGTGCTCCAGTTCCCCGAATTAAGCCTGAATGCCTTCCACATCCCCCCAGGCGCTGTATAATCCTCAGGGTTTAGCGCTTCCCCTTTGATTATAATAATAATAATAATAATTCAGGAGGGTGAACCCGAATCCCATGGCGTACAGTTACTCTTAGCTGACAGTGGCCCTCTGGGGTGTCTAGACTGATCGTCTAGCGAGTGCCACTCTGTCATTTTTGAGGAAATTCAGAAACTCAAAATGGCTGCCAAGGTGGTGGATGATCATCCATGAATACTCAAGGACATGCCTTGTAACATTATTATTATTATTATCATCAAATTTATTGCTGACGTGTTGGTACATAAAGGACGTTACCTTTTGTGCTCTCATCATTATTACTAATACTGGTAAACAACAGTGATAAGATGTATTCAAGACTATGGAGCTGAACACTTCAAGACTGGAGGGACTGACCACCTCAAAATTATTACTTCAAGCCTGATGATCTAATGACATCTTGGACCTCTCAACTGCTTCTCCTGTCTCCATGCTTAGTCACCTATATATTCGACTGAAGAAGCCAGGTAAGCAAAACATTTCGGAAATAAAGATGCCTGACTCTTCCTCATGTGTCTTGTATTTTTAAATTTCATGTTGATAAGGCTTCGAATCGGATAATTCATATAAATCAGTCATATCTTACTAAAATTAAAACACGTCACAATCTTCAAAACAAGGGGTAAAAATAAAGCAATTTAATATTTTTCTCCACTTCGTTCCTGACAGAAGTAAAATATGTTAAAGCAAAACACGACGACCATCCTCAATGACAGATTAATAAAAAGCTGCTTTCTGTTGACAATTACCGTATTTTCCGGCATATACGGTGCACGACACAAGTATCACAACGGTAAATCAGTAATTATATTCAAGCGTTAATAACCTTTCTACTTTACGCTAAAGCATGACCCTGACCTCGATCATATAGGACGCAGGCTGATTTTTCCAAGACTTTTTGTAGGAAAAAACGCGCGCCTTATATGCCGGAAAATACAGTATGTTACACAACATTCAGTTCAGACAAAATACAAAGTGGTTTTGGCAACTAGACTACATTATTTTACTCTTACTTGCAGCTTACCTATAAACAGTTCCGAGGGTCACTGTCCCGCAGCCTAGTCCAAGACTAGGCCTCCCTGCTGACATCCTGATCAATCAAGTCGTCGGTGCTGGCCGCACGCAGTCCAACGTAGATAACAGCCCAGCTAATCAGGAACTGATATGAGAAACTGATCCAGTTTCCTCTTAAGAAAGAGTCAGGTAGGGGCCATGGTAATTCCCCCTTATGGTGCACAAAAGTCGGGGGCCAGAAGTCTCAGGCAGTGGGTACAGGAAGAGCATTCGAAGTCCCAAGACGTCGGCCGCCAGAAGCGAACACTAAGAAGCTCCCCACGAACACTAGCCCCTTACAGAAAAGTTCACAGAAATCAACCCAAAAGCCACACGCAGGTAAACATCGGAAACCGAACCTTTATAACCAGACTTCTGAACTCAGTTCGGCTGTGCACACACACACACACACACACACACACACACACACACACACACAAAGAAGTCAGTCTCTCAAAAAACAAGCAATAAAGCCTAAGTCACGCTCCTTAGACTTCAGAAGGAACTTAGAGGGACGTGTCCCACAACTGGGTGGGCAACCACACCTCATAATAACAGCGATTTTTATTATCTACCTGGTCTACCTGGAGTGTGTTTCGAGGGTCGACGCCCCTGCGGTCCGGTCCTAGACCAGGGCTCCTGGTGGATGGCCTAATGTACATCCTTATGTACATCCTAACAACATAAGTCAAATAACAATATAACAGTCAAATAATAATATAAAGTCATACATTTACGATTTAGCTATTATCGCAAATATAAGCAATATAAAATTAAATGAAAAAGTAATATACATCATATATATACATAATAATCATTGTAACCCATTCAGGGGTTGCAACAGTGGTGGTGATAGTGGTGGTGGTGGTAGTGGTAGTGGTGGTGGTGGTGCTGGTGGTGGTGGTGGGGTGGTGGTGGTGGTGGTAGTGGTGGTGGTGGTGGTGGTGGTGGTGGTGGTGGTGGTTGTGGGTGTTGGTGGTGGTAGTGGTGGTGGTGACGAGGGTCACATGAGGCTCACCACACACACTTTCCAGCACAGTAAAACATTTCAACTCGACCAAAACACCTCCATTATATCACTTTACCACCACTTTCTGTGATGGATACTGACACGCGACTTGTGTTTAACTTGTCTGTCTTCGGTAACTCCTTCATTCTTTCATCCTTTTACTTCTTCCTCGCCCCCTCCTCTCTAGACCTCCTGTCCTTCCCTTCCTCTCTCTCTCTCTCTCCCTTTCTCTTCGATTACTCAGTTCCCTATACCACCACCCCTCAACCGTTCCCTTATCATTCCTTCCTCACATCTTATTTCCTTCCTTCCAGTCTCCCAATTCACATCTTTTCATTCCCAACCCTTCTCTCTCTCGATGAAACCCCCAACTAAACGTCCCCAGTTGACGCGGTCGACACCCCTCCCTCTCCCTCTCTCTCTCTCTCTCTCTCTCTCTCTCTCTCTCTCTCTCTCTCTCTCTCTCTCTCTCTCTCTCTCTCTCTCTCTCTCTCTCTCCCCTCCCCACCTGGAGCCCACAAGCGTAGCGTGACATATTAAACTACCCAAGAGGAAAAACATGGGCATTTATCTGTCCGGCGTCCACTTTATCCGGCCGTGTAATTGAATTAAACCGGCCGCTGCCCGTTACAACGGCACAAATGGTTCGTCTCATTCCTAGTGAAAGCAGCCATCTTGTTCTTCCTGGTGTCCAGTGAAAGAGGTGATAAACGAGTGAGAAATGGTGATAGACAAGTGAGAGATGGGGGTGACAGTGAGTAGAGGAATGGGAGTGATGGAGTAATGACGGGGAAAGGAGATCCGTACTTATATCCCTGCGTGTGTGTATCCATACGCGCGTGAAGTATCCGTGCGTGCGTATGTGACCGGGAGAGCGGCAAGTTGTGACTTTCCGCGCTTGTGAACACGTCTCAGAAACTTTTTCTTGAGGGAATATCGCCAAGATCTACATCTGAGTTTTAATACACACTCCTCGCCTCCCATGGTCAGGATGGGGAGGAAGAGTAGTAGTAGTAATAATAGTACTAGCAGTAGTAGTAGTAGTAGTAGTAGTGGTAGTAATAGTAGTAGTAGTAGTAGTAGTAGTAGTAATAGTAGTAGTAGTAGTAGTAGTAGTAATAGTAGTAGTGGTAGTAATAGTAGTAGTAACAGTAGTGGTAGTAATAGTAGTAGTAGTAGTAGTAATAGTAATAGTAGTAGTAATAGTAGTAGTAATAGTAATAGTAGCAGTAGTAGTAGTCTTAGAGTAGTGGTTGCTGGAAATATCCAAAGCTCAAGCAACATACCACAAGAGTCTTTGAGCATGGAGCGGGCCGCGGGGGTGTTGACCCCTGGAACACCCACCAGGTTCTGTGACAAGCCAACACTGAGCCACAGTTAACTGAGTCTACTAGCACTGTAAACACGTAACCTGATAGTCACTAATAATAAACTATAAACTAAGAAAGAGCCACTGTCACGGATCACAGCACAGTAGTATACATTTGATATACCTTTGATGAGTTCCCAGAATTTTTCCCTTCCAGCGCTCGGCCATGGGCCAGGCTCGTCTGGTGCTTGCCTGGTCAACCAGGCTGTTGCTGCTGGTGGCCCGCTGGACCACATATCCATCACAGCCCGGTTGTTCTGGCACATGGTGAAGATATACTTCTGACTTTGATGAGTTTCGAGAGTCTACTCCCGGAGCCCGGCCATGGGCCAGGCTCGTCCCAGTATACCATCTCTTAACACTATACTAGTGACGGCCACTTTAGTTTACAGTGTAATATATATCCCCTCCACCCTCTCCCCACCTGAACCCCCCTCCTCCCCCCTCTCCCCACCTGAACCCCCCTCTTCCCATCCCCCCCCCACTAACGTCTCAGAAACCCAAAGAAGAAAATTTTGTGACTCTCTTGGTGCGTCTCCTTTAAAAATATACAATGCTATGACCCCCCTCCCACCCCCCCCCCCTGCACTGTCGCACTACTGCATCGCACCAACACCCACTTACAATCATCCTCACCTCCTCCTCTATCCCACCTTCACTGTTCCCTCTTCTTCCTTCACTGTTTCTCTTCTTGTTCTTCCACTTCTTCCTTCACTTCCCATATTCTACCCATCCTCTGCTCCTCATCTCATCGCTTCCCACTATCTTTCCCCTATTTTCCTCCTAATCCTCTTCCTTCCCCTCTTTTCCTATTCCCTCTCTTCCTTCCTCTTTTGCCCTCTTTCATTTCGTCACCTTTTTTCCGTCCCGCTTCTACTTTGCTTCCTTTTCTCCCCCTTCCCTCTCGCTACTTCCTCTTCCTCCTCCATCCTCGTTACTTCCTCTTCGTCCTCTTCCTGCACATAATTTCCTCACTATGTAAACAAAGTGGTCACAAATTAGAGCCGGGGACGCAAACTTTCGCACACTCCACAACAATGGCCAACCTCCCTCAACGCTAAATTAAATTCCGCAAACACTACAACAGACATTCCCTGACCGCTAAATTAACCTCCGCGAACTATATACTGCACCAACAATTCATTCGCTCGCCGCCAAATTTGACTCCCCCGCCGTCAAGGCCAAATTAAATTTCGCAGAGCGTCTCTTTGGCGCCAAAAATTATTCTTCGCTGTGTTCGTGAACACCGCCAAATTAGCTCGTGGAAAATATAGCGATCGGGAAATCTCTATTGGCGAGGAGCCGTCAGTATCGCCAAACTTAACCAGGAAAGCGATAAGTGTTGTTTTGCGAATTAAGAATGTTGGAGATATCTTAGCAATTAAGAATGTTGGAGAGGTTATCGTGCGAATGAAGAATGTTGGAGGTAAGTTATCTTAGCAATTAAGAAGGTTTGTGATAAGATTTTTTCTTAAAAATCCAGTTCAGGATTTAGTTATGGTCCAGGACGGACCGAAACGTGGTCCAGTTTTTATTTTCAATTTGTGGACCAGTTATAACTTGTGCCATCCATGGTACACTAGTACCATCCACGGTACACTAGTACCATCCATGGTACATTAGTACCATCCATGGTACACTAGTACCATCCACGGTACACTAGTACCATCCACGGTACACTAGTACCATCCATGGTACATTAGTACCATCCATGGTACACTAGTACCATCCACGGTACACTAGTACCATCCACGGTACATTAGTACCATCCACGGTACACTAGTACCATCCACGGTACATTAGTACCATCCATGGTACACTAGTACCATCCATTGGTACACTAGTACCATCCACGGTACACTAGTACCATCCACGGTACATCTAGTACCATCCACGGTACACTAGTACCATCCACGGTACACTAGTACCATCCACGGTACACTAGTACCATCCACGGTACACTAGTACCATCCATGGTACACTAGTACCATCCACGGTACACTAGTACCATCCACGGTACATTAGTACCATCCACGGTACACTAGTACCATCCACGGTACATTAGTACCATCCATGGTACACTAGTACCATCCATGGTACACTAGTACCATCCACGGTACACTAGTACCATCCACGGTACACTAGTACCATCCACGGTACACTAGTACCATCCACGGTACACTAGTACCATCCACGGTAACTAGTACATCCACGGTACACTGGTACCATCCACGGTACACTAGTACCATCCACGGTACACTAGTACCATCCACGGTACACTGGTACCATCCACGGTACACTAGTACCATCCACGGTACACTAGTACCATCCACGGTACACTAGTACCATCAACGGTACACTAGTACCATCCACGGTACACTAGTACCATCCACGGTACATAGTACACTATCCACGGTACACTAGTGCCATCCACGGTAACTAGTACCATCACGGTACACCCCCAAGGGACCATCCACGGTACACTAGTACCATCCACGGTACACTAGTACCATCCACGGTACACTAGTACCATCCACGGTACACTAGTACCATCCACGGTACACTAGTACCATCCACGGTACACTAGTTACCCATCCACGGTACACTGGTACCATCCACGGTACACTAGTACCATCCACGGTACACTAGTACCATCCACGGTACACTAGTACCATCCACGGTACACTAGTACCATCCACGGTACACTAGTACCATCCACGGTACACTAGTGCCATCCACGGTACACTAGTGCCATCCACGGTACACTAGTACCATCCACGGTACACTAGTACCATCCACGGTACACTAGTACCATCCACGGTACACTAGTGCCATCCACGGTACACTAGTGCCATCCACGGTACACTAGTACCATCCACGGTACACTAGTGCCATCCACGGTACACTAGTGCCATCCACGGTACACTAGTACCATCCACGGTACACTTGCAAAGTTCCCTCTTGAAGAATCACATTAAGTGTCGTCTTCAAGTGCCAGTTGGTAACAGTTGTTATACGTCAAGGTTGTTGGAATGTCTTGAAACCCTCACTGGTTGATTAAAGTTGTTAATGTGTCACAGTAAGGAGCCTGGGGTTGATCCCAAGCAATCCTTATTCAATTTAGACCTATTAATTGGGTAACTTTTTTCATTTCTGTTCTTCATTCAAATCTCTTCTGCAGCTGCACTAACAAACCCACCTACCACCACCTACTCTACCCAAGCCTTCACACCTACCACCACCTACTCTACCCAAGCCTTCACACCTACCACCACCTACTCTACCCAAGCCTTCACACCTACCACCACCTACTCTACCCAAGCCTTCACACCTACCACCACCTACTCTACCCAAGCCCTTCACACCTACCACCACCTACTCTACCCAAGCCTTCACACCTACCACCACCTACTCTACCAAGCCTTCACACCTACCACCACCCACTCTACCCAAGCCTTCACACTACCACCACCTACTCTACCCAAGCCTTCCACCTACCACCACCTACTCTACCAGCCTTCACACCTCCACACCTACTCTACCCAAGCCTTCACACCTACCACCACCTATTTTACCCAAGCCTCCATCTACCACCACCTACCCTACCCAAGCCCCCACTTGCCACCACCTACTACCACCTACCATACACAAGCCGCCACCTACCCTGCCTTCAATTCACCCATCGTCCCAAATCTTATTTACTAAACTGGCATATATATTTGCATGTATAATTAACTGGCGTGCAAATGTTGTCTGCGAACATCTGAAGTCGTCAATGATGGAAGTGTGCCCCCACAGACACTGTGAACGCCGAGTGCAGCGTTGAAATTATCTCACCACCAACGCTGCTCATATCAACTTTATTTTTAAACATTTTTAACAGTTGATGCTATTGATGTTGTTGATTGCATTACTACTGAACGGTATTACTTGAAACGTAGGCGAGAAAGACATCAAAATTTACACCTGGAAAATCCTAAAGGGTCTGGTGCCAAACCTGCACAGTGAAATGATTACATAGCCTGATCGATCAATCCAGTCTGGGACCGGGCCACGGGCGTCCAGGTCCCAGGAGGCCTCCAAGTATATACACGGGAAGCACTAAATCACATGGATTATATAGAGCCTGGGAAATGGCAGGAACCGTGTACAATTGTTATGGATTCCATCACATACTGAACTACTCCTTCATGATAAAGTTGATAAATTCACTCAAGTACCATAAAGGAAAATGTGAATATAACTTTATTATGTTTGCGTCTAGCATTTGGAATGATATCAGGGAAGAAGTAAATAATGAAAATGAATGTCATAGGAGCGCAGTTAGAAGCCTGATTAGATCTACCACTCACTACGATAACATGAAAAGCAGATAAATAGGTTTAGGGAACAACCTTCAATGTAAAACAGATTGAATGACGTAGCCAGGCTTAGGCTTGGTTACAAGTGCTTCTGGCAGTTTGACAGATACTCAGATGATAACCATATTAAATGCAAAGTATGTGGCCAGACCTATGGTCACTATCTTGAATATTATGTACATAATTGTACACTTATTGAGGAATACAAAGAAACATAATATAACCTATTGATATGACAAGGTATTTTACTAATGAAAATAAGATACTAGATATATTAAGCAAATATAATAAAATTGATCTGTAACAGATGAGACATAATCTGTTGATATAAATCCAGATGTACTCCTGTTAACCCTTTTGAGGCCTAGTTCCTAGGCCTTTTGTGTATCCATATGCTCTTGCGCTACCATCCATAGGATAGATATGGGGTGCACAATAAACTAGCCACTCCGGCGGCATTAAACTCTAAGATGAATGAGAGATGAGGAAGTGAGTGAGGTAGAAGTAGAGGAGAGTGATGGAGTGAGGAGAGAAGTGATGAGGTGAAGAGAGAGAGTAGTTGAGTGGAGGTGAGGGAGAGAGGAAGGTGAGTGGAGGTGAGGAAGAGAGAGTTAGTGGAGGTGAGGAGAGAGGAAGGTGAGTGGAGGTGAAGGAGAGAGAGGAAGTTGAGTGGAGGTGAGGGAGAGGAAGGTGAGTGGAGGTGAAGGAGAGAGAGGAAGTTGAGTGGAGGTGAGGAGAGAGAGGAAGGTGAGTGGAGGTGAGGGAGAGAGAGGAAGGTGAGTGGAGGTGAGGGAGAGGAAGTGAGTGGAGGGAGAGAGAGTAGTGAGTGGAGGTGAGGAGAGAGAGGAAGGTGAGTGGAGGTGAGGGAGAGAGAGGAAGGTGAGTGGAGGTGAGGAGAGAGAGGAAGTGAGTGGAGGTGAGGGAGAGAGAGGAAGGTGAGTGGAGGTGAGGGAGAGAGAGGAAGGTGAGTGGAGGTGAGGGAGAGGAAAGTGAGTGGAGGTGAAGGAGAGAGAGTAAGTTGAGTGGAGGTGAGGGAGAGAGAGGAAGGTGAGTGGAGGTGAGGGAGAGAGAGGAAGGTGAGTGGAGTGAGGGAGAGAGGAAGTTGAGTGGAGGTGAGGGAGGGAGAGAGGAAGGTGAGTGGAGGTGAGGAGAGAGAGAGAGGAAGGTGAGTGGAGGTGAGGGAGAGAGGGAAGGTGAGTGGAGGTAGGGAGACTGGAAGGCGAAGGGATGAGGGAGATTTGAAGGGAGGGGTGAGGGAGCGTGGAAGGTGAGGGGGAGGGGGTAAGGGAGAGATTAAGGATGTAGTGAGATTGGAAAGGGTACTCTGATGAACTGTAACAACAATAATAACACATTAACAACATAACATTTCTTCAAGAGCTTCCTTCCCTGCTTCCCTTTTTTGTTGTCTTTAGCCGCCCCTTTCTTCCTGACTTTCTCCATTCCTACCACAACCTTCCCCTCCCTCTCTCTCCCTTATGATTTTCTCCTCCTCCTCTTACCCCTCTCCATTCCTCCCTTCAACCCTCTCCTATCGTCTCTTGCCCTTGCATCCTAATTTCTTGCTCCAGCTCCCTCTCTCCAGGCTCCGTGTACTTCTTCCCTCGTCCGTGTATACTGTTCCCCTGGCTAAGTGAACCTTGCTATCCAAACTACACCACAATCCTTTCAAACATGATCCGCTCTCTGTGCTACACATTTCCTTCTTGAAGGATCCTCTTTCCCTGGCAGACACTCCCTTAAGGATCCCTTCCTGGTAGTCACATCATCTTCCCAACACACTGCAGTAAGATCACCACTGACTGGAGCCTAGTTGATGGTCGTCTTGTTGATGGTCGTCTTGTTGATGGTCGTCTTGTTGATGGTCGTCTTGTTGATGGTCGTCGTGTTGATGGTCGTCTTGTTGATGGTTGTCTTGTTGATGAAACTGACCTTGTTGAACACCTCCCTCATGAAATCCTTGTGTTTTGCTATACCAGTGTTATGTTTTGAAGGGATCCTACAGGATCCCTTCCTACAGACAACCGATTCTCTTCCCCCTCGTTAAAACCTGGCCAAAACCTTCCCCCCCCCCTTCTCCCCTTCTAACACCTCTTTCCAACCTTCCAAGTGGTCAATTAACCTTCCCTTCTAAAACTGCACAACTCTGCCAGCAGCGTCCGTCACCTTGGCTTCCTTCACACATTTACAAACCAAAATAGCTTCCAGAAATAAGCAACTTTCACTTAATTAAAAAATAAACTAGCTTTATTCCATGACATGTATTTATTTCATGTTGGATATACAGAAAAGTGCGTATTATTCAAGCTACTTATATTATACCCAAGTATAATTTGTGCAAGTGTATACCGTATACAGGAAAGTGTTTTATTTAGTGAATATTATGCAGCGTTTTACACTAGCGTTATAACATTCAGTAGAGTAAAATGTCTTGTACACCTGTGTATACACCTGTGGCCGATTTCGAGTCTTCCTACTACCTTTCCACACACACACACACACACACACACACACACACACACACACACACACACACACACACACATATATATACATACACACACACATATATATATACATATATGTGTGTGTGTGTGTATGTGTGTATATGTGTGGTGTGTTGTGTGTGTGTGTGTATGTGTGTGTGTATGTATGTGTGTGTGTGTGTGTGTGTGTGTGTGTGGTTGTGTGTGTGTGTGTGTTGTGTGTGTGTGTGTTGTGTGCGTATATGTGTGTGTTAGTTACCATTGTCCTAGGCACATGTCGATTAGACACTAGGCCTGTTTGTGTGTGTGGTAGGTGTGTGTGTTTTTAATACCATTTGTCCTAGGCACATTCGATTAGACACTAGGCCTGTTGTAGGTGTTAGTTACCATTTCGTCCTAGAACATGTCGATTAGACACTAGGCCTGTTGTAGGTGTGAGGTGTGTGTGTGTGTGTGTGTGTGTGTGTAGTGTGTGTGTGTGTGTGTGTGTGTGTTAGTTACCATTTTGTCCTAGGCACATGTCGATTAGACACTAGGCTGTTGTGTGTGTGTAGGTGTGTAGGTGTGTGTAGGTGTGTGTGTGTGTGTGTGTGTGTGTTAGTTACCATTTTGTCCTAGGCACATGTCGATTAGACACTAGGCCTGTTGTGTGTGTGTAGGTGTGTAGGTGTGTGTAGGTGTGTGTGTGTTTTAATACCATTTTGTCCTAGGCACATGTCGATTAGACACTAGGCCTGTTGTAGGTGTTAGTTACCATTTCGTCCTAGGCACATGTCGATTAGACACTAGGCCTGTTGTAGGTGTGTAGGTGTGTGTGTGTGTGTGTGTGTGTGTGTGTGTGTGTGTGTGTGTGTGTGTGTGTGTTAGTTACCATTTTGTCCTAGGCACATGTCGATTAGACACTAAGCCTGTTGTGTGTGTAGGTGTGTGTGTACTCACCTAGTTGTACTCACCTAGTTGAGGTTGCGGGGGTCGAGTCCGAGCTCCTGGCCCCGCCTCTTCACTGATCGCTACTAGGTCACTCTCCCTGAGCCGTGAGCTTTATCGTACCTCTGCTTAAAGCTATGTATG
Organism: Cherax quadricarinatus; assembly: GCF_026875155.1. NCBI lineage: Eukaryota > Metazoa > Arthropoda > Malacostraca > Decapoda > Parastacidae > Cherax > Cherax quadricarinatus. Next base: position 37,827,744 of record NC_069426.1, on the reverse strand, counting down.
GATCCTGCCTCCACTACATCGCTTCCCAAACTATTCCACTTACTGACTACTCTGTGGCTGAAGAAATACTTCCTAACATCCCTGTGATTCATCTGTGTCTTTAGCTTCCAACTGTGTCCCCTTGTTACTGTGTCCAATCTCTGGAACATCCTGTTTTTGTCCACCTTGTCAATTCCTCTCAGTATTTTGTATGTCGTTATCATGTCCCCCCTATCTCTCCTGTCCTCCAGTGTCGTCAGGTTGATTTCCCTTAACCTCTCCTCGTAGGACATACCTCTTAGCTCTGGGACTAGTCTTGTTGCAAACCTTTGCACTTTCTCTAGTTTCTTTACGTGCTTGGCTAGGTGTGGGTTCCAAACTGGTGCCGCATACTCCAATATGGGCCTAACGTATACGGTGTACAGGGTCCTGAACGATTCCTTATTAAGATGTCGGAATGCTGTTCTGAGGTTTGCTAGGCTCTGGAACTAACCTTGTCGCAAACCTTTGTACTTTCTCTAGTTTCTTGACGTGCTTTATCAAGTGCGGGTTCCAAACAGGTGCTGCATACTCCAGTATGGGCCTGACATACACGGTGTACAGTGTCTTGAATGATTCCTTACTAAGGTATCGGAATGCTGTTCTCAGGTTTGCCAGGCGCCCATATGCTGCAGCAGTTATCTGATTGATGTGTGCTTCCGGAGACATGCTCGGTGTTATACTCACCCCAAGATCTTTCTCCTTGAGTGAGGTTTGCAGTCTTTGGCCACCTAGCCTATACTCTGTCTGTGGTCTTCTGTGCCCTTCCCCTATCTTCATGACTTTGCATTTGGCAGGATTAAATTCGAGAAGCCATTTGCTGGACCAGGTGTCCAGTCTGTCCAGGTCTCTTTGAAGTCCTGCCTGGTCCTCATCAGATTTAATTCTCCTCATTAACTTCACATCATCTGCAAACAGGGACACTTCTGAGTCTAATCCTTCCGTCATGTCGTTCACATATACCAAAAATAGCACTGGTCCTAGGACCGACCCCTGTGGGACCCCGCTCGTCACAGGTGCCCACTGTGATACATCATTACGTACCATGACTCGTTGTTGCCTCCCTGTCAGGTATTCTCTGATCCATTGCAGTGCCCTTCCTGTTATATGTGCCTGATGCTCTAGCTTCTGCATTAATCTCTTGTGAGGAACTGTGTCAAAGGCCTTCTTGCAGTCCAAGAAGATGCAATCAACCCACCCCTCTCTCTCTTGTCTTACTTCTGTTATTTTATCATAAAACTCCAGAAGGTTTGTGACACAGGATTTGCCTTCCATGAATCCGTGCTGGTTGGCATTTATACTCCTGTTCCGTTCCAGGTGCTCCACCACTCTCCTCCTGATAATCTTCTCCATAATTTTGCATACTATACACGTCAATGACACAGGTCTATAGTTTAGTGCCTCTTTTCTGTCTCCTTTTTTAAAAATGGAAACTACATTTGCCGTCTTCCATACCTCAGGTAGTTGCCCAGTTTCCAGGGATGTGTTGAAGATTGTGGTAAGTGGCACGCACAACATATCTGCTCCCTCTCTAAGGACCCACGGGGAGATGTTGTCCGGTCCCATTGCCTTTGAGGTATCGATGTCCCTTAGCAGTTTCTTCACCTCCTCCTCATCTGTATGTATGTCGTCCAGCACTTGTTGGTGTATTCCTTGCTGGTGTCCCCATCTGGTCTGTTCCCCCAGAGTCCTTCCTGTCTCTACTGTAAATACTTCCTTAAATCTCGTGTTGAGCTCCTCACATACCTCTTGATCGTTTCTTGTGAGTTCTCCACCTTCTTTCCTCAGCCTTATCACCTGGTCCTTGACTGTTGTCTTCCTCCTAATGTGGCTATACAGCAGTTTCGGGTCAGATTTGACTTTCGATGCTATGTCGTTTTCATACTGTCGCTGGGCCTCCCTCCTTATCTGTGCATACTCGTTTCTGGCTCTTCTACTAATCTCCTTGTTTTCCTGGGTCCTATGCCTCCTGTACCTTTTCCATTCTCTGTTGCACTTAGTTTTTGCCTCCCTACACCTTCGGGTAAACCAAGGACTCGTTTTGGTCTTCCTATTATTTCTGTTTCCCTTGGGAACAAAACTTTCCTCTGCCTCCTTGCACTTTGTTGCCACATATTCCATCATCTCGTTTACTGATTTTCCTACCATTTCTCTGTCCCACTGAACCTCCTGCAGGAAGTTTCTCATACCTGTGTAGTCCCCCCTTTTATAGTTTGGCCTGTCCCCTTCAGTTCCTGTTACCTTCTCCACTTGTAACTCTACTATATAGTCAAAACTCAGAACCACATGATCGCTAGCTCCAAGGGGCCTCTCGTAAGTGATGTCCTCAATGTCTGAACTGCTCAGGGTGAACACAAGATCCAGTCTTGCTGGCTCATCCTCCCCTCTCTCTCTGGTTGTGTCCCTGACATGTTGATGCATGAGGTGTGTGTGTGTGTGTGTGTGTGTGTGTGTGTGTGTGTGTGTGTGTGTGTGTGTGTGTGTGTGTGTGTGTGTGTGCGTGCGTGTGTGTGCGTGCGCGTGTGCGTGCGTGCGCGCGCGCGTGCGTGTGTGAAAGGCAGCAGGAAGACTCGAAATCGGCCACAGGTGCACACACAGGTGCAGAAGACATTCCACTCCACTGAATGCTACAACGCCAGTGCAAAACGCTGCATAATATTCACTAAATAAAACACTATAGTATATATATATATATATATATATATATATATATATATATATATATATATATATATATACACACACACACATATATATATACACACACATTAAAAATGAAATTACAAATGCACTTTTGAAACATGATTTGTCTATGTATCAACAACTGTAATCTGTCAAAGGCGTCAATAAATATGTGTGTGTGAGAGTGGTTGTACGGAACCCTCCAATATGTACTGATGTACATGTTCCTACACCAGTATGCACTTATTCCTACACCATTATGTACCTGTTCCTGCACCACCATGTCCCAATGTACTTGTTTCCACAAGAGTTGAGTTTCAGCTCCCGGACCTTGCCTCTCAATCCTCTGATCCTTTTTCACTTATGTGTTTAGTTTAAATCTGTTTCTACTTCTGTAGGTATCTGACCAAACTTCCTGACTGACGCTGTGATCAACTAAACTGTTGAATCATGCACCTTGCACTATGACTACTGAACACCGGCTGCTACGCTGAGGGGACTGATTACGTCATCTTCCACTGTTTTCCTTGTGTAGCCCTACACAATTGCTGAAGCAATTCGTAGCCATCTTGATAGGCATAAATTGATTAATAAATCACAACACGGTCTTACAAAGGGGCGTTCCTGTCTTACGAATTTACTAACTTTTTTCACTAAGGTGTTTGAGGAGGTAGATCATGGTAATGAATATGATATTGTGTATATGGCCTTCAGTAAGGCTTTCGATAGAGTTCCACATCAGAGGCTATTGAGGAAACTTAACGCACATGGAATAGGAGTAATTTTTTCCTGGGTAAAGGCATGGCTGACAAACAGGCAGCAGAGAGTTTGCATAAATGGGGAGAAATCAGAATGGGGGCACGTCACAAGCGGTGTTCCGCAGGGGTCAGTGTTGCGCCCGTTGTTGTTCACAGTTTACATAAACGACATAGATGAGGGAATAATAGCGACATAAGCAAATTTGCTGATGACATCAAAATAGGCCGTCCAATTCATTCTAATGAGGACACTAGAGCACTCCAGGATGATTTGAATAGACTGATGCAATGGTCGGAGAAGTGGCAGATGCAGTTTAATATCGACAAATGCAAAGTTCTAAATGTTGGACAGGAAAATAACCATGTCACATATAAACAAAATAATATAGATCTTAATATTACTGATTGCGAAAAGGATTTAGGAGTTCTGGTTAGCAATAATCTAAAACCAAGACAACAGTGCATTAGTGTTCGCAATAAAGCTAACAGAATCCTTGGCTTCATATCTAGAAGTATAAATAATAGAAGTCCTCAGGTTGTTCAACTCTATATATCCTTGGTTAGGCCTCATTTAGATTATGCTGCACAGTTCTGGTCATCGTATTACAGAATGGATATAAATGCTCTGGAAAACGTGCAGAGGAGGATGACAAAGTTGATCACATGTATCAGAAATCTTCCCTATGAGGATAGACTGAGGGCCCTGAATCTGCACTCTCTCGAAAAGCGTAGAATTAGGGGGGATATGATCGAGGTGTATAAATGGAAAACAGAAATAAATAAAGGGGATGTAAATAGCGTGCTGAAAATTTCCAGCCAAAACAGGACTCGCAGCAATGGTTTCAAGTTGGAAAAATTCAGATTCAGGAAGGATATAGGAAAGCACTGGTTTGGTAATAGAGTTGTGGATGAGTGGAACAAACTCCCGAGTACAGTTTTAGAGGCTAAAACGTTGTGTAGTTTTAAAAATAGGTTAGATAAATACATGAGTGGGTGTGGGTGGGTGTAAGTTGGACCTGACTAGCTTGTGCTACTAGGTCTGATGCCGTGCTCCTTCCTTAAGTGGAAGTGACCTGAATAGGTTAGTCATTGGGCTTATCCGGGGAGGGGGGGGCATGGACCTGCTTCGCATGGGTCAGTAGACCTGCTGCAGTGTTCCTTCTTTCTTATGTTCTTCTTAAGTCTGAGGGACTTATCAACTTATATTGTCAGGCCGGGAACTACCGCCTGGTCTGAGGCCAAGCTTCCTTACTGATTGCCTGGTTAACCAGGCTGTTGCTGTTCGTGGTCCGCTGGCCCACATAGCCATCACAGCATGGTTGATCTTCCACTCTTCTGAGATAGTAGTCCAGTTCCAGTTTCTTCTTGAAGACATCAAAGTTTATTAATTCTCTGGTAGACGAGTAAAGGTATGTCAGTCTTTGATGTTGTCAGCCCAGACATCATACACTCTGTTAAGAAACATTTAGAAATGCTCTGAGACACACTCAAATTCACTGAAACAATTTGAAATGCTTTCCAACACTTCTGTCTTTCGTATGAAAAATACCCATATATTACACAAGAGTCTTATTCACAAAAGACCTCACCATCTAAGTATACGCTATCTCCTCACTTATTCATTCTCTCTCTCTCTCTCTCTCTCTCTCTCTCTCTATCTCTCCCACAGGTAACCTCGCATCCTAGTCACTTAGAGCTGGGTGACACCAGTACTTTCCTCACATAAAGGCTATCCCCCAAACTTGCTATTAATATAATGTGTTCTCACTCCCATTAGGGAGAATGGGAATGGGGGAAGGGGTGAGTGGTATGGTGGTAAGTGGGGTGGATCGTGTTGGAGGTGGTGGAAGGCAGGTGCCTCACCCACGTATAAAAGTGGGAGAATGGGTTCGGGAGTTGGTGTGGGTGTTCTTGCTATCGTGAATGATGGTGGGGAGGAGTGAGGTAATATGTGAGTGTACTCACTGACTGGTATACATTCAATAAGATATTAATGTACTCACTGACTGGTACACACTCAGTAAGATATTAATGTACTCACTGACTGATACACACTCAGTAAGATATTAATGTACTCACTGACTGATACTCGGCAAAATAAGAGTGTATCCACTGACTGGCAGACAATAATTCATCTTTGCGGGGTCCAGTGTATTGAATTTGCCTCCGCTTCTGCCTCATCCAAGTTATTCCACTTTTCTACAGCCCTCAGGCTAAAAAAAAAAAGTACTTCCTAACATCTCTATGGCTCTTCTGCGTCTTCAGCTGCCACTTGTGTCCACTTGCTCCTGGTCCACGCATCTCAAACACGCTATCCATATCCACCCTTCCAATTCCTCTTACTATTTTGTATTTCGTAATCACGCTCCTCTAGTCCTCCTTTTTGTGAAGGTAGTCACGTTATCTTCCCTAAACATCCCCTAGTAGTTTTGGAACTAGTTATATTGCAAACGTTTGGACCTTCCAGAGATTATGCATGCATACCTGGAGGAAGTTTCAGGGGTCAGCGCCCCCTAGGCCTGGTCCAAGATCATGTGTGTACCTGACGTGTGTGTGTGCTCCTGCCTCACATTCAACTAACTTTGTTTGTCAAAGGCCAGAGACTGCTGATTCCTGACCAAATCGTACTTGTTTATGAATCTGTGTATGGAGTTTGCCCCCACTCGCTCCCGGTGTAGCTCATTCAATTTGTCCTTCACAAAGAGACTAAAGAAATTCGTCCTAACCTTCCAGTGGTGCAACAGAGTCGTTAGTCCTTACAGCCTTGTCCCCTGGTCCCTGGTTCCCTCATATCTAACAGACCATCCCTAAATAGCCTATCAATTGCACTCCATAAACAGCTGATAAGTGCTATAACGAATCCTTGTATGAATATCTGAAGGCTCTAGTGTTGGTAAACATACCAGGTATCACACCAGTTCTTATATGGTACTGTTATTAACTCAAGTGTTCTGAGTATTAAATAATAATGTTACTCAATCTCACCAACCTTCTCTTCCCCCTCCTCCATCTCTCTCTCTCTTCCTCCTTTTTCGCTCCGTCTCTCCTTCCCTTCCCTCTCAGGCGAGTCAGCGAGAATTATTACCGGCCCTGAAGTGTTTCGTGGTTGGACTACACAATATGGGGAAGAAGCCAACAGGAAAGAGAGAGGCCACTCCTACTGCCAACAAGAGTAGTTGAAGCAGCAATAGTAACAGCATTGGCAGAACCAGTAGCAGTACAACCAAGAGCAGCAATACTACTAGCAACATCAGCAGCAACAGCAACACCCTAGACTAGAGACACCCACAGCAGTAAGAAGTCGGAAATGAGGGTTGAAACCATGGGAAATGTGCAGTTAGAGAGAGAGAGAGAGAGAGAGAGAAGAGAGAGAGAGAGAAGAGAGAGAGAGAGAGAGAGAGAGGAGGAAGAGAGAGAGAGAGAGAGAGAAGAGAGAAGAGAGAGAGAGAGAGAGAGAGACTAAACACTGCCATCAAATCAACAAATCACGCGCCACACACAAGAACACAATCATCGTGACAGTGGACCTCAACAGCGAGGCAGAAGAACCCTCAGCGTATCAAAAAATAATCATCATGAGTACAGACCTGTCCACCAGCTGCTCCAGTCCTGACGTGCCGTCACCTTCCGTCCTAACGAGTGTCAACACACCAGGGACCAGGACACGTGAACCAGCACACAGGTACGGCCCCTAGCTTGTGTGAGGGGCCCCAGAGATGAGGGCTGGTGTTGTAACTTTGTACCTGACACACTCACCCCTCAGTCGTAGCAAACCTGACACACACCCCTTAGTCGTAGCAAACCTGACACACTCATCCTATAGCCCCCAGAGTCGTAGCAAACATGACACTTATACCCTTTAACCCCAGGAGTCGTAGCAAATCTGACACTTCACTCTTTATTCCCTAGAGTGGCAGCAGAGCACAGAGCCCAGCAAAGGAACATAACAAATCAGAGGCTCCCAGGAGACTGGTGTGGATTTTCAACTGATATTTGTGTAAAGGTAATGCTATATTTTCTCCCTTAATGCAGATAAGTCTACGTTTTTTTTTTTTTTGCTCCCTCCCAGACCCCTTCCTGTTGCTCCTCTAACCTTCTTTGTTCTCCTCCTCCACGTATTCCTCTTTAGCAGAGATCCTGTGTGGTTCCTTTAAGAGAAAGGTGACGAGAATGTAGAGGAGAAAGTTCATAAAAGTATGTAAGAAAGATCCTCTGGTTCGATATTAAGGTCCAGGTATACCAGGTAGTGTAAGGAAGACCCCCAGGTTCGATATCCAAGCTGAGATACACCACGTATATACCATTGATGGGTTTCGAGAGTTTTCCTACTCACGCAGCCCGGCTCTGGGCCAGGTTTGTCTGGCGCTTGCCAGGTCAACCAGGCAGTTGATGTTGGCGGCCCGCTGACCAACATATCTATCACAGCCTGGTTAGCCTAACTTGATGGCGACACTTGTACAGTTTCCTCTTGAAGACTTCTACACTTATCCAAGCAGTATATGTGATATCTTCTGGTAAGATGTTGAATAGTCTGGGGCCACGAATGTTGATACAATATTCTCTTATTGTGCCCACTGTCGCTCTGCTTTTCGATACCTACGAGTTATTTAATTCTTGTTGGTCACATCCTTGCGAGGAGTCAGCAGTGTGAATAAGAAACACAACCCGGGTCTGTTGGGTTAACAAGATAAGATATTGAATGCTACAAATAATTTGCGTTAGAAGGGTCTACAATGAGTGGCGATAGATCAACGCCCCTGCGGCCTGGTCTCAGACCAGTCCAAAACAAACCACCAGATAAGCGTTTAAAAAAAAAATACAGATTCCGCCAATGATGTCGGGCTTTCTGAAAATTAGTTTGGAAATAAGACTTCCTCTTACATGAGAAAGTGGGACGTCACTCTGCTTCTTTGATGTCTTGTTGAACTGTTTATCTAGATATTTCGGGGGGAGGGGGTTAATGTCCCCCGCGGCCCAGACCAGGCTTCACGGTTGACGGCTTAATCAATCTAGCTGTTGGTACTGGCCGCACGCAGTCCAACGTGGGTGTTCAGGAACTAAGGAATTTATCAGGTGTCCTCTTGAAGACACGTATGAAGGGAATGTGCTGGGTCCTTTACACTTACAGAGTTACCTCTTATTAACAGTATACTCGCTGCTCCCCTGCTTTTCATTGGAGGTATTTTGCCACGTCTACCGCGCCTCATGGAAGTAGCGGTCTTGAATACATTCATGTTGGTGTTCCCCTACGTAACACAATATTACTGTATATTGCAAACACTCAATATCCATTTGCCCTAAGAACAACTGTACAAATTCGTACTACTGTACTCAGGAGGGGATGACGTTTCGGTCCGTCCTGGACACATCGTCAAGCCACAAATGTCCCAGCCACGGTACTGACTTATTCAACACACTACTATATGCAAAATCACTCTAATTTCTTGAATAAAGTTTATCTTTGTCATCTGCGTCTCTACCCTCGAAGCCTTGGAGGCCGAGGTCTTATCATTGTCATGCGGGTCTGGCACAATCAGAATATCTAATTAATTAAGCCCAGGGTCTGAATGGCGCCTCGCCCAGATTTCTCCCCTCGACCTAGAATGAAATTTCCATATAATCACATCTTGAGAAGTCTTCAAATGAGTGCCAATTAACCAGCAGTGAGCGTAGAGACTCCAGCTGCTCACAGGTCAGCAGCTGGTACAATAAGGTCAAAAGTGTGACACGCAGGTCCTTTGAAGACGCTTAGGTCACCAGGAGATGCTCAGGTATCGCAAGGGACGCTCAGGTCAGCAGGGGACGCTTAGGACAGCAGGAGTGATGCTGCTGGCAAACGTGTTAATCTAGGGGAGTATAATGCTCAACTAGGTGAGAGAAGGAAGGTCCAAGGAGACACTCGATTTAGCAAGGTGACACATTAGCGACCCCTGAAGACGCCTAGGAAGGAGGAGGAAGGGAAGTGATCTAGGTAGTAGAGTGAGGGTGGGGGGTGTGGAGGGGGAAGACACGCTGGCTTGTCTGGCTTAAGAAGGATCAACTGGATAATACAGCAGAAGACCAGGCTGATGTCTCATTAAGCTACACTCCAGAATTCATTCTCTCTCTCTCTCTCTCTCTCTCTCTCTCCTCTTTTTTATCTTTGACTCATACAACTACAACGAGACGATAGTCCTTAATCTAGACAGAAGCAGATAGTTCTTTTCAGTAGACGGCCTCAATATGGACTTTCAAGACCTCTGTTATCTGGTCATTCTCATGTACTCTCTCTCTCTCTCTCTCTCTCTCTCTCTCTCTCTCTCTCTCTCTTTCTCCCTCTCTCTTGTAGAGAGAACCAGTTCCTCACCACAATAGGGGGCAGCGCCCCTTCACCCACCACTCACAATGGAGCCTAAGAACCCATTACACCTTGTAATTAATACTGATAATTGGATTTTTACGCCACAGTTAAGCGATAATTAGAAGTGGTGCTGAGGTACGGTTACCGCATCTCATGTGTGTTTATATGTATCTCCACGTGTGCATTCACTCCTGTCTGCGGGGGTTGAGCTATAGCTCCTGGGTACACGAGGGGAATATGTAGCTCTTGGGCCCCGCAGGATAATTATGTCCTGCAGGATACTGGAAATAGCAGACGGAAGATCGAGCCTGCACTCGCTATGCGCTGAATGACCCACATGTGTTTAGCGCTCCCCACGTACACAAAACAAACAAAACTAAGGCTTACTTGAATGTTTAGATTCAAGTTTCTGCTCCTGATCGTTTCCCCTCGTGTAATTAGTTTATATTGCATCTATGGATATCTTGTATGTCGTAACCATGTCTCCTTCCATAGGAGACGATTAAAACACATGTGCAACAGTTGAGTATATTTACTGTCGAAACGTTTCGCCTACACAGTGGGCTTCTTCAGTCAAATATAGAGGCAGCAGGTGTAGTTGTGAAATGAAGGCGATAGGTGACGTAATCAGTCAATGAACCTTCGAGAAATAATATTTGAGGTGGTCAGTCCCTCAGTCTGGAGAAGAGTTCAGCTTCACAGTCTGCATCGATAGGAAGCTGAAGCACGGGAACGGAGCCTTAAATACTGTCGAAGGTGTGGAGGTGTCAGGAGTCACTAGTAGAAGAGGGCAGGTGACAGAATTAACTTTCTAAATCTTTTCCGACACGCACCTGAAAAATGTTATGGTGATGCCGACAAGATGTGGAAAAAGACACTTATGTCCAGTTCAGGACATTTATTAGAGAAAATGTTTCGCCGACAATTTGTACAGAAAAATTGTCGATTTTGTAAAGCAGGTCTTAGCCCAGTCTAAAACTGTTTTATAGAAGCTAAATAAGGAACTCAGGGGGGTCAGGAAATTCATTATTTTCATGTATATTGGCCGCCTCCCTCCCTCCCAGGTTAATTACAGGTAGGCACGGCAAGTTATGGCAACAAGTACGGTAGCTGGTGGCTACACAAAGGTCACGGTGCCAAAACTAGCCCACGTGCTAACAGTAGCCCTGGCGCTAACAGTAGTCCTGGTGCTAACAGCAGTCCTGGTGCTAACAGCAGTCCTGGTGCCACCAGTGACTCCTTCCTGGGGCCATAACACAGAAACTTTTGAAGTGTCAGAAACAGTATCACAGGAAGACAATGGCAGTGGTCCAGGAAGATAATTATAGTGGTCCAGGAAGACAATCATAGTGGTCCAGGAAGACAATGATAGTGGTCCAGGAAGACAATGATAGTGGTCCAGGAAAACAATGGTAGTGGTCCAGGAAGACAATGGTAGTGGTCCAGGAAGGCAATGATAGTGGTCCAGGAAGACAATGATGATTGTCCAGGAAGACAATCATAGTGGCCCAGGAAGACAATGGTAGTGGCCCAAGAAGACAATGGTAGTGATCCAAGAAGACAATCACAGAGATCCAGGAAGACAAGGGTAGTGGTCCAAGAAGACAATCACAGAGATCCAGGAAGACAATGGTAGTGGTCCAAGAAGACAATCACAGAGATCCAGGAAGACAATGGTAGTGGTCCAAGAAGACAATCACAGAGATCCAGGAAGACAATGGTAGTGGTCCAAGAAGACAATCACAGAGATCCAGGAAGACAATGGTAGTGGTCTAGGAAGACAGTGGTAGTGATCAACAGTGTAGTTGCTTTGTACTGATCCTCTTTAATTGAGCGGTATTTAGCAGTCGGGAAGGGGGGAAGGGGAGGGCTTGCTCTACGAGCTCCGCCACCCACCAATCCCAACGATGGGTGGCGTAGTCGCACTGTGGGTGATATAGCCCCACTGTGGATGGACAGCCCCACTGTGGGTAGAGATTCTTGCGTGTGTGGCAGTCCCGCTGTGGGTAGTGCAGTCCAACAAGGCATCCCCCACTGTGGGCAGTTTAGCACCACTGTGGGCGGCACAGTACCGCTGTGGGACACAGTTCCACCGTAGACCATAAAGAGATTCCTTTTGGTACGGATAGTAACAATGACGTCTTGAACAAAGCTGAGGGACTGATCACCTCAAACTACTACTACTACTACGTTGCGTCTTCCATCGTCTCCACTATTATTGTCTACTTTTCATTCATAATGCCACTGGTTGGTGAAAAGCCTCCACAATAAACTTCAGCAAGTTTTGCAGACGTAAGTCTTACTCCATGCTAGACAGGTCACCCTTTCTAGACAGGATGGGCGAGTGACGGATGATGGAAAGATAAAAACTACGGATGATGGTCATGATCAATGAAGAGTGACCAAGAATGATGGAGAACTACATAATGACTGGCATAAGATGATGAAAAATTTATCTAGGGTCTTGTGTGTGTGTGTGTGTGTGTGTGTGTGTGTGTGTGTGTGTGTGTGTGTGTGTGTGTGTGTGTGTGTGTGTGTGTGTGTGTGTGTGTGTGTGTGTGTGTGGAGGGGAGGGAAGGGGTTAATGGGGTGTCACCTATTTGTGGTTGCAGGGGTCGATTCTCAGTTCCTGACCTCGCCTCTTAGCTTGCCACTCTCTTGATTCACTCCTCTTTGCCTCGTGGGCACTATCGTACCTGCTCTTAAAACTACGCTCCCTCTTAGCCTCGTGGGCACTATCGTACCTGCTCTTAAAACTATGTATGGAGTCTGCCTCCATCACTTCCTCACCAAGATCATTCCGCATCCCGTCCATTCTAAGACTGAAGAAATACTTCCTAACATTCCTGTGGCTCATCTCCGTCTTTTAACTTCCAGCTGTGTCCCCAAGTTTTCATTTTTCTCCTCTCAAACAGCCTATCCCTGTCTACTTTATCAATTCCTGAGTATTTTGTATGTTGTAATAATTTCCCGTCCTGGTTCTTCTGTCCTCTAATGTTGTTAGGTCCAATTCCATTAGCCTCTCCTGGCTGTTCATGTCCCTTAGTTCAGGAGTAATCCTTGTTGCATACTTTTGCACGTTCTTCAGTTTCTTGACATGCTTTCTCAGGTGTGAGTTCCATACCGGTTTTGATGAATTAGACACTGGAAATGTTTTGCCAACCAGTAGCTTCCTCAGTCCAATACAGAAAATAATTGTTGAAGATAAACCATACCATGGGCAGGGACAGAACCCGCGATCAGAGAGTCATAAAACTCCAGACTGATTTCGTGAGTCAGAATTGTTAAAGATTATATCAAGATTATCAAGATTGATGGACTGATCATATTGACTCTAGGCTGAGGGACTAATTACTTCAAACTCCTTCTGATCTTCAACAAGTCTCTTTTGTACTGGACTAAGGAAGCAATTGGTTGGCGAAATGTTTCCATAATAAAGATACACAAGTGCTGCACAGGTGTCCAGTTCATCATCGTGTCTGTTCTCTGAACCAGTTAACTACACACCGGTGCTGCATGCTGCAAGACGGGCCCGATGTATGTGGAATAAAGGGCACGGAAAGACTCCTGAAGGCTACCCGTAGATTCGCCCGACGAGCATTGGCTGGAGAGGTTATTCGACTGATGTGAGCCTCGAGTGTTATACTGGAGTCTGCAGCCTCTGCCATCCCTAGACCCGTTTCCGGTCTCCTTGCTTTTTCCTAAATCTTGTATTTACTAAATTTGTGTGTGGTGGGGGGGATGGAATGGTGTGTTTGTCTGCCTTTCTGAACTTCAAGACACACACACACACACACACACACACACACACACACATATACACACAAACACAAACACACACACACACACACACACACACACACACACACACCAGTTTGGAACCCACACCTAGCCAAGCGTGTAAAGAAACTAGAGAAAGTGCAAAGGTTTGCAACAAGACTAGTCCCAGAGCTAAGAGGTATGTCCTACGAGGAGAGGTTAAGGGACATCAACCTGACGACACTGAAGGACAGGAGAGATAGGGGGGACATGATAACGACTTACAAAATACTGAGAGGAATTGACAAGGTGGACAAAGACAGGATGTTCCAGAGACTGGACACAACAACACGGGGACACAGTTGGAAACTGAAGACACAGATGAATCACAGGGATGTTAGGAAATATTTCTTCAGCCACAGAGTAGTCAGGAAGTGGAATAGTTTGGGAATCGATGTAGTGGAGGCAGGATCCATACATAGCTTTAAGCAGAGGTACGATAAAGCTCATGGTTCAGGGAGAGTGACCTAGTAGCGACCAGTGAAGAGGCGGGGCCAGGAGCTTGGACTCGACCCCTGCAACCTCAACTAGGTGAGAACTAGGTGAGTACACACACACACAAAGAAAGAGAGAGAGAGAGAAAACATATGAATAAGGGATTAAGATTAGTGAACCAGTGGCAGTCTTAAAGCAGAGCGTGTAATGTGTGTGTGTGGTGTGTGTGTGTGTGTATGAGCGTAATGTGATGAACGTATAACGACGGGAATTGTAATGACTGGCGTAGGATGACACCAACGTATAGCGAACTCCTCCTTTGTATTCGCCTTTCTGCGCCTGCAACCTCCATCTCTTGGGCTGCGCCACTGACCTTCGATTAAATGGCGTGGCTTACTACCAGCTCCTTTTGGAATGCCCTATCTGCTTTTAAAAGCCGGATATATTCTTTTATGTATACAATACCTACACGCCTACAGCAAGCCTGTGCTTCAGGCTAGAGGGACTGACCACCACCTACCAAGGTTGACGGACTGATTACGTCAAAACTAATAATAATATCTTCAGTATTGTAGATGAATGGTTCACAGAACCGACACGTTGATAAATTAGACACATGTGCAACTCTTGGGTATCTTTATTGAGGAAACGTTTCGCCACACAGTGGCTTCATCAGTCCATACAAAGGAGAATCTTGAGAACAGGAGGAGAATGAGGTAATCAGTCCCTCAACCTTGAGCCGATGTGGTCAGTCCATCAATCTTGAATAGAATACGACATATGAGCGGAGAAGGAGCTTATAAACCGTAGGCAGGAGAGGTGCAGCAGTTGTAGATGGTGTCACATTTGTTCAATGTGGAAGTAGGTCGTGCCCAAGGGTTAGGCAAGCGAAGACACCATCTACAACTGCTGCACCTCTCCTGCCTACGGTTTATAAGCTCCTTCTCCGCTCATATGCCGTATTCTATTCAAGATTGATGGACTGACCACATCGACTCAAGGTTGAGGGACTGATTACCTCATTCTCCTCCTGTTCTTCAAGATTCTCCTTTGTATGGACTGATGAAGCCACTGTGTAGCGAAACGTTTCCTCAATAAAGATACCCAAGAGTTGCACATGTGTCTAATTTATCAATATCTCCAATGTTGTAATCGACTGAAGAAGCCTGTGTTGCAAGCGAAATGTTTCGGCAACTGAAATATCTAAGTGTTGCACATCTGTCTTATTCTTTTTGTCATATTCCTTCCCAATACATTCCAATTATCGATTACACTGAGGGAAACTCTTTCGTTCGTACTTCGGCCTCAACTGAGATCCCAATTTCCCGTCATTCTGTATCCTCCCATCTCAGTCTCTCCTTACCAACTTTTTGTACGTCTCCGGGAAGATCTCGTAGCTGTGATCATGTCTCCTCTGGTTCTTTAGTCTTGTAGTTGACATAAGAGCTAGTTCTGTGAAATAAAACACGTGTACACTGTTAATGTTACTGAGGAAACGTTTCGCCACGAATGTTCAATCAACAAAACATCCTTGCACTGTACACATGCTTTACTGAACAAGATTTAGTTCTCTGAATCTATCTTGGCATCCTTGTTCTCAAAGGTCTGAAACATCGAGGGAATAATTGTTCACCAACTAGAAATTGGTTTCAGACCAGCGATATCGTTGACTAAGATACATGTGTAACAGTTGGCGAAACTTCTCAACAGTCAAATACTGTCAAATACGTTTCTTCAGTCAAATACAGTCACAGGTGTAGCAGTGAAAAGAAGGTGATGTAATCATTCCATCAACCTTGAAGAAATAGTATTTGAGATGGTCAGTCCCTCAGCCTGGAGAAGAGTTCAGCGCCATGGAGTCGATGTAATGAGTTCAGTCTTCAAAAGATTGATGGACTCATTACTCCAGGCAGAGGGACTGATTACCTCCAACTCTTTCTGATCTACACCTCTATTCTCTATACTGGACTAATGAAGCCACTGTGTGGCTAAAAGTATCCACAATAAAAATACCAAGTGTTGCATATGTGTCTAATTTATCAGCCTTACGGTTGTGTGAACCACTCATGTACATGTCCAAAGATCTACTTACACTTGCACTACTGTCTCAGAGGAGATCCCTGCACGCATGTAAATTATAACGTATGTAAGAGACTTCTTGCAGTTTAAGACTTGAATACGGTGATGTGCCTGAGAGACCGACCAAAGTTCCTCATCTATGGGAAGAAATCTTGTCAAACTCTGGTCATCAGGATGAGCTGCTTCCAGCCGAACTTTAAAATTCAAAGTCAAAATGATCAAAGTTTCAAAGGTGTGAAGGAACCGTGCGTTGGCTGAGTCTGTTTGTGTTGTATTATAATGAAATGGCAGGAGTGGCAGTTTTTTTTTTACTGCCACGCCCCTCTCTGCCCCACCCCTGGCCAACCTTACCCCACCCCTGGCCCACCTTGCCCCAAACCTGGCCCACCTTACCCCCAAGGTGGGTGATGGGTAGTGTGCTCCAGTTTCTAGTACAAGACTGTTTCAGCTGATATTACGGGATAACAATTTCCACTCCTTCCCCAGCCTCCTCCTCCCTAATCTCATTACAGCACTGTATTCACACAGGTAACTGTCCTCCTTAATACTTGCCTCTTCTCACCTTCCTCACCACATCTGTACTACACATGTGCTACAGGTATCAGAACATGTGCAATAACAGGTGTACTACAGGAGCAAGAACAGGTGTGCTACAAGTGCAAGAACAGGTGTGCTACAGGTGCAAGAACAGGTGTGCTACAGGTGTAAGAACAGGTGTGCTACAGGTGAGGCCACGAAATAAAGGACCAAAGCCAGTTGACACAGTGATACCTGCACGACAAAGAACATTTAAGCAAATTAGTAGTGAACTCTCGCGGGGGGCAGAACTGGAATTATAGGTCAGTGATTCCTGGTAATATTCCAGGTGGCGCCAGCCTCACCCCCCCAAAAGGTCGAAAGGTCAACCTTCACATCCCTAGAGGATGCTCGTCTCTCTATCAATTTCCAATTCTATCGTTTTGCGTGACAGGTTGCTTAATAATCCCTTCGGTGTTTGCCTCTCAGCCATTTTATCCCCCTCCCCTCTCCTCCTCCCCTCCTGTTATTCTCTCCCTACCTAATCATTTGTGCTCCTTCTTCCCTCTTTCTTTAAGATGGCATCAACTTCCTCTTTAGCATCCACTTACTAACACGCCTCGATAGATACTGTCTTTCACGAGAATTACAGTAGTGCACATATTAATTGGGATAGGAGTAAATTTTGTGATTACCTCATGTCTTAGTCTCCGGCTTAATGTAGTTTGGGTTCTTTTCTTTTCAGAAGAGTTTGCTACCGACTTCCGGCAACTATCCAGCTGTGTTATTACCCTGCGACTCTTGTCATTGCTACAACAGCTGTAGTGTTACCCTGCGACTCTCGTCAGTGCTACAACAGCTGTAGTGTTACCCTGCGACTCTCGTCAGTGCTACAACATTTGTAGTGTTACCCTGCGACTCTCGTCAGTCCTACAACAGCTGTAGTGTTACCCTCGATCTGTCAGTCTCAACAGTTATGTTACCCTGCGACTCTCGTCAGTGATACAACAGCTGTGTTGTTACCCTGCGACTCTCATCAGTGCTACAACAGCTGTAGTGTTACCCTGCGACTCTCGTCAGTGCTACAACAGCTGTGGTATCCTGCAACTCTCGTCAGTGCTACAACAGCTGTTGTTCTGTAAGGCTCTTCCTGCAAGCATGCTCTGTGAGTGAATGTGGTTTTGCCAAATTCCCCCTTCAGTTCATGATTAGTGCTAAAATTCATGATGTTACACCTAGGAAGCGTGCAAGTATTGTAGCTCAGAAAACATGCTGATTATCTATCATATCACTGTCGTGTACTTTTCAAATAAACATTCATTCTCCAAATAAATATCTTATTTCATCACTGTCCCAATTAATATGCACATTACTATAGGTTAGCATGTCCATTATTAACAGCAGTGCTTTTAATATAACAGCGGCAGGACGACGCAAATATAACTAGCATATAATCCAGGTATATATATACACATCAGCCGGGAATATATTGTAATGTAACATGGGATATGTTAAAAAAGGAGCCCACGTGTTTACATGATAGCCGGATGTGACGTCACAACTATTAACTATACCAAACTGAATTAAGAGTCAGCTTGTTACCTATAGTAGTTGTTAGTGTCAGGTGATGACTAACAACTCCCTATGGTTGTTGTTAGGTTAATTATGGTTGTCTGTGATGACCTCCTAACCTCCTGACTACAGTAATCACATGCCTGATCACTGAAGGGGCTATCTGGGTTGATCCCCTAAAAGGGGTGTGTAGTAATAATTCCCTGAACCTAGAACCCTTCACCAACATCAAGGCACTCCCTTGAAGGGAAGGGAGAGAATATCTCCCCTAGCCCTCCTTACATAATCACATGACCTTAATTCCGTAATCACTCGGCCAAATAATTAATTTAAAAAGGGCAGTTAGGGGGAACGAAGGGTAGTTAAGGGACGTAGTAATTACCCAGGTGTAGCGATACCGTAATTACCGGCCAGGATAATAATGACTGCCCAGGGTGATAAGAAAAGCATATAATTCTCCTCCAATGGAGAAGGGAGCAAGGGTAGAGCACGGAGAAAGAAAGGCAGAGAAGAGAAAATAGAGAGGGACAGAAGAGAATACAGACAAAAGAGAGAGAGAGAGAGAGAGAGAGAGAGAGAGAGAGAGAGAGAGAGAGAGAGAGAGAGAGAGAGAGAGAGAGAGAGAGAGAGAGAGAGAGAGAGAGAATTGACAAGTGTATGAATGAGATGAGAAAGAGAGAAATGGAAGACGGGGAGATAGAATATAAAAATGCGAGATTGAATGGAAGATAGTGAGACAGATGGCAGGAGACTGAGAAGGGTACAAAGGAGAGAAAAAGAGAATGACGGGTGTAAGGAAGGATAACACAGAGTGAAAAGGTGAATGGGAAGAAGATAACAACGATGAGAGGAGAAAAATGAGAAAAATAAGAGATAGGTGGGTAGAAGAGAGAGCAAACGAACGAGAAGAAAATGGGGAAAGCGTGAGGGAGAGGAGGAGGAAAGAGAGAGAGGAATGTACACAACAAATGTTTTGCCGGAAGGGAAAAAAAGGATCAATAAATAAGGTTAAGATAAAGATAAAAATATTATCCTTATTAGTACAGGATGGAGGGTCAACCATGACACCTTATGATGTGGGTAGCCGGTAGAAGGTCAGTGGAAGGTCACATGACCAGAAGCTCCACTGAGCGGATCACAACATGACTAACACTTGCGTCAGGAGAACTTATCACACTTCTCATGACAAACTAGCTGACGAATTAGACACATGTGCAACACTTGGATATCTTTCATCAATAATGACACCCAGGTGTTACACATGTGTGCTATTTATCAACTCCTCGGTATTGCTCACTGTGATTGCAAAACAATAGCACCTCCTTTCCTGGCCACCTACCAGTCCCTGATACTCCCCCGTCACCCGCTGCTAGCAGTCTAGGTGACCCAGCAAGGTGAAGGTTGGTTACCTGTTGTTCCTGGAGGACGGTTGTGTCACCGCTATGATGCAACACTCACCTGCAAAGAAACGAAGTGTTTGTTAGGTTTGTTTGAGAGATCAGCAGGGAGGTACTGTTACCTTCTGTTATTGTTTGTATAGTCAGTGTACCTGCCCCTCTGTGTGTGTGTGTGTGTGTGTGTGTGTGTGTGGAGAGAGCGAGAGAGAGAGAGAGAGAGAGAGAGAGAGAGAGAGAGAGAGAGAGAGAGAGAGAGAGAGAGAGAGAGAGAGAGAGAGAGAGAGAGAGAGAGAGAGACAGAGAGAGTATGCTCCACTTTCTTGGTTTGCCTGCCCCCCCCTCTCATCTGCGACTGTTTGACAGCGTAGAGAACAGAGCAAGACGTCTCATCTCTCGCCTGGACCCATCCTGGACAGATCTGTCATTTCAGCAGAGCCTTCAACACAGGAGGGATGTGGGTGGGCTTACTATTATGTACAAGGCCAATATTGTCAAAGTACCACACTTGGATCCACTTCGAGGACAGCGTGAAACAAGCTTTTATGCCACAAGACGGGCAGAAAGCAGCAACTTCACTCTGGCTGTACCCTTCTCCAGAACATCACTCCATCTGAGATCATATATACCCAGGATGACTCGAGTATGAAACACATTCGTACAGCATAATGATGTCAACGAGATAAAGTCAGTTGATCAAATGAAAATGCTGGTCCACAGATGGCTCCAACTTCATCCTGTTCCCTACTTGTATGCCTCATAACAATAAAAATGCTTTCAAATGAGCTGATGTAGGTAAGAGCTCTTAGCTTGCCAATAAAGTTAGGAATCCTTAACCTGTAAATAGCTTGTCAATAAAGCTAGGGATCCTTAACCTTTTCAAACCCTATGTAAAAAAAAAAGAGGGAGGGAGGTAGCGCTTCGGTAGCCCGATTTAAGCTCTAAGGTGTCATCTACCAGAAGTCAGGGTATGTCTACAAGATCCGATATCTACCTCCGATACTCAGGTGACGGAGGTAGCAGAGCGGCCCGCCAGCTTGAAACAGACCCTAGAAGACGCACAAACACAGGGGCCTGTGAGCATGCCACAACTTTGCTGCAATAAGACCAGAGATCCCTCGGAGCATGGGGGAAAACTGCGCTCTCAAATTTCTGAAAGTTAGGTGACAAGCTTGTCAGAGAACACCAAGGATCGCAGAGCGACCATCTCTCTCTCTTTTTTTCAGAAACTCGGTGTTGTGATCCAGAGAGAGAGAGAGAGAGAGCCTGTATCATCCTGGCCACACGGCATACATTAGGGCAGCTAAAGAACTCAAAATATAGCTTCCATGCCATTCAAAACGTGTGTTTGAAATAGTCTTTAAATGAACACACACACACACACACACACACACACACACACACACACACACACACACACACACACACACACACACACAGCTAGATAAGCATATATTGTAGATGGTGTGAGTATTAGAGAGAGATTACGGTGCTGAGGGGAGCGGTTAGGTCACGATGCTAAGTCTACACACTCCTTGAAGAAGGTTGAAGAATTTAAAAACTTGGAAGCGGTGCCAGTGGATGTGACCTTTGTGCCAGAATAAACGCTGCCAGACTTTCTGCTCAAAACTGCCTTATGCCTTTGATCTTACAATCACAAGTTTTATTATTATTATTATTATCAATGTTTATTCAAGGGGAAGCACTAAACTCGTAATGGTTACTCAGCACATGTGGAACGGGAGGTAATCCGTTTAATCCAAGGAAAGATATGTTAGCTCTAATTCCTAGAAGCAAGAGCCCTTCAGCAGCATCAAGGCACCTCCACCTTTGCAGTGGCAACTTTTGTCTATCGCAAGTGCATAATCTATCCTATAGAAGTCTGGTAGTTTACCAGTGTCTATTGATCTATTGAAGGTTAGAATTAGCATTGCTTCTATCGTTCTACTGACGGATCGAGCCAGTAGTGTGTAAGTTTACCTGCTTCCATCCATCTATTGAAGAACTGAGGGAGTAGTTTACTGAGCGCTGACTCCCCTTCCCAGGGCGATATATTGTCTGGTGCCTCTGGCTTTGATGTGTCCAGCACCGTCAGCAATTTCACCATTTCCTGGCTTGATGTTTCAGAGTTGGCTACCTCTGGACTATTTTCCTCGTTCTCTTTTCTGGTCTTTGTAACGGGTCTGTGTGTGTGTGTGTGTGTGTGTGTGTGTGTGTGTGTGTGTGTGTGTGTGTGTGTGTGTGTGTGTGTGTGTGTGTGTGTGTGTGTGTGTGTTGTGTGTGTGTACGTGTGTGTGTTATTGTGTTAGTGTTAGTGTTATTGCCTCCATGCACTTGCATGACTTCCAGGGGGAAGAGGCGACGAACGATTAACACCATGCACTTCCTTGTTCATTCCCCTCCCGTGTTCTCTTTGTTCTTTGAGGCTGACTTGTTCCTGTCCTGCTCTGTTCTTCGTTCTCCTTTGCTTTGTTCATGGTGTAAGCTTTTACTGTTTTGTTCATGTGTACATTTCCTGTTTTTTTTTTTTTGTCTTCTTTTCCTGCTTCTGCTTAGCGTTTTTGTCCAATCACGACTAATTTTCCTATTTTTTTTATAGTTATACCCTCGAAGTTCGGTCTCAGGTCTCGCTTCTTGCCTGGCAACTTGGTCAACTAGGCTGTTTGTGCTAGCCACTCGCAGGTCCACACAGCCGTGTGCTCCAGTTTCCTTCTGAAAACTTCATACTTCGTTCCGGAAATATTTTTGTTTTTGCTGGTATGATGTTGATGAGTCTTGGACCACGTACGTTAAGACAGTGTTCTGTAACTGTACTAACGGCACCCCCTGCTTTTGTCCGGGTGTACTGTCAGTCCATCCTCTTAATAACAGACAGCATCTCGCAATTACCAAGACAGAGAGAGTGACTGCCTAACGAGTCTTGTGATGAATGGTTTGAAAAACCGACAAGTTGAAGATTGAGACACTTATGCAGCATATGGGAATCTTTATTCAGGGATTCCCATATGCTGCATAAGTGTCTCAATCTTCTAACGAGTCTTAATCTTACAGTCAATATAACATAGATATTTGTTTCTACTGCTGTCTTCTCTAATCTTCTGCATCTTGTCTTCCATTATTCTTCTTCGTCCTCTTTGGCTGTATAGAAACCTGAGGAAAACAAGTTGCGAAAGAAGTTTTTTAATGTCGCAACGTTTCGCTCTATGTAGAGCTTTATCAAGCCACGACAAAGCTCTTCACAACAAAATGTCTAGTACACCATTTCGCCTATCCCTTCACACATTAAAATTATAATATATACAGCAAAACGCTAACTAATTTATAAGCCATATACAATATATAAACAAGAGGTGCATAGCGAGATACTGAAAGTTTAAGTGTCGTGAAGAATTCAGAACCCACGTTTTATCACACTTAAATTCCTATGTCCAGCCTCAAAATGGCCAACCTTTATTCTGTAACCTTGTTCAGTTTTATTTATTTGATGACATAATGGAAGGGAGGAGCGGGAGCTGGCACTGCCACTCAGAACACACGTCAATAACTTCACAATTATGAGTGTTGTGAGAGGGACTCACTGAATTCAGTGGCCATGTCGACTCCTCAGCTTCGAGTGCTCTCTCCTTACCACCTACCACCTACCCTGGACCATTATCGCGGCGAAACATCGCTTGATTTCCTCTCCATTTTGTGGGTTCGTTGTGAATTGTTGCAGTTACATCATTTTCGATCAAAAGTGTAATAATCGATAGACTTTAGCGGTCTGTGACAAGGCACGAGGCCTGGTCACAGACCGGGCTGCGGGGGCGTTGATCCGCAAAACCCTCTCCAGGTATACTCCAGGTATATTAGAAAAAAGCCTCCAACTACTCTGAGTCGTCGAAATATTCAATTTACTTTTTACTATTTACTCTTCATGGGATTTAAAAAAAAATGCCGTGGTATTGTGACTTGTTTTACTTTGGTCTCTGTGTAGGTCTTTTATCACTGGTTTTTGGTCTCTTTTTGAGGTGCTAGGATGTGTCGCTCAGATTAGCGCCAACCACACGCTCAATGAAATTTCTCCTGGCTAGTTAAACACAAACACACATGCAACCACAAATAGGTAAGTATACACATACACAACAACAACAACACCGGACAAGTGTCTACTGACAAGTGTCTTTGACAACTACTACACGCACACACACACACACACACACACACACACACACACACACACACACACACACACACACACACCTACACACACACACACCTACACACACACACACCTACACACACAACAGGCCTAGTGTCTAATCGACATGTGCCTAGGACAAAATGGTAAATAACACACACACACACACACACACACACACACACACACACACACACACACACACACACACACGTGGTGTGGTAATGATGAGTTACGGCAACAGGAAGTCTTATTTTAAGGTTCAGATCCTCGACAATATAGCGACGGGAAAATGTTTTTGGGCAGTTAACCTCGTAAAGTTGTCTGCGAGGCTGTTATTAAGGCGGTGTGTTTGTCCATGTACCTGCCTCTTCCTGACTTTGTTTACACACTGACTACCGCCCACAACATGCAAATAAATAAAAAAATGAGTTGCTTGGTAATGGAGGAGGAAATTGTTAGTGACAAGATAGTTGAAGAGGAGGAGTGGTGGCTTGGGCAGGGGATGAAGAGGAAGGGGGTGGTAAGAGGGGAGGGGAGGAGGAATAAAAGAGGAGGGGGAATAAAGGAAGGAGTGTGTCGAGTGAAGTGTGTTTGGTGGTAGTGACGTGTGTGTGTGTGTGTGTGTGTGTGTGTGTGTGTGTGTGTGTGTGTGTGTGTGTGTGTGTGTGTGTGTGTGTGTGTGTGTGTGTGTGTGTGTGTGTGTGTGTGTGTATGTAGTGTGTTGTTTCTCAGCTTTAACATTATAACGAATCATTTAAAACAATTTCTATTCAGTATTTTTATAAGGAAATATTTTATTATGTATTTTCATAAGGGATTTTTTTTTTCAATAAAAACGTGATAGTTGAGCAGTGCGCTGCTACCCACTTCTATGTGACAGTTACACAGCGAGAACAAAAGACAGCTATATTTACCCTGTCATGGTACATCACACGAAGGGTGATCAACAGAGGAGGGAAGGTGACAGCTGATCTGTGCTCTCTACGACAGCACCAAAACTTTAATCAGAACTCAAACTGCCACAGCCACTTATGAAGCATGACAGCCGCAAAATATTGGGCAGCAGCTGAGAACCCTTGATGCTGGCGAGGGGCTCTTGAACCAACAAAATGAAACTAACCTACCTTTCCTTGGATCAACTGTGACTGCCTGGCAGTTTCCTGGCGCTGTATGACCCCTTCGCATCCAGCGTTCCGTCACGATATACTGGTATATCATGGACGATACCCACAAGTAGCCATGAGGAAGCTGACCCACATAACTGAACACTTTCCACAAATCATAAAATAGTGAAGCTGCTGAACGACTACTACAAGTTTGCTCCATACTAGTATACCATGACTCTAACAATATGTAACCACCGCCTCTATAACTAAAAACTTTATGTGAAACACCCCACTCAGTTGGAGGTCAGTCAATATCCACGATGCTCTAACGGTCTAACCAGTGGCTCATCACTCCTACATCATGTATCTAGTGGCCCGGTGGCCTGGTGGAGTGGCCCGGTGGCCTGGTGGCTAAAAGCTCCCGCTTCACACACGGAGGGCCCGGGTTCGATTCCCGGCGGGTGGAAACATTTCGACACGTTTCCTTACACCTATTGTCCTTTCACCTAGCAGCAAATAGGTACCTGGGTGTTAATCGACTGGTGTGGGTCGCATCCTGGGGGACAAGATTAAGGATCCCAATGGAAATAAGTTACAGTCCTCGATGACGCACTGACTTTCTTGGGTTATCCTGGGTGGCTAACCCTCCGGGGTTAAAAATCCGAACGAAATCTTATCTTATCTAGTATGTCTGTAAGATTGATATCTCAGTAATTAGAATGTAGTGGATTTTGATTGGCTTCCCATACACACTCAGTACAATAACTTATCATATATTCTATAGTGAACCTCTTAAATATTTTATATGTTAAATGAAAAAGCAGATCTCAGAATTTTTTATATAAACAAATCTTTTAGAAACTCAAGATTATTTTTTAAACAAATCCATTATAAAAAAAAGTCGTCAGTGTCTCTCTGGCTACCTGCAAGTCTGTCTGTCTGGCTACCTGCAAGTCTGTCTGTCTGGTTACCTGCAAGTCTGTCTGTCTGGCTACCTGCAAGTCTGTCTGTCTGGTACCTGCAAGTCTGTCTGTCTGGCTACCTGCAAGTCTGTCTGTCTGGCTACCTGCAAGTCTGTCTGTCTGGCTACCTGCAAGTCTGTCTGTCTGGCTACCTGCAAGTCTGTCTGTCTGGTTACCTGCAAGTCTGTCTGTCTGGTTACCTGCAAGTCTGTCTGTCTGGTTACCTGCAAGTCTGTCTGTCTGGTTACCTGCAAGTCTGTCTGTCTGCGTCTGGTTACCTGCAAGTCTGTCTGTCTGGTTACCTGCAAGTCTGTCTGTCTGGTACCTGCAAGTCTGTCTGTCTGGTTACCTGCAAGGTCTGTCTGTCTGGTTACCTGCAATGTTCTGTCTGTTCTGGTTACCTGCAAGTCTGTCTGTCTGGTTACCTGCAAGTCTGTCTGTCTGGTTACCTGCAAGTCTGTCTGTCTGGTTTTCCTGCAAGTCTGTCTGTCTGGTTACCTGCAAGTCTGTCTGTCTGGTTACCTGCAAGTCTGTCTGTCTGGTTACCTGCAAGTCTGTCTGTCTGGTTACCTGCAAGTCTGTCTGTCTGGTTACCTGCAAGTCTGTCTGTCTGGTTACCTGCAAGTCTGTCTGTCTGGTTACCTGCAAGTCTGTCTGTCTGGTTACCTGCAAGTTGTCTGTCTGGTTACTGCAAGTCTGTCTGTCTGGTTACCTGCAAGTTTCTGTCTGGTTACCTGCAAGTCTGTCTGTCTGGTTACCTGCAAGTCTGTCTGTCTGGTTACCTGCAAGTCTGTCTGTCTGGTTACCTGCAAGTCTGTCTGTCTGGTTACCTGCAAGTCTTGTCTGTCTGGTTACCTGCAAGTCTGTCTGTCTGGTTACCTGCAAGTCTGTCTGTCTGGTTACCTGCAAGTCTGTCTGTCTGGTTACCTGCAAGTCTGTCTGTCTGGTTACCTGCAAGTCTGTCTGTCTGGTTACCTGCAAGTCTGTCTGTCTGGTTACCTGCAAGTCGTCTGTCTGTTCTGGTTACCTGCAAGTCTGTCTGTCTGGTTACCTGCAAGTCTGTCTGTCTGGTTACCTGCAAGTCTGTCTGTCTGGTTACCTGCAAGTCTGTCTGTCTGGTTACCTGCAAGTCTGTCTGTCTGTGTTACCTGCAAGTCTGTCTGTCTGGTTACCTGCAAGTCTGTCTGTCTGGTTACCTGCAAGTCTGTCTGTCTGGTTTACCTGCAAGTCTGTCTGTCTGGTTACCTGCAAGTCTGTCTGTCTGGTTACCTGCAAGTCTGTCTGTCTGGTTACCTGCAAGTCTGTCTGTCTGGTTACCTGCAAGTCTGTCTGTCTGGTTACCTGCAAGTCTGTCTGTCTGGTTACCTGCAAGTCTGTCTGTCTGGTTACCTGCAAGTCTGTCTGTCTGGTTACCTGCAAGTCTGTCTGTCTGGTTACCTGCAAGTCTGTCTGTCTGGTTACCTGCAAGTCTGTCTGTCTGGTTACCTGCAAGTCTGTCTGTCTGGTTACCTGCAAGTCTGTCTGTCTGGTTACCTGCAAGTCTGTCTGTCTGGTTACCTGCAAGTCTGTCTGTCTGGTTACCTGCAAGTCTGTCTGTCTGGTTACCTGCAAGTCTGTCTGTCTGGTTACCTGCAAGTCTGTCTGTCTGGTTACCTGCAAGTCTGTCTGTCTGGTTACCTGCAAGTCTGTCTGTCTGGTTACCTGCAAGTCTGTCTGTCTGGTTACCTGCAAGTCTGTCTGTCTGGTTACCTGCAAGTCTGTCTGTCTGGTTACCTGCAAGTCTGTCTGTCTGGTTACCTGCAAGTCTGTCTGTCTGGTTACCTGCAAGTCTGTCTGTCTGGTTACCTGCAAGTCTGTCTGTCTGGTTACCTGCAAGTCTGTCTGTCTGGTTACCTGCAAGTCTGTCTGTCTGGTTACCTGCAAGTCTGTCTGTCTGGTTACCTGCAAGTCTGTCTGTCTGGTTACCTGCAAGTCTGTCTGTCTGGTTACCTGCAAGTCTGTCTGTCTGGTTACCTGCAAGTCTGTCTGTCTGGTTACCTGCAAGTCTGTCTGTCTGGTTACCTGCAAGTCTGTCTGTCTGGTTACCTGCAAGTCTGTCTGTCTGGTTACCTGCAAGTCTGTCTGTCTGGTTACCTGCAAGTCTGTCTGTCTGGTTACCTGCAAGTCTGTTGTTGGTTGCTGTTGTCTGGTTACCTGCAAGTCTGTCTGTCTGGTTACCTGCAAGTCTGTCTGTCTGGTTACCTGCAAGTCTGTCTGTCTGGTTACCTGCAAGTCTGTCTGTCTGGTTACCTGCAAGTTGTCTGTCTGGTTACCTGCAAGTCTGTCTGTCTGGTTACCTGCAAGTCTGTCTGTCTGGTTACCTGCAATGTCTGTCTGGGCTGGGTTACCTGCAAGTCTGTCTGTCTGGTTACCTGCAAGTCTGTCTGTCTGGTTACCTGCAAGTCTGTCTGTCTGGTTACCTGCAAGTCTGTCTGTCTGGTTACCTGCAAGTCTGTCTGTCTGGTTACCTGCAAGTCTGTCTGGCTACCTGCAAGTCTGTCTGTCTGGTTACCTGCAAGGTCTGCTACTGAGTCTGTTGGTTACCTGCAAGTCTGTCTGGTTACCTGCAAGTCTGTCTGGCTACCTGCAAGTCTGTCTGTCTGGTTACCTGCAAGTCTGTCTGGTTACCTGCAAGTCTGTCTGGTTACCTGCAAGTCTGTCTGGCTACCTGCAAGTCTGTCTGTCTGGTTACCTGCAAGTCTGTCTGGCTACCTGCAAGTCTGTCTGTCTGGTTACCTGCAAGTCTGTCTGGCTACCTGCAAGTCTGTCTGTCTGGTTACCTGCAAGTCTGTCTGTCTGGTTACCTGCAAGTCTGTCTGTACCGCGTCTTTTCTGCAAGTCTGTCTGGCTACCTTGCAAGTCTTGTCTGAATTCTGGTTACATGCAAGTCTGTCTGGGTCTGATGTCTGGTTGTACCTGCAAGTCTGTCTAAGTCTCCTTTTGCTCTTGTCTCTCTGCATCTGTCTCTCTACTCAAGTTCTGCTTTATGGTTTAGTAGGAAAATCGCCCAAGTGTCTAAGATGTCCTAAGAGCTGCGTACCTGCATAGCTGTCTTGGTTTGACTTCAGTTGTTATCTTAGACCTGAAGTTGTTGTCTAGGTACCTAAAGTCTGTTGCTGATTTTCTTGTCTCTGTACTGAACCTGCACCTGCAGTTCCCTGGTACCCAAGTCTACCTGTCTAGGTTCCTGCAATCTGTACTGTGCTGGTTACCTGCAAGTTGCAGGTCTAGGTTACCATGCACCAGCTGTCTAGGTTACTCAAGTCGCTGTCCTGAGTCTGGACTGGGACTGCAAGTCTGTCTGAGTACTCAGCTCGATACAAGTTCTGATTAACCTGCAAGTGTTTGAGTTTTAGACCTGCAAGTCGTCGCTACTAATGTTCATGTTGTGACTGTATCCTGGTCTAGTCACTGAAGCTTTACGCAATCCGTGGTTACGCAACAGTCGGTACCTGCAAGTCGACTGTTGGCTCTGCAAGTCTGTCCATGCCTGTCTGGTCTGCAAGCTAGTTGTCAGGTTGCGTGTTGTACCTCAATCTGCGCTCCTCACTCTGCTGTTACCTGCAAGTTGCTGATGGTTACTGCAATCTGGTCAGGTACATGAAGTCAGATTGTCTGTCTCAGTGTAACGCAGGTCCTGCAAGTCGCGGACTACCTGCAATGTCTGTTGGTTCTAGAAGCTTCTGTCTGGTTACTGCAATCTGTTGGCTTCCGCAAGTTGTTGTTGGTTCCTGAAGTCTGTTGGTACTGCAGTTGGGATGGTTAGTACCTTGAAGCTGTTTACTGCAAGGCATGTTGGTACCGCAAGTACTGTTGGCATAACTGCAAGCTTAGTTCTGGTAATGCAAGTCTGTCTGGGCACCTGCAAGTTGTCAAGGATCTTCTAGCTGTAACTGGTAGGTACCTGACAATCTCTGGTACCTCAATTTACTCTTAAGATGATAAAGTTTATGGAATGTCGAATTAGGTTAAACGACAATTTCGTCTGATTAGGCAGTGAATGCAAAAAGTTTTGTTTTAAGTTACTCACACTGTCCAATTTGTGATCCGATATTCTTCTTCTCCCGACGTCTACTGTCTGTCTGTATGACTGTGTTTAAAAGTGAAACTTACTCACCTCAAGTGTCGAAATGCACAGTGGTGTCTGATTTGGGGATGGAAGGGGATCTGAGGATACTTCAGTAATAAGTATATAATTAACCTGGAGAGTTAGTAGCCAAGGATAACGCAATAAAGTCATTACGGCTGACTTATTTCTTGGTCTCCAGACTGCAACCCACACCAGTGGGCTAGCACCCAGGTACCAACCAACTGTTAGGTGAACATTTCCACCTGTGCTGGTTGCAACCTAGTTGGCAGGTGCGGTTGTCCCCATCCCCCCCACCTCCCCTCACTTACTCAGAAGTTGTAATAAAGTTGGTAGAATTACCGACAATATGTAAAGTAAAAGGACACAAGTGCAACTAATGTGACATTTATTGTGGCAACGTATTGTTTGTAATGGCTTGATAAAGCTCCTGGAGAGCGAAACGTTGCCACAATAAATGTCACATTAGTTGCACTTGTGTCCTTTTACTTTACATACTCAGAAGTTGCTGACGGTCTGCTGCCAACTGGGGAGGACATGATCGAGATTGCTGTCTCCATTAACACAGCCTCACACGCAGACACCTCACACTGTCAATTTTGGGATTTAGTACTTCTGCATTATCTTGTGTCCGTTTATTTTATGGATTCTCTTATTTTACATTGTGAGGAATGGTAGTCACCTTGAACTTTATTCAGACCATTTATAAAACAACACTAAGCTTTCATTAACACAACTTAAGTTCCTGAAAATGATGCTGGGCCACTGCCAAGTTGCAAAGGAATTTCTAGTAAAATAGGATAAAGAGTAAGAAAAAATCACACCTCATTTACTCTTAACTATCAAGTTGAATGTGTTTGAATACGAACATTTCAGGCGATTTGGCATAGAATCAAACAGTTGCATTTTAGTACCGCACTCCATTTAGATCCAGATATTATTGTATCTCCAGTCACTGAGTGGGACTGATGATGTGTTACATTGAATGAAACCTCAATTCACTTCACAACGTAATTTGTTAGAACTTCATAGTTTGTGTTATTTGTATGTGTAGTGTATTGTTAATTTATGTGAGTGGTAGTATGAATTTATTAGACATTATGTATAGGTTATTCGTTAAGTGTTAATGAGTAGGTGCTATGCTTAAGTTGCAGGTGTATGTGTTCAGTGTAATGCGTAAAGGTAGAAAATTTAAATGTAGTGTTAAATGTAGGTTGCATGTGTTAAGTTCAGGGTAGGTGTAAGTTATGTTTAAGTGATTCCGCTGTAAGTTTAGGAATGTGTATGTGATGTTATTGGTGATATGACTGGTGAAGGTGTTAGAATAAATTCAATCTGTTAAAATGTTTGGATGAGGGAACTGATGGTGTGGTAGGTATGAGTGGTGCTGGTTAATGATGGTGTGTGAGGGATATTATTGTTGGTGTTGTGGTTGAGGAGGTAGGTAGGAGGCTACACACCTCGTCATTTAGCTTTAATGCACTAAAACTAGGCAATTTCCTGCTGATTTACAAGAGAACTCGCTTAACAAGGCACAGTATTGTCAGAGTATGAGAATATACAAATGTGGGTTAAAGTGTAGCTCGCAGTGTTGTTCGGTTCCCTGGCATCCTTGAAGCACATCTGTAGAGTCAGTCCGACTCACGAAATAGTAATAACAGGGCCTGTGAGTTTTTGGACTGACTCACTTGACATAGGTTCAAATCCTACACGTTCTGTGATCTGTAGCGTGAGTTGTTGGGGGTTTAGCAGGTGTGGGGTATCCAGAAGGTGTGGGTATCCAGAAGGTGTGGGTATTCCAGGACTCCAGGTTGTTGGATCCAGAAGGTGTACGGATCCAGGTGTGGGGATCCAAGCGTGGGGATCCAGGAGGTGCGGGGATCCGGGTGTGGTTATCCAGAAGGTGCGGGGATCCAGGTGTGGTTATCAAGAAGGTGTGGGGATCCAGGCGTGGGAATCCAGAAGGTGTGGGAATCCAGGTGTGGGGATCCAGGCGTGGGGATCCAGAAGGTGCGGGGATCCAGAAGGTGTGGGAATCCAGAAGGTGTGGGAATCCAGAAGGTGTGGGAATCCAGAAGGTGTGGGGATCCAGACGTGGGGATCCAGAAGGTGCGGGGATCCAGAAAGTGTGGGAATCCAGAAGGTGTAGGGATTCAGGACTGGGGATCCAGAAGGTGCGGGGATCCACAAGATGTGGGGATCTAGAAGGTGTGGGGATCCAGGTGTGGGGATCCAGAAGGTGCGGGGATCCATAAGGTGTGGGGATTCGGGCATGGAGATCCAGAAGGCGTGGGGATCCAGAAGGTATGGGGATTCGGGCATGGGGATCCAGAAGGCGTGGGGATCCAGGTGTGGGGATCCAGAAGGTGCGGGGATCCATAAGGTGTGAGAATACGGGCATAGGGATCCAGAAGGTGTGGGGATCCAAAAGGTGTGGGGATTCAGGCGTGGGGATCCAGAAGGTATGGGGATCCAGAAGGTGTGGGGATCCAGACGGAGTGGGGATCCAGAAGGTGTGGGGATCCAGGTGTGGGGATCCAGAAGGTGTGGGAATCCAGGTGTGGGGATCCAGAAGTTGCAGGGATCCAGTAGGTGCGGGGATCCAGAAGGTGTGGGGCTCCAGAAGGCGTGGGGATCCAGAAGGTGCGGGGATCCAGAAGGTGTGGAGATCCAGAAGGTGCGAGGATCCAGGTGAGGGGATCCAGAAGGTGCGGGGATCCAGAATGTGTGGAGATCCAGAAGGTGTGGGGATCCAGAAGGTGTGGGATCCAGAAGGTGTGGGGCTCCAGAAGGTGTGGGGATCCAGGCATGGGGATCCAGAAGGTGCAGGGATCCAGGTGTGGAGATCCAGAAGGTGCGGGGATCCAGAAGGTGCGGGGATTCAGAAGGTGTGGGGATCCAGAAGGTGTGGGGATCCAGAAGGTGCGGGGATCCAGAAGGTGCGGGGATCCAGAAGGTGTGGAGATCCAGAAGGTGCGGGGATCCAGAAGGTGCAGGGATCCAGAAAGTGCAGGGATCCAGAAGGTGCAGGGATCCAGAAGGTGCAGGGATCCAGAAGGTGTGGGGATCCAGAAGGTGCAGGGATCCAGTAGGTGCAGGGATCCAGAAGGTGCAGGGATCCAGAAGGTGCAGGGATCCAGAAGGTGCAGGGATTCAGAAGGTGCGGGGATCCAGTAGGTGCAGGGATCCAGAAGGTGCAGGGATCCAGAAGGTGCAGGGATCCAGAAGGTGCAGGGATCCAGTAGGTGCAGGGATCCAGAAGGTGCAGGGATCCAGAAGGTGCGGGGATCCAGAAAGTGCAGGGATCCAGTAGGTGCAGGGATCCAGAAGGTGCAGGGATCCAGAAGGTGCAGGGATCCAGAAGGTGCAGGGATTCAGAAGGTGCGGAGATCCAGTAAGTGCAGGGATCCAGAAGGTGCAGGGATCCAGAAGGTGCAGGGATCCAGTAGGTGCAGGGATCCAGTAGGTGCGGGGATCCAGAAGGTGCAGGGATCCAGTAGGTGCGGGGATCCAGTAGGTGCGGGGATCCAGAAGGTGCAGGGATCCAGAAGGTGCAGGGATCCAGAAGGTGCAGGGATTCAGAAGGTGCGGAGATCCAGTAAGTGCAGGGATCCAGAAGGTGCAGGGATCCAGAAGGTGCAGGGATCCAGTAGGTGCAGGGATCCAGTAGGTGCGGGGATCCAGAAGGTGCAGGGATCCAGAAGGTGCGGGGATCCAGTAGGTGTGGGTATGCAATGAGTACACTAAGAGGAAAATAACTCAGTAAGTGTAAAGGAACCCAGACTTCTCAACCTTCTTCCTTCATACATAAGGAGGGAGGGGGAATACCAACAGCCTTCAAGAAGGAACTGGACTAGTTTTACAAGTCAATTCCTGATCAGCCCGGCTGTGGTGCTTACGTTGGATTTCGTGCGGCTAGACCCCCACTGCACACCAACAGCCTGGTTGATCAGACCAAGCACCACGAAGCCTGGTCTGGAACCAGTCCGCGTGGGTCTTAACCCTCGGAATACACTCCAGGTATGTAGCAGGTGTGGGGATCAACTCAGGTGTGAGGATCAGCCAGGTGTAGGGATACAGCAGTTGTGGGGATCGAACAGGTGTAGGGATACAGCATGTGTGGGGGAGTAGCAGGTGTGGGAGTGCAGCAGGTGTGGGGGTGTAGCAGGTGTGAGTGCCTAGGGACAGGTGTGTCAACATCACCTGGGTGGCACAAATGGAAGTGTAATATGATACTGAAGGGATCAGATGAGGCCTCTCCGTGCACCATCCCAACCACTACCTCCATCATCACCACTCTTATCTCCAACATTACCACAAACTCCACCATCGCCACCACTACCTCCACCATCACCACATACACCACCACTACATCTGCCAATATCAGTAATAGCAGTAGTAATAGTATAGTAGCAGAAGTAACAGTAATAGTGTCGTTCGAAACATAGTTTGGGAAATAAACACTCAGGTTGGATGTTCTAGTATACTGGAAGGAATATATGGGAACGCCAGGCCTGACCTGTCTCCTCTCTTACGTCTCTAGTTGACCTGGCTTCCTGAGTGCCTCGGAGGGCGAGCGATATTCAAATCATACTAGGTCAACAGTAAAGGTCAGTGATTCACGCAGGAGTCACTGAATCAGTAAGTACTTTTAGATGAGTCATTACTACCGACACTACTGGTAACTGATACTACTGGTAACGTAACTGATACTACTGAGAGTAGTAGGAAAATGAGGACAAGAACGCCAACAGCAATAACGAAAATAATGACAATGAAAAAGAGCGACTACTTCAACAAAAACATTAATAACAACAAAAACAACAAATGAGACGACATGTAAACGAGGTGAAGATGACAAAGCAGACATACAAACCGAGCCAGCAACACTCTCCTTCCCACCCTTCCTTTTTTCCTTCCTTCCTTCCTCTCTCTCTCCCTTCCTTCCCACTAGTAACTGCAGCTCTGCTGGAAGGAAACCTTTGAAGCTGCCGCAGCTGACGACCCTTTAATGGAATACTTGACGATATCTTCACTACCCTACTGAAGTCTGCCAACTCAGACACATCTCAACACTATGTGACCCATCCTGTGTGATGGAGTATGGGAGGGGAAACATAGCTAACTTTTGTTCCCACTGTTTAACTATTATAGGACAGTGTAGCAACACACTGTTGACGTACACTAAGAGCCTGTCACCCATCTTACTATGAGCCTGGCACCCATCTTACTATGAGCCTGGCACCCATCTTACTATGAGCCTCGCACCCACCTTACTATGAGCCTGGCACCTATCTTACTATGAGCCTGGCACCCACCTTACTATGAGCCTGGCACCCACCTTACCATGAGCCTGGCACCCACCTTACCATGAGCCTGGCACCCACCTTACTATAAGCCTGGCACCCACCTTACTAGGAGCCTGGCACCCATCTTACTATGAGCCTGGCACCCACCTTACTATAAGCCTGGCACACACCTTACTATAAGCCTGGCACCCATCTTACTATAAGCCTGACATCCACCCTACTATGAGCCTGGCACCCACCTTACTATGAGCCTGGCACCCATCTTACTATGAGCCTGGCACCCACCTTACTATAAGCCTGGCACCCATCTTACTATGAGCCTGGCACCCACCTTACTATAAGCCTGGCACCCACCTTACTATGAGCCTGGCACCCATCTTACTATGAGCCTGGCACCCATCTTACTATGAGCCTGGCACCCATCTTACTATGAGCCTGGCACCCATCTTACTATGAGCCTGGCACCCATCTTACTATGAGCCTGGCACCCAGCTTACTATAAGCCTGGCACCCACCTTACTATAAGCCTGGCACCCATCTTACTATGAGCCTGGCACCACCTTACTAAGACCTGCACCCAACAATACTGTCAACCATCTTACTTAGTGGACAATTTCTATATAAATATAACAGCTTAATACCTGTCACCATTTACATGAGCCTGTAATTTCTAAACTGGACCATTAAACCCGTCATCTTATAAGAAGCTGTCACATCTATATATATCCATTTTTGCTAGAATTTACTAAGGTAATGGTTTAGGAAGGGCACCATCTAAGAGGGACCTTTAGGATGAGCTGGACAATAAGAAGATATATGGACCCAACAGAGGGACCCCGCTGACAAAGAGCTGGTAACCACCTTACATGGGGGCACCCACCTTACTATAAGCCTGGCACCACCGGTTACGATGAGCCTGGGACACCCACTACTAGGCCTGGCACCACTACTATAAGCCTGGCACACACCTTACTATAAGCCTGGCACCCATCTTACTATAAGCCTGACATCCACCCTATGAGCCTGGCACCCACCTTACTATGAGCCTGGCACCCATCTTACTATGAGCCTGGGACCCACCTTACTATAAAGCCTGGCACCCCCTCTTTCTGAGCCTGGCACCCCACCTTACTATAAGCCTGGCACCCACCTTACTATAAGCCTGGCACCCATCTTACTATGAGCCTGGCACCCACCTTACTATAAGCCTGGCACCCATCTTACCATAAGCCTGGCACCCACCTTACTATAAGCCTGGCACCCATCTTACTATAAGCCTGGCACCCAGCTTACTATAAGCCTGGTACCCACCTTGCTATGAGCCTGGCACCCATCTTTCCAAGAGCCTGGCACTCACCTTACTAAGACAATGGCGCGCACCTTACCAAGACCATGGCACCAACAAATAACTTCAACAACATGCTTGACTTACGTGAAATTTCTAAAAAATA
The DNA here is from genome assembly GCF_026875155.1 of Cherax quadricarinatus. Lineage (NCBI taxonomy): Eukaryota > Metazoa > Arthropoda > Malacostraca > Decapoda > Parastacidae > Cherax > Cherax quadricarinatus. The sequence continues at coordinate 37,790,994 of NC_069426.1, read as the reverse complement.
AACAGCGTTATACCATCATGGTTATGAACCATTAATTGCTAAACTGACCAATAAACTGTTGCTAGAAGAAATCAAATATATATATTACGATGTTTGTTAGAATATACTAAGGAATGGTTGGAGGAAGAGGGGAGGAAGGAGGGGGTAGGATGTGGGATGGAGAATAAGAAGGATATGGGAGAACAGGAGAGGGACAGGGGAGAAAAGGAGAGGGGTAACGGAAAAAATGGAAGGGATATGAGAGGAAACAGGGGGGGATAAGGGAGGAAAGACAGGATGAGGAGGAAGGGGAGGATAAGGAGCAAATGAGAGGGATTAGGAGGAAACTGAAGGGATAGGAGAAAGGGAGATATAGAGAGAAAGGGAGGGGGAAAGAATAAAGAGAAAATGAGAGGGATAAGGAGAAAAGGGATAAGGGAGGAAATAAGAGAGATAGGGGGAAACTGAAGGGATAGAGGAGGAAAGGGTGGAAGGGGAATGCATGTTAAGGTCAGTAAACTCTTGGATAGTGAGTAATTACCTGTTAATTCACGCTTAATTACACTCACAGTAGGTCTAATTAATACTTTTAATGAGAAAATAATGTTATATTCTTGGGGAAGCGCTAAACCCAAAGGAGGTCACACAGCCGATGCACTGGTTAACCGCTGATCGCCAGCTGGTCAATTGGTTAACAGCTGATCACCAGCTGGTGGGTTAAATGAGGCCTCTCATGATTCACCATTAAAAAATGTAAATGAATCAGTCAGTACGACCCATTCAACGAGGTGGTGAGTCAGTACGACCCATTCAACGAGGTGGTGAGTCAGTACGACCCATTCAATGGGGGTAGTTAGTACGACCCTTTCAACGGGGGTGGTGAGTCCGTCAGTACGACCCGTTCAACGGGGATAGTGATGAGTCAGAGTGTACCCACCGTCAGGCTATCACGGGAGGAGGGGGTCGTACCTATGATAGACAGCATCCTCATTAACGTCAAATATGACTACCACTCCCCCCCACCCCCACCCCAGACCCCACCCATCATTTCCTCACCTACCACTAACTAATCCCTACTACTACTTTTCCTGAAGTAGATGTAGATGTGACCGACTGCAAGATCCTAGTACAATTATCGGCTGATTCTTAGAAATTACTAATAATTTTAGATTAGATTTGTAAAAGTTTCAGGTTGGTAGTGTATACACACTGGAAGGTAATACTATTTTTTTTGTATATACACTGAGGTATTGGTGAATGTATACTGAGATATACCCCTCGGCATCTGTTTACAAAGATGCAGCTCGGTGTATACAGATATATACCTCTCAGTCTATATACACCTCTTTATGTATATACAGCGTGACACACTTCGGTATATATCGAGTACACAAAGACTGGGCCTTGTAACACACACACACACACACACACACACACACACACACACACACACACACACACACACACACACACACACACACACACACACACACACACAGGATTCATCAACCAGAGGCACCTTCCTGCACCAGGTGCCTCAATCATTCCTCTTCCCGTCCCACGCCAGCTGAGTGCTATCTCCCATGTACCACCAACAACAACCAACCACCCACCACCTACTCCAACACCCCCATCTACTCCAACACCATCTACTCCAACACCATCACCTACTCCGGGTTAAATCTGTTAATGTTTTGAGGAATCATCGTCGCAGCGTCCCGGTCTCAAACCAGGCCTCGTAAAACTGAAAAAGAAATACTTAAGGAATTTAAACCTTCACGTCACGTGTAACAACATAAAGTAAATTCTGAGTGTAAACAGAGGTTTGTAAGAGTAACCTATAATATATGATGTAAACAGAAAAACCAAAAAGTTGAAGAATGAGAGAAGATTGAGACACTTGAGCAACATTTAGAAATGATTACTGAGGAAATGTTTCGCCAGCCAGTGGCTTCTTCAGTCCAATACCGAGAAAAACAGTGAAAGATGAGGAGGAGAATAAGGTAATCAGTCCCTCAGTTTGGAGTCGATGTGTTCAGTGCATCGACTGATGAACGGTTCTGTTGGGTTAGGTTACGAAAACTACGGAAAACGTATAATTAACCACAATGGGTGTCCCGTAGCTCGGTTGGTAGCGCACTCTGCTCACACACTGAGGTCCTTGGTTTGATCCCCGGTACGGGTGGAAACATTAGGGTGTGTTTCTTTAAGATATCTGCTGACCCTGTTCACCTAGCAGTAAAATGGGTACCTGGATGTTAACTGACTGGTGGGAGTCGCATCTTGGAAACAAAATTAACCTAATTTACCCGAAATGCTCCGCATAACAAGGGGCTTTCTACACTTTATGTCACTGATGTCAGCTATGGTCTGTATACCTTGTACATGTACTTGTAGAAATAAATATTTATTATTATTATTATTATTATATTATTATTATTATTATTATTGAGGAACATAACTTTCTAGTGTAGAGTTCTTCACTTTTTTTTCTTCACCATTATTCTGTGGCTAAAGTTTTCTCTTTTTTACAGAATTTAAAATTTATCTGCCCTATTTTTCCCAGTTTCTCCCTTGTCGAAGATTTTCAAGAAGTTTGTACCGAGAAATTGCATTTGTCGTAACGGGTAACCAAGTCTCATATTGTCAGCCATATTGGACGTGAAACTCCACTAACAATCAGGGACACATTCACCTCCTGATAGATTTTCCAATCCTTCTAAGCCTCTACAATGTTTACGTTTTGGTGTCTTGTTAGATGTAGTGCTTGGCAAGGTGGCACGTTAAAGTAACTAGTAGTAGTTCAGCCTGGCTAGTGGTAAACTAGAAATAGTGCGGTGGGGTAGTGGTAAACTAGAAGTAGTATAGTGTATGGTAGTAGCTGTAGTAGAGGAGAAAAATAGCGTAGTGTATGGTAGTGGTTATGGTAGAGAAGAGAATTATATTAGTGTGGATGGTGGTAGTACTGGGGATGGAGAGGATGTCTTATTCTAGATAACACTGATACTGAGTGTCCTTACGTCATATCCCTGATCTCTGCACCACCAAAACTCTCATATACATTGTTCTTTACCACCACCACTCTCATATACACTGCTCTATGTCACCATCACTCATATACACTGTTCTCTGTCACAATCACTCTCATATACACTGTTCTCTGCCACCACTCTCATATACACTGTTTTCTGTCACCACTCTCATATACACTGCTCTATGTCACCATCACTCTCATATACACTGTTTTCTGTCACCACTCTCATATACACTGTTCTGTCACCATCACTCTCATATACATTGTTCTTTATCACCACCACTCTCATATACACTGTTTTCTGTCACCACTCTCATATACACTGTTCTGTCACCATCACTCTCATATACACTGTTCTCTGCCACCACTCTCATATACACTGTTCTCTGTCACCATCACTCTCATATACACTGTTCTCTGTCACCACCACTCTCATATACACTGTTTTTCATCACCATAACTCTCATATACACTGTTCTCTGTCACCACTCTCATATACACTGTTCTGTCACCACTCTCATATACACTGTTCTCTGTCACTATCACTCTCATATATACCGTTTTTCATCACCACCACTCTCATATACACTGTTCTCTGTCACCACTCTCATATACACTGTTCTTTATCACCACCACTCTCATATACACTGTTCTCTGTCACCATCACTCTCATATATACCGTTTTTCATCACCACCACTCTCATATACACTGTTCTCTGTCACCACTCTCATATACACTGTTCTTTATCACCACCACTCTCATATACACTGTTCTCTGTCACCACTCTCATATACACTGTTCTTTATCACCACCACTCTCATATACGCTGTTCTTTGGCACCACTACCATCACCACAATAACCTCCAATACCCTAATTTTTACAATACTTAACCACCACCTCCACCAGAATGACTACCACTACCACAGCCACCACCAGAATTACCAGCCCAAATAATAACCAGGAACATTACAACCCCATCACAATCACCACCACCGACACAGCTATCTCAACCAATACCACCACCACCACTACTACCGCCACCCCAACAATAAAATTAATTTGATGTTTGCGGTCAATTTAGTAAGCGCAGATAGTCGCTGGTTTTTAATTAAAGTGTAATGACCTGGAGTCTCCCTTCAACCACCCTGAAACTAGATTTACCAGTGTATAAAACACAACACTAACACTGGCTACTTGCCTGGGCCTAACATGAAGTTAGGTCAGAGAATTCCCGACTTCCTCTGCTCCTCTCTTACTAATAAAGCCAACATCAACAAGAACAAAAGCATTCTTAGCAAGAATGTTGATGATCACTACACAGAATAAAACAGTAGATAAACACCAATACACAAATACACACACACACACACACACAACATATATATATATTATATATATTATATAATATATATATATATATATATTATATATATATATATTATATATATATATATATATATATATATATATATATATGTTGTGTGTGTGTGTGTGTGTGTGTGTGTGTGTGTGTGTGTGCAATATATATATAATAGGCAGAACTTGCCATCTTGGCTTAAATAGCAACACTCATCTTGCCATATAGGACAAGTGAAATTTGTGTATGTAATAATTTCGCCAAAATCATTCTGAACCTAACGAAAAAAATATATTTCATTGTGTTTGTTTAGTATTAAATTACTGTAAACAAATCTAAAATATATTTAGTTGGGTTTGGCTAAAATAAATTGAGCTTGTTATAATAAGGTTAGGTAAGTTTTCTAAGATTCTTTTGGTGCAAAATTAATTTTTTTTACATTAACATTAATGAAAAAAATATATCTTTACACGTATAACAGAAAATATCGGAAAGGACTTAATTTTAAATGAGTTCTTGCTAATTGACCAGTTTTACATATTCGGCACGACATATATATATATATATAATATATATATATATATATATATATATATATATATATATATATAAATTTAGTGTGTGTGTGTGTGTGTGTGTGCGTGCGAGCGTGCGTGCGTGCGTGCGTGCGTGCGTGCGTGCGTGCGCGCGTGCGTGCGTGCGTGCTTATGTATGTATTCATATATGTATGAACATCAATAAAAATGCTGATTTTCCAAAGAAATCTAAGGAGGAGTCGGCAGCGTCGCTGAGCGGCAGCGTCTTGCTGCTTCAAAGAGAAATTTGCATGTTTTCAATCTTGGTCTCCCCTTCGGCGCCTCGGTCAAATGTCAGCCACCCTTGAGGGGATCTTTCCCCTCATCTCACCTACCCTAAAGGCATCTCTCCCCTCACCTCTCATCTACCACTTATCTTCCCTTCAACTTGGCTTCCCCTCTCATTTCCAGATATCCTCCCCTCAACTCCTCTTACTAGTTCACAAGCATTCCATCTCACCCCACATCACAGACCCATTTTCCCCTCACCGCACGCACCCTCACCCACACACCTAAATACACCCACCTTCTTCCATACCGAATCAATTGTGCCCACACTCGCCCACAAGTGAGCTACATTAATCTCGCCCACACCCACTCACGGATGTCTCTGGACTTGTGATTTCCTCTCCTAAAACAAAAGTGAAACAATCTGGTCAGTTTGTAGGATGTTGGCGCTGACGGCTGACACACCTTCCAACCTGGAGGTAGGTTGGTAGGTATCTAAATGGTTAGGTACGACGGTAGGTTAGATAGGTAAGTAGATAAACAGGTCATTATATTCGTCAAGGTCGTTATATTCAAGGTCATATTCATCAAGGGCATTATATTCATCAAGGTTATAATCAAGGACGTTACAATCATCAAGGTTGTTTGGTTTCACTATTCCTCAGAACTGATTGCTGTTTGTTTTCGTCGTTGTGGTTGTTGGAGTGGGAATAAAAATGGAAGTTAACTGGTATGGAAGGGGAGAGGAAAGGAAAGAAAAACAAGAGAAATGAAGAAGGAATGGGGCAAGGAGATAAAGAGGGAAAAACAGGAGACTGGAGGGATAGGAAGGAAATAAAGCATGATAGGGAGGGGAGGAAATACAGACGAGTAAGGGGAAAGGGGTGGGGAGGGATGGGGGAGTGGGAGAGGAAGAGGAGGAACGGTCAAGGTTAAGGTTAGAATGGTTAGAATCGCTGTCTGTGAGCAACGACTCTTAGCTCCCCAGGGTCGTTTTAAGACTCCTTGGAGCCTCCCCAGAGTAGGGGTGAGGGAAGAGCAGCAGTGTGGAACTGATGATAGGGGGATATGAAGCTCACACAGCCATGTAACGACCCTTTTAAACCACATAACCCCCTCCCACTCAGAATGCATTCTGAGTGGGACAGGCCAGTGTCACGCTAACTTTCCTCTGAGAAAACTTCCCTCTCAATTTCCCTGTTGCTGCTCTAGCAATATTGCATAGCTCCTGATGACGCACGGAGACGTGTGAAAGATCTTGAGCTGAAGAATTCCATCCCCCTGTGGCTTATCTTGCATTGCTAAGATCGCCTGTCTGTGATATTAATAACGGTTAAGTTTAAATAATAATAATGATACAATTCTACGCAGAGCGAAACGATAATAAAATTTGTTCAGTACCTGTGTCAGTCCTTCAATACAGGATAACACTGTATGTTTACCTGTACTCGCTTCCGAAAGTCACCGCCCCCGCGGCCCGCTCCCAGACTAGGCGGGATACTGTGGGAGACTGTTGAGTCCTACTTGAAGTACACAAGCCATGGTACTCTGGGAAGATCATTTGTTATACTTCAAGGAGGACTGATATTAGAATTATCATACTCAGAAGAGGACTGGTATTAAACTAGCATTGTGTTCACTTATCATACTCAAGGGAAGGCTGGTACTGAACTCAATTATCATCCTCAAATGAGGACTGGTACTGCGAAGGAGTTTAGTTCTTGTACACAAGGGACTGGCATACACGTCTTATCCACTGCTGCTGCTGCTGCTCTAAATAGTTAAGAGCTCACTTAATCTACTCTATCACTCTATCTTTCCTCCTTTACCTATCCATCTCCCTCCTTTCCTCTAGCTTCTCGCTCCCTCTCATTTCTCTCCTTCCCTCCCTTACTCTATCGCCCTCCTTCCTTTCCCCCTCCTTTCTTCTCTGATTGGGGATTTATATGCAGACACAGTGTTGGGAACCCGTATTTCATGTGGAGTTCCAGGCTGCTAGAAAGAATATGTCGAAGTCACACTCACTTCCTTATCTTCCTTATCTTCCAGTGCCTAGGATCACTGCTGCTGGAAACTCACTTCCCAATCCTTATCCTCCTCCAGCATTCTCTTCTTTCTCCTCTAGCCTCCTCCTCCTTCCTGCCCCCTCCAGCCGTCTCCTCCAGCCTCTGGGGACCACCAATGTTAGAAGTTTGCTGGAGAGAGATGGATGAAGAAGTGCTGGAAGCCAACTCCATACACAGTTTTAAGAGTAGGTATGATTAGGCCCAAGGGGCCAGGAGCCAATAACGTCAGTCAATAGTGGAATGAACAAGTACACCAATACGACATGAAGAATGTCTGTGGTTTCAGCGTAGATTATAAGTGGAATGAGTTGGATGAGAGAGTGGAGGCAAATTTAATACACAACTTCAAGAGTAGATACGATAAGGCCTAAGAGGTCTGAGATCAGTAATGACGATCACAATAGTCTAGGAGAAGGGAGTCTCGACCAAATACAACTCAGTACGAACCTAGCCTCACACAAATACGCACGCACGCACGCACGCACGCACGCACACACACACACACACACACACACACACACACACACACACACACACACACACACACACACACCTAAGAATCCTTAATGAGAGAACCAGAGGGGACATGATCATGACATACAACATTCTCAAGGGACTAGACAGTGGATAGGGGAGAAGCTGTTTGAGATGCAAGGGGAGAAAGCCGGGGGGCAGAGATGGCAGCCCAAGACGCAACGCAGCCACATGGACCACTAGAAATACTTATTCAGTCCCAGGATAGTAACCGACACGGACTAGAGGGCCCAGGATCTGTGACTCGACCCTTGCAAACACAAGTAGGGTAGTAGCTGGTGAGTGCCCACATAATGCAAGATATAAAGCTAAGTTGTCTGTGTTACCCGAGGGGAATGATGATAATGTAATAAATGATTAAGAGAAGAGGAGGGGAGGAGCAGACGTAGGCAGGAAGGTAGGAGTGGAAGGTAGAGTTCGATCCCCAGTACGGGTGGAAAACATTAGGACGTGTTTCCTTAAGGTACCTGCTGTCCATGTTCACCTAGCAGTCAAGTAGGTACCTGGGTGTTAGTGGACAGGTGTGGGTTGCATCCTGGGGACAAAACTGACCTAATTTGCCCGAAATGCTCAGCATAACGAGGGGCTTTCTATCTAGTAGTATGTCATTGATGTCAGTTATGGTCTGTATACCTTGTATATGTACTTGTAGAAATAAAAAATATTATTATTATTATTATTATTGTATTATAAGGGAGGGTAGGGGCAGAAGTAGGTAGAGAATGTTTAGAGAACCTTTGAAATACCTTTGACGAGTTTATAGAGTTTCTCTACTCCTGTAACCCAACCCTGGGACAGACTTGTCTGGTGCTAGCCTGGTCAACTAGGCTACTGCTGCTGCTGGCGGCCCGCTGACCTACATATCCATCACAGCCTGGTTGATCAGGTACCTGGCGGAGGTACTTTTCGAATTTCCTCTTGAAAACTTTTACACTTGTCCCGGTATTGTTTCTGACACCTTCTGGTAAGATGCTGAATAATCTGGGACCACGGATGTTGATACAATGTCCTCTTATTGTGTAGACGGTGCTCATGTTTTTTGCTGGGTTTATTTTCTCCCCTATCTCTCTCTATAGTATGTTGGTCAGTGTGAAGATTTGGGACTAGATTCTCATGTATCTTCCACGTGCATGTATATATGTATGCATGTATATATGTATGCATGTATATATGTATGCATATATATATTATATATATATATATATATATATATATATATATATATATATATATATATATATATATATATATATATATATATTATATGTCGTGCCGAATAGGCAGAACTTGCCATCTTGGCTTAAATAGCAACGCTCATCTTGCCATATAGGACAAGCGAAAATTTGTGTATGCAATAATTTCGCCAAAATCATTCTGAACCTAACGAAAAAAATATATTTCACTGTGTTTGTTTAGTATTAAATTATTGTAAACAAATCTAAAATATATTAGTTGGGTTAGGCTAAAATAAATTGTTCTTGTTATAATAAGGTTAGGTAAGTTTTTTAAGATTCTTTTGGTGCAAAATTAAAAATTTTTACATTAACATTAATGAAAAAAAATATCTTTAAGATTTGAGTAGACTGATGCAGTGGTCGGAGAGGTGGCATATGCAGTTTAATATAGACAAATGCAAAGTTCTAAATGTTGGACAGGACAATAACCATGCCATATATAAACTAAATAATGTAGATCTTAATATTACGGATTGCGAAAAAGATTTAGGAGTTCTGGTTAGCAGTAATCTGAAACCAAGACAACAGTGCATAAGTGTTCGCAATAAAGCTAATAGAATCCTTGGCTTTATATCAAGAAGCATTAATAATAGGAGTCCTCAGGTTGTTCTTCAACTCTATACATCCTTGGTTAGGCCTCATTTAGATTATGCTGCACAGTTTTGGTCACCGTATTACAGAATGGATATAAATGCTCTGGAAAATGTACAAAGAAGGATGACAAAGTTGATCCCATGTATCAGAAGCCTTCCCTATGAGGATAGACTAAGGGCCCTGAATCTTCACTCTCTAGAAAGACGTAGAATTAGGGGGGATATGATTGGAGTGTATAAATGGAAGACAGGAATAAATAAAGGGGATTAAATAGTGTGCTGAAAATAATCTAGCCTAGACAGGACTCGCAGCAATGGTTTTAAGTTAGAAAAATTCAGATTCAGGAAGGATATAGGAAAGTACTGGTTTGGTAATAGAGTTGTGGATGAGTGGAACAAACTCCCAAGTACAGTTATAGAGGCCAGAACGTTGTGTAGCTTTAAAAATAGGTTGGATAAATACATGAGTGGGTGTGGGTGGGTGTGAGTTGGACCTGATTAGCTTGTGCTACCAGGACGGTTGCCGTGTTCCTCCCTTAAGTCAAGGTGACCTGACCTGACTAGGTTGGTGTGCATTGGCTTAAGCCGGTAGGAGACTTGGACCTGCCTCGCATGGGCCAGTAGGCCTGCTGCAGTGTTCCTTCGTTCTTATGTTCTAATAAGAGAAAATTTCAGAAAGGACTTAAATTTTAATGGTTTTGCTAATTGGCCAGTTTTACATATTCGGCACGACATATATATATATAATAAATCTATATATATATATAATTATATATATACTTATATATATTTTATATATATTATATAAATATATATAATATAATATTAGAATTTAAAATAATATTAAAAAAACCCCTTGATTCCCCCGTTAAAACGACTTTATTAAGTTGTATTCAAAATCTTGATACAGTAAAAAAAACTTTTGAAAAGAATTCCCCCCAAAATGCTGATGGATGTGTCTATAAGATTCCTTGTAAAATTTGCGATAAAGTTTATTACGGTCAAACTGGTAAAAATCTCGAACTAAGATTAAAACAACATAAATATAGCATTAGAACTGGACAAGATTCCAATGCTCTATTTATTCATGTAAGAGATTTTAACCATCCAATTGATTTTCAAAAAGTTGAGAAAGTAGTATCAAGCAAGTCCATGGTCGACAGGAATATAATTGAATCTTGTTTCATAAAAAGCAGTTTTGACAATAATATGAATATTTCCTTTGGTTTATATAAATTAGATCCATTTATAATATAGAATTTGGGAAGAATTTAAATAAACACTGGACAAATAATAATTTTTAAATTTTCTTGGGTAGAATAGTTTTGTGGGTGAGTTGTGCAAAGGACCTATCCAAGTTGGGTCGGCGCCGTCAGGTGTTTAACTGTTGTGGGATCTGATAGTGAGGTGTTGCCAGACCCCTTATATAGCTTCCTTGGATGCTTTACTTCATAGTTCCTTGATAATGTGAGTAGTCACGAAAGTGCTTGGAATTTTCTCTATTCTTTCAGAGTGGTTGTTTTGCATATTCTGAAATCAACCTGTTTACTGTGATCTTATTGCATATATATTATATATATATATATAATATATATATATATATATATATTATATATATATATATATATATATATATGCGTGTGTGTTTTGTTTCTCTCTCGCTTTATTGACTATGTGGGCCATAAATAATCTCAAATAGCTCTTCTGTCTCGAACGAAGTCATTAAAAATTAACAATATTTTAAGTGAGAGAGCACAAGTGATTTGCAGTGTCATCACTGCCATTATTTCCCTCGTTTTACAAGATTTTTTTTCCACCCCATCATTTTCCCGTAGCTGTCGTGACACGTTCCTCACTGTGTTCTTGTCAAGGTCACTTGACAGTATTACTTCCAGGTCCTTCATATATTTCTTGCATTCTATTTGGTGATCATCTTGCTTTCTGTATAGCATCCCTTTAGAGTTTTTGATTCTTTCCATATCCAAGCAGATGAAAATTGTCACCACTGAATGTCACGTTGTTCTCCACTGCCCACTGGAAAACCCTACTTATATCTTCTTACATTTCACCCCCCCCCGCCCGCTTCCAATGAGGTGATTTTCATGCTTATTTTGGTAACATCGGCAAAATAATACAAAACTTTGGCGAGTGTCTCTGCCTACATCTGCCTTGATGATAAGAAACAGTAGAGGCGCCAGGACCGTGCCTCGGGGTGCTGAGATTTTTACTTTACTAATTCTGCTAATCTTTGTATTCTGTTTATCAGAAAGTTGAATAAGGGTAGGTTAGAGATGGCAAGAGGTAGGTAGGAAAGTTAGAGTGAAAGGAAGAAAAAAACAGTAAGGTATACCTTCCAGGTATACGTAGAAAGTCAGACAGAGAGAGCCAGAATGAAGGGTAAACAGAAACTTAAATATATAGAAAAACACGAAAGTCAAAATAACTATCAGCCAAAACTGCCCCAAACAACTACGATACCATCACATTACTTCTTCCATCAAAATAACAACATAAGAATGGAGGAGCACTGCAGTAGGCCTTCTAAAAATCAAACTACAGCAATATTAGTACCACATTTCGAGCACAGTACATAATAACACTGACTGTGTGAAAAACAGCCAAGTAAATCTTTATTTAACCGAGGAAACGTGCCTAATAAAAGCTCCTCTCAGTATGTGTCTGTGATTTATCACCTGTCAGCCTCTGCCAGTTGCATGTAATAATATCCTACTAAGTATGCACCCCACCCCCCACCGCCACCACTACATCCACATCACAGTACTCCTACCACCACCACCTACACCACCACCATCTCCACAAATACATTAATAATACTACCACCAGCACACCACAGTACTACCACCACCACAGTACTCCTACCACCAACCACCAACACCACTACCATCTCCACAAATACATTAATACCACCACCACCAGCACCAGAGGATCAGGAACGACAGGGTGGTCAGTCAGGGGCACTAAAAATGGTTTCTCTTTATAACCTGTGGGACCAGTGAGTTAGCACCAGCCCAGGGGAGAGCCGCGGGGAGGGGAAGCTGATTGGGGAGGAAAGAATATGGAAGGAGAGGAAGGAGAAGAAAAGGCAGAGCTTGATCACTGAGAGGAGAGAAAGGAAGTGGGAGAAAAAAGAACTGAAATGTGAAGAGGTACAGGGAAGACTAAGTCGAGGGAAGACATAATGTGAAGGGGAGTAGGAAGGAGAGACGAAAAAGGAGGGGAAGTGAGAAAAAAATGGGGTGATGGAGAGAGAAGCGTCAGAATAGAGGAACACGGCAGTAGGCCTATTGACCAGTGCGAGGCTGGGCCTACTCATGCACAACTATTCCCATTCGTTTAACTGTCTGGCCTATTTTTAAAACTAGCCAGAGTATTTTGTTTCAATAAAGCTACATGTTAGATTTTTCCACTGATCTACATCTCTGCTGCCAAACCAGAGTTCTGCTGCATCCTCCTTGACGGATGGTGAAGTTTATCTCCTGAGTCAGCAATGTTTCCTGAAGACACACAGGGACGTGAACTTCTTGTCAGAGATAAAACAGATTGGATATGTGTGAAGTGTACAAGTGCAAGATACTTATAAAAGAAACATAAAAACGGTGATAAACAAGTACACAATGCTAAAACTACGACGTTGTTTACCTGGTCTTCAATAAGACCTTCATCAATGTACTGTACAAAAAACTAATTAAAAAAGTGGCAGCTCACGGCATTAAAGGAGAAATTCTCTCATGTATCATGTCTGACTAATGAGCAAGGGAAAAAATACATTAATGAACAGACTGGAAACCAGTCATAAGTGGCGTTTCTTGGTCATAATCTCCATCAACTAACCGACCTAGAATACCTGTCGACGGTTTTAGGGGATCATCGCCCCAGAAATCAGGCCTCCAAGTTATTGGCCTAATCGACCTAACAGTCCGGCTGATCAGGAATTTACTTGAACTTATTAAGTTCCCTCTTAAAAATAGCTAGAGGTGTGAAGGTATTCCTTTATGTACAAAAGGAGGGTGTTCAGTCTTGTTTTAAAGGTACTAATCGTGCCTTTGCTTTTCATTGGAGATATTTTACACCGTCTGACAAGTTCTTGTTTGCATAGGGATTAATTTCGGAATGCAAACCCTCCAGAATTTTTCAGTTGTAAATTATGATGCGTTTTTCTCGCCTACATTCCAAGAGTTGCAATTCGAGCAGTAAAGGTTTTTAGTACATTCTCCAGTTCAGCACTTTCGTCTACATGCGAAGGGCCGTAAGCATACCGTAATATTCCATTTTCCTTACAGCTGTGATAACACTGTTTTTGGTTCTTAAATGTGAGATCTTCTTGCATCACCACTCCTACGTCTCTCACACTGAAACTTCTAAACTAGTGAGTGCTTTGAGTTTGTTTATACTCCATTTCAGTCTTTATTGCCTCAATTTTTACGTACCGGAGTAACTGAAATTTGTCTTCATTGAATATCATTGTTGTCAGTGGCCCACTGGAAGATTTTGTTTATACCAGCGTGGAGGTTTATGTGTCCTCAATGAATGCCACGCCAATACTGAGACTAATTTTTTGTAAAGGATGCTCTGTCTCTATCTCTGTCGTATATGAGATCGAGAAAGCGAAGTGGGTTAAGCACTGTGCCTTGGGGAACAGAACTTTCTCTGAACGAGGAGATAAATAGTAGCAATATGTTCGCTGACGGAACCAAAAAAAAAAATAAGTTCTTTGAGGTCACACCAGACTTTTCTGAATTTTGGATAACTATCTCTTAATTCGATAGTTTTCCTACTCCCCGCAGACTGGCCTGCGGGAGGTTAATTGTCTGATCCAACGACAACTCTCAATCATTTCCTGTTCTTTTCTCTTTCTTTTACTCACATGAGATCTCCAAGGGAGCCACTTTTCAGATTTGTTTAAGCCAGGGTTATAGACTCAGTGGCCGGCATGACAGCTCAAAAAAAAAATGGAGTTCTTGGATCCACGACACTTGACTCCTATACATCCTAACACATATCCCTCCCATCCTTCCAGAGAACTTCCAGCACTTTCCTTTCACTTTACCCCTCCCCTCTTTCCCTTTTCAAGTCTCCGGCATCCTCTCCAGCTCTAAGTTCCTGGTATCACCAATCATCCACACTCCTCTTATTATCCCTAAACGTTCTCCTTCCTTTCATTCCCCTCAAATTTCCCCTTCCCTCTTTTATCCTCTAAGTATTACAGTGTTCTTACTTTTTTTAAACACTAAAGTTTCACCAAGTATTGTAAGCTCGCATTCCTTTAAAGTTGTGCTAGTATAATCACCTGCCCACTTTACCAGACATAAACCCGATCGCAACTTAAACACATATAATTACTCTCTGAGAAGCGCAAACCTCTGATTTTACAGTCTAGTGAATGGAAGGTGTCAGGGTTATTAAAAGGAGAAAGTAGCTAGTAGATTTGGAATCAAGACTCCTTACAAAGATATAAGAACGTTCATATACAAACTATAGAGCGATATGTAAACAAGATTATACTTAACAGTAGAACGACAAACCACTAGGTTTAAGAGTAGTTAAACAGGTATCACAGCTTAATATTATAAAGGGAACATAGCTTTAGATAGTTATAACAGGGCTTTCACAGCTTAATAGTTATAACAGGGTTATCATAGCTTTTAAGGATAGTTATAACAGGTCATCACAGCTTTAATAGTTATAACAGGGTTATCATAGCTTTAAGAGTAGTTATAACAGGGTCATCACAGCTTTAATAGTTATAACAGGGTTATCATAGCTTTAAGAGTAGTTATAACAGGGTCATCGTAGCTTTAATAGTTATAACAGGGTTATCATAGCTTTAAGAGTAGTTATAACAGGTTCATCACAGCTTTAATAGTTATAACAGGGTTATCATAGCTTTAAGAGCAGTTATAACAGGGTCATCGTAGTTTTAATAGTTATAACTGGGTCATCATAGTTATAATAGTTATAATAGTAGTTATAATAGGGTCATCATAGTTTTAATAGTTGTATAACAGGGTCATCATAGCTTTTATATTAGTTATAACAGGGTCATCATAACGTTAAGAGTAGTTATAATAGGGTCATCATAGCTTTAAGAGTAGTTACGCCAGGGGCCACGAGACCAGAAAGGAGCGAACATGGCAAGTGGCAGCAGAGGCAGGGCCAGGAGCTAAAACTCGACTCATGCAACCACATACAAGCAAGCACATTGTAGTCTGGGTCTCTGACTCCTGCTATCATAAATTTCCCGAGGAAAGTAGCCAGCTCATACACATGAGAGAGACGCTGCTCTCTCATAACCAGAGATCACAAGATTTTAGGTCAATTATAGTAACACACTGCCCGCCTTTCATATAACGCACTGGCCATCTCCCATCGAGGCAGGGTGACCCGAAAAAGAAGAATGCTTTTCTTTTTAAATTTAGTAATTTACATGGGAGAAGGGGTTACTAGCCCCTTACTCCCGGCATTTTACTCGCCTCTTACGACACGCATTGCTTACGGAGGAAGAATTCTTCTCCAATTCCCCATTTGATGAGTTTCGAGTCTTTAGACTCATGGAGCCCGGCCATGGGCCAGGCTCACTACAATGTTGTGGCTGGAGTAATTCACAACTCATTCGTTGGATGTGGAGTGGAGGATATGGAGTGGAGGGTGTGGAGTGGAGGATGTGGAGTGGAGAATGTGGAGTGGAGGATGTAGAGTGGAGGATGTAGAGTGGAGGATGTAGAGTGGAGGATGTAGAGTGGAGGATGTAGAGTGGAGAATGTGAAGTGGAGGATGTGGAGTAGAGGATATGGAGTGAAGGAAGGGTGTAGAGGAAAAGGAGGGACAAATAGTGTGTAGGAGAGAGAATGTGAATGAAGGAGAGATGAGAGGAGAGAACGTGTATGAAGAGAAGTGAGGGGAGAGAACGTGTGTGAAGAGAAGTGAGGGGAGAGACCGTGTATGAAGAGAAGTGAGGGGAGAGGAGGATCCGTACACACGATTACCCTCAGCCATAGCCTGAAGATGGTAGTTTAAATGAGTTTCGGAATCCTTCAACGCCTCCTCTTTCCCCCTCCTTCTACCCTCTTCCCCTCCCCCGTCCCAGGACACCTTCCTTCCTCATCCTTCTTTTCTTTCCCCTTTTTTTTATTCATTCTAATCTCCATCGCCTTTCTGGTCCCTGTCATTCCCTTCCCTCCCCTCATCCCCCACCATCGCATTAACATTTGGACTTGGCAACCCCTCCGGAAAGCAATTTCTTCCGAGGGCCCATCCATTTCCCCTCGCGCTAAGCTGGTCAGCCAGGGGGCACGCAGAGGGGAGGGGAGGGGAGGGGAGGGGAGGGGAGGGAGACAGGTCACAACTGCGTGGGAGAAGGGGTAGCACAAGGAGGCTGGTAGAGTGGTGGGTGAGGGGGGAGAGGTGAGGGGAAAAAGGGGGTGTAGATGAAGGGAATGGGAGGAAGGTGGAGGGTAGAAGGAAGGTGGAGGGTAGCAGGGAAGAAAGGAATGAGTGGAGGGTAGCAGGAAGAAAGGAAGGAAGCGTGGGGGGGTAGCAGGAAGAAAGGAAGCGTGGAGGGGTAGCAGGAAGAAAGGAAGCGTGGAGGGGTAGCAGGAAGAAGGAAGCGTGGAGGGGTAGGCAGGAAGAAAGGAAGGAAGCGTGGAGGGGTAGCAGGAAGAAAGGAAGCGTGGAGGGGTAGCAGGAAGAAGAAAGGAAGCGTGGAGGGGTAGCAGGAAGAAAGGAAGCGTGGAGGGGTAGCAGGAAGAAAGGAAGCGTGGAGGGGTAGCAGGAAGAAAGGAAGCGTGGAGGGGTAGCAGGAAGAAAGGAAGGAAGCGTGGAGGGGTAGCAGAAAGAAAGGAAGCGTGGAGGGGTAGCAGGAAGAAAGGAAGAAGCGTGGAGGGGTAGCAGGAAGAAAGAGGAAGCGTGGAGGGGTAGCAGAAAGAAAGGAAGCGTGGAGGGGTAGCAGGAAGAAAGGAAAGCGTGGAGGGGTAGCAGGAAGAAAGGAAGCGTGGAGGGGTAGCAGAAAGAAAGGAAGCGTGGAGGGGTAGCAGAAGAAAGGAAGCGTGGAGGGGTAGCAGGAAGAAAGGAAGGAAGCGTGGAGGGGTAGCAGAAAGAAAGGAGGCGTGGAGGGGTAGCAGGAAGAAAGGAAGGAAGCGTGGAGGGGTAGCAGGAAGAAAGGAAGCGTGGAGGGGTAGCAGGAAGAAAGGAAAGAAGCGTGGAGGGGTAGCAGGAAGAAAGGAAGCATGGAGGGGTAGCAGGAAGAAAGGAAGCGTGGAGGGGTAGCAGAAAGAAAGGAAGCGTGGAGGGGTAGCAGAAAGGAAGCGTGGAGGGGTAGCAGGAAGAAAGAAAGGAAGCGTGGAGGGGTAGCAGGAAGAAAGGAAAGAAGCGTGGAGGGGTAGCAGGAAGAAAGGAAGCATGGAGGGGTAGCAGGAAGAAAGGAAGCGTGGAGGGGTAGCAGAAAGAAAGGAAGCGTGGAGGGGTAGCAGAAAGGAAGCGTGGAGGGGTAGCAGGAAGAAAGAAAGGAAGCGTGGAGGGGTATCAGGAAGAAAGGAAGCGTGGAGGGGTAGCAGGAAGAAAGGAAGCGTGGAGGGGTAGCAGGAAGAAAGGAAGCGTGGAAGTAGTGGAGGGAATGAAAAGTAAGGGAAGTGATGAGAACTGAGGAGAGACGGGAGAAGGAATCTGAATAGGGAAGAAAATGGAAAGAACAGATAAAAAAGAAAAGGGGAAAGCAAACGAAAGGAAAGTAAAAATAATTTTGAGAGAGAGAGAGAGAGACAGAGAAAGAGAGAGAGAGCCAGGAGCCGAGACTCATCCCCCTTCAACTACAATTAGGTGAGCACAGAGAATAAAAAGGCACAATACCGGTACTGGAACAATACACAAATAACCCGCACATAGGAGAAACAAACTTATGGCGACGTTTCGGTTCAAATCTGACCGAAACGTCGTACGTTTTATCCTCATATGTAGGAGTTATTTGTGTAGTGAGCACAGAAACGTATGAGGGTAGAGAGTACCTAGGAGTGTGAGACCAGTGATACCCAGTGTGAGACCAGTGATACCCAGTGTGAGACCAGTAGTACCCAGTGTGAGACCAGTGGTACAGAGTGTGAGACCAGTGATACCCAGTGGCACCCAGTATGTAGCCAGTGGTACCCACTTCTCAAGCAGCAATAATTTAGGCAAGGCTTCACCCGTCAGCTGGATGAAGAGTCTCCACGTAATCAATTTAACATTACCACAGCCAGGTTAAAAGTTAACTTCCACCCTGAAAAGTTAAATAACTTTAACACATACATAGTCTAAGATAACTAGGAACGCCACAGAGCTAAAGGAAAACTTACTTATACTTATTAAACTACTTACGATGTTGAAAAGCATTAAAGGTTGACTAACAAGATCTTATGAAGACCACAGGTACTCTTTTTTTTTATATATCAGATTATGTGGATCGCGGAACCCACGTGGGTTTTTGAAGCCTTACATAAGAACATAAGAAATAAGGAGCACTGCAGGATGCCTACCGGCTCATGTTATGTATCAATGGTATAGAATCAGACACATGTGCAACATCTGGGTATCTTGTCGAGGTTTCGCCATCCAGTTGCTTTACAAATTGTATCGATAAAGCCACCCAGATGTTGTACATGTGCCTAATTCTGTTAATTGGTCGGGGATTATCCACCCCAAGACCAGGTTTCAGACCAGGATTCCCAGGCTGGAAAGGAAATAATACACGATTAAGGCTTTGTCATGGACCAGGTTGTGGGGGTTTTTACCTCTGGAACACCCTCCAAGTGTGACTATGAAAATGGCATACAGTACCGACAGGGTGATAAGTAAGACACATGGGCAACAAACCATACCACGGGCGGGGTTAGAATCCGTGAGTTCTAACTCCATCCGTGTATGGTTTGTTTGCAATCGTGTCATTACGATTTCGTGAGTCATGGGCAACAGTTAGGTATCTTCATTACGAAACATTTCGCCTACACAGTAGATTTCTTCAGTCGAGTACAGAAGAGTTAGCAGACGCAGTAGAGACGTGAAGACGATGTAATCAGTCCTCCCTTGAGGACTTAGTTTTGAGGTAGTCAGTCCCTCAGCCTGGAGAAGAGTTTTGCTCCATAGTCTGAAACAACGTTAAGATGAAGCAACAGTATGGAGACTTATAACTACGTTCTTCTAATAGTGGGCTGCACCTCACCTTTTAACAGTACACAAGTCTCCATATTGTTGCTTCATCTTCATATTGTTCCAGACTATGGAGCAAAACTCTTCTCCAGGCTGAGGAACTGACCACCTCAAAACTACGTTTTTAAGAGTGATAGACTGATTACATCGTCTTCACATCTCTATTGCTTCTGCTAACTCTTCTGTACTCGACTGAAGAAGCCTACTGTGTAGACGAAACGTTTCGGAATAAGATACCTAACTGTTACACATGTGTCTTACCTATGACCTTCCAGGTAATACTGTATTCCATCAATCTTAACGGACTGAACACATCGACTCCAGGATGAGGGACAGATTACCTCAAACTCCTCTTCTTCCACCGTTCTTTGTAATGGATTGAAAAAGCTATTGGCTAGCGAAAAGTTCCCTCCTCAGTAAAGATTCCTAAAAGTTGAACAAGTGTCTTATCCTTCAACTTGTCGGTTTTCTAAATCATTTATCACTATTACCATATTAAACTGACAATATTACTACGCTACCAATTTAATGGTACCACAGTGATGGAGGCTGGTGCGCTACCACGTGTGTGCTAAGTGTTCCAAATAAGTAAAATATCTTTCAGGACTGTTGTGTTCTATGAAGGACACATCGACCACCACTGTAAACATCTTCCGCCTCACACCAGTAGTTCTCAACCTTTTAATATGAAAGGGCCATTTTGAAAAGCAAAATTTAAAGGAGGACCGTATTACGAAATACGGCCTTCCTTTAAATTTAACAATATTTTGTAATTGCTGACACTGTGCAGTGTCGAACATACATAAAAGTGAATTCATAATTTCATGGGAGGTCCGCAACCGTTTCCTTGAAGGGCCACATGCGGCCCTCGGGATGTAGGTTGGGGACCACTGCCTTACAGTATATGATCCTCACGAGACAACGGATTAAAAAAAACGTTAGCAAATCGAGATAAAAGGTAGAAAGTGGAAGTAAATTTGAGTTTGTGCGTGGGGGGAAAAAGAGGAGAAATTGGATGACAAAAGAACGTAAATAGGACGTTTGGATGCTGCCTCGAACCCTCAGTGGGATGAAGCTGATAGCTGGTGGTCAGAGAGAAAGAGAGAGAAAGAGAGAGAGAAGAGAGAGAGAGAGAGAGAGAGAGAGAGAGAGAGAGAGAGAGAGAGAGAGAGAGAGAGAGAGAGAGAGAGAGAGAGAGAGAGAGAGAGGGTCTGGGAGGAGTGTTACTGAAGGGAGTAACACCAGGTTTCATGGGATGCTGCCTGCATCTTCTGCACTGACTGCTTCCTTTCTCAAACTCGGGTTCATGCCTCTCCCAACTCCAGGCACGCTGCTGCACACTTTCTCCAATAACCAGAGTAGTGGAGGAAGGCGCCTATACTCCCATGGCTGTAACCAGTCTAAGACTCTAAGAGTCTTACATTACTTTTTCAAAGCTCTAGCAGTAACTGTAGAATTAACCCTCCAGTTTTCTTAATCCTGAACAAGCTATGTTCTGCCTATATAAACCTATAGGCCTCAAAGAGCCCAAAGTGTAGAGGGGTGAGGGGCAAGTGGGTTGAGGATGCAGTCCTTCGGCTTCTCTAACTATCAGCGAGCTCTTCTACAGGTTTGGGAAAGACCTTGCTGGTCAATCCAAGACCCTAGTGTTTCCTGGACACTTTAAGTCATCTTTTAACTTGCAAGACGGTGCAGGAGGTTCTCAAGCTAAAAAAATATAAAGAGAACATGACCTCACAGCTGAGTGCTGAGGCTTGTCTGTCTTGATGCTTGATAAAAAAATAACACAACTACAGAAAAACTTTCACTGTGACTACGTTTTGTGCACATAGAGCGAAACGTTGTCAAAACAAAAGGTTGCTCTCCACCCATGTCTTTCATCACTGTCAGCACGACACATCTGTACCCAACTTGAAGCTTGCCTGTCAGCCTCAGTCTGTTTTCATGCCTGCTTACTTGTCGGTATCTAATCTGCATGTCTGTCAGCCTACCTGACAGACTGCTTGTCTGGCTGCCTGACTGACTGCTTGTCTGCTGCCTGCCTGTTCGCCTGATCCCACACAAGACGTTATTTCACCAAGGCTTGGCGGCGGGAAGGGGCAAAGAAAGACGTTTGGAATCCCCTGCGAGTCTTGTTGGATCACCACTAACTTCATTACATCCCATTAGTACGCTCGACACATCTTCATTTGTTTTACGGCCGCCGAACGGGGGGTGTTTCTTGGGCAATCCTACGAGAATGCAACAGACGTGTCTGTTTATCTGAGAGACCTACGAGAATGCTACGGTCGTGTCTCTACCTGGGAGAACTACGAGAATGCTACGGCCTCATCTGTTAATCTGGGAGACCTACGAGTATGCTATTGCCTTGTCTATTTACCTGCGAGACCTACGAGAATGTTACGTTTGTGTCTGTCTACCTGAGAGACCTACAAGAACGCTACGGCCTTGTTTGTTGACCTGGGAGACCTACGGGAACGTTACTCCCTCTTGACCTACCCTTAGTGGTTTACACATGTTCCCTCTAATAACCTATTTATTTCCCTCTTACGACCTCTCTCTTTCTTTAAAAAGACTCAGGACAGGGGGGAGGCAGTAAATGGTGGTTCTGAAGGCGTTTCTTTCATTCCAGTTCTCGCAAGGACATGCTTTTCTGTCTCGCCTGTTTTTTGCTAACAGGTTATCTATCCTGTTAGCTGCTATTTCTTCTATTATCAGCTTGCCTATGTTTATTTATGAGTGTTTCCCCACCTTTTTCTCTATGCTTGTCATGAAAATCAACTTGTTTATAGTATTTATCTTTCTGTGTGTGTGGTGTGTGTGTGTGTGTGGTGTTTGGGGTTGTGTGGTGTGTGTGTGTTGTGGTGTGTGTTCTGCCCACTGGGACTAATGCACATATATATACTTAGGCCTATAATGTAGATATAAAGTGTCGTCAGGCTGCTGAAACGACAAATGTTGGCTAGTTGATACAGGCCTCCCATGCACGCAATAAAATGCGTGGGAGGCCTACAATATTCTTAGATTTAGAATGCAATTAAAATTTCACCTCTTAATCCTCTTTATTTCTCTATTATATATGATGCTATGTTGCCCGGGTCTGAGATGATGGAGATATTTTCCTAAAAACCCCATTTCTCCTGTGTGTGGGATAATCTATTGTCAGATATGATAGTTCCCAAGTGAGAGTAACTCCAGCTCTGCTGGAAGGAAACCTCTGAAGCTGCCGTAGCTAATGAACCTTTAATGGAATACTTGACGATTTCCTCATTGACCTAATGAAGTCTGCCAGCTTAAACTGACACATTTCAACACTATGTGACCCATCCTGTGTGACGGAGTATGATGGAGAAAACATAGCTAGCTACTGTTCCCACGGTGTAACCATCATACACTAGGGTGACAACACACTGCTGATGTATCCAAGTTTGCAAAACAAAAAACAATTGCTATCTGCCTCGCTCCACAAACCTTCCAAGACTCTACAACATTCACTATTTTCTTGACATTTTCTTTTTCCTTTCTCTGCTTTGAGCTTAATAAAGACAAGGTGTACCCAAGGTGTCTTCCACTTCCAGAGTCACTTTCAACCTTCACTTTGTTATAAGGCACGACAGTCTTAATTATTATTGTCCTTTAGTTATTACGTTAATTACTTCTTTTGCACGAAGCGTCGGAGGATAGCTTTGAATTATTATTATTATTATGGGCGGTAATTAAGTTTAATCCGAGGAAGGGGAGGGAAGCTCCAATTCCTTGAATGAAGAACCCTTTAGCAACATTAAGGCTCTCCTTGAAATAAAGGGTATATCACGGAACACATTATCGAAATCTACCACACACACACACACACACACACACACACACACACACACACACACACACACACACACACACACACACACACACACACACTGCGGAGCTGAAGATCGAACTTTAAAGACAGATTAAATAAAAGGAAGGTTATGATCTTAAGATAAGAGTGAGGGAAGACATGATCATGGCAGTAACTGGCTGGCAGTGTTGCACTCATCAACAACTCTAGCGATAAATAAAACACATGTGCAACACTCGGGTATCATTACTGCCATGTAGTATTTACCTGTGATTAGGACGTGATAGGTGGGACAGGGAGACACTCTTGGAGAGGCGGGAAACTGGTACACTAGGGCACGCATGGAACTTGAAAACACAGATGAGTCTACGCTGTTAAAATAATAGAAACAATGTCAACAAAAGTGGCGTCCCCGCCACCTAACGCCCCTGCCATCTGACGCCCCTGCCACCTGACGCCCCCAGCCACCTGGCGTCCCCCCGCCACCTGACGCCCCCCGCCACCTGACGTCCCTGGCACCTGACGCCCCCCGCTCCCTCACAAGACTCACTCAAACGTAACTTTAACCTCCACTTCGTCATAATTATCACCATTAACTTTATTACTTGTCTTAAAAACTTATCTTTAAAAGGTCGTAAATTCTGAGAAATATGCAGAATTAACTGGTTATCTGGACACCAGTTTTCAGGCACCAGAAAGAGAGTAACAGGTGTGAGTAACACTTAAAAGAGTTATAGGTAGAAGATAAGAGATGAGAGGTAGAATTAGAAATAACATAATAAAAAGGAAGAGGAACATCGGCAAGTTATCTTACATTCATTATCAATGTTATCTCTTGAGAGCTATGAAGAGTCAGGACAGTGAAGCAATTCCTTGGTGTTAGTGGTGGCGATGGTGGTTGTTACTCTGGTGTTAGTGGTGGCGATGGTGGTTGTTACTCTGGTGTTAGTGGTGGCGATGGTGGCTGTTTTCTCTGGTTTAGTGGTGGCGATGGTGGGGTGTTACCCTGGTGTTAGTGGTGGCGATGGTGGTTGTTACTCTGGTGTTAGTGGTGGCGATGGTGGTTGTTACTCTGGTGTTAGTGGTGGCGATGGTGGTTGTTACTCTGGTGTTAGTGGTGGTGATGGTGGTTGTTACTCTGGTGTTAGTGGTGGCGATTGGGTGGTTGTTACTCTGTGTTAGTGGTGGCGATGGTGGGGTTTTTACTCTGGTGTTAGTGGTGGCGATGGTGGTTGTTACTCTGGTGTTAGTGGTGGCGATGGTGGTTGTTACTCTGGTGTTAGTGGTGGCGATGGTGGGTGTTACTCTGTGTTAGTGGTGGCGATGGGGGCTGTTACTCTGGTGTTAGTGGTGGCGATGGTGGTTTTTTACTCTGGTGTTAGTGGTGGCGATGGGGGTTGTTACTCTGGTGTTGTGGTGACGATGGTGGTTGTTACTCTGGTGTTTGTGGTGCGATTGTGGTTGTTACTCTGGTTTTTAGTGGTGGCGATGGTGTTGTTACTCTGGTGTTAGTGGTGGTGATGGTGATGTTACTCTGGTGTTAGTGGTGGTGATGGTGATTGTTACTCTGTGTTTTTTAGGTGGTGGGGGAAAGGTGGTTGTTACTCTGGTGTTAGTGGTGGCGATGGCGGTTGTTACTCTGGTGTTAGTGGTGGTGATGGTGGTTGTTACTCTTGGTGTTAGTGGTGGTGATGGTGTTTTTTACTCTGGTTAGTGGTGGCGATGGTGGTTGTTAATCTGGTGTTAGTGGTGGCGATGGTTGGTTGTTACTCTGGTGTTAGTGGTGGCGATGGTTGGTTGTTACTGGTGTTAGTTTGGGGGCGATGGTGGTTGTTACTCTGGTGTTAGTGGTGGCGATGGTGGTTTTCTCTGGTGTTAGTGGTGGGGATGGTGGTTGTTACTCTGGTTGTTGGTGGGTTTTTACTCTGGTTGTTAGTGGGTGGTATGGTGATTGTTACTCTGGTGTTATGGGGTGAGGTGGTGCGATGGTGGTTGTTACTCTGGTTTTTAGTGGTGGCGATGGGGGTTGTACTCTGGTGTTAGTGGTGGGGATGGTGATTGTTACTCTGGTGTTAGTGGTGGTGATGGTGGTTGTTACTCTGGTGTTGTGGTGGTGATGGTGGTTTGTTACTTCTGGTGTTTTGTGGTGGCGGGATGGTGGATTGTTACTCTGGGGTTAGTGGTGGTGATGGTATTTTTGCTGTGGTTTAGTGGTGGCGATGGTGATTGTTACTCCCGGTGTTAGTGGTGGGGATGGTGGTTGTTACTCGGTGTTAGTGGTGGTGATGGTGGTTGTTACTCTGGTGTTAGTGGTGGCGATGGTGGTGTTACTCTGGGGTTTAGTGGTGGTGATGGTGGTTGTTACTTGGTGTTAGTGGTGCGATGGTGGTTGTTACTCTGGTGGTTTGTGGTGGCGATGGGGGTTGTTACTTGGGGTTAGTGGTGGTGATGGTGGTTGTTACTCTGGTGTTAGTGGTGGTGATGGGGGGTTGTTACTCTGGTGTTAGTGGTGGCGATGGTGGTTGTTACTTGGTGTTAGGGGGTGGCGATGGTGGATGTTACCTGGGGTTTGTGGTAGCGATGGTGGTTGTTACTCCGGTTATGGTGGCGATGGTGTTGTTACTCTGGAGGTAGTGGGGCGATGGTGGTTGTTACTCTGGTGTTTTGTGGTGGCGATGGTGGTTGTTTCTGGGGTTAGTGGTGGCCCATGGTGGTTGTTACTCTGGTGGTTTGTATGGTGGTGGTTGTTATTCTGGGGGTAGTTTTGATGGTGGTTATTCTCTGGTTGTATGTATGGTGGTGTTATTCGGTGGTAGTACGGTAGTGATTGTTACTCTTGTGGTAGTACTGTGGTTATTCTAGTGGTAGTAATGGTAGTGGTTGTTACTCTGGTGGTTATTCTAGTGGTAGTACTGGTAATTGTTGTTACTCTGGTGGTGGTTGTTATTCTAGTGGTAGTACTGGTGGTGGTTGTTACTCTTGTGATGGTAGTTATTCTAGTGGTAGTACTGGTAGTGGTTGTTACTCTGGTGGAGGTTGTTATTCTGGTGGTGATGGTAGTTATTCTAGTCACACACACACACACAGGTATTAGCTCATAGAGCAGGGAGTGGACGTAGTGGCGACCAGTGAAGAAGCGGGGTCAGGAGCTATGAATCGACCCCTGCGACCACAATTAGGCGAGTACACACACAACAACATTTCGTTGAAAGCTCCTTTGAGCAAAACAATATGATAATAAGAAACTACATAACGATATTAACCACAAAAGGTTAACATTCTGCAAGACGTTAATATAACAAACAATGAAATTCCACTTTAAAATATCATAAAAACGTTGATCATGTGCCTAATAAACTGGCAACTAGATTTACTGGGCTCGCTGCGCCTCTGAAAAAGGTATCCCTGTACTTCCCTCAGCTCATTATATCTTAACTCATGAGCAAGGAATGGCGCAGGGCGCTTATAAAATTCTAATGTAGGAAAATATAATAAGTATACATATACGTATGCATGTGTGTGCATGTATATGTATGTACGTTTATACACTTTCATTTGAATGCCTGGCTGACCAGGCTGTTGGTGCTGGCCACGTGCAGTCCAACGTATGCATAGCAGTCTGGCTGATCACGAACTCTTGAAGACAGTCAAGAGGTTCTGGTAATTCTCCTCATGCATGATGGAAGGCAACGAAAAGTCGGGGACCTCTGACACTAATCAAGTTCTCTTACAATGTACTCGTTGCGCCTCTGCATTTTACTGGAGAGACTTGGCACTGCCTGTCAAGTCTCTTGCTTTCATAATGCAGGTCCATGATCAATTATTGCAGAGTTTTACAAATGTAAATTATGACTTAATTTATTTCAAACGTTACAAGTACTTCAGGTATGTGTGTGTGAGAGAGAGAGAGGGGGAGAGAGAGAGAGAGAGAGAGAGAGAGAGAGAGAGAGAGAGAGATAGAGAGAGAGAGAGAGAGAGAGAGAGAGACGAGGCGACAGTAAGAGAGGGACGACTCCCAAGGGAGGGCGTCTGGCAGGAGACAGAGAGGGCCACAAGGACGCCCTGCTACTGGTAGTGGTGGGGGCCAGGGGCAGCGGTGGTGGTGGTACTGGTGGTGGTGGTACTGGTGGTGGTGGTACTGGTGGTGGTGGTACTGGTGGTGTTGATACTGGTGGTGGTGTTACTGAAACCAGTGGTGGTGGTGGTTATGCTGTTGATTTGTTGTGGTCTCTAAACCTGAGGTTGTCCAACATTAACAGACAAACAGTCTTGGACTGTTTGTCTGTTCCTTCCGTTTTAAGAATTGATATTATCTCTTGTATCCTATAACTTGTTTTTCAACTTCCCCAATAAATTCTTCCCTCGGAACAGCGCGCGCGCACACACGCGCACATACACACAGACACACGCACACACACGCAAGCACACACACACACACACACACACAACGTCGGTATTTTTTACCGCCGTTCAGCACTGTGTTTCTCGTTACAAAATGTCAAGACCACTTTTGTCTGATTTTAGGTCGGAAAGGAGCCAGATGTTGTCAGAAGTTTTCTTGCTACAAGTGCCGAATCAGCCAGATTGTGATCTGTGAGCGCTTGCGGGTCGCTAGCACAAACAGCCTAGTTGGCCAGGCGGTCAACGGGTAAGCTTGGCCTCAAACCTTCTAAACTGTTCACATGTATCTTATAAACTATGAAAGATGACGCAAAGTTGTGGATTTTGCGTTCCGTTCAGTCATAAACACACGTGTCAACACCTCGCCTATCTCAAAGACTCAATTTTGTTGGATTTAAAATCACACTTTTGTCATCTTTTATTTATAATTTTCAATATCCACCGCCCTATCTCACCTCTCTTTTAGTTTGACCTCATTTTATACGCTATCACATCACTCCAGGATCGCCTCTATGATATGCCTTGGATATACAAAATGTGTTAGCAGGGTTGACTCACGAAATCGTAATGACACGATTGCAGACAAACCACGGTACAGGTGGGAATTGAACTCATGGCGAGTGAGTCGTAAACTCCAGGCTTTGAAGGGACTTGAGCGAGAGTTCGTCAAGGTCACGCTTGGGGAGATTCATCTGTAAAAACTTGCATTTGTGGTCACAGTGGGACCCATGCTAACCTCCCTATGGTGTATAAATATACCTAGCTGGATGAATCTTATTGTAGCCAGCTGGCCCAGTGGCTTACGCGCTAGCCTGGAGTTTTATGGCTCATTTGCCGCGAGTTCGATCCCCATCCGTACCATGGTTTGTTAGTAGGGTTCGTTGATGGTGTGATGGAAGCAAGGAAACAACTGTTAGACTGTTATAGAGGCGTATTATTGGTGTTCGTAGTCTTCAAGTCTGCTCACTATCATGCCTAGTCGACAACTGAGAGGGAGGCCTCTGAGTCGGTGTGAGGTACACACGGCGCTCACCTGACATCAGGCTTACCTGGAGTTTACCTGGAGAGAGTTCCGGGGGTCAACGCCCCCGCGGCCCGGTCTGTGACCAGGCCTCCTGGTGGATCAGAGCCTGATCAACCAGGCTGTTGCTGCTGGCTGCACGCAAACCAACGTACGAGCCATAGCCCGGCTGATCCGGAACTGACTTTAAGTGCTTGTCCAGTGCCAGCTTGAAGACTGCCAGGGGTCTGTTGGTAATCCCCCTTATGTGTGCTGGGAGGCAGTTGAACAGTCTCGGGTCCCTGACTCTTATTGTATGGTCTCTTAACGTGCTAGTGACACCCCTGCTTTTCATTGGGGGGATGGTGCATCGTCTGCCAAGTTTTTTGCTTTCGTAGTGAGTGATTTTCGTGTGCAAGTTCGGTACTAGTCCCTCTAGGATTTTCCAGGTGTATATAATCATGTATCTCTCCCTCCTGCGTTCCAGGGAATACAGGTTTAGGAACCTCAAGCGCTCCCAATAATTGAGGTGTTTTATCTCCGTTATGCGCGCCGTGAAAGTTCTCTGTACATTTTCTATGTCGGCAATTTCACCTGCCTTGAAAGGTGCTGTTAGTGTGCAGCAATATTCCAGCCTAGATAGAACAAGTGACCTGAAGAGTGTCATCATGGGTTTGGCCTCCCTAGTTTTGAAGGTTCTCATTATCCATCCTGTCATTTTTCTAGCAGATGCGATTGATACAATGTTATGGTCCTTGAAGGTGAGATCCTCCGACATGATCACTCCCAGGTCTTTGACGTTGGTGTTTCGCTCTATTTTGTGGCCAGAATTTGTTTTGTACTCTGATGAAAATTTAATTTCCTCAGGCTTGGCCAGGGAGTCTGCCTATAAATGTTGCTAGGAAATACATGCCTATAAATGTTGCTAGGAAATACATATAATTATACTACACAAGTAATACTACTGACATATGCCTTGGAAACAGGCCTTAAGAGGATTTCCAGGCGTATATTCGGGTACTTACTAATTAATACTTGCATCTCTTACAAACAAATTCCGAATTCTTACTCAACCTTTGTTATTTAGATAAATGACTCAGAGAACCGACAAGCTGATAACACATCAAAGCCAAGATAACCATGAGGTGTTATCTTGGCCTTATAAGATTTTTGCTGTTTTTTTGCGGTTCCTTAATAATGTGGGAAACCGCGAAAGTGCTTGGAAGCAACTAATTTTTTTTAGAGTGGTTGTTTTGTACCTCGTAGGATGTAGCAATGTTGATTAAGATCGGAGTACAAAGCAGCAATTATCATATCTTTTCCCACTTTCCTTTTCTTGTAGCCTCCTCCCATCCTCCTCCTCCTCCTCCTCCTCCTCCTCCTCCTCCTCCCATCTTTCCCCAGCCAAAGATTTACCATCACAAGAAAATAATCATAATTTACAATCACTCCTTTCTTCCTCTGGTTTGTAAACGAAGGAGAATGTTTACGATGCCAGTCTGAGGACAGTGCTGTCAGCGTCACAAAGACATCAGTGCCAGTCTGAAGTCAGTGGTGCCAAAATCACAATAGTAATAGAGGTGCCAGTATTACAGTATCCCAGACGCAGAGGTGCCGGTTTTACAGACAGAGGTTCAAGTATCACACAGACAAAGGTGCCAGTATCACACAGACAGACCAAGCAGAGGTGCCAGTATCACGCAGGTGTCAATATCACACAGACAGAGGTGCCAGTATCACACAGACAGAGGTGCCAGTATCACACAGAGGTGCCAGTATCACAGAAACAGAGGTGCCAAGTCGGATGTTCGTATTAGTAACAAGTCAGACGTAAACAAACTGGTCGACGACTAACTAATAGCAATATCGACAAGAGGTCTAAACGGGAGGTGTGGGGGACATGGGGAGGGAGGGGATGGAGAGGGGGAAGACTGAAGATTGGAAAGGGTGAGGGGGTAAAAGTAGGGGGGAGGAGGAGGGAGGAGGAGGAAAAGGGAGTGAAGGGAGGAGAGAAAGGAAGTTAAGGGAAAAAAGGGTGTAGAGGTGTAGAAAGTGAACAAGTGCACGTGAATCGTGGTGAAATTCGTGCTCCGAATTTCAATGTTGCTATGGCTCTTATAACCATAAAGATTCGTGGGAGATCCGTGACCCCACACCTCCCTCCCCCACCCTACAACCTCCCTCCCCCACCCTCACACCTCCCTCCCCTCCACCACTCCCTCCGACCACCTCCCCTCCCCCACCCTCACACCTCCCTCCCCCACCCTACACCTCCCTCCCCCACCCTGACACCTCCCCCCCACCCTCACACTCCCTCCCCACCCCCCACCACCCTCCCACCTCACACCTCCTCCCCCCCCCCCCCATGGGAAACGGCTACACAAACTCAGCAAGCCACGTGAAGCAGAAGAAATACGGGCGTAAAAGAAGTCAAACACAGTTTGTGCCTTCAATGATGAGTAGCTTGCCGAGTGACAGTTTGGAGACGGCTAGCCGTTCGGCACGTAGGCAGGGAGCTCGGCTAGAGCGCTTGCTGGCTCCGACGGACTGTCGGCATACGCCCGCAGCCTGACACGTGCTACGAGCTGATGTTGGGCATGAGGAGCGTGCCTGCGACCTGACAGGTCGTTGGGGCAGGAGGCAGGGATCTTGGGAGTACAACGTCAGTGCTGGGGGTGAGACGTCCGTTCGGACCGGAAGCCGTCGCTTTCGGAGCCCTGGAGCAGTGCTACCCCACATGAGTGTTGGCGTGAGAGCTCGAGGTTGGGGATCGAGAACGTGATCCGGAGCACACGTCCCCTTCGACAAGGCGTGCATTTGCGAGTGCAGCTCGCCCTTGAAACATACCAGCCGTAAGTCACAACCTTGCTTACCTCCAACACTTCCCTCCCCACGGCCAGCCTCGCCCACCTTCGACTCCTCCCACCCTCACAGCTGATCTCGGAGCCCCACTCCCCCCATACCCCACACACCCGTGCCACCCCAGGCAAATGGGAGCCAGGTAATTAGAAGACAGTGAAGTGAGACGGGAATTACAGGGAGACTAAAGAAGTAGAAAATATCTGTAGCGTTAATGATGAGGTGATTTGGTATGCAGGAGGTTAGTGTTGGCCTCCTGACGCATCAGTGATTTTGGCGGAGGAGGTATGTTGGGAGCCCTCGAGATAGGGTGGTAGTATTGAAGGCCCCCTCCCCCATACATCAGCACATTTTATTATTGCACTTGGGAAGATACTTGTCCAGTTTCTTTTTGAAGACTTGTACATTTGTTCCAGCAGTGTTTCTGATATCTTCTGGCAGATGCTGAATAATCTTGGGCTACGGATGTTGATATTGTGTCCACCGTACCCCTGCTTATCACTGGGTTTATTTCGCACCTCCTCCCCTATCTCTCACTCAGTATATTGTTACGGCAGAGTACAGATTTGGGACAAGGCCCTCGAGTACTTTCCAGGTATATATTATCATGCATCTCTCTCCTCCGTTACAGTGAGTACATATTTAAGATTTTAAGGCGTTCCCAGTAATTTAAATGCTTTACTGGGTATCTGAAGAAATTAAAGAGGTGGGCAGGATGTGATGGGTGTTTCAGGTGAGAAAGGTGAAGTAAGGTAGGAGTCTACTGAGGGTGTGAGGGATGTTGCAGATGAGAGGGAAGAGCGGGAGTAAAGATGAAGGAGGGAAGAAGGGAGTGTAAGGAAGGGAAGAGGGAGGAGTGTGTGTGACCACAATAATATACACAGACACAGATATTTGTAGACTTAACATAATAGCTAAATTTAACGCCTCTCTAATCTATCAACACAAATATCCAATAATTTAAAAACAAAATCCTGGAGAAGGAAGAATGACATTTATAAATCAGAGAGGAATCCCTCAACATAAATCTGAGAGAGGAATCCTTCAACATAAATCTGAGAGAGGAATCCCTCAACATAAATCTGAGAGAGGAATCCTTCAACATAAATTTGAGAGAGGAATCCCTCAACATAAATCTGAGAGAGAATCCTCAACATAAATTGAGAGAGAAATCCCTCAACATAAAATCGAGAGAGAATCCTTCAACATAAATTTGAGAGAGGAATCCCTCAACCATAAATCGAGAGGGAATCCTCAATATAAATCTGAGAGAGGAATCCCTCAACATAAATATGAGGAAAATCCCTCAACATAAATCTGAGGAATCCCTCAACATAAATCTGATAGAGGAAACCCTCAACATAAATCTGAGAGAGGAATCCCTCAACATAAATATGAGAGAGGAATCCCTCAACATAAATCTGAGAGAGGAATCCCTCTTAACACAATATATATAAGTATAATATCGAAGCCAAACCTAATAAAACACAAAATAAAAGGAGATGGAACATACCCCCAGTGAAAAGTGTCGGGGGCCCAAGACTGTTCAACAGCCTCCCACCAGCCATAAAGGGAATTACCAATAGACCTCTGGCTGTCTTCAAGCGGGAGCTGGACAGATATCTAAAGTCAGTGCCGGATCAGCCGGGCTGTGGTTCGTACGTTGGACTACGTGCGGCCAGCAGTAACAGCCTCGTTGATCAAGTCCTGATCCACCAGAAGGCCTGGTCATGGACCGGGCCGCGGGGGCATTGATCCCCGGAATACCCTCCAGGTAGTAGCCACCAAGTTGGTAACGGAACTAGAAAAAAAACTACGATAAAAGACTACACAGTCGCTTGCGGAAGTGAGAAAAAGGAGGAGACACGATTATGACATGCAAGATACTCTAAGTAATTTACAAGGTTCACAAAACAGACTATTTAGCTTAATTAAGTAATGTATAACCAGGACGCTGGTGTAAAAGTCTGGAAACAAGCGTCAGAGGCGTCAGAAAATACGTTTAAAGCGTCAGGAAAGGAGAGAAGCGGAAGAGACTTGTGAGAGACGCATACTGCACACCAGAATGATCCACAGCTTTAATAACAGAAATGACGCTATCAGCTCAAGGCAATTAAAAAAGTTAACATACAGCCAAAAATAATTGACGCTCATCACTGGCAAACTCAACTAGGTAATTACACACACACACACACACACACACACACACACACACACACACACACACACACACACACACACACACACACACACACACACACACACACACGCACGTCAAGAAATTGTAGAAAGTGCAAAAGTATTCAACAAGACTAGTCCCTGAGCTAAGTGGTATGTCCTACGTGGAGAGGTTAAGGGAACTCAACCTGACGAATGGAGGACAGGAGGGATAGGGAGGGCAGATGATAACGACGTACGAAACACTGGGAGGGAGGGAGGGACTGAGGGAGGGAGGAGAACAGACCAGTGGTACCACAAAACATTGGCAAAAAAAAAAATATACACATACATACATACATACATTATATTATATATATATATATATAATATATATATATATATTATATATATATATATATATATATATATTATATATATATATATATATATATATAATAAATTACTTGTGGTTACAAGTGTAGCAGAACACACTTGGTGCAACACCCGAGACAAGACGAATGGTTAGCAACATCTGCAACAAGATATACGATGTACACTAACACACACATAACATTCGATAACACACGGGACTCTGCAACAAGGCAAACGGGATGCAATATCTGCAACAATATACACGGCATCCACCTTCTGCAAAAATACAAGCGGCAGCCCCTGCAACAAGACATACGGGGTGCAACACGGGGCTTCTACGCGATAACATACGATATATTTTGGCTGGGAAAGTGCCAAGAGATTTATTGCCCCTGAATCGAGTGACGGTGCAATCCAGGCACCGTACAGGGAAATGGGGGTTCCTGAGGACCTCCTTCCACGTACCGGGCGAGGAATCCTCTGCTACTCCGTCTTCACACAAGGACTGGGAAGGGAACATATAGCACACATGGTAGGCATGGAGGGAGGGACCCGGAGGTCATGTCTCCACCTCCACTGAAGGAGTGACAGCTTCTGAAGTCTTCCACCTCAATACAAGAGCTAGGGACCTTGTGCTAACTCCATCGTCAGATGAGGATAACGAAAACATAAGCGATGGAGAGAGAGAGAGAGGGAGAGGGAGGAAGGGAGAGAGATAAAGTTAGGAATCCTTAACCTGTAAATAGCTTGTCAATAAAGCTAGGGATCCTTAACCTAACCTTGTCAAACCCTGTGTGTGTGTGTGCGAGAGAGAGAGAGAGAGAGAGAGAGAGAGAGAGAGAGAGAGAGAGAGAGAGAGAGAGAGAGAGAGAGAGAGAGTCCTGTGACACTATACTTGTACAAGAGGAAGAAAACTAGGCTAAAGGTATTATCCACCTCATCTCCCTCTACCTATCCCTCCTTACCACTCCCTCCATATACGAGAAGGCAGTACAAGGAAGCTGGTTTGGAACTTCAACGCAAAACAAGCTCTAAATAAGACATTAACTGACCTATATGTCTTGTATATTCTGTTAACAATTCAAGAGCTCATCGCCCCCGCGGCCAGGTACAAGAGTGTCTCATAAATTGTACAAAAATAAAAAAAAACACAACTCATAACTGTTAAGAAACACACAAGTAAAGTTTAGCCAATAAATGTTTTTATTATTTAGTACCTTCAATAAAAATGGGGAGGCAGCAACAAGGAGCATCAGTGGGGATGTTTACCTTGACGGCTGATCTGGTAACACTGTGAACGTGACCAGGTACTGTGACGTGGCATCAGGGTCGAACCTACGTCCTCTTCATCAGAAAGCGAGGAGCAACCAGCCACCGCCAACACCTCTTGCCAAGAGTGGTGGTGCCTCCTGGCTGTCCCTCGCTCCTCACTCTTCGATCTCTTGTAATTGAAGTGAGAGAAGAAATGGTATCCGCCATTGCCGCTCTTAGTTTTCCTCAAGGGGTTGAGGGGACAGTGTGGAGGCTTGCTACCTAAGGTGTTGCCATTCTGGGTAACACCACGCAAGGTATTGCCATCCAGGTCATCGACACCTGTGGTAATGAGCCTGGAGCACCTGTCTAAAGATGATTTCGGCATGTGGGATCTGTGTTTGGGACTGCCTAATTGTTTGTGTATCGCCTGCGGAGCTTCCCTCGTGGTGTTGAGGTGTGGGCCGATCTCTCTTCTGGCTCACTCTCCATGGTATTACCAACGCTTTGCTTCTTTCTCCGCAAACATGGAGATAATTTCAGTTCAGACATATCTAGGTGATCCAACAGCGAGAACGAGGGGTGTGCCACAACACCTGACAGGTTCTCCTGGTGGTTGTGGGTTAAAGTGTAGCCACCAGCAGTCTCACTGCTCTCCCAACTCTTAACAGACACAGGATGTCGAAGTGCTATCTTTAAGTTCTTACTTTCCTTAACCTCTCTGGCTGCAACACTCTCTGGGAAGTTCATTACTATCTGGCGTCGCGAAAAATGCTCACACTGCCGCTTACTGTAAGCATCCGAACGATGAGCCACACGGGTTTAACGCTACACATAAAAATAATATTTACATTGAACACAGCCGCCAGAAACTTGACCTAATATCGCCTCCCATATCTCGGTAAACTGTACGAGCACACTGGGTTACTCAGTACACTGCCTGAGCACACTGGGTTACTCAGTACACTGCCTAAGCACACTGGGTTACTAAGTACACTGCCTGAGCACACTGGGTTACTAAGTACACTGCCTGAGCACACTGGGTTACTAAGTACACTGCTTCACCGGCGTCACTGCCTGAGATGGCTAGGACACTGCGCATCACGACTCAACACAACCCGGAACTAAGACCTATCTCTCCAATTTCCTTCCCAAAAGAGATAATTCCTTATCAGTACAACCCAACGCTGGAGATTATCGTCCTTACGAAGCCGTGCCTTAGAAGTCATTTTGAGTGTCACCTCTGCAAGCCACTACGCATATGTGACATGCGTACAGTAATGATAATCCCGGGGTTATACTCACGAGTTGTATGCTGCAGCACACATGATTTTCATGTGTTTATACCTAATGATGTGCAAATGTGTATACCTAATGATCATGTGTGTGCATACCTCATTTGCTCACATGTTCATATTCTGTACGTTCATGAATTTAACATGTGAACATCACGAGGTATACACATACGTGAACATGACGTACACACACATGTGAACATGGCGAGATATACACACACACATGCGAACATGATGAGGTATACACACACGTGAACATAACGAGGTATATATACACGTGTGAACATGGCGAGGTATACACAGATGTGAACATGACGAGGTACACACACACATGTGAGCATGACGAGGTATACACACACATGTAAACATGACGAGGTACACACACAAACATGTGAACATGACGAGGTACACACACAAACATGTGAACATGACGAGGCACACAATGTAAACATGACGAGGTACACACAAACATGTGAACATGACGAGGTATACACACACATGTAAACATGACGAGGTATACACACACACACACACACACTATGTAAACATGATGAGGTACACACACACATGTGAACATGACGAGGTATACATACATGTGAATCATCAGTGTCATATTAATAAAGGCAGGAAATACGGTTTCAGAAAGTAAAGTGGATTAGCCAGACTGCCTCGCCCTCAGAGCCACCAGTTATCGACTATTGAGTAGGTGTTACGATAATCTATAACGACGCTGAGGATCGCTAATGAATTACACCAGACTTTCCAATAGTCTCACGAACAAACGTCCGACAAAAAAAAATATATATATATATATATATATATATATATATATATATATATATTATAAATTATCCAAACCACTCTAAAAGGATGTTCAGATATATAACCACTTTGGAGGGTTATGGTATAAACTTTTGAGGGAATATGCTTTATAGCTTTATGGTTGTTCTGAGCACTTTGTGTCGAGCACCTCTGCAAAAACAGTGATTATGTGTGAGTGAGGTGAAAGTGTTGAATGATGATGAAAGTATTTTCTTTTTGGGGATTTTCTTTCTTTCTTGGTCACCCTGCCTCGGTGGGAGACGGCCGACTTGTTAAAAAAATATATGAAATCATTAATTATTAATGTCAAATTGAGAGAGAGAGAGAGAGAGAGAGAGAGAGAGAGAGGCCTAAACGATAATCTCATTAAGGCCGTTTTCCATTGTGACATAAAGCCTTGTTAATCCTAGTATTAGCATGGTACTTACAATGACTGCTCTGCTGTAATATGTCCAACACTTACCTGGAAATAAACACAGAGTTAGAATAATAAAAGGCTTCAGTACAGTCATTTTCCTGTACCCAAGCCAATCACTAGCTCCACACACTAATTTTCCTGTACCCGAGCAAAATAGTACAAAATTATCATAAGGTAATCTAGCCATTAAAGACTAATTCCCAATATTCTCACTGTCTTGACTCACAGTCAACCCCTCGAGATACCGAGCCTCGGTCAGATAACCAAAAGCTCCGGTGGCGGGTCATTATATAGCTAAGACCCGCGTCAGGAAACACCTGTACCAGCACCTGTACCAGCTATTGTACCAGCACCTCTACCAGCACTTTGTACCAGCACCTGTACCAGTTGTTCTTTTTTCTGACGAATCTTACCTAACTAACTTGTTTTATACTATTTGTGAAAGGACCTTTGAATCAAGACAAAGCAGTTGCAGTGTGTGTGTGTGTGTGTGTGTGTGTGTGTGTGTGTGTGTGTGTGTGTGTGTGTGTGTGTGTGTGTGTGTGTGTGTGTGTGCTTTGTGTGTATATATATATATATATAATATATATATATATATATATATATATATATATATATATATATATATATATATATATATATATATATATATATAATATATATATATAACTTGCATTACTTGCACTGTTATTGTATATGTGTATATGTTCTGAGAGACTGATTTAATCTCTAATCTTTAATCTCTAATCCTGACTGGTGGCGAACATATTATTTTAAGCCTTAATGACTCTCATGTAGTCATTGGGCTTCAAAACCCCATTAACCAGAGGTACTAACAAAGCCCAACAAACCAAGCCTTGTAAATGATGAATGCTCTTTCTTTTTTTTTTTTTTTGCTTGCTGTCGGTTTAAAAATTTTTTAAAAATAGAAAAATTAAGTAAATAAGAAGGCTTCTCACAAAGGCAAGACAATGTTTTGATCGTCAGAAAAACCTACAAGAGATGTCTTACACAGTGAGATGTAGACATCAAATACCTCTTCGATTACATCTACTTCCTTTACCACCACTACAACTATTTCTACCACCACAACATCACCTACCACTTTCCCTACAACAACTACCTCTGCATCACATTTATACAAATTGCAGAACTGCAATTTATACATATGTGAGAGTAAATAAGTCGAATGGAGAAGTATCACTAAGTAAGAGACTCACTTTGTTGTAGAGAACTGTTGAAATGATCAAATGATACAGTAGAAGTACTAGGTATTAAAACGGAGAACAAGACTCTGGTATATAAACCATCGTCAGTAAGGTCTGAAGAGTTCTGAGAACACATAAGAAGATAGGTGCCTTGAAATCCCACACCAAATATGATTATTCTTGGAGATTTAAAACTTCCAAATATTAAACAGAAGATGGCAGAAAGCAGCTTTGTAACAGAAATATTATCCGGAAGCACGTTAGCCCAACAAGCAAGCAAGAGAGATATTAGGGCTTTGTGAAAAATTTAAGTCTAAGGAAATAATAAGGTATACCTAATGTTGCTGACAGAATACGTGAAAACAATGACAAGATAAAACTGAAGCTGCTGCCTGATCAAAACAATGTTGTCTCTAAAGAATTACTACAAGATGCAAGTCAGAGAACAAGTGAATCAGAATGGATTCAAATAGCCACACACACACACACACACCACAATGTTTGGACTTTATTAGCTACAGCATGCTAGGAAAGAACAGCATTATTTTGGCAGATAACATGCTTGATATCACCATGCACCGCTGATATTTCTCTTAACTGTAACAGCGGTAGGGTGGAAGGTACTATTATCGTAAAGCAGCCTGATGGTACAATACTACAGAGACAGATTAATAACGGGGTTTCCACTTTACAAACTGAGCTGCTTACCATACTTATTCCTCTCAAGCTTGTAGAAACTACAACCAGAGAGTCTGTTTCTGATTCCTTTCCTCATAATTTGCTGTAAATAGCTTCGGATCTGAATGTAACATATTTGTGTATGAAACCAGACACAGTTATCCTCATATTAGTGCCAGACCAAGCTGTGACGGCTATGTGGGCGAGCAGCCTCCAATAGCAACAGAATTGTTGACCAGGCAGTTAACAAAAAAAAAACTTGGCCTCAAGCCAGGCTGAGAGTTTAGAAAAACTCAAAACTGCTCACGGGTATGCGAGAGTAAGTCAGACACACGATCCTTCACCAGGACCTCTGAAGTCCTGCAAAACAGATGAACATGAGCAGGAGACACCAGTTAAGAGAAGACTCCCTAGAGGACCCCAAGGAGAAGAAAGGATTACGAATGAACTAATAGGAACGATTACAAAAAAAATCCAGAAATCATAGAAAGGACTCAGAAGGATCCCATAACAGGTCCATAAAAAAAGAATCAAACCCAAATCTGGAGCGTAAAAAGAAACTGTTAAGACTCTCAGGATTCTAATAAGAATAAGTCCACGAGGATTATTATTATTATAATCAAGGGGAAGCGCTAAACCCGGAGGATTATACAGCGCCTGGGGGGGGGGATGTGGAAGGCATTCAGGCTTAATTCGGGGAACTGGAGCACAGATCCAATTCCCTAAATCAAGAGCCCCTCACCAACATCAAGGAACCTTCCTTGAGGGGAAGTCCACGAGGAACCAATTAGAAATACAAAAAAAGGCCAAAGGATCCAATAAATTCCCCATCCCCACACAAAAAATTCAAGAGTCCAGGATATAAGAAGCCTGAAAGCTTCCAAGAGGAGCTTGAATGCTTGAAAATGAAGCTTATAAACAAACTCAGGAAAACCAAACCAGCTAAGAAGTATCTTGAAAGACTCCCAGAAGAATATTCCCTCCTCTCCCGCCCCAAAAAAACCTTGCCACGTTCCAGACAGAGCAGCGGATGCTGCAAGAGCGTACTGAAAGCAGCACAATTCCAGTGGCGCCTCTGGAATGGAGGTTAGAGAGAGAAAAAAGAATAAAGAAATGAAAAACTTTCACAAATCCTATGGGAATTGGAAACACAACAGTACTTTTCTTTGCTAGTGACGCCTTAATATTCTCTTCCCGGGAAATTTTTCCCCCTTCCTCCTTTTGTTTAGTAATACTTGTATTCTGAGTGCGTGTGGTGAGTTCCCTCTTCTTTCTACATCACTTAACAGTTCCAGCCTCCTCGTCTCCCACGCCATAGCACCAATTAGCTCATCCGTGCTACTGTTCTAGTGCTCTCATATTTCTGTGAGATTTCATCTCTCCGGCAGTGATTATTGTGCATTTTTGTTTTGACACAAATAATTTTTTACAGGCTAAAATCTGTTATCCTGCCTCAGCTCATTCCAAAGCTCAGCCTTATCGTCATACTATCACCCTCCTCCCCCAAGATGCGACCCACACCAGTTTGCTAACACCTAGGTACCTACTTGCTGCTAGGTGAACAAGGACAGAAGGTGTAAGAAAACATGCCCAACGTTTCCACCCGTACCGGGGATCGAACATGGACACTCAGTGTGTGAGCTGAGTGCACTACCAAGCATCTCAGTTTATGATCTTGTGATTGCAAGGAAGAACGTCCACAAATATGAGTAACGAACATATTCAGAGTGGAGCAACATCTCTTTCCAGGAAATACAGATAAAACTATCCTTGAGCGAAACGTAATCTCGGTAAAGTCTCGCTCTGCTCAGTGTCTATTTAAAAATAACGATTTTCTGTTGTAATTTAGTGTTCGTTCTTCTCTTCGTTCCCTTGAGCCTGATTAACCAGCTTGTCGTCTCAATTATCCAGTATTCTTATCCTCTATGTTCTCCTTCGTTGTTCTTACCTTTATCCTTCTAATCTGCGTGCCTGTTTTCTCCCAGTATTCGGGTTCTCTTTTCCATATTTACCGTGTCCACCGT
The DNA here is from genome assembly GCF_026875155.1 of Cherax quadricarinatus. Classification (NCBI taxonomy): domain Eukaryota; kingdom Metazoa; phylum Arthropoda; class Malacostraca; order Decapoda; family Parastacidae; genus Cherax; species Cherax quadricarinatus. The sequence goes on along the minus strand of NC_069426.1, from coordinate 37,748,874 downwards.
CACTATTTTCCTTATCATACGATTCACTGCCAATTCTCCCTCTCACCCTCCCTTTCCCCGCAATTTATTCATTCTGCCCATTCTTACTTCTGCCGTTACACTGTTTATCGCTCCTTTGTCTTCCTCCACCTCCTCATTCCCGTGTCTCCATTCTTTTTTATTTTTTTACGATATCGTTCAGAGGAATCGTTTCTGCGGCTCCGTCGTACATTATGTTTCGGGTATCGTTTAGTTGTAACATTCAGGGTATCGTTTAGTTGTAACATTCAGGGTATCGTTTAGTTGTAACATTCAGGGTATCGTTTAGTTGTAACATTCAGGGTATCGTTTAGTTGTAACATTCAGGGTATCGTTTAGTTGTAACATTCAGGGTATCGTTTAGTTGTAACATTCAGGGTATCGTTTAGTTGTAACATTCAGGGTATCGTTTAGTTGTAACATTCAGGGTATCGTTTAGTTGTAACATTCAGGGTATCGTTTAGTTGTAACATTCAGGGCATCGTTTAGTTGTAACATTCAGGGTATTGTTTAGTTGTAACATTCAGGGTATCGTTTAGTTGTAACATTCAGGGCATCGTTTAGTTGCAACATTCAGGGTATCGTTTAGTTGTAACATTCAGGGTATCGTTTAGTTGTAACATTCAGGGTATCGTTTAGTTGTAACATTCAGGGTATCGTTTAGTTGTAACATTCAGGGTATCGTTTAGTTGTAACATTCAGGGTATCGTTTAGTTGTAACATTCAGGGTATCGTTTAGTTGTAACATTCAGGGTATTGTTTAGTTGTAACATTCAGGGTATCGTTTAGTTGTAACATTCAGGGTATCGTTCCACTGTACGCCCCCCCCCCCAAAAAAAAAAAAATAGAGAAGGTACATAAGACCAATATAATAAATAACAATTTATCTCTTCTTTATTCTTTTCCTTTTGCTTTATTTATTTATTTATTGCCATTCCTCTCTTTTACCACCATCATCTCATTATCAACCACCACCAACACCACTACCAATTACTATCACCATAATCACCATCAGCCACAATCAAACAATGAACAACCAACATCACGACCACAACTGCCACCACTACTACCAGCATCAATTACCATCACTACAATCACCAACAACCACTATCAAATACTATAATCACAATCAGTAACCATCATCACGACCATAACCACCACCGCCACCATCACGACCATCACCCCCACCACCACCAGCATCAATTACCATCAGCACCCAAAGCAAATGCAGCAACGCCACACTTCACTCCCAAATATCCCATGAATTAAACTGGAATTCTCATAAAAGGTTTTGGCATACCGGCGCCCGCACTTCCTCCGCAGGATGGCAGGACCTTGCCACTCCAGGAAGTCAAGGACATCTTCACGGACTCCATCTTTGGGACTCCCTCAGTGACCCGGACGCTTCCTTTACTGACTCCCACGCCTTCTTCAGCGACTCCCACGCTTCGTTTACTGACTCCCATGCCTTCTTCAGCGACCCTGCAAGAACTCCTTCAGTAGTTTCCACACCTTCAGTGAGTCCCGAACCTCTTTCAGTGATTTCCACGCCCTCAGTGACTCTCACACTTCCTTTATAGTTCTTCCATAGTCCATATGGTTTAAATTCAGTTCATAGACTACGGTTTTCAGGGAGGTGAGTATAAATTTACTGTGAGGGTTGCTGGAGCTGTGGAAAGGGCAGTCGGGTCACAGATAGTGGCCTCTGACACAGACATGACGCAGTAGTGTTGTCTGTGGAACTTTCCTATTAGAAGCTCCGTACCTCAGCCCCCCCCAATCCGTCTTTGTTTATTCATATATATATATATATATATATATATATATATATATATATATCCTCCCCATCCCTTTCCCCCATTCCATCTTTGTATATTCCTCTCCCACTTGCTACCCCCGAGCTTATTCTCCCCTTCACTCCTCTTCCATCCTTGCATCCTCCTTCTCTATCTCCTCTCTCCCTTTTTTTCAATCTCCCCACAGCCTTAGTTCACAACATAGCAGCGCAACCAGAAATATTATTACCCTGTGAGAGATGACGTACGAAAGGAAATGACAATAGAATTTCTGGAGAAATAAATTCTAGATTAATACTTACACGGATGGCTGACAGACCAGGAAACGGGAGGGCAGGGAGAAACAGGGCAGGGAGAAAGTGGGCAGGGAGAAGGTGGGAAGGGAGAAGGTGGGAAGGGAGAAGGTGGGAAGGGAGAAGAAGGGCAGGGAAAAGGTGGGCAGGGAGAGGAAGACAGTGAGAGAAGTGCAGAAAGGCAAGAAGTAAAGAGAGAAAAAGCAAGAAGAGATAAAAGACAGGAAAGGAAGGGAAGAGCAGGTAGAGAAAGGAAGAAGGACAGGAAGAGAAGGGAAGAAGGACAGGAAGAGAAGGGAAGAAGGACAGGAAGAGATGGAAGACTCAAAAAAGAGGTGTGGGAAGGGAAGGTGGAGGAACCAAGGAAAGACTGGAAAACGATAAAAAGAACAAGAAGAATTGAGAAAATAGGGAGGAAGGATCGAAGAAAAAAATGTCGAATGAGAGGAGAGGGAAAGATAGAGGAACGAAGACTACGAAAATAAAAAAAAAATGAGGAGGGGGGGGGACGGAGAAAGAAAGAGGAAAAAAAGCAAAAAGTCGTCAGCAACCATATACTATATGGTCACTAGCACGTCAATGGTACAGCATTCAACTCAAAATCGAAAAAGACAAGAGTTCGACCCCCGGGCGAGGCGAGCGGTACAGTATATCTTTCAGTAAGGTTACAAACCCAAGGCCACAAATGATAAATAGAATGAGGAGAGAAAATAAATAAACGATCTTTGCTGAGAGATGTCAGGGGAAATATATTCTTCTCTACCGCTACCCTCGCGCTCTCCATTTTTTTTTATTACGAATTAATATATCATAAGACTATGCAAACTTTGCCATGTTTACTGCACTCACAACCTCCTCCAACAGCCCAGTATGCGTCTCAACTGCATAATGTTATCTTGTTGGTAAACAGAAGAAACTTCTCCCACTAACTTGCTCGTTGTCCATCATGAACCTACAGGTAGTTATCACGTAACTTTAAATTTGTCATCAGTCCATACCACGGGCCGGATTAGAACCCGCGATCAGAGAGTCTCAAAACTCCAGACAGTCTCGTTAGCTACTGGGCCAGCTAGCCACCCTAGTTGGATGAATCTTATTGTGGCTAGCTGGCCCAGTGGCTAACGCGACGGTCTGGAGTTTTGGGACTCTCTGATCGCGGGTTCTAACCCCACCCGTGGTATGGTTTGTTGGCAATCGTGTCATTACGATTTCGTGAGTCTTGCCATCAGTGGCAAACACAGTATCTTCAGTCTTGCTTTGTAGCTCAAACCTCTCAATCATAGAGCGTATTTTGTTTTAAAAGCAAGATATACGAGGATAGACTAAAAAGAACCACAAAGGAGTATAATGGATGACTTAGACATGAGCATTTATGCTGAAGCCACGTAGAGATGTGATGGTTGGCCTAGACATGAGCATTAATGCTGAAGCCACGTAGTGATGTGATGGTTGACTTAGACATGAGCAGTAAGACAATATCACTCCATCAACACAGAAGGATAATCCCCCAGTTGAGCCTCTGTCAAAACACTCATAACTGACCACTAAAACTCACCTTTTTATCACAGCATTTCTCTGATTTTTCTTCTCTAGACTTCATCAATACCATGAACAAGAACACGAAAAATAACAAGGACAGGAACATAAAAAAGAACATGAACAATGCAGGCAAAAATAATTTTACATAGGAAACAATTTCAATAAAACTGACGAGTCTGAAATTCGCCAAAAAATTTAAACAATTTACATGAATAAAACGACGCGTCATGAGTAATACAGGGAGAACGGGTGAGAACTGTGACCTTATCCAGGTGTAAGTAACTGGACGTAATCCAGGTGTGAGTGATTAGACGTCATCAGGGTTGAGAGACACTAGACGTCATCAGGGTTGAGAGACACTAGACGTCATCAGGGTTGAGAGACACTAGACGTCATCAGGGTTGAGAGACACTAGACTTCGTCAGGGTTGAGAGACACTAGACTTCTTCAGGGTTGAGAGACACTAGAGGTCATCAGGGTTGAGAGACACTAGAGGTCATCAGGGTTGAGAGACACTAGAGGTCATCAGGGTTGAGAGACACTAGACGTCATCAGGGTTGAGAGACACTAGACGTCATCAGGGTTGAGAGACACTAGAGGTCATCAGGGTTGAGAGACACTAGACGTCATCAGGGTTGAGAGACACTAGACGTCATCAGGGTTGAGAGACACTAGAGGTCATCAGGGTTGAGAGACACTAGACGTCATCAGGGTTGAGAGACACTAGAGGTCATCAGGGTTGAGAGACATTAGACGTCATCAGGGTTGAGAGACACTAGACTTCGTCAGGGTTGAGAGACACTAGAGGTCATCAGGGTTGAGAGACATTAGACGTCATCAGGGTTGAGAGACACTAGACGTCATCAGGGTTGAGAGACACTAGAGGTCATCAGGGTTGAGAGACATTAGACGTCATCAGGGTTGAGAGACACTAGACTTCGTCAGGTTGAGAGACACTAGAGGTCATCAGGGTTGAGAGACATTAGACGTCATCAGGGTTGAGAGACACTAGACGTCATCAGGGTTGAGAGACACTAGAGGTCATCAGGGTTGAGAGACATTAGACGTCATCAGGGTTGAGAGACACTAGACTTCGTCAGGGTTGAGAGACACTAGAGGTCATCAGGGTGAGAGACATTAGACGTCATCAGGGTTGGAGACACTAGACGTCATCAGGTTGAGAGACACTAGACGTCATCAGGTTGAGAGACACTAGAGGTCATCAGGGTTGAGAGACACTAGACGTCATCAGGGTTGAGAGACATAGAGGTCATCAGGGTTGAGAGAACTAGAGGTCATCAGGTTGAGAGACACTAGACGTCTCAGGGTTGAGAGACACTAGAGGTCATCAGGGTTGAGAGACACTAGACGTCATCAGGGTTGAGAGACACTAGAGGTCATCAGGGTTGAGAGACACTAGACGTCATCAGGGTTGAGAGACCACTAGAGGTCATCAGGGTTTGAGAGACACTAGACGTCATCAGGGTTGAGAGACACTAGAGGTCATCAGGGTTGAGAGACACTAGAGGTCATCAGGGTGAGAGACATTAGACGTCATCAGGGTTGAGAGACACTAGAGGTCATCAGGGTTGAGAGACACTAGAGGTCATCAGGGTTGAGAGACATTAGACGTCATCAGGGTTGAGAGACACTAGACTTCGTCAGGGTTGAGAGACACTAGACGTCATCAGGGTTGAGAGACACTAGAGGTCATCAGGGTTGAGAGACACTAGAGGTCATCAGGGTTGAGAGACATTAGACGTCATCAGGGTTGAGAGACACTAGAGGTCATCAGGGTTGAGAGACACTAGACGTCATCAGGGTTGAGAGACACTAGAGGTCATCAGGGTTGAGAGACATTAGACGTCATCAGGGTTGAGAGACACTAGAGGTCATCAGGGTTGAGAGACACTAGACTTCGTCAGGGTTGAGAGACACTAGAGGTCATCAGGGTTGAGAGACACTAGACGTCATCAGGGTTGAGAGACACTAGAGGTCATCAGGGTTGAGAGACACTAGAGGTCATCAGGGTTGAGAGACACTAGACTTCGTCAGGGTTGAGAGACACTAGAGGTCATCAGGGTTGAGAGACACTAGAGGTCATCAGGGTTGAGAGACACTAGAGGTCATCAGGGTTGAGAGACACTAGAGGTCATCAGGGTTGAGAGACACTAGACGTCATCAGGGTTGAGAGACACTAGAGGTCATCAGGGTTGAGAGACACTAGAGGTCATCAGGGTTGAGAGACATTAGACGTCATCAGGGTTGAGAGACACTAGAGGTCATCAGGGTTGAGAGACACTAGAGGTCATCAGGGTTGAGAGACACTAGACGTCATCAGGGTTGAGAGACACTAGAGGTCATCAGGGTTGAGAGACATTAGACGTCATCAGGGTTGAGAGACACTAGAGGTCATCAGGGTTGAGAGACACTAGACGTCATCAGGGTTGAGAGACACTAGAGGTCATCAGGGTTGAGAGACATTAGACGTCATCAGGGTTGAGAGACACTAGACTTCGTCAGGGTTGAGAGACACTAGACGTCATCAGGGTTGAGAGACACTAGACTTCGTCAGGGTTGAGAGACACTAGAGGTCATCAGGGTTGAGAGACATTAGACGTCATCAGGGTTGAGAGACACTAGACTTCGTCAGGGTTGAGAGACACTAGACGTCATCAGGGTTGAGAGACACTAGAGGTCATCAGGGTTGAGAGACACTAGACGTCATCAGGGTTGAGAGACACTAGAGGTCATCAGGGTTGAGAGACACTAGACGTCATCAGGGTTGAGAGACACTAGAGGTCATCAGGGTTGAGAGACATTAGACGTCATCAGGGTTGAGAGACACTAGACTTCGTCAGGGTTGAGAGACACTAGACTTCGTCAGGGTTGAGAGACACTAGACGTCATCAAGACAATCCACTCCTGCATCTCGCCTCTGAAAGTCTTGGGTAAATTTCTGCCATATTTCAACTACAAGACTAACAATCAAATTCAGATGTAGTTTCAAGCACAATTACTAACAAGTTACCAGTAAAAGCTACAGGCCACTACAATCACATCCACCAGTTTGTGCGGCTGCATTGTATTTGGTGAACTAATTAATAACACATTTCAAGGTGAAAAACTCTTAGAGGAAGGAGAGTGACATTCTTCGCTCATGCAGTCGTAGCACTTATTTTGGAGAGTTCCACGACCCATTTGTTTTTCCAGATATTCCATGTCTACAGATGCCCAAGGCATAGAATCGGCACAAATTTGTTTTCCGTTGACTAGGGTCTGTGGGGGCTGGGCGCCCGACTGGTGCAGGTTTTGTATCTGACTCCACACAGTCACCATCATGACCACTATAACCACTAATGAAACTATCAAGGAGAGAGAGAGAGAGAGAGAGAGAGAGAGAGAGAGAGAGAGAGAGAGAGAGAGAGAGAGAGAGAGAGAGAGAGAGAGAGAGAGAGAGAGAGGAAGACCTGATAAACGCGAACACGGAACACCACTCAAGACACTGGACCTCAAAATCGAATAGCACCTTTTCCATTGAAACTTTCTCCCAGACACTTCCCTTATTTGGAGGGGGAAAGCTGGCAAAGGGGAGAAAAGGGAAAGAGGGAAGAAAACGGGAAGGGGGATAGGAAGAAAGGTGGAAAGCTTAAAACACCTAAGAGGATGAAGGAAATGAAAGGGAGGGGAAGAAAGAGGAGAAAATAAAGAGAACAAGTGAAGGTACAACGTAGTTAAGAGGTGATAGAGAGGATCACGGATATTGGAAAACGAATATGAGGAAGGAAAGAAGGAAGGGGGAAAGTAAAGGGAGAAAATGGTGGTTCTAATAAGTACGCGAGTAACAGCGATAACAAAAAGAGAAATGAGAAGAGAGTCCAGAGAAGAGATGGTCCAAGGGAGAAAGTAAGATATCTTAGAGTTCTCTTACACCTAGTAGATAATCCTGACATACGAGTAGATAATCATGAACACAGAAAACAATATATAAAGAAAATTTACCTGCAGGTAAAGCAAGTTAACGCCAAACTAGTGAGGTGTGTACTCACCTATCTGTAGTTGCAGGGGGTCGAGTCTCAGCTCCTCTGTGTGTGTGTGTGTGTGTGTGTGTGTGTGTGTGTGTGTGTGTGTGTGTGTGTGTGTGTTTATACTGAGAGCTTAATCCCCTAAATGCATAACCAAATACTGAATAACTTAAGATAGGACAGCTGTTGGTTAAGTTCCTTCAAGCTACGTGTGATGGAGTGGGGAGTTCAGAGAGTGTGGGGCTGTGAGTTGCATGCACCAACAACCCGACTGATCAGAAAGCCGCAAAGGGAGGTTAATTAAACACCGAGACGCCTGGAGTTAAGGCAGAGATCACTCAACGCGAATTCTGGGCAAACTGCAGAACACGACGGTGTGTGGGAGTGTTGGTGAGGGAGTGTTGGTGGAGTGTTGGTGAGGGTGTGGGAGTGTTGATGAGCGAGTGCTGGTGATGGAGTGTCGTGGCTTTTGTTGAGAACAGCTGTACTAAACAAATAATAATAATAATAATAATAATAATAATAATAATAATAATATTATTATTATTATTATAGGAAAGTGCTATACCTGTAGAGGCCACAGAGCGTCTGGGAAATGGAAAGTAATCAGGTCTGATAAGAAGGGACAGCTCCATCGCCTTGGAACAAAAACCTTTCTCTAACATCAAAGCACCCCCCTCCCCGTTGAGGGGGGGAATGATGAAGTAAGAAACCATGATTGTTGAAACTAGTGAGGGGAGGTGGGGGGAAGGGGGAAGATAGGGAAGGGACGAAGCGGCCGGATACCACACTGAGATAAGCCAGCTATCTCACAAGCTGTGTATGAACCACTGGTGGCCAGTCACCAGGGCCACCTACCACCACTATCCATGTCCAATTTCCATTCGCTGGGCCACCTGGTTTAATTTTAAACAAGACTGGCATACCATGGTAGTGGTTTTCTGCCTACCAGTATACCAAGAATTGCTTTTAAAAGAATGAAAGTAATTTCCTGGACACGAAGAGGGATACTGAAGTGAATATTATAGAAGAGAGAACGAGGATGTGTACCTGTGTTGCTACCCAAGAAGTGTAAACACATCCACTTTGCTAGAATAATTGTTATTGGTCCAGTAAGGTAACATATTGCCATAAAGACAGCACTACGCAGTGCCACTCATCCTGTGAGTAAATATACGGACATGGACAGTTCTGTTTAGTACTAACACAAATAGCAGCTGTGCACTACTACACTTCTTCAAGCTGACACAGACAAATATCTGTACACAATGTAAGCATGTGAGAACAAGTTAAATATAGAACATAATGTGTTTATAAATGCGGTCAAACGTACATACATCCAGACAAGAGTACATTCACCACAAATCAATAGTAGCATAACGCACACATTATTCTTCATTAACAATTAATAAAAGCAATGATAATAAAGCACTTGACATACATAGGTCAGGGTCAGTGTGTACATACAAGGATTTCTGGGAAGCGCACACTTAGGAAGGAGGCAGGAAATTTGAGGTTAGTGAAAACATTACACGAGTACACAGGAAACCCGGGGTTATCACAGTAATGAAGTGTCTCTGAGAGAGAGAGAGAGAGAGAGAGAGAGAGAGCTGCCACTGTTACATGTTATGGCACCCAACACCACTCACAGTAACCAACAGAAACTAGTCACATTTTTTTTTTCCACCAGGAAGACTGTCTCCTGGTGTGTTTCCATATTATTATGAGATGGCGTGCAAAGCCAGCACAGGATGAATACAATATGTTCTACAGTGTATATATAAAGAGTTTACATTAATCACTATTTTAGGCATTAAAGTATTCTTGACAGGTGATGAACAAGTGACATGCAGCCCAGCTCGATTGCTAGTGCACTCAGCTCTCACACTGAGGTCCGTGGTTCGATTCCCGGTAAGCAGTAATAAACACAACTACAATAGCCAACGAAAAAGATAAACGGAACAATAGCAACATGAGAGAAGCATCGCAAACAATGGCAGTAACAAAAGCATACAAACAATAGCAGGAACAACAGAAGTATCAACAAAAAATCAAGCGCTCAATTACAACAAAAGCTTGACAAGAAAATTTGACTGATTTACATTCTAGATGTAGGATGATTTACAATGTCTAGATGCAGGATGATTTACAGTATCTAGATGTTGGCTGATTTACAGTGTCTAGATGTAGGATGATTTACAATGTCTAGATGCAGGATGATTTACAGTATCTAGATGTTGGCTGATTTACAGTGTCTAGATGTAGGATGATTTACAATGTCTAGATGCAGGATGATTTACAGTATCTAGATGTTGGTTGATTTACAGTGTCTAGATGTAGGATGATTTACAATGTCTAGATGCAGGATGATTTACAGTATCTAGATGTTGGCTGATTTACAGTGTCTAGATGTAGGATGATTTACAATGTTAGATGCAGGATGATTTACAGTATCTAGATGTTGGCTGATTTACAGTGTCTAGATGTAGGATGATTTACAATGTCTAGATGCAGGATGATTTACAGTATCTAGATGTTGGCTGATTTACAGTGTCTAGATGTAGGATGATTTACAGTATCTAGATGTTGGCTGATTTACAGTGTCTAGATGTAGGATGATTTACAATGTCTAGATGCAGGATGATTTACAGTATCTAGATGTTGGCTGATTTACAGTGTCTAGATGTAGGATGATTTACAATGTCTAGATGTGGGCTGATTTAACAATTCATCACAGCAAAATATTTAACTTCTCCGCTGATGTATTTACAAAATATTGCAAAATTGTATTATTATTACAGTCATGGAAAGCGCTAAACCATTAATGATTACACAGTGAAGACATTATATGAAGCAGACTAGGCAGAAGATGGTCACACAAGCGTGCATAACTCAGCCAAAGTGTAGCTCAGAAATGCAGAAGTTACTAACGGTCGTCAGAAGCCTGGTAAGTGAGCCACGGGAGCTCATATTAATTAATTGGCCAACGTTACCAGACGAGACACAAACCCAAGAACCAACAATTCAAACACATAGAGCACCTCAGCCAGGTTGACCGACCTTGATCTCCGTCAGATTTGTAGCCGCTCTCCTTCCTACGTCGGGAACTGGTCTTCCTTACGCTCTTGATGCGCTGGAAGGTCCTGGAGGGCAGACTCATGGAACCCTTCTCTTTCATGCTCCCGCCAAATAACTTGTCGCGAAAGGATGAGGTCTCTTTATCACCCTTAACGTGAGCGTCGCTACTGGTTCTCCGTGCCTTCATATGCATCACATCCTTCAGGGTGAGTTCCCCATGGTCGCTGAAACTTCGCCTAAGCTCATTCCGATACCGAGCCTGTAGCAGATCTTCCGTGCTACGTTGCTTGTACACCTGCGACCCACCCTCCACCTCCCGGCTCTTCCTCTTGCTTCTGTTGTCCAAAGTGAGAGCCTTGGACCTCTCGCTGACAGGAGTCAGGCTGCATGTAGGCAATATGAAGGACTGAATGGATGAGGCACTGTCAGGAGTTATTGGTGTGCTGGGTGTTAGGGGACCCTCAGGAGTGCCTGAAGAGCCACGGGAAGTGTCAGAAGCTCGGGTGTCAAAACTGTGATGAGTGACTGGAGTTGAAGTAGCCAAATTTTGTGTGTTGCCAGATGAAATAACAAGACTGCCAGGAGTGTCAGGTGTTGAACAGCTGCTTCGTTCACTACTTTGATAAAGTGCGGCCCTCTTCCTGGCATCTCTCTTCCTCCTGGGTGGTGGCACGGGCGGGCGCTCTGTCGGGGAAGGCACATCATCACCACTAACTACCATGACCTGAGTAGCCAAGCTGAGCTTAATATCTCGACGCTTAATAAGCAGGTCGGGTGTGGAAGTGGAACTCCCCTTGATTAACACGTTCCCATCCACTGTGCTGTTTTCGAAGACTAGACCATCTCCCGTTGTAACGTCTTCCATTGGCTGAAGGTTTTCTTTTGAGGCGTCGCTCTTCTGAGGCAGAGGTACATAAAAGGCGCTTCTCGTTTGCTGTGGTATTCGCCTCTCTGGTAGTTCTTCTTGCACAACAATAAGAGATTTCCTCCTTTCACGAAGTCGCTTTTCCTTGTCCATCAACCGTGTTTCTGTGTCCCCTTGCAAATTGAGCCTCCAGGCTTCTTCCTTGATGAGGTATTCTCGCAAGAGGAACGGTGAGAAGTCTTGGTCATCACCCGAAGTGGAGCAGAGACGGAGACTACTTTTTCTGGCAGCGATTCCAACCTCGTCATCAGTGTGGAACTTGGCTATTGACTCTGGCCGGGGTACGGTAGGGAGATCTTCCACGCCAAGATTAATGGTGAACCGCTTGTTGTCGTCGTTATGACATGATCCATCAGACTGTTGTGACTTGCGATTCCTCAGCACCACGACGTCTTCTGTGGAACAAAGGGAAAATATAAGATACACATCTATAGCTCATACAGTGCAGCATATATAATTCACCATGATAACAATATAAAGTTTCTCAAGGTTTAACAGTTCTACTAACCTTCCTCCTTGGTGTCGGAAAGACCAGCAATTATCCCGAGGTCGGACTGGCCCTTCCTTTTGCGTCTGATGATGGATTGAAAGGCTCGTTTGGCCATCCTGAGATGTTTTGCGTCTCTTGGAGTCTCCTTGAAGTGCTATTATGCAGACAACCCCTAACTATGGTGGAGCATGTAACAACAAGGCCCCCTGGCTGTGTGGTTTGAGGTACGTTCTCACCCTCAGGTCACTCTGATATTCGCTCCTATTCCTAATTTCCAACAGACGGGTTTGTATGTTGAATGTTTACAGCAGCCCCTTTCCTCAGCTACCGCAAGTCACTAGTAAGAACTGTCAGCACTGCTCTTTTAAAAAAATTTTATTATTCACAATTTTTTAGCAAGCAAATTATGTTATTTAAAACGGACATATCATGAACTGGAAAATTTCCCAAATCTTCACATAGATCTAACGGGGTGACCCTAAATCTTATGTCAATGACGAAGGCAAAAATTTCATTTTCTCTTTTTTACATATTTTTCTATCACATTTGGCCTTAGGTGCTGCTTTAATTCCCACATGCACACATAGCTACCGACTTCCCCACGGACAGAAAAATGCAAAATTCTACGTAACTGACACTGAAATGCTCTGGAGACGCAGATGACGATTATTAGCAAGACTACGACAGTGTGCTTAAAAATACCACAGGGAAATTGAAGACACACTGTGGAGGAAGTAGAAGAGGGCAGAGGTTACCTCTCTCCAGTAACCAGCCTCACAAGTGGCCTCTGTGGCACTGTCTGACACTTAAGGCACTGTCTCCAGCACTTGCTTGACATAGCAGCACCCGGGAGACACTCAACAAGACAACTGGCTTCATCTGGACTTACCAAAAATGCTTTAAAGTAACACAACATTCGAACACGTGCAGAGAGTCAACCCTCACAGCAAATCCTTCCGCTGCCTCGGTAAGCTAAGAATCCCAGTGACAAAGTCAGACATAAGAGAGGAGCATGAGCTCCATGGGCACGCAGCTTCACTCATGAAATAATAAAGAAGAAAAAATACATATAAAGGGAGCACAAAGTGGATACACACTAAAAGAGACGATCCGAACACCTCTGGCAGGAAATGTCGCATCCCCTAATAGCGATAATGCTCGAAAACACACACACACACACACACACACACTTTCGTCTACACTCTATGTACATTTAAAAATAAAAAGTAATATGAAGGGAAATTCACAGAGGAGATAGTGAAGTTAAGAAGCAGCCACACAGACCATCGTTGTGACCAGCACGATGGTCTGAAATGGCTTGTCACAACACCAGATGCTTCCCTCTAAGACATGTTTTAGACACCAACGTTCCCAGGTGACTTTAAATAAAGGTGATGTAATCTGTCCATCAACCTTGAGAGAAGTATTTGAGGTGGTCAGTCCCTCAGCCTGGAGAAGAGTTCAGTGCCATGGTCTGGAACGATATCGTTCAAGACCATGAGAGAGCGAGAGCAAGATCTCAGTAGTAGTACCAGTTACCAGTAACCAGTGTACCAGTAGATGACTCACTACCAACAGTCTCTGCGTGAATCACTGTCTGTATTCATATTGTGCTGACCACAGCAGTATTCAAACACCCCCTCACATATGGGTACTGGGGTTAGTTAGTCTGACGAGAGTGAGCAAGGAGGCAGGTCACGGCTGTTTGGCTCTTCCATACTACCGTTATAATTATACGTACTACCAGCCTACGTGAAGTATTACTTACCCTATCCACGTGTTCGAACCCCACATGATAAATGGTGGCACCGGTGTGGGCGTGGATTTAAGCTTTTTTAAGGGTATTTCAAGACGTTAGAAGACTGTTTGTGAGTAGCCGGCGGGTCAAAGGTGAACCGTCTCACCCACCAGCTACTCGCTCCCCTCACAACCTCAACCCTGCAAGCCTGTTGCAGCTGTTTTTCAAACTTCCTGGCTTAGTTCGTGTGCTAATTGCTTCAATCTCCGAGGGGTTGATCCGGATTTTGCAATTAAGCCAGTCAGTAAGCCAGACTGTGGAAGTACGCCTGTCAGCCTGTCATCCAGCCTGTCTCCTGTCATCCACCTGCTCCTTCATGCTGTGTGCATCGTTACCTGTCTTCCAGTCAGCCATTCTCGTGGGTTAAGCCAGTCAGCCAACCCAGCTTCTAACCCAGCTGAGAGAGAGAAGTAAGCCACACAAGTTCCTCTGAAGTATTGTCTCATATATCGCTTTGTGCTCTCTGTTGGATGCTAAGAGTGAATTTCACCATTCCTGTGGCATAGAGTGGCTTATCAAGCCACCTTCGTGGATAGTGAGTGGAGTGCGCGCCAGTGAGCGCCAGCGAGAGTCACACCCACCACCACCCATCCATTCTACTCACACCACCACCACCACCACCACCACCAGCCATCCACCTCATCTACCTGTGGCTGTTTGCACCCTTGTACCGGGTCCTAATACTGTTTTGGCTCACATAATTGGTCATGTAGCTGAGCTCAACGATAAAGCCAGTTATGTAGTTCACCGAGAAAGCGCATTTCTTCCGACAACAGTGAGTGTAGGAGGCGTCAGTCATCACCGCGTAGGACAACCTTCGACAACCTACCCTCGTCACCATCACCGACCACTCCAGACTCCATAATTTTCTGTTTAGAGACATTTTTCTTGCATAAAGACATTTGCGTGTGTGAGACATTTATAGTGAATTTCTTGTGTACTCTAAGCCTTGTATTTTCAGTGTAGACTCAGTGTTTCTTTGACTCGTTATTTTTGCAATATTTTTCAGTGTTTTCGCTCATCTAACATTTTTTTTATCTGTGTTTTTATTTTATGCTACTCTCTGTCTGTAGTAAGTATTACTGTGTAGTGTACCAGTCAGTCACTCCGTGTGAAGTGATTCATTTTTATTGTATTCTTTCAGTATTTTATTTTCCAGTAATTCTCATTGTATTTCATGCAGTGATATCCACCCCAGTATACCAAATTATCCATTTATTTCTATGTGTGTCTTTTTTCGTATGCCAGCAGTGTCTCATTCCTCTAATTTTTTCGCAGACTTGTGTACCATTATTTCTGCCAGCAAATTTTTGTCGTATCAGTCACAGCAAGATTTTGTTGTAAGAATATACTAAAATAATGAATACGTGATTAAGTGTTGTGTGCCCCGCCACTTGTAAGTGTTGTGTGCCCCGCCACTTGTAAGTGTTACACTTCCCGTTTTGTTCCTTTGTTTTATTTTTATTCATATTGTTCATATTTCTTTGAACAAATTCACTCTTGATGTAATTTCAATTACTTTTAACGTAAAGTGTTTTCTTTACTCTGTTTGAGTAAATTGTTTTGTCTAATTTACAATTAAGAGTTAAAGTGTTCAATCAGTTTTTTTTTCATATTTTTATTTTATTATTTAACCTGAGTTTTCCCAGTGAGACTTTATTATTGCAGTGATTATTTCTATCCCTTTTTTTATTTTGGTGATTTTTCTTGTTCTGCAGTGAATTATTTTGTTGAACTTGTTCTGCAGTGAATTATTTTGTTGCCACTTGTTCTGCAGTGAATTATTTCTTTTATTGATATTTTTATGCATTATTATTCTCAGTTCATTATTGCATCTTGTTTTTCATTTTATTAATTTTCCTGATGTTGTCTTTGCATTATATTTTAATTTTGTTTATGCATTCTTAGAAAATATTTAAATTTCCCAGTTAAGAATTTAGTAATTTTATTTTATACTTTTTACATTGATTTAAAATTTTATTAATTAATTTCTTTATTAGCAAGAGTAAAGACAGCTCATTTTGCATTTAATTCAGTCTCCAGTAATATTTTTACTTGTATATTTCAATGTAATTTTTTTTTTCTTGGTCAACAGTTCTTTACACTGAGTTGTCCTTCCTCTTGCAGTGTATCTTAGACATTTTTTATTACTTCTGCAGAATTGTTAAGCATTTTCTTCCACTTAAGCTTACTGTGTCATTTCTCTATTTTTTTTTTTTGCCTTATGTCCTTGAGTAAGTTCCCTGAGATCATGTCCCAGTCACTTTTGAATGTTCACTTAGTGTATCATGCCAGTCAAAGTCAATATGAATCAGTCCACAGTACCAACATTCCCTTACTGACTGAAAGACAATACCTAGCCCTTGAGCAATGTGTTTGTTCTCACAGCTTGTATCTGAGATTTGTTAAAGTGCTGCGAAATGTGAAGTTCAGATTAAGTTCCTATAGATCCGTGAATTACTTATTAACGTAGCCGAGCGGTCAGGCACTAGTAATACTGTCACTCCTGTCTGGACTCCAGTGTTTCAGATTGTGATCCCATCCTAGTTGACAGTAATCAGTGCATTGTAAGAAGTTATTTCTCGAGTAACTTCCACGTTGTTAACGTTTGTAAGTGAAGTTTATAGCTGATACCTCGTGTCGCTGTGTGCGACTCATTGAATATCAGCATTGTTCACCGTGTTCATTTCTTTTCTCCTGTGCTTGCAGTTTGAGATAGTAGATTCGTTCTCCCTTGCTCATATTGCATGTTATAGCGTTAATTTTTTTCAACCAGGGGGAGTCATCCACTCCACCGAGTTTGTTCATTCCTCCAGTAAGAAAGAACCGATCCCTTGTGTTCTGGTGATTCGATTCCTGCTCCAGGAAGATCTTATTCTGACTGTGAAGCCACCAGCACCCATCAGTGACTTTGTCATGAACCAAGAATTACTGTATCGAACAGCCGTGTTGGGTACGCCTAGCAGAAGAGTATACCAGTTAGTAATTCCACAGTCACTAGTGAATGTAGCCTTACAGCTAGTTCACGATGTACCAGGTGTTGCGCACCCTGGTATGGATCGTTCAGTAAAACAAGCCAGATTGAAATACTTTTGGCCTCGTATGGCAACTAATATTTCTGAGTATGTTAAGAAATGTAGTGTCTGCATGCAACATAAAGGTAATGCTAATGGTCCTAATCCAATCCAAGTATATCCAACCACTAGCGAACCTTGTTAACTAATTTCCAATGTTCCCTCCAAGGCAACAAACATCTGTGTGTTATGGTAGACCATTTCACCAGATATTGTGAGTTAGTTCCTATTGCAGGACAAGACTGCCGAGACAGTAGCTAAAGCGTTTAAAGAACGCATTATCTGCAGGCATACCACCCCTAAGTCCCTAGTAACAGATAATGGAGGTGAATTCTGTAATGAGATTCTTGAAAATTTGTGCACCTTGTACAAGATCTCTAAATCCACCATTGTTCCTCATCATCCTGCCAGCAATGGGTTAGCGGAACGAACCAATAAGAAAGTACTTGATGTCTTGAGAGCCACTATCAATCCCAACAGTGAAACTTGGGATGAAGTTATACCTGATGTGCAGTGTGCTATAAATTCTGCTTACAATGTTTCTATAGGTGACACTCCACATTATGCATTGTATGGTGTAGATAAACGTTTGCCTTATGAGTTGTTATATTCTAATCCGAGACCAAATTACAACCCTGATAATTTCATAGCAACCCGTACCAGCTTAGCTCAAAGTGTTTTTAGAAGAATCCGTGAAACACTTCATAAATCAACAGCAGAATTTACAAGAGTCGCAAACACTCGAGCAAAGCCATCCAAAATCAAAGTAGGTTCGAGAATTATGCTGACTAACTTTAACAAAACGTCTGCAATGCCAAAGCTTGATCAAAAGTTTGTTGGTCCTTATCGAGTAGTTGAACATATCACTGGTAATAAGTATAAGGTTAGAGAAATTAGTACTGGTCAGTATAAAGAATCGCATTTAGATCATATGAAGTTAGTATGTGATGATAATGATGTTCCATCCCAGACTAATGTGACAGACTCTGACAATCCTCCTGATCCTGTACTCTCTTCCTCTGATACTCAGTCAGACGATCAACCTGAATGTCGTTTTTCCCCTACGTACACGACAGGTATTGAGAAATCCTCAAGTATCATTTGTAATTTCCCAAATTTCAGATTTGCCTCAAATACAGCATGAGTTAGCCAATGCAACAGAGTTTGATCCTCCCAGAGATGACACCCATTCTGCATATGTCAATCTTACCCTAGCAGAGTTGGGGTTAAATGTAAATAACCTGTATAGATGAATAATTACAGTATCAACTTATCAGTATTCAAGAATTTTTTTTTTTTTTGTTCACGTTCTCTCCGAATTCTGAGAGTTAACAGTCTAGATTTGAGTGCACCGAATCTGCCTTTCTGTTAAACACTCTTTCTTTGTATATATTCCTTCCTCAGAATCCGTGATCTGCGTGAATCACTGTCTGTATTCATATTGTGCTGACCACAGCAGTATTCAAACACCCCCCTCGCATATGGATACTGGGGTTAGTTAGTCTGACGAGAGTGAGCAAGGAGGCAGGTCACGGCTGTTTGGCTCTTCCATACTACCGTTATAATTATACGTACTACCAGCCTACGTGAGTATTACTTACCCTATCCACGTGTTCGAACCCCACATGATAAAGAGAGAGAGAGAGAGAGAGAGAGAGAGAGAGAGAGAGAGAGAGAGAGAGAGGAGAGAGAGAGAGAGAGAGAGAGAGAGAGAGAGAGAGAGAGAGAGAGAGAGAGAGAGAGAGAGAGCAAAACCAATACGGAAGTGGATCACCGCCGCCAATTTGGAAGGCGCCAGAAGGAGCCCGAGAAAGTTACCAGTAAGTCCAATAAAATCCAGATCCACTTAATGGCCACTCCAAATCACACTTCTTTCCAATCTACATTAGCTAAAAAATAAGTCACATTCTCAAATAGAACTCTCCACCAACTTTTTAGGGGAAACCACCAGGAACAGCCTTCAACTTTTAATTGCTTCTCATCCGGTGTTAGGGAAGGGAGGAAAAACTGGAGGGAGGAGAGAGAAGAGAGGGGAGAAGGAGGAGAGAGGAGGAGGAGATAGAGATAGAGATAGAGAGAGAGAGAGAGAGAGAGAGAATGGAAACTTCTTGCACTGTTAAGTATATAACTCCATCGAAGCCTTGAACACACACACACACACACACACACACACCAACACTCACCCAACACACACACCACACCATTTATCACTTTTTACGGGTCATCCTGGGTTAAACCTAATTAATGTACAGTACAAAAGAATTGTGTGAGCACTGTAACTGTGTGAGCACGTAATTGTGTGAGCACTGTAATTGTGTGAGCACTGTAACTGTGTGAGCACCGTAATTGTGTGAGCACTGTAATGTGTGAGCCCACCGTAATTGTGTGAGCACTGTAATTGTGTGAGCACTGTAATTGTGTGAGCACCGTAATTGTGTGAGCACTGTAATTGTGTGAGCACCGTAATTGTGTGAGCACTGTAATTGTGTGAGCACTGTAATTGTGTAAGCACTGTAATTGTGTGAGCACTGTAATTGTGTGAGCACCGTAATTGTGTGAGCACTGTAATTGTGTAGCACCGTAACTTTGTGAGCACTGTAATTGTGTGAGCACCGTAATTGTGTGAGCACTGTAATTGTGTGAGCACTGTAATTGTGAGCACTGTAAATGTGTGAGCACTGTAATTGTGTGAGCACTGTAATTGCGTGAGCACCGTAATTGTGTGAGCACCGTAATTGTGTGAGCACCGTAATTGTGTGAGCACTGTAACTTTTGTGAGCACTGTAATGTGTGGTTTTTGAAGCACTGTAATGTGTGAGCACTGTAATTTAACGAACTGTGTGAGCACTGTAACTTTTGTGAGCACTTAATTTTAAAATTGTAATTTTTAATGTAAGGTACACTAAATAAAAGTAATGTGAGCACTATAATGTTTTAAGACTGTAATGGGAATGTTAATGGCGAGTAAATGAACCTGTAACTGTGTGAGCATGGAACTTTGTGAGCGTAGTGGACAAGTGTAAAACTGTAAGGGCACAGTAATATTCTCGTCTGGTATGGTTGGATACCTAAATAATTAAAAAAATTATACCTTTGAAGTTTCGGTATGTTAGCCAGGACCACCATACCAGTGCTCGTGGCCCAGTGGTCGAAACTCCAGGCCGGTTCAACTCACCGCCTGGCATGGTTTTGGGAGGTAATTCATTACAAGGAAAGACGGAGAAATTGAAATACCTACTCCAGTAGCACGCATGCCCGAACAGCACAAAGTAGCTGGTCCCAGGTGTTCCATGCTGCCGGGGAGTATATACAGAACGAGGAGTATACTGCAAACACAAATGTCAGGAAACTGAGCGGTAAAGTAACCGTATCACAGTCCGGGGAATACTGAGGGTATACTGCCACCAGTCCGGGGATAATGAGGGTATACTGCCACCGTCCGGGGATATGAGGGTTATACTGCCACCTGTCCGGGGAAATGAGGGTATACTGCCACCTGTCCGGGGATACTGAGGGTTATACTGTCACCTGTCCGGGGAAATGAGGGTATAACTGCACCTGTCCGGGGGATACTGAGGGTTATACTGCACCTGTCCGGGGATAATGAGGGTATACTGCCACCAGTCCGAGGGATAATGAGGGTATACTGTCCCCCTGTCCGGGGATACTGAGGGTATACTGCCACCTGTCCGGGGATAATGAGGGTTATACTGTCACCTGTCGGGGATAAATGAGGGTATACTGCCACCTGTCCGGGGAAATGAGGGTATACTGTCACCTGTCCGGGATAATGAGGGTTATACTGTCACCTGTCCGGGAATAATGAGGGTTATACTGTCACCGTCCGGGATAATGAGGGTATCTGCCACCTGTCCGGGGATACTGAGGGTATACTGTCACCTGTCCGGGGAATACTGAGGGTATACTGTCACCTGTCCGGGAACTGAGGGTATACTGTCACCTGTCCGGGGAAACTGAGGGTATACTGTCACCTGTCCGGGGATACTGAGGGTATACTGTCACCTGTCCGGGGATAATGAGGGTATACTGCCATCTGTCCGGGGATAATGAGGGTATACTGCCACCTGTCCGGGGATAATGAGGGTATACTGCCACCTGTCCGGGGATAATGAGGGTATACTGTCACCTGTCCGGGGATACTGAGGGTATACTGTCACCTGTCCGGGAATACTGAGGGTATACTGTCACCAGTCCGGGGAAACTGAGGGTATACTGTCACCAGTCCAGGGAAACTGAGGGTATACTGTCACCTGTCCGGGGATACTGAGGGTATACTGTCACCTGTCCGGGGATAATGAGGGTATACTGCCACCTGTCCGGGGATAATGAGGGTATACTGCCACCTGTCCGGGGATAATGAGGGTATGCTGCCACCTGTCCGGG